>CAWUFW010006224.1:600000-1189150 GCA_963921515.1 Calotriton arnoldi | reverse complement strand
ACTGGTGGGCGAATTATGCAGGACACCTGCCTCAGGTGCCCTGACAATCCTGGAGGGGGTACCGCTCCAAGTGGGAGGGTACCGAGCCCCAAAGAGAAGGACCGGGTGTGGGGAGCCCACCCAGTCGCTGGCCCGCCATTGGGTAACAGCCCAGGGCTGGTGGGTCAGTGTCAGGACGGCGTTGCCTAACCTGTCAGGAGGGAGAGTGGACAAAAGGTGCCAGACACCTGGGGTTACTGCCCCTCACTCTCTGATGCCACAAAGTTTGAGAGCCCTGAGAGGTATAGGGCTTGGATTTCATCACTGACTACTGTCAGTGACTACTGGGAGCTTGTTGTTTATCTGTTGGGACACACCTGGGGGCCAGTTAAGGTTAGATGCTGCACAGGTGGTGTCCACAGGTGAGGGGAAGAGTTCCCCATTGGTTATCTTAGTGGGCCCTAGGAGTGTGGACAGAGGGATCCACCAGGGTTCAGATTGGAGTAGAGCTGGCATATGCCCCTGCAGTTGCGGGCCAGTTCCGTGTTCTATCGCCCGAAGCAGGGAAGCCCATCAAAGTAGTGATTGGTCTACCCTGCGTTTTGGCTGGAAGGGGGTTGTGTTGGAAATGGCCCTTTTTGCAGGGTCACCCCTAAACTTTTGCCTGCCTCCTGTATTTTTGCTGACCTGTTTCTGTTGGTTTTATGACTCTGGGCACTTTACCACTGCTGTTCAGTGCTAAAGTGCATATGCTCTCCCTTTGTAAATATGTCTATGTGAATTGGTATATCCCTGATTGGCTTATTTGGTTTACCTGTTAGTCCCTAGTAGTGTGGCCTGTGTGTGCCCAGGGCTGGTAAACCAAATGCTGCTGGTGGGCATGCAGCGCTGGTTTGCGCCACCCACAGAAGCAGCTTGTAAAGTGTGTCTCAGACCTGCCACTGCAGTGTCTGTGTGCAGTCCAGAACTGCCATCTTGGCTGTGAAGTGCACCCACTTCCCAGCCCCTGAACCTTCCCTTGGCATCTTGTAAGTCACCCCTATGGTAGGGTGCATTGTATGTGTAAGGTAGGACATGCCTTGGTGTGTGTAGCATGTCCTGGTAGTGAATTATGCCCCATTTCGTTTTTCACTACTGTAAGGCTACCTGTTCCTCATAGGCTAGAATGGGCAGTTTGACTATTACATTCTATAGTCCTAACTGACCCCAGGAACATGGTAGAAAAACGAATTTAGTATGCCTGAGCTCAGAATATTAAAATACATCTTTTAGTGAAGTTTATTTTTATATTCTGTGTTTGAAAATACCACTTTTAGAAAGTAGGTATTTTCTTGCCTAAACCTTCCAGTGTGCTCTGCTGTTATGTGTATTGGCTGTCTGGTTTTAGAGGGGCAGGGCAGGCTGAGTCAGACCTGGGTTGAATGAGAGATCTGCATTTAGAGTGTGGGGAGGGGTGGCTCCTTGACCTGAATAGGGCTGTGTCTGGCAAGGTGAATGCTGGCTCCACCTCCTACTGTGTGTCTGCTAGCAGACCCCCTCTTTCTGAAAGGAGGGATGCAGCCTGGTAAACAAAGTGCTCCAGGCCTGAGCAGAACTGGTTCTGGCTAGGTTCAGTGACTTGTAGCTTCTGAGAACAAAGACTTTTGGGGTATAAATATCTGTGCTCAAACCCCTCCAATTTGTATTGCTTTTGGATCTGGAGAGGAAACTCTGTCCGTGCCACTGGAGGAATCTGCAGGAAGTGACTGTCCCTGTGCTTGTGTGTTGTTTCTTGCACTGGACTGCAGCAGTGACCACTGGACCTTGAAGAAGAGAGAAAAGGACTTTTGAGAGAACTTTTATTTTTGTTACAGCAATTACCCAAGGGCTAGGAAAAGAGCTAGCCTCCTGCTGGAGTCTCAGGCACATCAGACTCCACCACCAACCTCCTGCTTCCTCCCTGCGAGGATTGCTATCTGCTGATGAGGCTCCTGTGAGTTCCAGGGCCTCTAGTTTGCTTCAGAGAAAAGAGTGCTGGAAATCGACGCTAACGCCCCTTTGCGAGCCGCTGCAGCCGAGAGCGCTGGAAAAATCATTGCGCTGCTGCCGCTGAGTGCTCGCAACACGAAACCATCGCTAACGCCTCTTTGCGAGCCGCTGCAGCCGAGACGCGCTGGAAAAATCATCGCGCTGCTGTCGCCGGCGCTCGCAACCCTAAAGAAATCATCGCTTCAAGACATCGCATTGCGGACGCCGTGCGTCCGCCATTTTCATCGCATCGCACCGGATTTCGTCGCTCCCTCGCGGAGCTCATTTCTTCGCATCGCAACACCAGCGCACAACGCAACAGGCT
This sequence comes from Calotriton arnoldi, assembly GCA_963921515.1. Taxonomy (NCBI): domain Eukaryota; kingdom Metazoa; phylum Chordata; class Amphibia; order Caudata; family Salamandridae; genus Calotriton; species Calotriton arnoldi. Next base: position 1,186,839 of record CAWUFW010006224.1, on the reverse strand, counting down.
CGTCGCATCGACTTCTCCCTCGCGGCAAGAAAGTCATCGCATCGGCGGCCTAGCGTGCAGAAGTTGGTCGCATCGTCTCCGCACGCATCAGCAGATCGGCGCATCATCCTCCCTTGCGGCAAGGATTTAACGCATCGCCGGCCTCGCGTTAGGAAAATCATCGCTACCACTTCTTTGCGACATTTTGTTGGTTTTGCTACTGAATTCAGGTACTTTGTGAGAGAAAGGGTCGCAGAGACCACTGCTTTGGATTTGAACCTTATTCTTGCAACCTTTGAACTATTTTTGACAGTCCTTCAACAGCTATCCTATTTTTGACAGTATTGTGGCTTTTACAGTTATTGGTCTTGTGATAAATCTACCTTTATATAAAGATACTTATTTTTATAACTACTTGTGTGGTGTCCCTTTGTAGTGTTCCTCACTGTGTTACTGTGTATGGTCATAAATGCTTCACACCCTGCCTCTGAGATAAGCCTACCTGCTCGTGCTACGTTACCACAGGGTTGAGCAGGGGTATCAAGGAGGGTAGCACTCTTACTCTGACTTAGGAAGAAGGGTCCCTACTTGGACAGTGGCCAACCATTGCCAACTAGAGACCCCCATTTCTAACAATTACGTTCAGTGGGCTTACGATAAAGTGTGGTACCAAGACTCCCATCTTCTGCGTGAATGGTAATGTCCAGGAAAGGTAGATCGTTAGATCTACAATCTGATGTAAACTTGAGATGGGGTTGAGATTGATTTAGCCAAACGACAAAGGACTCCAGTGAGTCAGATGTTCCATTCCACAGTAGAAGAATGTCATCTATGTAACGTCGCCACAAATTAATCTGTGGGCGGAATGGGTTGTTGGTGGTAAGTATGTGTGTCATCTCAAGACTGTATACAAAAAGAATCGCGAAATTTGGGGCAAAGCATGCGCCCATAGAGACACCCTTGATCTGTAAATAAAATGTGTCTTCATAGAGGAAATAGTTGTTCTCCAGGGCAATACGTAAAAGGTCCATGATAAAGTCGGTTGGAATCCTGGTGGGTCTGGATCTTTGTTTGAGTAGTTCTTCAATGACCAATAGGCCCTCCTCGTGGGGGATGTTGGTATAAAGGGACTCTATATCAAGTCCCACCATGAGCTCACTGGTGATGTCATATGGTCTGTCCTCTAACGTTTTGATCAAGTCCATGCTGTCCCGTATAAATGTTTCGGTAAGGGGAACAAATTCTTTGATAATGGCATCGATATATTTGCCCAGGGGCTCAAGAATGGAGCCACAGCCGGAGACAATGGGTCGTCCAGGTGGGTTAATGTTGTCTTTATGCACTTTGGGTAGTACATAAAGTACTGGTGTCCGAGGATATTGATTGTTCAAGAATGAAAATTCTTTCTGCGAAATGCTATTGTTGATTTTAGCCAAGTTAGTTACTCGTTCAATCTTGATTTTCAAATCAGGTAGAGGGTCTTTGGACAATTTGGAGGGTATTCGATAGTTGTTTCTTTATTTTGAGGTCATATTTGTTAATGTCCATGACCACGATACCGCCTCCTTTGTCTGCAGGTTTTATAATGAGATCAGTCCTCTCCTTAAGATCCAGGAGTGCTTGTTTTTCAGCCAGGGGAAGGTTGTAGGGGACATATTCAAATTGTTTTTGGAGGTCCATAACTTCGTGTAGAACAAGTCTTTCGAAATTGAGTATCTCCGGTGGCATGGCCGTCGATGGAGGATTGAAGGTGGATGGCGGATGGAAACGGGGTCCTGCAATGTATCCGGAATCAGGTTTGTCCATAAAGAAATGTCGTAGTCTGATCCGTCGGAAAAATTGGAGAAGTTGGGATTGTAGTTCAAAGAAATTACTCCGTTCAGTGGGCACAAAACTGAGACCCCTACTTAAGAGTTTAATTTCCTCACTAGATAAGATGTGACTAGAGAGGTTGAAAATGGGGATGAGTTGTGGATCCTGAATTTGGTCAGTAGAGGTGGATTTGAAATTGGTCCTGGTATATACACCAGGGTGAATAGTCACTGTGGTGGGCCCCATCGATAGTACTTGTTTCTTGTCTGTCTTTTCTAGGACCGAAACGCCGTCGACCTCTCTCTCAGCGCAACTTATGGCGCATCTCTTGCTTTGGTTCCTCCAAAATCAAAAACTTTGTACAGTCATTATATATAACAAATTGTGTTGAACCTTTGATCACTGTATATAGCTTCTTTACCACCTTGTCACTTTGCGCCGCTCGCTGTGTTCTGCACTAGTCACTTGCGCCGTTTATTTTCTTGTCACGAGCACAACGTGCACTTTGCCACCTTGATTGCCACCACAATTTATGTTCCCAGTGCTGTTTAATCTGCCATGATAAACTGTGTACTTTAAATATATGATGCCATGAGCACCTTTATACAAACAACCAGGAGTCTCCCTTTCTTTTTCTTGCAATGTCGTGTACATGCTGATGTATTTGCCTCTCTCACTGAATCCAGTTGAGACATTGTTGTTAGTTTTTACTTTAGGTCCTCTGTAAAGCAGGATTTTGTAATTAAATACCCAAACACTTTTGAAAAACACCAATACTGAGCGGCACATTGAAGGTCAGTGTCATTTGCTGTACTGCAAAAACAGCGCACGCAATGAGGGGGAACATAGAACTGTCATCAGAGACTTAAAGGGAATTTGTGAAATTTGCAGAACGAGAGAGAAAGTAACACATATTGAGGTAGAATAAAAATAAAACAATGAAGAAAGATGGGAAAATATATTGCATAGAATGCACAGAGCTCAAAAAAGAAAGGGGATGCAGGATGGAAGAAGAATGGAAGAGGGAGAAAGTCAGGAATATATTGTAATTAAGAGCACAAGGAATGGGGTAAGGAAAAGGTAAGGAAGTAAATTAAGTGGATTCGCCCCTTACAACTCACTTCCCCTCGAAGGAAAAAAATCAAACAGCTATACTGGCACTGGGTCACCCAGAACGCAGACATCGATCTAACGAGGGGCTTATTTACCCTCAATGTCACTACATTGAAGCTTTCCAGCTTCTATGAACCTTCCCTAGATCTCATTACGGACCCCACTGTCAGAAGGCTCTACATACAGTTCAGGTTTGGAACTTTACCTCTTACCACATGTACAGCAAAATGGTCGACTTCCACTGAGTCACACTTGACCTGCCCAGTCGGTAAGGCCTCGAGGGAACCTGTTGCTAACTTCTTGTTTGCCTGCCCTGCATATGAAAAATAAAGACCGTCTTGGTTAAGACCAGTCTGTGCCCAAATGGGCACAGCGAGACATATTGAAGCACTCAGGATCCTGAGGACTGACCCAGACCCGCTTTTTGTTTGTCCAGTGGAAAAATCCTCCGGCAAGGCCTGGCTATTGAGGTGTACATTAATAGTTCCTTCCTTCTAACACCAACATACATGCTAATAACCTATGATCCAGCATAGGATCGTTCTTGCCATGTCACTGTACGGGGGGCATTTATTCCGATGCTCTTGGCGAACTCCTAGAGGTTTTTGTAGGGTTGGGAATTTGTCTGTCCCCGGTGTGCTTTCCTTCTTGCCCCGGGTAGATTGTTGAACCTAGGGCACAAGCTCAAAGGCACACATATCATCGACTACTGTGAGTCCTACACTATCATGGGATTATTGTTAAATTATTGGCTATTAGAGGATTTAGCAGATTACATGATGTATTTCATGTTTATTTTGCACTGTATACCTTTGATTTTTTGCTCCATTCCACTGCACGAATCGTTTTGTGCTGGAAACGCCCTGTCTAACTGGCTACTGAGGCTGTTCCAATCTGCTCCCTACTGAGATCTCTGTATGTACAATAATGCATCATGCATTTATGCATGAAACACCCTGCATCAGAAATGCCCCTTTCCATTGGTCGCTAAGATTGTCTTCCATCTGCTGCTCATTGAGACCACTGCATGCACAACTATGCATTTTATATTCTTGCCCTATGCACTTTGTCCGTCTGTCTGAACCCTCTTGCAATTGAGACTGTTTGCTATCAAATCTAGACACTTGGATACCGGACACAAGAATGTAGTTTGTTCCTCCATCTGACTTAAAATGTATATTCTTTAAAAAAATGTCACTGTTTTATCTTCCTAACTGTAATCGTATTTTACGGCTTGCACTTTTATGCGAGACTTTGATGGCACAAATTGCCGAAATAAAGTTTGATATGAAATGCTTTGATTGTTCCGTAGTGTATAGACATGGTTTAAAAATGTTGTTGCTCAGAATGTTTAGTTTTAACAAAAATTATTTATGTTGTATCAACTTAAATAAGGAAGAACACTATCTTGATGCATTATCTGCCCACAAGTGCTGTCCCTTTCAGTGGCTTTAATTTCAGCACTCTTTTAGGAAACATCTGGATTTTAAATGAATTCCTAGTACTATGACAAACATAATCACTGAAGTCGTGCTCTGTGAGTGGTTCATCTAATGCATGAACTAATTACTGTAAAATTAACATTTTGTTACTTTTACCCTACATTCTTTATGTGTCATTTTGTGGGACTACATTGCTTAATTTAAACTATATTAGCATTATTTGTGACTTATTTCAATGATCAGCTTGATTACAGCAGGATGTCTTGCTTCACTTAATGTATTAATACAATGACACAAATGTTGAACTTAAAATGCCATAACAGTTTAGCCCGAGAAGAAGCAATGAAATGTAAGCATGATCAAGCACACTTTCTGCAATTAACGTTCTCTTTTATAAGTCTAGTATTTATATTTTATCAGGTACTTTTTTCTTTAATTTTGCATAGATTTTTCGATGGGAACTTTCTGCGGTTTCCATGTAGACATTTTTTAATGATAACGAATAACGTTACAGAGGTTTCCAACATGTTTTGGCATTTTGTGTAACTTGGGGGCATATTAGCAAGGGCCTTATCGCCGCTTTAGCAGCACTTTTTGCCGCTAAAGCTGCGATATTTCTATCGCCCTATTAGCAAGCTGTCGCTAACAGCTGTTAGCGACAGCTTTATGCTTGGCGACCGTTTGGTGCCGCTTTGCATGTCAGCGATATATATCGCTAATGACATGCAAAGTAGGCGTTCCCAACTAAGCGACTGAAAACAGTCGCAAACACAACTTCCCTCTATTAGCAATGCCCGCGAAGCGATAAAAAACTTCGCGCTAACCGCGATTATCGCTAGAATCTAACACCTGCTAAAAACCTGACTTAACCATTCTAGTCAATGGGAGGTGGATTGTAAGGTTAAGTCCTCACCTGCCTATTAGCAAGCTTTTCATTAGCGCGTTGAATTTATCGCTCGATTTCTCGGCTATTGCTGGGTTTCGCCGCTATCGCTGGATTTTTATCTCCTTGGAGATAGCGTTGATAATAACGCGTTATATCCATAATGAAATCCAGCGATAGCCGGCGATAAAAAAACAGCGTAAGCGCGCTTTGCGATAATTATCGCAATTCCTTGGTAATATCCCTCCTAGTCTTTAAATGGTATGTGGTGGCAAATGCAGCCAATCTAATTTAGGCAAAGGTAATATTTAACAAATATATCACTTTAAGAACACCATTTAAAAATGCAATTTTAATGATGCCTTATTTACCAAATACTGTTACGCGTGACAGCTGTGCATTTTTACGCACACATCGGCCCAATAGAAAAAGGATCCTTGGTCAATGGTATCATTTTTACCATCACGCCAAATAACTGTCAGATGCTGACAATTTTAGTTTTAATTAATATTTATTACATACATTAAGTAATGTGCCAACATGTACCTTACTGTTACTTTGGAGAGCTTGCTACTTATATTGCATTCCATTCAAGGCCAGCTTATGGAACTCCTGTATTGGTCTATTTCTTTCTGTTGCTGTTATAATTGTGGGGCTGAAACTCAGGGTATGCGGGATGGTATCAGTGCGAGTTAGTTCAGAGAAGAATATGGTAGCATTGCTGAAATCTACCATCACTAGCAATATGAGCACAATCCAAATCTGAGATGGTACATTAGTGTCTGCTCTCTAACGTCATGACAAGATTTGATGACTTGGACTACATCTTTGTCCATGATGCACAGAAGGAGGCTTTACAAATGATCACTTATACACTTATGGCATAGTCTTTATTTGGCCTTTAAATAAAATGATTTTTTTTTCGGCCCAGATGAAATTGCATCAATTTTCCCAAACAAAATAAGTGTCATGTCTGCAAGAAGTTGGATATTTTCAAGCTTTTCATTGAGAAAAAAAAATGTCAATCCACCAGTCGTGTACATTTGCCTTTGCAAATATGGCCTCATGTCTGTTCGCTATTCTGCGAGTCTCAAGCTAAAGAAAAGCAAGGTGGGCACTCACAAACAGAAAGCTTGCATATGGTGTCATGTACACAGGTATCAGCAATTTACTACAGTCCTGTTACTTCCTTCCAGAGTTATACCTGTTCCTAAATATCGCTGCCTTGCCTACTTTTTTGCTTTGATTGGTTTTTTTTGCTGCTGCAGCCTGATTTTTTATTTATTTTTATTCATTTTTCTATTTATTAATTTTCTTTCCTAATTTTTGAGAGCAGCAACAGCAGAAGAGGGAGATGAAGGACAAGTCTTGGTGCATGCAGGCATCGCCACGTCTCTAAGCTGTGCAGTACTTTTTTCCAGTTGGCAAATGGCAACACTAAAGTTTTTTGTGTACAACATCTCCGCTCTATTTTGTTATTAGGCGGCAGGCCTTGGAAAGGCTACTGCCTCCCCTAGTGGCGTGTGTGCAGAGCTACGTGAACAGAAGCACCACTTTTGGATGTAGCCAGTGCCAGAATGAACACCGAACGGTAGACCGTGTGTGGGACAGGCAAGGGCCCCAGGATGGAGGTGGAGGTGCTGCCTGGTAAGCTATTTTTTTAACACCAATTATTAATATAATTGTTACACATCACTTTCAGTGGTAGCCATTAGAGTGGATACTCTATTGTGAATCCAGATAGGAGATGCTATTGTGTCATAGCAATAAAAGGTCAATCTTCAGAGTTCTTTCATTGCATAGGGAGGCACTTGCTGCCCCAGTCTTCCATTGTCTAGCCCATGTCTACAGAGATCCAAGTAAAGGCCTGTCTCATGGATCTCTGCATACCCTAGGGAGGTGGTGGGATATGGGTGCGCTGCCAACTGTCATGTCTGCTTTCAGCCACAAGCCTGCACACACTCACAGCCGGCAGTAGAATGTCAGTTTGTGCTGTGACAGCTCACTGAGAGCTGCTGTCCGCATGGCCACTATTTCTGAGAGCAGAGATCCTGATAGGCAGGTGAGGAGTATTGAGGATGCACCAGAGGGTGGTGTGGGAAACTCACTGGGCAACATGTCATGCAAGCTGTTGGATCTTAAAAACATTTTTACGTGGTTGGGAACGTGTTTCATTGAGGTTATCAAGATGCGAGGTATAGGTTCTTTAAACAATTAGAGAAGGAAGAGGGCTGCTTTGGATGGATGGACAGGGAAGAAGGCAATACCTGAGGTATTATCTTTTATTTAATATTTTTTGGAAGGGAAGTGGCTCAGAATGATAGGCAAGGACTGAGAAGGAAAGATCTCAAGGGAGGCTGGAGAGAGGTGTATAGCTTCCTTGTTTACTCTTATCCTCCTGCACTGATGCTCCATCTTCGTGAAGGTCCAGGTTTGGAAACTTCATGAATACCATAGTGTGATAAAGAAATGGATGAAGGCATGGCAGTGTTAGGTTTAGGACCTGGGGCCAGTGGGAAATATGCTGGGCCTCATTTTTGGAAGCCAGTAACAGACAGAGGTAGCCTCACACCTGGCATTCGTTTCGATCTGGATGCCACGCCTCCGATCCGTTTATTTTAACAGCTTCCCCTCCCTTCACGTAACGGTCGTGACCATCAAGTAGCAGGGGAGGGGGAACGGCACTAAAACACCCCTCTGGGAATTACATTGGTGGTTATGGTCCACCACCATGAACATAACAGGCAGGAGAAATACATATTTGCAGGACAAGAATGATTGATAGGATAAAATGAAGGACAATTGTGACTGTTTTTTTTACTTATGTATCCTTGTGTTTAGTGTATGTGCCTTTTCTATTCTCAGTGTGACCAGAGGCGGACGCATATGCAGTGGAGAGCTCAAGTGCTGCAGATGGCGGCAGGTAAGTCATGTTTATTCTTTCTTGATTTTAGAACTATTAATCAGCTCCTTTTACAGCATAGCTCTGCTATTGAAGCAGCAAGGCCACGTGCTTCACAACTTCACACATTGCATCAAAACTTGTGCCAACGTCACACAGATGGAAAGCTGGCAACGTTTTAAAAAAATAAAACAGGCAGAAAAATAGATTCTGCTGCCATTCAGGGCCACTGCAGTGCTGCAGATGAGCCACGGCTCACAGTCTCTATGTAGGAGGACCTACCTGAGAAGCGTGCACTTCACAAATTCCCTGCTGCCCATACATTCATGAAGTATGCTTCTGGTCCTGCACAACGTTTGTCAAATATGTTTCCTTGTTGTCTGTACTCCAGGGGGAAAGACAAGGCGGTCCTGAGTGTTAGTGAGGGAAATTAATTACCTGCAGTCTGATAGCTCATCGCGGATCTTCAGGTTTAGGCCTCACGGATGTGGGCCAGGAGGTGCTGCAATCATTACCTCAGGTGTAGTAGTCAGGAAACCTAGAACTTTGTAGTGTACATCACACACTTCAGAGTGAATTGCTTATAGGTGCTATTATAGAGAGAACACTATTATGAGCTCATGTTGATGACTTAGTAAGTATGAGGTGAAAAGGGCAGCCAGGCTGGCTAGGCTGCTTGTTTCCCTTCAATGGCACTCATCTTTCATTGATGGAGTAATTGTATGGATAAAATTAGATTACAAAAGCTTTTTATAATGTAGAGATGTTAAGGTTGCACCTACAGAAAGTACAAAAATGCAAAAATACAAACATCCGCTTTTCCCAACTACATATTTTAATTGTACATAGTAAATCATTAAATAAAGGTTTCACTATCACATATTTTCCTCTAATCCTGTCTACCTGTTATTTTATGGGTGTGAGGTGTATCCCAATAGGCTTCCTCTGCCTCCCTTATCCCGCCCCTTCTGTCGTGTAGTTCCTACAAATCTATATAGGATCTGCGCATTTAGACAACATAAACTAAGGGATTGGTGTCCAGACTGATTCCAGACACCCCTGCAGGACATGTTATCCTTTAGACCAGCTAGCTTACAGTGCCATCATAAGCCCCCTAACCTTACCAAGGAGCGAATAGTTTCTGGCAACTATCGAACATGACAACCCTTGATCCTTCAGGGATCGTGGAAACAGTACAGTACTTTTCGCTCAGTTACTCGTGCTCACTTCTCCTCAGAGAGATGCACAGAATAAACGATGGGGACGTTTTCAATAAGCATTTATTGAACCAGCATCATTCTAGTATAAAATAAGTGCGCTGCAACAACCATAAGACAAAAACAGATATATACGATTACGAGCACCAACAGAGTAAATAAAAGGTAGAATTCTACAATGCTGCTAAAACAGTGATTCTATGCCGGCATATAGATACATGGCAGTAATCAAGCGTACTCCTAAGATACAAACCCTAGCTAAGTGTACCTAGCATGTATGTGAGTGTAAAGCCAAGAATCCCCTAGGAAAGAGCCAACCCCATTACCTGATGGGAAAGAACGAAGGACCCCGTCTTTGTCTCCAGTTGGACACCCTGCAAGGGATGTCAGACCACTGTGTGCTGGAGTTTCTGCGTGCAGGAATCTCAGCGTCTTTTGTTAGCATGGAAGTTTCTCCTCTGGTTGCCCAATGAAGATGTTCTTCTTTTATACCCAAAAGGTACCCTCATGGGTTCTTCCTAGATGTGTAATGGTTCTGTAGGCCTGTCGTCCAAGAATGAAGATAGCGGTGTCTTTTGTACAGAGTTATTATACAGAAGATGGTAATCCTGCAGGCAGGGGGTTAAGATATGAGGCTAAGAATCCTCATGCATAATAAATTAGGCTAGTCTTCGAAGAAAATCACACGTCATTTATTCAGCACGTAACTAGGTAAAAGGTCAGTGCCAGAGCCATTATGTAGAGCAAGGTAGGACAAATGTAGGTAAAAGGTTGTGCAGCTACCTAGGCCTATATTGGGGTACATTGGGGCTCATAACACTTCTTCCTAAGGTTCTTACATCACTTATAACTTCCATTTCGCTAAGATGGTCCTAACTCCACCTTAAGTTAACTAACACAAACTCTAACTCTAACACTAACCATTTAATGCCTTATTTTATGTAACTCACACAAAGTATAGGGTAGCAGGGTGTCTAAAAAGGAAAGAAAAGTGTGGCAAGTGTGGGCACAACCAGTGTATGGACGAGAACCCTCACTCGGGTGACATGTTTCATTATTGGGTTCCTCCAACACACTGGGACCGCAAGGTACCCAGTGTGGGCTACAACTTCCCCTCGGGGAAGGAGCGGGAGTGTTCTTAAAAGGCACGTCAGTATATGAATACCTCTAGGGTAGAGATGAGGGGCAGAGTGCAACAAAAAAGTGTGTTTAAAACTACCTCAGTAGGAACAACAAATTTTATTATAACGTCCTACAGGATAGGGGTTAAAAGCAATGTGAGACAGGGTTATGGATGTCTACCCTGTGTAGTGGTCAACATGTTTCTGCCCTCTATGACATTAGATGTTCGGGGCATTCATCCGGACCATGATATTGAGTCACTCTGCTGAAAAACGTGCATAAATAATAATTAAAGATAGATACTCTTGACCAACCGTGCACAACGGCAGTAGTTAGTTCGGTAGTTCAGGTGGCCCTATGATAAAACAAAAAAACAACCAATCAACATGGTACAACAAGACACCAATGTGCGCCACCACCATATTCACAAGTGCGTGCTTCTTCCCAAAGACAGTTCATAGTGGCCTTACCTATGAACAATGTGTACGGTCCGACTCTACCATCTACAGAGTCTCACCACACGTAGATCCCTCTAATTAGAGGTACAACAGTATGTAACATAAACATAAAAGAACAAATAAGAACATGAACAGAAATGGCACAGCAATTACTTTATTACAGTGTTCCTAGCACGGTATTAGTTGTGTAGTTGCAGCCCTTATGCTAAGCTGGAAAATGCTAGTGTATAGTGTATACAGGAAATGGCATTGAGTCAATCGATGTAATGGTAAACAAAGGATGGTACACACATCTCCAGACTAACGTGAACTTAGCCCAACATGGGGATACCTCAGAAGTGACATTTTTAATCAGTGCACTAGTGGGTTTAGAACAATTATGGCTGCAAAATATGTCTAATATCAGGTGTCTATTATTGGAAAGCACCAACAATATCGCATATATAATCGTCCAAAACCGGTATTGCTATGTAGAGGCAGTTATATTGGACAAGGGGAATTAAACGCTCTCAACCCCTCAACATATATCAAGTCTCTACAATGCCCTCGTAAATGTGATGTCTGCACAAGGGGTGTAGACTGACAGGCAACGGTCACAGCAAATCACCATCTCAAACCCCATTATTACGTAAATGTGGAGTAAAAAAAATCAGAATCATGATCTACACATGTTATGTTATGTTATGTTAATTCTTTTTATATAGCGCACAGCTGCCTCAGCGAAGAGGCGTCCCGGCGCTAGTAGGAGTGTCAATAAGGAAACATGGGACTAAGCCACAGGAAACAGGTAGGTTTTGGCAGCCTTACGAAAGGACAGCAGGCTATCCAGACAGCGAATCTGCGTAGGCAGGGAATTCCACAGCTTAGCCGCTAAGCAGCGAAAAGATCGTCCTCCAGCTCGGAGACGCTTCACTCGAGGGACCGTAGCCAGATATTGCCCAGCTGATCGTAGCTGGCGTGTGGGTACGTAAGGTACCAGCAAATTGGACAGGATCCCCAACATCATTAGGAGTGATAGCATAGTTGCAGTAACCGACTACTAGTCTGGTAGCCCCGTTCAAAAATTCGAATCAAACAAGGAGATAGCACCCACATGATTGCTAAAGCGTTGTCGCAGTAACTGCAAAACGATCAGACTGACTCAGTCAAAGCTTGAGCATAACAGAAGGGAGAATGCCTATAGTGATGTCGTGTGCTAGCATCTCACCTTACGTGTGGCCGTCCTGCACCACATGAAACCCTGGTGGGAGTGATCGGCACTCGTGTCCCATTGCCTTATATGTGCCAAATGAAAATACGCGCCCCCTTGTCGATCCAGTATACGGGACTTCGCGCATGCGCATCGGCCATCAGCGTAATTGATCATGCCGTGGCGAGCTGACGTCGGGGAAAAAACCATGCACATGCGCAGCTGCCCCGGTAGGGTACCATGGTAACCAAAAGGAGCGTGCTCACTCTAAAATCAGGAACGTAACCCCGCCAAGGCTAGCACTGAGGAGTTTATCATGAAAAGGGTGTAACTGTCAAAAGCCGGTGTGTGAATGCTCGGCTACACAATAGAATAAACTATATATTTGCTGACCAAACTGGTGTACTGTTTAATCCTTTGGTGTCACCCCAGGCAGCATTCATCTTGGTCTGTCTGCTGCTCCATATAATGTCTTGTGTATCAATGTTTGAAAAAAAAAATTATCTTTATTCGTTTTACCTCCAGCACCACATACAACTGTACATACGTCGTATTAAATGTCAAATCATACTGCGTCTCTATTTGCATTTTTGTGTCCGCTAGGAGGGGGGGTAAATTACCGCATTTGACTTTACAATCAAACATCGTCAGCATTAAGTCACTACAGAGATTAGCAGCAGATATTACTGTACAAAGCTGTCTTGAATCATAGCGCAAAAGAATAAAATCAGAAACAGAGAAAGAACTATTGAACTTGATACCATCTTGCTAGTATGCCTATTCTAACAGTATCCTGTATATACCTGTTTGATGTGCCGCCTATGTGAAGTGCAGGCCAACAGGGTCCTGCTGCAATAAGTATTGATATGGGAGCAGAGTAGAGGGGGAGACATTGCAGACCAAATGTTGCAGTTTATGTAGGTGCGATTAGGCCGGGCCGGAAGTGTGGAACAATTGTTTAGAAGTGACGCGCCTGCATGTGTGCATGTGGCCCCGTTCCCCAGTCACGAGCGTGCCATAGCATGGGTGCTCAGGGCGACTCAGGTATATTGGTCAGAAGTAACAACAGTGTTAGCGCCCTGTTACCCGTGTTCATTCGTATCTCGGAGTTTTGTTTCTATAATAGTCATGTAGTGTTGCCAGTCCACAGGTTGTGTCCGAGCAGTTCGGCATGGGGGTTGTGCTGTTGATATATCATACTCAGCCACCAAGGCTCGCCGAAGGGTGAGGAGCCAGTGTTTAACGGATGGGCCAGTCGATGACGGAGAGCGTTTGGCCAGTACCAATGCCAAGTCTATAAATTTGTTGAGGTTCTTGTTCTGCACATTCTTCTTGGTAATGCCCAATAGGTAATGCGCCCCCTGGATTGGAGATATGGTTCCCGTTGCTGTGGCTAATGCATCAGAGACCTTTCCCCAGTATGCTATGATGCAGGAACACGTTCAGACTATGTGCATGAAATCAGCGTCTGATCCATGGCACCTGGGGCATACATCTATGGAGGGCGGGCACATTCGCGCCAGCCTGTGCGGGGATAGATATGTGTGGTGTAGGTAATTGAATTGCGTATATTTCAAACGGGCGTTCACTGAAATTGTTTTGGGATTTCCAACGTATTGTTGCCATTGCTTATCCGTGATTTCGATGGAGAGCGCAGCTGTCCAATATTCTCGCAGTGGTGACAATGAAGGGGCTGTGTCCGTTCTAAGGGAATTGTATATGGCCGTGATCGCTTTCCTACCTGACCCATGCATCAGTAATGTCTGTAAGACTTCAGAAGTCGGTGGTGTGTGTCATACTTATGTCCCCCCAGATATGTGTTGCCTGTTGTGTCAATGCCGCATATAGAAGGAATGTTCTGGGAGCCACCCCGTAGTCGTCTCTCAAAGTGTCTAACCCACATAGGGCAGAGTCTACGAATAAGTCTCCCCATGATGTCAGTCCAGCTGCCTGCCAATCAGCCAGTTCCGGTCGCTTTAGGCGGGTATATGATCCTGGGAGCGTCTCGATGGGGAGGTCAGGGGCATATGGCATGGGGCAGCGTTTGGGTATCACATACTGCAACCAGGCGCTGCGGGCTGCCCGTAGCAGAGTGCACCCCTCCGTCCTCTGGAGCTGAGTTCTGGTGCCTGATAGCCATTCAAGCAGTTCTGGTCGCGATAGCGATATTGCCCAGGTATCTAATTTAATTAGGTTCTTCTTTGCGAGCCAGCGCATGGGCCATTGGAGCTGGGCGGCTGCATAGTATAACTGATAATTGGGTCCCCCAGTCCTCCCTCCGATATAGGGAGATGACGCTTTGAAAGTGCCACCCTCGCCCTAGAATTGCCCCATATCAGAGACACTAAAAGTGAATGTAGGTCACGGAACAATTTCTGAGGCGGTCTATAGGGGAGAACGGCGAAATAATAAAGGAGTCTAGGGAGAAGAAGCATTTTGGAAATGGCAATCCGGCCCATAGGGGATAGTGGAAGAGCAGTCCAGAACGGGAGACTCGCCGTAGCACTGGTGATCGCCTTCCCCAGATTGCCGTCTATCAGATCAGATGGGGAGTTATAGACTTGAACTCCCAGGTATTTGAATGAATCGTATGCTCTGGTGAGTGATGCATGGGGCTGCTGCTGCCTTTGCTCGACTTGAATGGGTGACATCGGGAATAAGACTGACTTATCCCAGTTAACTTTCAGGCCCGACAAGCGCGCGTGGGTGTCTAAGAGTTCCACTAGGCCTCGGAGCGCCTCGCCCTGGTTGCAGAGATAAACCAGAGCATCATCATCTGTATAGACGGACACTATATGCCACTGCGTGTGCACTCGGATGCCACAATCGATAACCTGGCTGCAGAGCGCACTGGCCAGGGGCTCCATGGCCAAGGCGAACAGCATGGGTGAGAGAGGTCATCCTTTCCTGGTACCAGGCTCAATATCAAAGGGGGGTGAGATAACTCGGCCTGTTTTCACTCGGGCACGTGGGTTGGTGTATAGTATTTTTATCCAGCGTAGAAACTTAGGTCCCATGCCAAATCGAGCCAGCACCGCCTGTAGGTAATCCCACCCCAGGGTATCGAAGGCCTTTTCTATGTCTAAGGCTGCTATCCAGTTTTGCTCGGGAACCGTTTGGGCCCACTCTAAGATTTTAAACAGGCGACGAAGATTCAGCCCCATGCTTCTGCCTGGGAGAAACCCGTTTTGGTCCGCATGGACCAACAGGGGAACCACATCCAGCAATCTGGTGGCCAGCAGCTTACCCAGAATTTTGTAGTCCGATGTGAGTAAAGTCAACGGGCGGTACGAGTTCATGAGTAGGGGGTCACAGCTGGGTTTTGGGAGGACAACCAGTACAGCCTCGCGAAGGGAAGGGGGCAGAGCGCCTCTATCAAAGGATTCTTGGAATACCGTGAGCAGCCGGGGTGTCAGCGGAGTGGAGTAGCTGTTTGATAGTATCTGTAATTTCAGTTGCCGTGAGCGGCACCTCTAATTCCGCGTATTGGTCCTGCGTTACTTGTGTGAGGGCTGCCTGTTCTAGGAACTGATGCATTGCCTGTGGGTCACCTAGGTCTGGGGCCTTGTATAATGACATGTAGTATTTATGAAAGGAGTCATTAATTTGGTCTTGGGTATTGACTAAGGTACCATATGGGGTATATATTGCAGTGATAGGCAGCGGCGCGAGGTTGCTTCTCAACGACCACGCTAGCGTCTTGCCTGCTTTGTCCCCCTCCACGTGTCTTCTAGCCATATACTGCTTATAATCTAGCGCGCACAATTTATCCAGTGCTTCCTTGTGTGCTAATCTGTTTTTGGAGAGTGCTGGTAGTATGCTCGAGTCCGTGGGGGCCATGCGTTCCTGATGTGGTATGTCGGTTTCTAGCCCTTGGATTTCCCTGTTAAGTGTCATGCGGGTGCCGTATACTGCCTGTATGACCTGCCCGCGTAGGACCACCTTCAGGGCGTCCCATTCAATGCCGGCATGAGTGGCCCTCCCCTCGTTGGTCTGGAAATATGTGGTTATGGACTTCGAAATGGTGGCATTCAAAGCCGGGTTGCGCATTGCTTCTAAGGGGAGTCGCCAAGTCGGTATGCTGGGTCTGGGCGCACCCCAAGTCAGCTGGACCTGCAAGGGGCTATGGTCCGATATCGTGCGAGCCAAATACTCAGCCTGAGCTACATGTATTAGCGCTGTTTCCGTGCAGTAAATGGTGTCAATACGTGTGTGCAGGTCATGGAGAGTAGAATAATGTGAATATACCCGATCTATAGGGTGTTTTGCATGCCAACCATCAGTCAATCGCATCTGTGTAGCCCAAGCTGTCATGGTGTGCACAAGCCCGACCGCCTGTGCTCCAGGGAGGGGAGGGCGGGAGCGGTCGAGAGTCAAGTCGGGCACTCCATTATAGTCACCCCCCCAATAAGTGGGAGCCAATGGGTCCCTGAGGAGTGCCGGAGCTAGTGTTTGAAGGAATGTAGCTTGTGCTGAGTTAGGCGCATAAAGGGATACTATGGACAGCGGACGACCATCTAAAGAACCTTCCAGAACCGCATAGCGGCCCTGGGGGTCGACACGCGTGTGGAATATCTGTATTGGGATACCTGGCGCCATCCTGATCAGAGCCCCCCAGGCATAGCTCGAGTAAGTTGTGCCTATTACTGTGCCCCTCCATTGTTTGGTAAGTGACTGCAATGTTTGCTGCATTAAATGAGTCTCCTGGAGTAGAGCTATGGCGATCCTGTGCCTGCGCAAATATTGGTACACTTTGTGTCTCTTTGCACAACCAGCCAAACCGCGCACATTCCAGGTCAGCAATAGATACTTGTTTTCATACATTTACATCAGGTAGAGCCAAGTGCAATAAATGTACAATCCCCACATGCAGTAGACGACTTGGCATTTTGTGGTATACTACAAACCGAACCCCCCACCCCAGGCCGAATTGCCAATGGGCAAAAGGCTATATGCACTGATATGCAAACATAGTTAATTAAGAAGACAAAAAAGAAAAACAATAAATTGCACAATACAAGATGGGTCTATAACAGTCACTTATCGTGTGTGGGGTGTGTAGGTACTCGCTCGGTCTCGCCACCGTCTTCTACTTCTGGCCATCGTAGTGTTGTGTTCACGAGCCAGCCATTCAAGAAAGTGCGAAGATTTGCAATCCTTGGTCACCTCCTGCTTCTGTATAATGGTCCATAAAGCTATTTTACTCCGCTCCTATAGGAGATAGTACTGGTAACGGCTAACCCAGTTCATCAGAAGTCTGAGGCATCACGTTGGGGCCGTCGCCCAGCATCAACTACTGCTGTGAGTCCGATAGGGAGTATTCGTGTTCCAGGAGGGTCTCTATTTCCGGGTCTGGACTTAGAGGCGATGTAGCAGTTCCATGTTTCTCTGCGTGTTTAAGAGCTTGTTCCCTTTCTGCGCTGCCTGGGCCTTGGTGGGGCGTGGCCCGCGAAGCTGGCCTCGGCGCCCTCAGTTTGTAACCTTCCTCCACTGTGGGCGTGAGCCCCCCGCAGATTTCGGAGCTGTCGCCACTCCATTCTGTTCCACCCAGTTCCAGGCATCTTCTGGAGATTGACAGAAAACTGTGCTGCCTTTATGTTGTATGCGCAGCATGGCCGGGTATTGTAGTGCATATTTTATCTCATGCTCACGGAGACAGCTTTTAACGTCCATAAAGGATGCCCTGCGTTGCTGCACCGCTAATGTGTAATCCGGGTATATGTGGACTTCCGCGTTCTCTATCACCCATGGGCCACGGGCTCTCGTGACCTGTAGGATGTGGTCCCTGTCGCGATAGTTAAAGAGACGTGCAACAACCAGCCTGGGGGGAGTGCCCGGTCGACGAGGGCCAGCCAGAACTCTATGTGCTCTCTCCACGGAGAAGAATTTGGAGTGCTTGCCCTGGAGTATAGTGTCCGAAAACCAGGTTTCCAAATATAGCTCCATGCTCTGTCCCTCGACGCATTCTGGCAGACCCACGAGGCGCACATTGTTCCGGTGTGATCTACCCTCCTGGTTGTCGACTCGATCTCTAAGGTAGTCTACTTCTCCTTGCAGGCTACCGTGGAGGATACGGACAGTTTCACCGTAGCGATTGTGGATTCCACCTCCGACATCCTGTCCCTCAGTTTTTTATGGTCGTCGCAAAGGAAGCCATACTCTGCGCATAATGTATCAATCTTGAGGGCCAGGGTGGATTTGATGTCCATTACTGCCGCCATGAGTTCATCAAGGCGATGCGAGAGATCTGCCTGTGGCATTGGTTGGGCCATTGATGGTTGGTCAACCCCCGCAGCACCGGACGATGGGCCCAGTGGTTCTATGGACTGTTGTTTTTCCAGTTTTAACTTGCACATCTTGTTGATGACAATACTACGTATATTCCAGTGGGAGGTGTGATAGAAGCGTATTGGGGCCTGTTAGACTTGGCACCATTGGCGTGGGTCTCCCTTCCATTTTTTTGCTGTTGCCTCTTATGTTTTGCTGGTTTTAGATGCTTTTGGGCACTGTGCCACTGCTGTTCAGTGCCACAGTGCAAGTGCTCCCTACTGTAAATTGTGTTATGGATTAGTGACTCCATGATTGGATGATTGGTTTACTTGTCAGTCCCTAGTACAGTGCACTGCGTGTGCCCAGGGCTTGTAAATCCAATGCTGCTGGTGGGCTTGCAGCACTGGTTGTGCCACCCACAGAAGCAGCTTGTAAACGGGTCTCAGGCCTGCCATTGCAGAGCCTGTGTGCAGTCTGTGACTGCCATGTCGACTTGGCAAGTGCAGCCACTTGCCAGTCCCTAAACCTTCCCTTATCTTCATATCAGACACCCCTAAGGTAGGCCCAAGGGCAGGGTGCATTGTAAGTATAAGGTAGGACATGCCCTGGTGTGTGTGGCATGTCCTGATAGTGAATTACAGCCATTTTCGTTTTCACTATTGCAAGGCTACCTGCTCCCCATAGGCCAGAATGGGCAGACTGACTATTACACTTTATAGTCAGAACTGACCCAGGGAACATGGTAGAAAAACGAATTTAGTATGCCTGAACTCAGAATGATAAAATACATCTTTTAGTGAAGTTGGTTTTAACATTCTGTGTTTGAAAATACCACTTTTAGAAAGTGGGTATTTTCTTGCCTAAACTTCCAAGCCTGCCTCTGCTAGGTTGTGTATTCCTTGTCTAGAGATTGAGTGACAGGGGCTGGGGGTGGCTACAGGAGACAGGGTGAGTCAGCACAGGGCTGAATAGGAAGGTCTGCATCCAGAGTGGAGGGAGGAGTTGCACCTGGGTCTGAATAGGGCTGTGCCTGCCTTCCACAATGCTGGCTCCACCTCCTGCCGGGCGTCTGATGGCTCTGCCCCTCACTCACAAAGGAAAGAAGGAGTCAGAAAAACAAAGTGCTCCAGGACTGACCAGAACTGGTTTTGGACTAGGCAGAGGCCTCTCTGCCTTCAGAGAACAAAGGAAAACTGTGTATAAAAAGGGGACCCAGACCCCTAGGAAATTAGATCACTTCTGGGAAATCAAGAAACCTGTTGCCAAGGAGAAGAACCGGAGAAGCTGAAGGAGGAGTACTGCCCCTGTGCTGTTTTGCTGATTGGGGTTGGCCTGCAGTGGTTGCTTTCTGCCAAGGACAGGAGAAAAGACTTTGCTGTGCTTTGTCATCTTGAAGAAGGGAATCTCCAAGGGCTTGAACTGAGCTTGCCTCCTGCCTGAAGTCACAGGGACACAAAGACTTCACCCCTTCTGTTTGCCTGCATCTGGAACTGCTGTTTTAGCTGCTAACAGAGGAAATTGCAACACCGACGCCCGGCGAGCGACGCCGTAACCTGCACCGAAGCCGTGGGCACCGCTCGTGAAGAGCACGACGCACCGCCCCGACTTGCACCGTAGGCCCGACGCCTGCCGACGCCGTGCGACATCGACTCCGAAGCCGTCATCGAGGCCGCTGCCTGCACCGGAGCCGAGGACACCGCTCGTGGCGCTCACGACGCACCGTCCCGACTCGCACCGCAGCCCCGACTTCACCGACGCCAGGGCTTCATCATCGCGGAGCCGATCCTCGACGTGGGTGACCCCGAATCCATCGACGCCGCACCATCGTAAGGAACCGACGCCTCGCCGCCATCCGTGACGTTACCTCCCCGACACAGTAAGGAACCGACGCCTCACCTCCCTGCGCTGCAGTAAGGAACCGAGACATCACCTCCCCTGGGGTCGTAAGGAACCGACGCCGCCGGCGCCAACGAAGCATCACCTCCCCGACGCCGTGCACCGTCTTTGTTTTCATCGAATTCCAGGTACTGTTCTTTGTGGGTCTGCTCGACTCCGGGCCCGACGCCGCGCACCTCGCGGTCGGCGCCGTACTTTGGGATTTCCACCGGCCACGACGTCGTGATAACTCCAAGTGGAGTTATTTGTTGCTACAAGCTTTATTTGATTGACTATCCTATTTTTGAAGATAACGTGAACTGTCTCTATCATTTTAAGCCTATTTTTGAGTACAGTATTGTGGATTTTTGCTATTGGGGTCTTGTGATAAGTCTATATAAAGATTACTTATTTTTACATAAACAACCTGTGTGGTGTCCATCTGTAGTGTTTTCACTGTATTACTGTATGTGTTCACAAATGCTTTACACACTGCCTCTGAGATAAGCCTGTCTGCTCGTGCCAAGCTACCAGGGGGTGAGCAGGGGTTATTTTAGGAGTGTATCCCCCTTATCCTGACTAGAAGCAAGGGTCCCTATTTGGACAAAGGTGCAAGCCATTGCCAACTAGAGACCCCCAGTTCTAACATTGGTGGTCAGCGGTGAGGATTTGGACTTGCATTTGTGATTCATATACAGTGATTGGTGTACACTACTAGTGAGTGCAGACCAATACGCGACCACATACATTTTGATAGGACTTTTTTCCTTGGAACCTTTATTGTTGTTGAGAACTGCCAATTTTCACCATGAGCAAAAAGGATCCATTGCACCTGCAGATATTGAATTTGAAGAAGATAGGGTTGATACCTACACTGTGCCAGAACTCAAAGCTGTTTGTAAAAAGTTTAAAATCTCTATGAAAGGCCTCACCAGGAAGGAGGAGCTTCAAAAGGCGCTGAGGGCCTGGTTGGAAGCACGGAATGCCAGTGGGCAGTCCGAGGAGCCTGTGGAGGAGGCAGAGAATTTAGATGAGCAGCTTGAGGGGCCATTGGGCTTACCTGGGAGGAGAGTGCCTTCCAGGGAGGGCAGCAGTGTTTCTCAAAGGGCCTGTCTCCAGAGGAGCTGGAGGACAGGGACAAAAGCAGGATGCATGAAATGGAGATGGCCAAACTGAAACAGGGAAGCCATGATAGCCTTGAGCATAAGAAATTGGAGTTAGAAAGTAAGAGGTTGGCCATGGAAGAAAAGAAGATGCTTTTAGAGCATGAGAGAGTGGTGAGGAGCTAGAGCTAAAGGCTAGGAGCCTAGAGATCACTCCCTCTGGTGGCAGCACACCTCCAGTGCCTGTAGAAAGTAGAGTGTACATCCCCAAGGAGGTTATTAAGGATTTCATGAAGGGGGAGGACATTGGGCAATGGTTTAAAGCATATGAGATCGCCATGACATCACACCGGGTCCCTGAGAAGGATTGGGGAGCGGGGTTGTGGGGCCGCTTTGCAGGTGAGGGAAGGGAAACCTTACTAGCCTTGCCCACAATTGATCAGATGTCCTATGCCCACCTGAAGGAAGCTTTAGTGGCAAGGTATGGGTTAACTCCAGAGCTTTATAGGCAGAAGTTTAGGAACTGCAAAAAGCTGGAGTCTGGTACCTGGGTGGAGCATGTGTCTTATTTTTGCAGAGCATTGGATGGATGGGTGAAGGGTAGCAAAGTAAATGACTTACAGGAGTTCTATGATTTAATCGCATGGGAGCACTTGTCCAGTAGTTGTTTTCCAGAGCTACGCCAGCACCTTGTTGACAGTAAGCTGACTAATCCTAGGAAGCTTGCTGAGGAGGCGGACCGCTGGGTCAGTACCCGGGTCCACAAGGGTCTTGTGGGAGACTCCGCCAAAGGTGGGCAGGGTCCCCAGCAGAAGAGTGGGGGGACAAGGGTAAACAGAAGGAGTTCCAAAAAGGGCCCCAAAGTAAACCCCAAGGGAACCAAGGTAAGGGTTCCCAGCCTCCCACTGAAAAAAGACCATGGGTCCCAACAGATAAGTCTGTTCAGAAGGGGCCCAAAGCATGTTTTAGTTGTGGTCAGGTGGGTCACTTTGTAGGAAGTCCCAAGTGCCCCAATACCGTGACCACTGCACCCACTGGTGCACCACCCCGGCAGATGGCTAGTGTAGCCCTGGGGGAGGAGTTGGGTGCCCAAGGTGGGTGGGGTCCCGCAGAGATGTCCCTGGTCTCTTTAGGAGACAGTGAGATGGTCCCTAGGACCCAGCTGCCTGATAACACTAAAAAATACAGGCAGTGGGTGACCATCAATGGCCATAGGGTGGAGGCTCTGAGAGACACCGGGGCCAGTGTGACAGCTGTCAGTTGTCGGCTGGTGTCTGAGGAGCAGGTGGTCCCCAATGTATTCTACCCTGTAGTTGCCGCTGACAACTCAGAGAGCCACTGCAAGGTGGCCCAGGTTCCCTTTGAGTGGGGGGTCTCAGGTATCCTTCAAGTAGCTGTGAGGCCAGCCATGCCTGTTGACTGTCTGCTAGGCAATGATTTGGAGAGCTCCCCTTGGGCGAAGGTGGAGCGGAGGTCTCATTTGGAAATGTTGGGTCTGCCAGAGTGGGCGTGTGTGACCACTCGGTCAATGGCAGCCGGTAAGGGTATTCAAGAGGACCTGGAGCCTGGAAGAAGGGCCCAGGTGCCTGCCTTAAAGAGAGGAGGCAGGGGCGCGGAAACCGGCCCCCGAAGTTCCCACGGTCCAGGAGGAGGCAGACCTTGAGGGGATGCCCTGGAACCTACAGGGGAACAAGTGGCTGAACTGGGGGACCTGCCTGAGCTGACCCATTGGCAGCAGGAAGGAGGCCCCTCCAGGGAAGAATTCTGCGAGGAGCAGAAGAAGTGCCCTTCTCTTGAGGGCTTGCGGCAACAGGCTGTAAGCCAGGCAGCAGGTGATCAGTCTGGATCACACTGGATCTACTGGGAGAATGGTCTCCTGTATAGTGAGCCTAAGGTTGCTGAGCCTGGGTCAGCCCGTGTGCTGGTGGTACCCCAGCGCTTCAGAGCCTTCCTACTGGGTCTGGCTCATGATGTGCCTTTAGCAGGACATTTGGGGCAAGACAAGACCTTTCAAAGGCTTGTCACCCACTTTCATTGGCCCCAAATGCGCAAGGGTTCAGATACTCATTGCAGGACCTGTCAGACTTGCCAGGCAAGTGGTAAGAGTGGGAGGAAGCACAAGGCTCCTCTCCAACCTTTCCCTGTTGTCAGTACCCCCTTTGAGAGGGTGGGTATTGACATTGTGGGGCCTCTGGATCCCAAGACAGCCATGGGCAACAGGTTCATCCTGGTCTTGGTGGACCATGCCACCCGGTACCCGGAAGCCATCCCTCTTCGGACAGTGACGGCCCCCGTGGTGGGACGTGCACTGATGGGGATTTTCTCCCGTGTGGGGTTCCCCAAGGAGGTGGTGTCTGACCGTGGTACCAACTTCATTTCCAAGTATATGAAGTCCCTGTGGCAGGAGTGTGGTGTAACCTATAAGTTCACCACTCCTTACCACCCCCAAGGTAATGGGCTGGTTGAGAGATTCAACCGGACCCTTAAGAGCATGATTATGGGTCTTGAAGAACCCATGAGGCGTAAGTGGGACGTCCTCTTGCCATGCCTGCTCTTTGCTTACAGAGAGGTGCCCCAGAAGTCCTTAGGGTTCAGTCCCTTTGAACTGCTGTACGGCCATCCTGTAAGAGGACCTCTGAGTCTGGTCAAGGAAGGCTGGGAGAAAGCTCCCAGGAAAACTCCCCAGGATGTATTTAGTTACATGCTGGCCTTCAGAAACCAGACTCGGCGTTTCAGACAACTCGCTGAGGCGAATCTGGAAGCCAGCCAGGAAGAGATGAAACGTTGGCATGATCAGAATGCCACTCTGATCGAGTTTCAGCCTGGACAAAAGGTTTGGGTCATGGCCCCAGTGGAGCCCTGTGCGCTCCAGGATAAGTGGACCGGACCATTTGAGGTGGTGGAGCGCAAGAGTGATGTCACCTACTTGGTGGACTTGCAGTCTCCCAGGAACCCCTTGCGGGTCCTGCATGTGAACCGCCTGAAGCCCCACTTTGAGAGGTCTGAAGTGGGCATGCTCTTAGCAACAGATGCTGGGATGGAAGAGGAGACTGAACCTCTTCCTGACCTCCTGTATGCAAAAGAGCAAGATGGGTCAGTGGATGGTGTGAACCTCTCTCCCACCCTGACCCCGGAACAGCAGAATGACTGTCGCCAACTGTTGGGACAGTTTTCTGATCTGTTCTCCCTGACTCCCAGTATCACTGAATGGTGCATCCATGATGTGGATACTGGGGACAGTCCTCCTGTGAAGCATAAAACTTACAGAGTGACTGACAGGGTGAGAGCTTGCATCAAGGAGGAGGTCTCCAAGATGTTTGCCTTAGGGGTGATTGAGTCCTCTAACAGTCCTTGGGCCAGCCCAGTGGTCTTGGTCCCAAAGGCTGCCGCGCCTGGTGCCACACCTGAACTCCGGTTCTGTGTGGACTACCGAGGACTCAATTCAGTCACCAGGACTGACGCGCACCCCATCCCCAGAGCTGATGAGCTCATTGATCGGTTAGGGGCTGCCCAGTACCTCAGCACGTTTGATCTAACGTCTGGATACTGGCAGATCGCCTTAACTGATGGGGCCAAAGAGAGGTCAGCATTCTCCACACCAGATGGGCACTACCAATTCCGGGTGATGCCCTTTGGGATGAAGAATGCCCCTGCCACCTTTCAGAGGTTGGTCAACCAGGTGTTGGTTGGGCTGGAGGATTTCAGTGCCGCCTACCTGGATGACATTGCAGTGTTCAGCGCCACGTGGGAGGAACATCTGCACCACCTCTGGGAAGTGTTGAAGGCGCTGCGGAGGGCAGGCCTCACGATCAAGGCGAGTAAGTGCCAGATCGGGCAGGGTTCTGTGGTGTACTTGGGACACCAGGTTGGGAGCGGCCAGGTGGCGCCCTACAACCCAAGATAGATACCATCCTGGCTTGGGAACCCCCAAAACCCAGACAGAGGTGAGAGCCTTCTTAGGACTCACCGGGTATTACAGGAGGTTTGTCAAGGGGTATGGCAACATTGTTGCACCCTTGACTGAGCTGACTTCCAGGAAGCAGCCCAGGAAAGTGAACTGGACTGATGCCTGCCAAAAGGCTTTGATGCCCTGAAATCTGCCATGTGCACGGCGCCCGTGCTTCAGGCGCCCAACTTCTCAAGGGAATTCATTGTGCAGACAGATGCTTCAGAGCATGGTGTTGGGGCTGTGCTTTCACAGATGAATGAGGAGGGCCTAGACCAACCTGTAGCCTTTATTAGTAGGAGGTTACTCCCACGGGAACAGAGGTGGAGTGCGATTGAACGTGAGGCATTTGCTGTGGTCTGGGCACTGAAGAAGTTGAGACCATACTTGTTTGGGACTCACTTCCGGGTTCAGACAGACCACCGGCCCCTCAGATGGTTAATGCAGATGAGGGTGAGAACCCAAAACTATTGAGGTGGTCCATTTCCCTACAGGGGATGGACTTCACGGTGGAACACCGCCCTGGTACAGAACACGCCAATGCTGATGGTCTGTCCAGATTTTTCCGCCTTAGTGATGAGAACTCCCAGGAGGAAGGGTAGTTCTCCCCACATTTCAGCTGGAGGGGACACGTGTTAGACTTGGCACCATTGGCGTGGGTCTCCCTTCCATTTTTTTGCTGTTGCCTCTTATGTTTTGCTGGTTTTAGATGCTTTTGGGCACTGTGCCACTGCTGTTCAGTGCCACAGTGCAAGTGCTCCCTACTGTAAATTGTGTTATGGATTAGTGACTCCATGATTGGATGATTGGTTTACTTGTCAGTCCCTAGTACAGTGCACTGCGTGTGCCCAGGGCTTGTAAATCCAATGCTGCTGGTGGGCTTGCAGCACTGGTTGTGCCACCCACAGAAGCAGCTTGTAAAGCGGGTCTCAGGCCTGCCATTGCAGAGCCTGTGTGCAGTCTGTGACTGCCATGTCGACTTGGCAAGTGCAGCCACTTGCCAGTCCCTAAACCTTCCCTTATCTTCATATCAGACACCCCTAAGGTAGGCCCAAGGGCAGGGTGCATTGTAAGTATAAGGTAGGACATGCCCTGGTGTGTGTGGCATGTCCTGATAGTGAATTACAGCCATTTTCGTTTTTCACTATTGCAAGGCTACCTGCTCCCCATAGGCCAGAATGGGCAGACTGACTATTACACTTTATAGTCAGAACTGACCCAGGAACATGGTAGAAAAACGAATTTAGTATGCCTGAACTCAGAATGATAAAATACATCTTTTAGTGAAGTTGGTTTTAACATTCTGTGTTTGAAAATACCACTTTTAGAAAGTGGGTATTTTCTTGCCTAAACTTCCAAGCCTGCCTCTGCTAGGTTGTGTATTCCTTGTCTAGAGATTGAGTGACAGGGGCTGGGGGTGGCTACAGGAGACAGGGTGAGTCAGCACAGGGCTGAATAGGAAGGTCTGCATCCAGAGTGGAGGGAGGAGTTGCACCTGGGTCTGAATAGGGCTGTGCCTGCCTTCCACAATGCTGGCTCCACCTCCTGCCGGGCGTCTGATGGCTCTGCCCCTCACTCACAAAGGAAAGAAGGAGTCAGAAAAACAAAGTGCTCCAGGACTGACCAGAACTGGTTTTGGACTAGGCAGAGGCCTCTCTGCCTTCAGAGAACAAAGGAAAACTGTGTATAAAAAGGGGACCCAGACCCCTAGGAAATTAGATCACTTCTGGGAAATCAAGAAACCTGTTGCCAAGGAGAAGAACCGGAGAAGCTGAAGGAGGAGTACTGCCCCTGTGCTGTTTTGCTGATTGGGGTTGGCCTGCAGTGGTTGCTTTCTGCCAAGGACAGGAGAAAAGACTTTGCTGTGCTTTGTCATCTTGAAGAAGGGAATCTCCAAGGGCTTGAACTGAGCTTGCCTCCTGCCTGAAGTCACAGGGACACAAAGACTTCACCCCTTCTGTTTGCCTGCATCTGGAACTGCTGTTTTAGCTGCTAACAGAGGAAATTGCAACACCGACGCCGGCGAGCGACGCCGTAACCTGCACCGAAGCCGTGGGCACCGCTCGTGAAGAGCACGACGCACCGCCCGACTTGCACCGTAGGCCCGACGCCTGCCGACGCCGTGCGACATCGACTCCGAAGCCGTCATCGAGGCCGCTGCCTGCACCGGAGCCGAGGACACCGCTCGTGACGCACCGTCCCGACTCGCACCGCAGCCCCGACTTCACCGACGCCAGGGCTTCATCATCGCGGAGCCGATCCTCGGCGTGGGTGACCCCGAATCCATCGACGCCGCACCATCGTAAGGAACCGACGCCTCGCCGCCATCCGTGGCGTTACCTCCCGACACAGTAAGGAACCGACGCCTCACCTCCCCTGCGCTGCAGTAAGGAACCGAGACATCACCTCCCCTGGGGTCGTAAGGAACCGACGCCGCCGGCGCCAACGAAGCATCACCTCCCGACGCCGTGCACCGTCTTTGTTTTCATCGAATTCCAGGTACTGTTCTTTGTGGGTCTGCTCGACTCCGGGCCCGACGCCGCGCACCTCGCGGTCGGCGCCGTACTTTGGGATTTCCACCGGCCACGACGTCGTGATAACTCCAAGTGGAGTTATTTGTTGCTACAAGCTTTATTTGATTGACTATCCTATTTTTGAAGATAACGTGAACTGTCTCTATCATTTTAAGCCTATTTTTGAGTACAGTATTGTGGATTTTTGCTATTGGGGTCTTGTGATAAGTCTATATAAAGATTACTTATTTTTACATAAACAACCTGTGTGGTGTCCATCTGTAGTGTTTTCACTGTATTACTGTATGTGTTCACAAATGCTTTACACACTGCCTCTGAGATAAGCCTGTCTGCTCGTGCCAAGCTACCAGGGGGTGAGCAGGGGTTATTTTAGGAGTGTATCCCCCTTATCCTGACTAGAAGCAAGGGTCCCTATTTGGACAAAGGTGCAAGCCATTGCCAACTAGAGACCCCCAGTTCTAACAGGGCCAATGCTCGTGCCCCTCTGTTGGATGTATCTCCAGGCAAGGGAGGGCGTTCGTCAATCTTCGCCCCCCTTGCAGGTGCTGCACCCGGACCAGTGCACCCAGTGATAGGGAGGATTATATGGTGGGGCCAGGCCAGAGGTAATAGTTAACATGTCCCGCTTTTCAATGAGCCGGGGAGCGCCTGTCTACAGGTGTGCGACCCGCACCGTGAGTCCTAGGGGGGCCGACTGAAATAGGGCTGAAGAGCGACCAATTGTACTCCAGCCACGTGGGCCGCGTTGCACCTGCAGAATGCTCTATATCGGGACAGGCTTCTACAGTGCCAATTACTGAATACTTGCTTGCAAGGGACTGGAAAGGAAGAAAAGGGGGTGGAGGCCCCTATTGGTGGTTATCGGGCCCCCAAATGTGCCAAAGTGTGCTGCTGCACTCAAGGTATGTTCATGGGGTGCGGGACACGGGGTGGCCTACCTGTGTCCGTGGCCCAGCCTGGTTCCAATGTAGTACAGTTGTTCTCCCACAAAGCCTGGGGGAAAAGCGGCAGCACTCCTTCTAATCAATTTGCCGTAGTAAGCGGGCCCCGGGCTATCCTGTCGCCACCTGGTGGGTCCGTGAGTATAATCGTGGGGGGGGAAGCCTACGAGGAGACGACCGGCCCCAAGCCAAACTTGCTGTTACGAGCTGCAAGACCCTGCGCAGTTTCGGCGAGAGTGAGGCACGGGCTGCCTACTGCCGTCCGCGGCAGGGCCCGGCTCTAATCCGGTAAAGTGGTGCTCTCTAACAATGACTGTTGCCCAGGGGGGCCTCGAATTGGCTACTCTGCTACCCAGCGAGCCCCCTCCATGTCTGCGGGGCTCGCGGGTGTTGTGCACGGTCAAAGGATAGGCCACCAGGCACACAGCAGACATCCGTGGGCGGATGCGCCACCTACTCGAGTCCGATGGGGGAAGGGCCTCGAACGCGAGCACAGATCTTCGCTGCCGCGTTCGGCCTCCCCGCAATCCAAAAAACACTGCAGGACGAGTATTGGCGATGACGCGGGATGCCCACGGTGCGTCCTGCAGCAGGACCGGAGGGCCTTGGCTGGTCATTGGCGTCCTGTTGTCAGGATTATTGATGGCCGCGACGGAGCAAGCTAAAGACTCGACCGCTCACGCCGCCATCTTGGACCTACACTTTCGTCTTGTGGATCAATGTTAAGTCCTTACCGGCATTTGCTTATTGAACAATTGCTAGCTCTGTTCATGTACTCACATTTCCCCTTACTACACACTATCCAGTTTGTCCCTTTGGTTAACAACTGTTATTTGTAGCTATACATGTGTATTGCTTTCCCTACATATCATGTATTCTCATCACATTTCCCTATCGAGCGCTACAGACACTAGCCGAGCATTCACACACTGGCTTTTGACAGTTACATCCTTTTCATGATGAACTCCTCAGTGCTAGCCTTGGCAGGGTTATGTTCCTGATTTAAGAGTGAGCGCGCTCCTTTTGGTTACCATGGTACCCTACCGGGACAGCTGCGCATAGGCACATTTTTTTCCCCGACGTCAGCTCGCCACGGCATGATCAATTACGCTGATGGCTGATGGCCGATGCGCATGCGTGAAGTCCCGTATACTGGATCTACGGGGTGTGTCTTTTCATTTGGCACATATAAGGCATGGGACATGAGTGCCGATCACTCCCACCATGGTCTCATATGGTGCAGGACGGCCGCACGTAAGGTGAGATGCTAGCACACGACATCACTATAGGCATTCTCCCTTCTGTTATGCTCGAGCCTTGACTGAGTCAGTCTGATTGTTTTGCAGTTACTGCGACAACGCTTTAGCAATCAAGTGGGTGCTATCTCCTTGTTAGATTCGAATTTTTGAACGGGGCTACCAGACTAGTAGTCGGTTGCTGCAACCATGCTATCACTCCTAATGATGTTGGGGATGTGTAGATCATGATTCTGATTTTCCTTTTACTCCACATTTACGTAATAATGGGGTTTGATATGGCGTTTTGCTGTGACCATTGCCTGTCAGTCTACACCCCTAGTGCAGACATCCCATTTACGAGGGCATTGTAGAGACTTGATATATGTTGAGGGGTTAGAGAGTTTTTAATTCCCCTTGTCCAATATAACTGCCTCTAAATAGCAAGACCGGTTTTGGACGATTATATATGCGATATTGTTGGTGCTTTCCAATAATAGACACCTGATATTAGACATATTTTGCAGCCATAATTGTTCTAAACCCTCTAACGCAGTGATTAAAAATTTCACTTCCTCAGTATCCCAATGTTGGGCTAAGTTCACGTTTGTCTGGAGATGTGTGTACCATCCTTTGTTTACCATTACATTGATTGACTCGATGCCATTTCCTGTATACGCTATACACTAGCATTTTCCAGCTTAGCATAAGGGATGCAACTACACAACTAATACCGTGCTAGGAACACTGTAACAAAGTAATTGCTGTGTCATTTCTGTTCATGTTCTTATTTGTTCTTTTATGTTTATGGTACATACTGTTGTACCTCTAATTAGAGGGATCTATGTATGGTGAGACTCTGTAGGTGGTAGAGTCGGACCGTACACATTGTTCATAGGTAAGGCCACTATGAACAGTCTTTGGGAAGAAGCACTCACTTGTGAATATGGTGGTGGCGCACATTGGTGTCTTGTTGCACCATGTTGATTGGTTGTTTTTTTGTTTTATCATAGGGCCACCTGACCTACCGAACTAACTACTGCCGTTGAGCACGGTTGGTCAAGAGTATGTGCCTGAGTATCTATCTATCTATCTTTTTTTTTTTTTGTGTTTATTGGCATTTCACAAAGCATATACAAAAAACCGATACTACAAACAACTTAAAAACCAATAGCCAGTTTGTATCTTTCTATGTCTCACTAAGCATCGCACAATGATTACATTCCAGAATTCAGTGCTCCAACTTGCTTCTACTTGACCACAAACAAAC
This sequence comes from Calotriton arnoldi, assembly GCA_963921515.1. Classification (NCBI taxonomy): domain Eukaryota; kingdom Metazoa; phylum Chordata; class Amphibia; order Caudata; family Salamandridae; genus Calotriton; species Calotriton arnoldi. The sequence goes on along the minus strand of CAWUFW010006224.1, from coordinate 1,155,548 downwards.
GATCTGGTGGGAACCATGAGTGTTTATGTCCATAGTGTGTGTCTAGCGTTGTGCAGTTGCTATCCCTCCCGACTTTCACACCCCCCGTCTGCTGCAAGGGGGGGACCCCCCTCCCAGGGATCATCCTCCAACACTCACTACCCGGCTGCCTCCGTGTCGTTGCCCTCCACCGCCCGTCTCTCATTGGCCCAATTCAGGAAAGGTTCCCATATGTCCCTGGGTCTCGAGGTTGGGGGCATTAACTCCCAAAAAGGGGATAATTGTGCCTGCCCGTAAGTGATGTCATGCAGCCACCCTTGTATTGAGGGAGCTTTTCATCTTCCCCAATGTACAGCCACCCAGCACTTCGCAAACAGCAAGAGCATGGCATGTAGCTTACGTGTCTTGACTGGTGTGTCCTTTACATACCCCAAGAGACCCAGCATTGGAGAGGGAGCTGTGGGCATGCCTATCATCTGATGTATTGTGTTAAAGACAGTGGCCCAGTAATGTACCAGATGCGAGCAGTCCCATGCCATGTGTAGAAATGTGGCTGGTCGGAACCCGCAGCGCCAGCAACCGTCGTCCTCCCTAAGGCCCATGCGGTGCAACCCCACCGGCGTCCTATAAAACCTGTGTAAAAATTTTAAATGAATCAGGCGGAGTTTGTAATTTGGGGAGAGGGCTGTGAGTTGTCCGCAGCAATACGTCCACTGCGAGTCTGTAAGCGGGTTATCGAGTTCAGTGTTCCATGCTTGGAAGTCCCGAGGTTGCGTACTGGGGGCTGTGTTCTGTGTGTGTCTATAGATCCGTGTAATAAGCCTACGTGACGAATTAGAGTGTAACAAGTTCTATAGCGCAGCCATTGTCGGCGGGGGTTCTGGGAACGACTCATGTAGAGACCGGCACACAGCCCGTATCCTGTAATATAAAAAATGTTCGGTGAAGGGCACCGGTTGATCTCCTACTGCCACCGGGGGGGGGTCGGAGCTTATCATCAGGATAAAGGTCTGCGAACGTGTGCAGGTTCATTTTCTGTGCCAGACTCTTACCTATGCTATCCCCAACATTGAGCAGCATGGGGTTTTGCGCAAGGGGAATGGAGGGGGCATACAAAAGGGGAGCACCCGCTCGTTTTCTTATTTCGTTCCATGCCCACCTTAGGGTTTCCACCGTCTCGATACCGTCTCTGGGTCTCTTGTATGCATGATAGAGAGCCACTTGCAATGGGAGTGGTGCCGCCACGTCTGTTTCCACCGCCACGTGTGGCTGGAAGGGGGTCGGATGCACCCAGTAGTACAGGAATTGGGCCTGCACACACCAGGCGTATAGCTTCATGTCCGGAGCGCCCATACCCCCCTGGCATAACGGGAGCGTCAACAGCTCCCATGAGACGCGAGCTTGTCCCCCTCCCCACACAATAGATACCAGGAGTGACCAGAGAGTTTTAAAAAAGGCTTGTGTCAATGGGACAGGGATGTTACAGAATAAGTAAAGGAATTTTGGCAGGACCACCATCTTAAGGAGAGCTATCTTCCCTGCGAGGGATATCGGGAACCTAGCCCAGGCCACTGCCCTTTTCCTCCAGCCATGTTAATGCGCAGCCATAGTTCAGGGCCCAGAGCTCTTGCGTGTCTCGGCTAAGCCAAATACCGAGGTATTTCACTGGCTCAGTCGCCCAATGTAACGGGAACTCCGATGGAGCAGGAACAGTAGTGTCTGTCAACGAGAAAATGACCGACTTAGCCCAATTAATAGAGACGCCAGAAAGACCGCTGAATTTGATAAATTCCCTAAGCAAGGGATCAAGATTAACCGCTGGGTCAGTCACGTAGAGCGTGATGTCGTCAGCGTAGAGGGAAATCAGGAGACTACGCGTGCTGAAACCCATGCCCCTGTCCGTGTGGTATTGATGAATGCAGGCAGCAAGTGGCTACATCGCAATCGCGAAAAGCAGGGGGGACAGGGGGCATCCCTGTCTCGTCCCCCACGATATAGATAAGGGCTCCGATGTAAGGCCGTTAACCCTGATCCGAGCCGTGGGTCTGGTGTAAAGGAGGCGTATTAGGTTTACAAACAATGGGCTAAACCCCATACGTTGTAGAATGGTGAACAGGTATGGCCACTCCAGCGTATTGAACGCTTTAGTAGTGTCTAAGAATACAGCGGCTGCCTGGAGCCCAGGGTGCAGATAGTGGAGTACCGAGAAAACCGTCCGGAGGTTGTGAGACGTTGACCTCCCGGGGATAAACCCCGATTGGTCGAGGCGAGCTATCAGAGGGAGTAGGGGCTGCAACCTGTTTGCGATCAGCCTTGCTAATATTTTAACATCAACATTAATCAGTGACAGCGGGCGGTTGGAGTCTAATTCATTCTCAGGTTTTCCCGGCTTCAGCAATGTAATTATAATTGCTTCCCGCATAGACTGCGGTAGTGTGCCCGTTTCACGGGCCTCCTCGTATACCGCTAATAAATGCGGCGCTAGTTCCTCTGCATATGCCTTATAAAAGGCGGTGGTGAGGCCGTCTGAGCCGGGGGATTTGTTTAACGGTAAACTCCTGATCACCTTCGTGACATCCTCAATTGTGAACGGGAGATCCAAATAGTCCCGATATCGTTGGCTGAACCACAGCAATTCAGTAGAGTCCAGAAAAGGTTCTAAACTTTCAGGACAGCTTTTCTGAGTGGCCGTATATAGGTTAGAATAGAACCTAGAGAATTCATCCCGTACCGCCACCTGGCCCCGCACGACCCCATTGTGTGCGCTCTTCAGTTCAGGTATGAAAGTGGCTGACCGTGGAGCACGAAGCATTGCCGCCAATGTCCTCCCCGGCCTGTCTCCCTCCCCATATCTTCTTGCTTCGGCATGCTTCCCCAAGAATTTGACCTCCCGCTGGGCTTCCTCCTCGAACTCTAGTAGTTTGTCCTTTAACTGTGCCATAGTCTCCGGTTTAGGTGAGGAGTAAAAAGTGGTTTCCAGTTCTCGGATCTGGGCCTCCAGGGATGCCAGGGAGCCTCGGATCACCTTCAGCGCGCCGGCCTGCTGGGCTATACATTTCCCCCTAATGACCACCTTGAATGCCTCCCATAGGGAAGCCTCCGCGGTAACCAAGCCTGTGTTAATTGTGAAATATTCAGTTATGTCTGTACGTATCTCTTCCTTAAAGGCCTCATCTAAAAGAGCATTCTGGGGCAGGCGCCATGTAAACAGTCGAGGGTGAGAGTCCGGGAGTGTAAGTTTCAGCAGGCACGGCGTGTGGTCCGAAAGGGACTGAGGAAGGTGCGATACAGCCGCCGCCCAGGTGGCCACGTCTCTCGATACCACACAGAAATCCAACCGCGACCAAGCTTGGTGTTGTTCAGAGATACATGTCCCTTCTGTGATCGTGGGGTGTCTGTCCCTCCAGATGTCCACCAGATTCCCATCAGAAAGTATAGCGTTAAGTGCAACACTAGCCTGTGGATGTAGGGCGCGAGATGTTCCCTTTCTATCTAATTCGTCGTTAAGTATGGCATTAAAGTCCCCCCCACATATAATAGTGTCACAGTCCAACGCTTTCACCCTGGCCCAAATGTCCTGAAAAAAATGTGGAGAATCAGTGTTTGGGCCGTATACAGCTACTATAACAATGGGGTAACCGCCCAGCACTCCCTGTAGAATTACAGATCTGCCCTCTGGGTCCACATGCATGGAGCCCTCCCTCCAGTCCAGGCCCCGACGTATCAGGACTGCAACCCCCCTGGCATAGTTAGAGTAAATGGAGGAATATACTGTGCCCCATCTGGTGTGTCGCAATCTAGGGGAGGGTGCAACGTTGAGGTGGGTTTCCTGCAGTAGACATAAATCAATGCTGTGCCTCTGCAAATATGCATGAACCAACCTGGATTTTCTCCCATCATTCAGCCCCCTGATATTCTACGTTAAACAGTTCAGGCTAGCCATTTGGCGTATATTATTAAACAGATCACTTTAAACCTTGGCGCATTTCGACACATCAAAACATCTAGCAATAAGTGGCGACATCCAGGCTTGAGCATGGTTTGACTGGCTGTAACTAAACATACGAACTTCTCCCCCCCTCACCACCCACTCCAACCCCCAATCAGGTTGTAGAGAACCCCCCCGAAACATCATAGAAACATAACCAGCCATAGGGAAATCTCCCATGGGGGCGCGGAGCTGCTGGCGTACTCCCCTGTCGAACCAGGGTGGCCAAGAGTACTCCAGCGAGACATGCCTCATGGTCAGACAGAGTATGATAAGACCCCCTGGGAGCGGACTGCTAAGTCAATGGCAAGTAGTTAAGCGAGCAGACTCTTACATTGCAGTGTATCCACACAAAACATCCTGCTCCCCAACACCTTCCGTGCCCCATCTACCTAGTGTAGGGTGGAACTAAAAATAGCTAAACATCAAACCCGTTCCCAACTTAGGGGCCGATTCCGATTCGGGCCGGAAATCTCTCCGACCGAGCCGGACCCGGAGAGATTTCCGACCGAATCGGACCCGTGCAGTCCGACCGAACGAGTACGATGCGCACGTATGCCATCGGACACGAGTCGGTCGGACTCCCATTGAAGTCAATGGGAGCCGGTCGTACAACGCGTACGCGGGCTCCCATTGACTCAATGGGTGCGATGCGGACAAGTGCGCCCCCTACAGCGGGTACGCGGCGAAGCGATTCGCGCCGTACATGCACAGGTAGGGGGGACCCATGGGTCCCCCCTGTGTGCGACTCGCGCAGCTACGCGTACAGGGGGGGTCCGACACGGACCCCCAAAGTACGGCTCCGACTGCTCTTTCGAGCCGGAGTGCGCGGCTCGGTCGGACTGCTCGCGGCGCGCATCGTACTTACCCGGCCGGGGAACGTCTCCATTGCGCGGTGCGAGTCGAGTCCGAGCGAGTCGGTCGGTGCGGTTCGAGCCGGGAGCGAGTCGGTCAGAGCGGTCGGGACGCCCGGACGAGTCGGACGGCGATTTCGCATCGTACTTGCTCGTTCGGTGTGCTGTACGGATCGGTCGGGAAACAGGCTTTCGCATGGCTTTTTTCCCGACCGAATGGTATTGGGTGCGCCTCCGACCGAGATCGGAATCGGCCCCTTAGTGTCTGTAGGTCGCGACTCGGGATGTGAAGGACCCAACTTAGCGACTAAACGACCTTCATAGAGCTAACCATTCCGCAGCGCAGAATGTAGGTCTCCAAGCAATCTGACAGTTAGGTCATCAGTCATTGTCACTGAGCCTGTCTGCACCTGAGTCAGGGGTTGTGTGGTTGCGTGTAGACTGTTTCCCCCCAATATGTTTGGCGAACTTGAGGGCGGCTTTCGCGTCCGTGAAGAAGTGCGCAGTGCCATCGTGCAAGACCTTGAGCTTTGCGGGGTATAATAACGAGTATGGGATCTGTGCCTGAAGGAGGATCCGTTTGGCAGGCAAGAATTCCCGCCTCGCCGCCTGCACCGCCGGCGTAAAGTCTGGGTAAAAGGAGATCTGGTTCCCTTTGTGCGTTATTTTCCCCTTTTCCCACGCCAATCATAGGATCAAGTCACGGTCTTGGTAGTTCAGGATCTTGCCCAGTATGGGGCGGGGTGGAGCTCCCACTGGCGGTCTCGGGCCCAAAGCACGGTGTGCCCGCTCCACCGCGAATACTGTAGACAGATGCGGATCGAACAGTTCATGTAGAAGTTCTGCGACAAAGGTTTCCATTTTCGCAATTGCTGTTGTCTCCGGAATGCCCGTGAGGCGCAAGTTGTTGCGGCGCGAGCGCACCTCCAAATCCTCATTCTTAGCGCAGATTACCCCCAGCACCTTGTCCATGTGAAGTAGTTGCTCCCTGGTCTCCACCTGAAACTCATGGAAGTCCGAGACCCTGGTTTCTAGAGCATCAAGCCGGGTTTCCTGTGTCCCGACCTGGGATTTCACGGCGTCCAGCTGCGTGGTGATCGTGTCTAACTTAGTATCGATATTCTTAAGGCTAGAGCGCATCTCCAGCATCAGGGTTCGAAGGTCTTCCCCACGATCCTCCATTTGTGTTTCCGCAGCTTTGTCGGCCCCAACCTCAGATTCCGGCTCAGTCAATCGCGTGTTTCGCCATTGGTCGAAGCTGATCTTTGGCTGCTTCGCGTCCTGCTTCCCCATGACTCGGTTGAACACCAAGAGCCACCGTCCGCGATGTCGCACAGCCCTGTGTGGTAGTTAGTGAGCTGCACGTAATTTGTCAGGGTCCACCACCAGGCTTCTGAGCCTGAAGCTCCTGTCAGCTACGGGCCCACGTTGGCTGGAACCCCACCTTATGTTGCGGTATCTATTCTGGGGAAAACCTCCTCCTCCTAATCAGCATCCAGGAGTCAGGTAGCACGTTCAAGGGTCAACTCCACCGCAGGGAGATATGCAAGTTCACCAGCCCACATTACTAGCTGGGGCGGCCACGGTGGCCCTGCACAGCCCCCTCCTGGTCCCTTCAATGCCCCACCAGTGTCCAAGTGCCGCTCAGCGCCCTCTCAGAGGACCTCCACCCGGATCTGCGGCGCTTTCTAGTGCAATGAAAATGGCATCTCCTGTCCATAGCGCTTTCTGAGTGCGCGCGCTGTGACTTGCAAGCCGGTCGCGTCTCCCGGCCAATCTTGCCAGCAGTGCCAGTCTTAGCAGGTGTAAATTTGGCTCTCCCCTAGGGCTCCAGAGGTCTCAGCGCCCCTCCGCTGTGCGCGGCTCCCCGCCAATAGTTGATCGCGCCGCTCTCCCCGGGCCCGGTTGTGGCTCCAGCCCGCTTCTCTCCCAGATGTTGCAACTCAGGGGGCTCGCCCTCAGCTCCGCTGCACAGCCCGGTGGCTACCCTGTCTCACCCCCGACACAGTGAGCGCCAATAGCGCGCGACAGGACCGGCAATGCTTGCGCTCAATCGCGCCGTACTGGGCCTCAGTCTTCGGCAGGCCGCGGGCTTGATTTTCAGTACTCCCCGCTATCGCGACCGCGGTAACAGTCCGCGGCCTCCGGCTCTCCTCGTCGCGGCCGGAATCTCCCCTCAGGCTAGGAATACAGGGCGCGGGTCACATCTGGCGACTCACCACTTGCCAGGCATTCCGCTCCGCTGGTGACGGCACGGCTATGTCTCGCTAATATGCAGGATTTCTACAGGATCATGTCTCGGCCGGCGGAGCTCACTCACAGAGCGGCCATTTCGCTGCTCAGCAGGCCACGCCCCCCCTGAGTATCTATCTTTAATTATTATTTATGCACGTTTTTCAGCAGAGAAACTCAATATCATGGTCCGGATGAATGCCCCAAACATCTAATGTCATAGAGGGCAGAAACATGTTGACCACTACTCAGGGTAGACATCCATAACCCTGTCTCACATTGCTTTTAACCCCTATCCTGTAGGACATTATAATAAAATTTGTTGTTCATACTGAGGTAGTTTTAAACACACTTTTTTGTTGCACTCTGCCCCTCATCTATACCCTATAGGTATTTATATACTGACGTGCCTTTTAAGAACACCCCCGCTCCTTCCCCGAGGGGAAGTTGTAGCCCACACTTGGTACCTTGCGGTCCCAGTGTGTTGGAGGAACCCAATGATGAAGCATGTCACCCTCGGGTGAGTGAGGGTTCTCGTCCATACACTGGTTGTGCCCACATCTGCCACACTTTTCTTTCCTTTTTAGACACCCTGCTACCCTATACTTTGTGTGAGTTACATATCCTTGGAAGTAGTATAGGATAGTTTATTCTATTGTGTAGCATACACTTCCTTTTGACCCCCCATGTGAGAGACATGCCTTATTTTTTGTCATCCCTTACTGTAACCCTGTCCAAGCCCTAAAGACATCCTAACGGTATCCTTAACTTTGGACAGATAATTGTAGGTCTGTTGTTAGGATAATGAATGGATAGAGAGGAGTGAAGAAGAGGAGGGTATAGGTAGTGGCATAGCAGTGTTGAGTAACATTGCAAAGACATGTTTACTATGTTTAGTACTACCGAGGTATTCCAACAAAATATTGTATAACAAATATTGTGATTCACAAATATTGAGTTTATAGCATTGTTATGTGAATAAAATTGTGAGACAAAATAGAGAAGGTAAGCTTATTTGTTTTAGTTATTTAATATCTTTTTATAAATATAGTTTTATATACTATTATTTATTATACAGAATAAAATATATTTTTATTAGTTTGATAAATATTAGTTATTTTAGTATTATAAGGTATTAGAGTTAAAATAATAATTGTGCTTAATTCGTTTTATTACAGTTTGTAAGTTTGTATATGAAATTTAATTTTTGTAAAAATGTAATTAGAAATTGTTAATTTAATGCTGTTTCTTGGGTCTGGAGAGGATTAGTGTGGGAAAATGTTTAAAACTAAAATTATTGGTTTTAATTTGTAATCAGTTTTTTATCTCAATTAATTAATTATTAATTGATAATTAATTATATAAATTAATTAATTGATTAAGTATTGTATTAATTATTTTTTGTTTTTTAATTGTTATTTGGTTGATCAGTTTCTTTATTAATTTCAGTTAATCAATGTTTAAATTTATGAATGGTTTTAGTTTTAATTGTTTAATAATTAATTCAATATTATTTTTTCATTTTATAATGTTTTCTGACTTTTAATTGTTTGTGTTTATTTTTAAAATTAGTAGGGAGTTAAGTGTTTTAATTTTAAATGCTTTTAACCATTTTTAAAATTTTACATTTTTATTTGTAATATAAGATGTGTATTTTTTAAATTGAATTTAATTGAGATTTTAGTAAATCTCACCCTCTAAAGTCCAACACTTTCCATACTGTTGCTTAGATTGGAGTGGGACTAGTAAATCTGACCCATCCAAATTCCATTACTTTCCTTACTTTTGCTTACATTTGATAAGGAATAGTAAATGTGATCCCTTCAAAGTCAAACACTTTCCCTACTGTTACTCAGATTGGAGTGGTGGCCATAAATCTGACAATTCCAAAGTCCAAAATGTTGCCTGCTTTTGCTTGTGTTGGAGTGGGAATAGTAAACCTTACACCTTCAACGTCCAACATTTTCCCTATTTTTGCTTACACTGGAGTGGGAAAAGTAAATCTGACCCCTCAATAGCACACCACATTCCCTGCCGTTGCTTGGATTGGAGTGGAAATAGTAAATCTAATCCCTTTAAAGTACAACATTCTCCCAACTGTTGTTAATGTTGGAGTGGGAATAATAAATGTAGGGCCTCTGAAGTCCAACACTTTCCCTAGTTTTGCTTAGATTGGAGTCGGAATAGTAAATTTGACCCCTCCAAGGTCCAACAGTCTCTCTATTTATGCTTAGATTGGATTGTAAATAGTAAATAAACCCCTCCAAAGTCCAACACTTTCCCTAATATTGCTAAGATTGGAATGGGACGAGTAATAATAATAATAATAATCTTTATTGGGCATATAAGAATATGACCATAAAAGAAACATCTTAAAATATACATACATCAGGCAAAAGCAGTTTTCATAAAAGCAGCCACTTACACATTAAAACCAAGTTTATATACTATCATAATCCCCCACTGTCGCTTAATTTCAAAATACATACAACAAATTTCAGTACAGGTTAAAAAGTACAAGAACAATAAAGTACTCAACTAGTACTTTTATAGCAGCAAGACTTAGCGCAAAGTTAGCCCAGGTTCTTATGAGCTTCAAACACACCTCGTGGTTCTTAGCTTTAAAGCAGATCTTGAAAAATTGGAGACACAAAAGAGTGTAAAAACATCTGATGACAATTGTAAGAACAGTAAGGCAACACGTGCCTGTTTGAATCTAAGCTTTCTTAAAAGGCCCTTCAGGAACATTTTTCTAGGATATGCATAGTGCAGACAGAGGAGGACAAAATATAAGGTATCCTGTGGAGACCTATTGTCGCAGCCACAGGGTCCTCTATGTTCTGTATGCACAGTAAAGCCAGAGGGTACAGCCAATAGATGATAAAATAAATTTAATCTAAAACGTGTAATTAAAAATCTGTCATGTGCACTAGTGATGAGAGATAAATATGGTTCCATGCCATGAGTTGACTTAACTAGAAGGTGATCTCTCACCGTGGGCTTCTAAAGTTCACTATCCTTGAGTTGCGTCGTGACATACTTAAAAAACAAGTCTTTGATATGTGCCTTTTCCTGGGTTCCCACCTTATCAGGGTTAGTGAACAGGTCTGCCCGCCCTAGTGTGGAGAGGGTATCCTTTACGTATTTTAACCATGGGATTTTTAGTGCATGATCAAGGGAGAGACAGTCCTGGATTACCAGCCTATTAAAACCTGCCTCTTCGTTTGCCCAGAACTTCGCCCAACACAATAGGGGTTTAACAGCTACCATGTCAGAAATGTATTTAGACCCCAAATCTTCGTGAACAATATATGCGGGGTTGCTGTGAGGGACTTTCAACAAGTGCCTAAAATATTTATTCTCCTCAATTTGTAATTTGTTAACCGCCTTGAATCCCCAAACCTCACTACCATATAAAACTTTAGAGCAACAGATGGAAATGTATAACTTTAAAATCGCTCCTGGTGACCAACGGCCTAATCTCTGAGCAAAATTAGCAATTGCTCATGTGGACCTTATCAGAGCGAGGCACTTCTCCTCTACTAGGTATTTAAAATTCAGTTTTCCATCAAATAAAATACCCAAGTATGAGAAGGCCGGTAATTTCCCTAAGGTGCGTGTGCCTATTGTGTAATTGTGAGACTTCCTGGTCTTCTTCCCAGTTTCCATTATATATGATTTAGCTAAATTAGGAGACAGATCCATCTTATTCATGAAGGTCACAAAACCGTCTATTAAAAGCTGCAAGCCCCTTGGGGTGCGGGCGAGGAGTACCGTGTTGTCTGCATAGAGCAGAACAGGGACCGCTCTTGTACCAATCCTCGGGGTGTCTGCTTGTAGGGCCATCAGGGCAGAGTCAAGGCCGTTAATATATAATGTGAACAAAAACGGTGCTAATATACAACCCTGTCTAACCCCGCTAGAGCAGTTAAAATGGTCCGTGGTCTTCCCCTCTTGTGCACATCTGACTACAGCCGTGGTATTCGAGTGCAGGGCCATTAGAGTGTTAATTATTGCCGGATCCGCCCCGAGCTCTCCCATGAGTGACCATAGTTTACTGCGGTTCACTCGGTCAAAAGCCGCAGTGAGATCCATAAACGCTAAATACAGAGCCCCTGGTTTGGCTAATGTGTATTTAGCAGTGATTAGATAATGATTAAGGCATTGGTCTGTAGTATATCTACCAGGTCGAAACCCATATTGGGCATCTGTTATAATTTGATTGCCCTCTGCCCATTCCGACAGCCTGTTTAAAACCACCTGCCCCAAAACCTTCACTGACACATCAATAAGGGATATGGGGTGATAGCAGTGTGGACTATCGCTGTCTCCTTTCTTAAAAATGGGAACAATAGTGGCAGTAGACCATGATGCTGGCATTACTGTTGCTACTGGCGCATTTAATACCCTCGCTAAAAGCGGCACCCATACCGCAATATTACATCGGAAGAGGTCTGGCGGGATCCCATCTGGTCCCGACGCCTTGTTCCACGAGAGACCCTCAATTCCTATTCTCACCTCGTCCAGAGTAAATACGATGGGGTCAGCTCTCTGCTCCAGATTTGGGGCTTGATGTTGCTCTGCACTATGGGGGTGATTGTACAAACCCTCGAAGTGCTCCTGCCATTAATCCGGTAGGATGTTATGGCTTAGCCCTGGTTTATTCGAGTCTTTAAAACATGGGTTGTTAATGACCCTCCAAAAATGAGTAGAGTCCTTTAGCTCCGCTGCCTCTGTTAACTCCTCCCAGGCTTTCTGTTGTAGTTGTCCCTTATGCCCCTTGACGGCTTGCTTATAGATTTTACGGCAGGCCGTCACCGATCCCTATCTGTCGGGGACTGCTTAAGGGCCGATTTTAAGTCTCTAAGGGCCCGAGAGCATTGGCCATCAAACCATCTGGGGCATCCATACTAGGGGAATAAGCCGGTACTTTCAGTAGGCTGGCCACTAATTGTGCGATATCCCTAAAGGTCTCTACTAGTTCAACCCCTTGCACTTCTGGGTCTAAACATTTCAAAATAGCCTGCTTGCCTATATTGAAAAGTGAAGTGTTAAAAGCAGCAGTGTCTGCCTGAGCCCAGCGTAACCGCCTGCCTTGATCGGTTGCGGAGATCGTACCTCCAACTACTCTGTGAGGTGCTGGAAGATGGTGTGAGGCAACCAGTGACAAAGCCACCAGATTATGGTCACTAAATACGCTATAATTGATGTTAAAGAAAGATTTAAATGTTTTCAATGTGAGAGAAACAAAAATAAGATCAATAATTGATGAGCAGCCTCTCCCTTTATATGTCGGTTGCACAGCTATGTCCGGATGGGTAGCAATCAGGTCCAACGTGTGAGATAACCCATAGGTGTTCAGGAGGCCACTCAAATCCCGCCCTTCCTGAGTATGCTCCATGTGTGGCCCCTCCCTTAATGTGCAGGACTACCAATCACAATTGGACACCCTCAAGTTTGGCCACAGATGGCAATTAAAATCTCCGACTAGGATCAATTGTGACTGTACCAGACCTGCCTCATGTATTTGCTCCAGCCGTGTATTTAATTAATCAAGGCTAGACGATCCCTGAGAGTGTGATTTCGCATTATAAAAATTAATTAAAACTAGCCTGTATATGTTGTTAAAGAATGTAAGTCCTTGGGTGACATCCGAGTCCCATGCCTGATTCTTCCATCTTCCGTGAATTCTCAGGTCTATAAACGTGATTAGCCCTCCCCTTGCTCTCCCTGAGCCTGACCTTATTGCTGGGCAGAAGAAGGTTTTGTATCCTTCAATGAAGAAGTTATTTTATGGCTCCCACGTTTCCTGAAGGCATATTATATGAAAATCTCTGATGTAATGGAGCCACTGCTCATCCGTGAACTTGCTAGTTAGACCTGCTATATTCCACAAAATTATTTTTAAATCGCCCATAATACGCCCCTTCAGGGAGCCAACGGGCGGGGTGCTAATAGGTGTGATAATAACTCTCTCTATGTTGTCTCGTTCCAACTGGCTTTGGTCCCTGCACTCTTGGGGGGTTTGTATTGTTATCCCCAAATTGGTCTCTTCCCTCTGCCCTGCTATACCAGTAAATATTGGTCGGGTGTCAGTAACTCTCCCCAAGCCTTTCCCTTCTCGTAGTCAATCTATATCGTTCAGGTCCCCCAATGGTGCAAATGCATTACTTAAGGTCAGTGCTCCCCCGCCAAAGATTAATCCCACCTCATGTCCTGCAAAGCGTTGAGACAATTTTAAGCTAGATTGCGGCTTATAAAAGAAACCCAGCAGTAATGGTTTGATCCCTGAGTCTGCTGGATACGAGTTAGAGGAGGGTGATAGTATCTTATGTACTAGTTCAGGGTACCTAAGCGTGACAATCATACTGTCCCCTGAGAATGCTTTCTGAAATGCTGCCCTCCATGAGTGGCGCGGCAGCCCCTGCTTTTTCTAAAGAGAGGCGCCTCTCAGCTCTATCTATCTCTTTAGTGATTGCCCCCACTGCTTTCACCAAAAACAAGTCAATGGTTCCCTTAGTTAAGTCCTGTGGGGAACACACGGGCGGACCTTTCCTCTTCCCCATAGTGTATTTCAAACAATCACCCCGCTGGACCCACCTCCTTATTAAAGGTCTAGAATGCTTCAGGAGATTCGAGAGGGGGGGTGATTTGGGAGAAGTTACTCACCTGAGCTGATTCCAGCATCACTGTCCTGCAGTCAGCCGTAGCCCGCCCCAAATTTCTTCCTTGCTCCTCTGTCTCCTTGCCAGAGTTCTGACACAGATCATGCTGCTCCACGCTGCTCCTGCACTTGTTGGTATCAATGGCGATACTAGCCCACAGAGAGAGTGGGCCCAGCCTGGCCTTAAACGGGCGCAGACGGGTCCGCCCTTGGCCCGGGCATGCCCACACACGTCCCACGCCGCGGGAGCCCTGGGCCATTTTTGAAGAGTGCCTCCGGGTGCGCGGGATGGCATCAGCGGCTCCAGCCTTGAGCAACGTTGGAGGATGAAGTCCCTGTTATCCCCTGGGTGGCTGGCTGGCTCTAGATTTGCATTGTGGGCTCCCGTGCCGCGGGAGCCCTGGACCGGTTTTGAAGAGCGCCGCCGGGCATGTGGGACGGTGTCAGCAACTCCAGCCGCGAGGAACGTTGGGGGATGAAGTCCCCATTATGCCCTGGCTGGCTGGCTGGCTCTAGATTTGCATTGTGGGACGAGTAAATATGGCCCCTCCAAAGTCCAATACTTTCCTTACTTTTGCTTACGTTGGAGTGGGAATTGTAAATCTGACCCCTCCAAAGTACGACACTATACCTATTGTTGCTCAGGTTGGAGTGCGACTTTAATGTGCCTCTCTGAGTCCAATTTTCATTATTTGATTTTGTTTAAATCTTAAAAGTTAGCATAATATACATTTTTGAAATATTTAATTTTTAAACACATTTTATTTGATTTTTTTCATGTTATTATAGTATGGATTTTTTTGATTTTTTATATCTAGTGTTTGATATAGTTAATGTTTATTAGTTTGTTATTATTTATGTTTAAATAACGCTCTTTAAAAACATTGATTTATTTGCAATTATTTAATAATTTATGTGTATATGCTTGTAAGTTATGCATGTTTTAGTATATTGGGCATATTATTAGCATGGTTTTTTAATGTAATATTATTTTTAAAGTTAATAATAATTTATAATGGTTTACATTTTAAATACCCATTTTTGACAATATTGTCTATATTTTTGTTGTTATTTTCCACTGTATATACAATGCAATACTTGTAAGGGAAGTCAATGGGGCCAATTCACAGAATTTATCTGAGATAAAATCCTAAACTTACTACTTTTGGTATTCACAGAAGGCATTTAGTAGTAGTAAAGTTAGGACTCCTAACTTTACTACTTCTAAACTGAGATAAAATCCTAAACTTACTACTTTGGTATTCACAGAAGGCATTTAGTAGTAGTAAAGTTAGGAGTCCTAACTTTACTACTACTAAATGCCTTCTGTGAATACCAAAAGTAGTAAGTTTAGGATTTTATCTCAGATTAGTTCTGTGAATCGGCCCCAATATGTTTAGTGTCAATTTTTTGGCAACATTTTTTCGCCAACATTTTTCTAGGTAATATCGCATCAGAGAACCACTACAGATAAGTGTCTTTTTCATACCTTAAGAACACCACAGCAGACTGCCATAGTTGGCAAGGAAGAGGTAGCATCATGATACACGTCTCAGAGAGAGATAACAGCATGGCTATGCCGGGGTAGATATTTCTTGAAGGTGTTGAGCCTTCTACCATCTGAAGGAGAAGGAGGAAGAGGAGGTGGTGAGGGAGAAGAAGGTTGTGGCAGGAACACTCTCAACTACCAGTGCCATACACCACTGAGGTGAGGTTCAAAGACATGCTTGAAAATAGTGAGAGGAATGTTGTTAAGCCTTAGCATGAGGTACAGTGAAGAGTGTGAGAATAGTTGAAGCTGCATGCATACCCACCACTTTTATGAGTGGTCAATGTCTTACAATTGAGACTGTCATAAAGATCATAATACGTTGATCAGTTGTATCCTCCAGGGTATGCTATATGAGGTCAACCAGGTGTGATGGTGACCCAACCGCTCTAAAACTACTGTTAAGCAACCAGCCCACCCAGAAGACCAGAAGTCACAGAGGCCAACTCATTCCAAGATATTATATGGATCCATGGTGTACTAGGAAGGACTGTCTAGAAGTGAAAGCAGTCCATCACAACAGAAGTTTGATCAACCGACTCCTTTTGCTACATAAGCTTACATTCCAGTACACTCCCAATGAAGGCCATTATGCAACTGGTTTGGAGGTTGACCAGGCTCCTGTTCTGCTCTTTCGTCATGAACCCGACCACCTTACCAATTGCCAGAAGTGAAGATATCCATCACTAGTAGCACTGTCCAGTTATCAATAGCCCTCTCTCTTTGAGGTCCTCACTAAGAACCCATAAACAAGATGCCAACTTACCCTGTTCAGTGAGCATGGACCGCAATTAACTCCACAAATTCCAGTAAGTTGTCATCGATACATGCAATCCGCAAAGTACATCTGCTGGCCTCGTTAAACCTGTGATGGGTGTGCCTGTGTCAAGGAGAAAAGGGAGCAGCACAAAATGTGGTCACCCACTGAGGAGGCAGGTCGTCAGGAAGACTGTAACTTCTGTTCTCTCTAGAAAATCTAGGAATGGCAAATATCAGCCCACTGATTAAGAGCTACTATAAGAGTTGCACAGAGTCACATCTGATGGAATAGTCAAAAGCTGGCAACCTCACAGGAACTCCATACTGAAAGGGTAAGAATGTTTAGCATCCACCCACATGCAGCTGGGTTGCAACCAAGAAGTAGAACTTCATTACAAGTTGCTACAGAGAGGGACACCACCACTACTCTGACCATCCTAGTAGGTTATCAATTTGACTGTTATGCAGCTTTTGCCAAAGCTCAACTGTGAGTTCTTCTGAGTTTACATGTCGATTACTGATCTACATTGGAAGACATTAGAACTCCAAGTTCCCACCATCTGAAAGAGCTATAGTATTCTTTCAAGAGTGGAAGGGATCAAACAAAAGGATATAGTGTGAGCCTTAAGAGGTGGTGATGCTAATAAAACTGAAGTCAGTGTAATCAGTAATTATGTTAACATGAATGGGGCTAGATTTAGGAAAATGTGAAGAGGGTGTTGGGCTTGAAACTAAACAAGACAAGGTGAGGTGCCTGGGCAGGGGTCTTTGAGCAAAGTTTACAACTTCCCTTCTAACAGGCCTAAACAGGGAAAGCACCACAAATGCCTGTGTCCTCATCACTCTTTTCCAGGATACCATGGCAGAGACATGTTAAAGACAAGCTGTGTTTAAAAAGAAGGCTTAAGGCCATGCCACAGTGACAAGGGCAAGGACAAGAGCGAAGCCTGGTCTATGAAGCAAATGCAATCAATAAATGAATATGTCCTTTAGTAGAGCTGGAAATGAGCAAAGAGTTGAATAGTCTTGTTAAGCAAATGCAGCTCTTTCTACAATCACATGAACTAAGACATAGTTAGCCACAAATTCAAAACACGGTTTGGCATCATTAGTAGAGCTCATTTTAAGGAATAAGCTAAATTCCATAACAAAAACCAAGCTTCCTATATTTTCCAAATAAAAAACTGTATATTAGAAGCAGCCATATTCAGTATAAGTTGTATTACACCAGTCTAGAAATTAATGGAGTCAGGAAGTTTTATCCTTCGCGCAGTATAATAAAGTCCACCTGCTCCATCAGATTATCTGTGCGGAAAAGTAAAGTAGAGACCACCTAGCCTACCATTGATGGTTTCCACCTTTATAATGTCCCATGAGTGGGACACATGATCTAAAGCAGGGGTCTGTGAGGGTGACAATATGCCCTCCTCCTATACAGGTTTACCATTGCTTACACCAATCTGCCAAACTAAAGGTGAGATCAGATTATGGTGCAATACATGACAGTGCAATAAGTCTCACACTTGAAGAAACAGGGTTGTGTAAGGAAATAATAAATGAAGGGGTATGGACAATTAAAGTAATGGGAAAGGTGAAAGGTTGGTAGAGAGACATGTATGTCAGGCACCCATTTAGGCTCAGCAATTGGCACATCTGCAATGAAGACAATTAAGAGAACTGACACATTTTGAACCCAACTCTTTCTTTCTTAACAGCCCAGAGGTTCGCAATATACAGTCTTCCTAAGCAAAGTGCAAAAGCAGGAGGACACACCACGATGTTAAAGGAAAGCTACTTCTGCAAAACAGTACATTCTCTCATTGGCCATGTGATGTGTGAGCAACGCTGAGTCGCATATCAGTACTGAAGAGTCCATTGCTTTGAAAAAGGCCTGATAAGTTAGAAGAATGAGATTTCAGAAGCAAGGTAAATTGGGACAATAAACCAGTGCAAGTATTGGTGTACTATTAGGGCTAATCAAGTACCAGTCCCAAACATGCAGCGTGATGTGCCATTACGACTGAAATATTAAAATAAGGAAGGTGGAACACACCTTTGCAAAGCCCCTTATGCCACAAAAAATAATACATTTGCATTGCCACTCGAGCTACCAGACATTATTTCCAAGCACCTGTGTCCAATCAAAAGTAGTGGGGCTCTGTTTTTCAATTGTAGCCACACAAGTAGTGCAATCATTTCGATCTTCAATGGTGACAACTCAACCAGAAATTCAAGATTGGTGAGCCACATGTGACAAATCTAGTTACCTCAGGAACCGACAGCATCAACTACAGAGGATTTTGTTTGTAGCAAACTATGGGGTTGACCTGATGATTTAATTATTTATATCTTTTTTTGTTCCTCGCTGGGTCAGAATGAATTTGCCCTTAATCATCTGGCTCCTATGCCTCGCACACTGAGCACAGAAGCCCATTTTTTTTTTACTTTACGAGAGGAAAATGTTTCTATAACATATAATGCATAACGCTAAGATAGGATAGGAGTTGGCCTAACGGTTAGGGCGGACGACCTCGAGTCTGGGGAACTGGGTTAGAGTCTCGGCAATGATGCTGAACATCCTGTGATTCTGGGCAAATCACTTAAACTCCCCGTGCCTAACAAAAAAATTAATGTGTCCTCATGTAATGCAACTGGTGCTATGTTAAGCGCTCTGATACTCGGTTCGGGTCAAGTTTGCGCTATATAAAACTCTGTTAAAAAAAAAATATATATACAGTAGTGTTTTTAAATCCTTTTAAGTTTCTAGCATTAAATAATTGATTTGATACAGTGGCATTCTCATTTGCTTTCCGGTAATCACAACACACAGCATAGGGAACTGGGCCAGCTTACTTCAGCCTTTGGTTTCTTTTTGGGTGAGTGAGAACAATGTTATCACCCACGCAGAAAGTAGTGCCCTTGGTGTTAGGGACTAGAGGAACAATGTGTGCTTTTTCCTAAAAAACATTTAATGATACATTTTTTAATCAATCAATAAAAACACTTTATTTTGGTTAAACTATACAACCATAAAAGTACGTACATAACATAAAAATATCACGTTAGCGGCTTTGAACCTGGATTGTCTGTTGTCCAAAGTTTGAGCCTAGTAGCAGATGATCTTGTTCGACTACAATATAAATCACAATACAAATCATATAGAAAAGACAACCAATATAAATACAGCTGCACCAGTTGGGCCTAGTCTCTAAAATTAGTAGTCATTGGTGTTAGGAACAAGACAATATTCATGTGATAAACAAGCCCTAGTTGCACATACTGTGATCTTGGCAAGGCAATTAACTGGTAATGTTCAAGCCCTCTTAGAGCGGTACTATATTCTTGGTCTCAATATAAGGAGGCTAATACAATGGGATAATACAGCACGAAGCACTTATTTCAGCGTTAAATACACACATAAATAAATTAAAACTTTAAAAATGTCCTTATACTTTTATAATGAAAAACGTTCTGCCTCTCCACCTGTGGCAGACCTCAGCGAGGTAGTCAATTTTAGGCAAAGTATAGCAAGTAGAAGGAGCAGTAGGGCATAAATAAAACAATGCTTCCCTCAAGTTGCAGCCTCAAGGGACAGAATATGTTCCCTTTTGATGTGTTCTCTCCTGGTACGGCCATGGTGGCAGCTTTCTAGTTTGTCATGAGGAGCTTGTTTGATCTAATTCTCCAGGCCCATATTAAGAATAGAGAGACTGCGAACACGATTTGCTCCTTTGTTTCATTCCCAAGTATCCTTGCTGCTTCGAGTAATGTACCATACCCATCAACTTACAGACCGGGATGATCTACCTTTTCCGGGGCAAGACATAGATTGGGAAAAAGAAAAGGAAGTGGTCCACTGTCCACTGACTCCTCCAACTGCAGACAAAAGGGACAGTAAGGGAGTTCTGCACCGCTTTTAACCCATTTACATGTGAATGACTTGAGCAGCAGGGCACCAATCTTAAACGTTAGGTACAAACTTTTCACTTGGAGTGGCCAAATCCTGTCTAAATATGGTTCAAAGCTAAAAAGCATTTGTGAGTGAGGAATTCTCTGTGATGCTCCCCAAGTTGTGGTCTTTCCACATTTCTTTCTGCATGGAATCCCAACAGGCTTGCTTCAACTTTACAATAATGCCTTTTTGCATTTTGGTAGGTGCGTATCAGAGTTCCTCCATCTTAACTAACTCGCACAGCGTTTTTATTTCCTTCACCATGGAATTCAAACTCCTTTGTCGTTGGTTACTATCTCTGCCAGTGCCTTCCTATAGGGCTCCAGATCGGGTGTCGTCCAAAGGCACACCCAATATGTCAGAAGTTTAAATTGGATGACCTGGTCCATTCCTCTTAGGGCTAAATCATTTCTTTTTTTTTTTTTTACTTTATTCGGGCCTGGCAGTTACCTAGACACTATCACTGGGCCCTCGACCCATTTGCAGTGCCCCAAATCCCACACACTTACACTGCTTTTAGCTAGCATCTTTGTGAATAGCATGAAACTATTCCAAAATGGTCATCATTGCGGGTGAATGCACACGCATGCGCACAGATTAAATGTGCTTCAGGCTGATTTCAAGATGGCTGCCAGTGCATATGCATGCATCTTTTAAGTGTTTTCAAAGCATTATATCAAAAACTTTCAAAGGTGTCTGCCTGTGCCATTTTTTGTGTTTTTGTAATAAAGATTTAGTAAAACATTTTTTTTAAAACGATCCTGACATGGTGGCTTTGACAATGCTTTTTATTTTTTTTACAACAGCCAGTGCCTTAGTGCATGATGAATGTTTAATCTTCCTCTGAGGCTTCTTCTGAAGGATAGGTATTGATGGAGTCACCCTTCTCTTCCTCTGATTTTTCTGGTGGATCCTCATAATCTTTATTGCTGAAATTCTTGTTCATTCTATTCATGATCTTTATTTTTACATTTTGAGGACACAGATTGTTCTATTGGAAAGTCACAATTACCCAAGCTGCATTTAAAATTCAATGAGAGTATACACTGGGTGCAGGACATGGTAGATATCTTATGCTGAGCCTTCTGAGTTCTGCCCACTGCTCTGTTTTTTCGCTTGTGATTCATCAATGGATCATGATGATATACCGGAACTATTATTTCCTTAAGCAAGTGCTTGTGGGTAATAGACTCTGCATTGGGTAATAGAAGCTTTAAGTTCAGGATGTTGTTGCATTTTCGGCGTGCTCAGAAAAAGGCCTGGATAGGCATATCTGAAGCACGAGAAGCTTTGTAAAATGCCACTGCATCTTACGTGTGATTATGGAGAATAAAAGCAATTGATGAAATTTACTTGGAGTACTTTGGAATCATAATTCTTGTAAACATGGATTACCTACATATATTATTGGACATCGCTAAGTAAGCTGTGCACCGGACTGGAGTGAAAGTTCGCTCCCTCTGTAGTTGCATCTACTCTGTTGCCATGGTTGACAATTTATCCTGTTGAGCCTTCTGCAATTGTGAGCTTGAATTAAGTGCTGGGACATGTAACAAGATAAGACATATACACTGATGCTGATGGTGTTGATTTTGTGTAAGAGAATGAAGCTTAGAATAGTTATTTTCTGCTATTTAGATGCACCAGACAGTTATACTTGTGACATCACTGTGATGCTGTTATAAGTGCGCTCGTCCAAGGTCAGTGAAGATTTCATTTCAATATTCTTAGTCTTAGTCGGTGCAGTCTTTCATCCTTATTTTTTAAGCTTATCATTGAAAATCAAATTGAGTCTCATACTTTTCCTCTTCTTAAAAATCGAGTCATGCTGCCGCC
Organism: Calotriton arnoldi; assembly: GCA_963921515.1. Classification (NCBI taxonomy): domain Eukaryota; kingdom Metazoa; phylum Chordata; class Amphibia; order Caudata; family Salamandridae; genus Calotriton; species Calotriton arnoldi. Next base: position 1,133,735 of record CAWUFW010006224.1, on the reverse strand, counting down.
TCTCCATTCTAACATTTTTGTTGGATTTGTAATATTCAATCTATCCTTCCAATTCTAGAGGATGGTAGAAGATTTTAAGCAATCAGGTTCAGTGACTCACAATCAATCTGTGATGCGAGGCCCTTGGGGCATCCTGTTTGAGGTCTGAGATTTCACCCAGAATGGCTGGGTATGCCACCTGAATCAATGATTCTAAATTAGGCCCAGCAAGGTGGTCCATTCCACTACACCACTCTGCTTGGTGGTCATGTGGCATTTTACTCATACTGTCCCCAGGATCGAAAAGACCAGAACAGGTGTAAGTTCATTCTCCTACCTCGCCACCAAGACCTGGAACACCCTGCCCCTCCACCTCATGCAATCCGCATCGCTGACCCAATTCAAGAAGGATCTCAAGACCTGGTTCTTCGACTGATCCTACACGCAGAGGGACCAGCAGCCACCCCCTCCCCCCCCCCCAGCGCCTTGAGACCCTCACGGGTGAGTAGCCGTGCTTCACAAGCCCCTGATTGATTGATTGATTGTAACTTAGAGAAAGTGAATCTGTCCATACCAACAGGTCTAGTGCCACAGGGCAGCGAGCACTCTGGGAAATTAACAATCCTCGTCTCCTGCACTTCTTTACATAGCACCATGACTGAGCTGAACGAGCCAAAGTGACTCATTTCTTTGGGCGCAACCTCTATATAAGTGAAATAAACTCAAATACACATTTATTGGTGGGGAACAGAGACTATGACAAAGGGGATTTTATTTTCAGAACCATTGAATAGGTACAGTCTTGCAGCCAAAAGATTAACCAACCCAAAGAGAAACTCTTATATGAATGACTTCATTGAAAAGAAGTCCAGTTCCAGTACATAGGTAACTATGCAGCGGCATCAAATCACCAACATGATAGATATAATAGATATAACATATCACAAGCAAGCCAATCAAAGCAAGAGAAATCACAGCATGTTTAATCTCGATGATAGTCGAAGCGTATGAGTATTTAATTTTATTTAATGACCATGTATCAAACAATTAATGAAAACGTACACCATGGAACAGCTAACAGAACTTGTAAAAAGATATAATCATTTTTTAAATATCAGCAATCAAAATGCTTAAATCAAAGAGGTTGAAAAGCAGTCAATAGGGATTGGGATTGCTACCCCCTAAGCATCCTAAATAACACCCTTATAAATGTTGCTAATACCATTGCATGTGAAATATGTTTAGAAACTGTCTCGCAAACAAATCTATTTTTCCAACATTAAAATATTCTTCTTAAAACTATGCCTGTTCTCAAAATGCTGCTTGGTACAATGATTTTAAGTAAGAAACGAAAACACAAGAGAGATAACTAAGAAAGAAAGAGAATTCAAAACAGGGTTTTTTCAGTCTGAGCAAGGGCATTTCCAGTGCTGAAGCAGAATGTTAATTGAAATCAAACTGTGCCAACAGGAGCATTGGAAAGAGACCAGTTAGGATTAGACTAATTAAGACGTCCATAAAGAAAGCAAGAATTAAACAGGTCTGATTGTCTTAAAGAGGGATCCATGGAATAATAAGTACATAGGGAATACTTTGAGAATTTTTAAAAGCTCGATGGTTTTGACCTACAAAACCTGAAATTAGATGAGACACCTCAATAGATATCATCTAATGCATTTATTCATATTTCAGCGGGCTCGCTATTGTAAAGAAGCACATTATAATAGGTATTAACAAGGCTGAAAGTCAGTGTATACATAGCAGCGGAAAGCTGACTTTGAATGTCACCCCATAAAGAGGCTATAATGTTGGAATTTTCAAGGGATTTTTCTCCTGTGAGGCATATGTTTAGCTATTTACAAAATCATGTCCTTTTCTTAAGACTCGAAACAACGCGGGAAAGTCATTCACTTCTGTGTGCACATTGAATTAATTGTCTAACCAGTAGATGCATAAACTGCAATATAATTTGAATAGTATACGATCCAAGATTTTGCTATTTTTTTAACTTCTTTTTTTAATTGCAGAGAACAATTATCTTTGCCCCTTATTTAATATAATAACTCTTTAAATGCCTTCTTACAAAATACGCGTCCTGAATGTCCACTGACAACAGTGCACAGATGATTGTATGCTAAATGTAGGGACTTAGGTTTGCACCCCTACTTGTAGTACTAGTTGGTAGTTGTTTTAGCCTGCGTTGGTAGAATGATAAAGGTTTTGTGTAAACATCCCCTACACATATCGTAACTTGTTGGTAGGCGGCTAACAATGTCCCATAAAGTAAAACATTTATGAAGTGTGTTTTTACAATTTAACCCATGGACTAATTTAATTAATTAGCCTTAGCGGCAGATAAAACTATCTGTGTCAGAATTCGAATACAAACACATGCATGCTAAGAGTGAATGTGCATTGATGCAAAAATATATCGAGGGGATCATGATATCACCCTAAATGCAATTTCCAATCAAACCCTCATGGAGCCACCATCTTGTAAATGTAATATTGTTCGTGGTTGTCACAAGATATTGAGTGCCCCACATCCAGCAATTGAGGTGCGTAATATTCATTTTACGAGAAACCTAGAGTGTCAGTATTGTTTATCTTGTGGGCTGTCACATGTTAACCAGTGAAGCATTTCTTATGTTGATTTATTGCTAAAGAAGCACATGCATTGGTTCTCATTTGTTGGACATTGCTTCTTGGTAATAAGATACCACTTTTTAATTGTGACTAGGTTATGAACATCTGGGCCGTATTACGCATTGTCATTGTTTGCACCGGTCGCACCTTTTAAAAGGTGCACTGGGCGCAGACAATGACAATGCTCCCTATTACGATGTATGCGTTGCCCCCAGGGCAGCCACGCACTCGCGCTGCCCCCAGGGTAGCGCATTCATGTGAAAACACAGGGGCTGCTGGCTGCACTTTTAAAGGGGATTAGAGATCTCCTTGCAGGCCAGTGCAGTCAGTGACTGCACCCGCCTGCAAGGGGATGTCTGGGGGGGGGCCATAGGACCCCATTTCTCTCTTCCAGAGGGCTGCTCTCACGGGTCACACTCACAGTGGGCCACCTAGAAGGTGGCGCACTGTGAGTGAAACCCCCTGAGAGCTTCTTTGCCTTTGCCCCCGTGTCTGTAATATGGCACAGGTGCAGAGGCAAAGGAATTCTCTCATTTGCATAGGTCACGCTACTATGCAAATGTGGGGATGCCCCCTGAAGCTGGCGCTGGCGCTTTAAGTGCGCCAGCCTAATCAGTATTACTGAAGGGGACGCACAAGCATCTGCACCCCCTTCTGTAATACCAAAGTACTCTGGCGGCGCGCAAAAGGGGTGCAAACACCTTTTGCGCCCCCGCGGCACTTATAGTAATACGGCCCCTGGTTTCCAGAATGATTGACTGAAAATGTATTCAGCTAATAGATGTATGGGGGACACGCTTTTATCCATTAGATTTTGATTGCTATTTCCCAATAGATGGAATATAATATTCAAATTGAAAGTTATTTGTTCAAAGGCATTTTGACTGCTTACCATATCAAGGGGGATCATAAGCCAGTGCCTCATTTTTCTATATCTACTACAGCAGAGGCAACGAATTCCACCTGATATATTAATAACTGCTGTATTCACTGTAGTTATAGACCAGGTGAACTGGCATCATTCACCCATCTCCAAATTTGCTTACTATGCTCTGTCAGTGGTGTAACATTAGCCCCCGCAGCCGCTGTGGTGTGAGGGGAGCCTGAGCTCCAGGGGGCCCCCCTCCGGCACTGTGCATGGACCGGAGCCTCTGGCCTGAGAGATACTGACTGGGCTGGGAGGGGTAAGAGGGCCTCCTTCATGTATTTTGCAGGGGGGGCCCCCTCAAGTTTCATTACGCCACTGTGCTCTTTTGGGAACAACTCGAAACGGATCATGGTCTGAAGAATTTTTTTAAGGTTTTTGAACTTTATCCTGCCTATTCTCTAGAACTTAGTGGCCTAGAATGACAGCTAGACTTCACTAGAACAATGAAAAATACTTTTCAGGAAACGTAGACAAAATGTCAGTCTTTAAGAATGGCTTTCCTAAGAATAACATAGAGGCTACACAAGGGCAGAAGTGGCACCCTTCAGGAGCAGGAGATAGAAATGCGGATTAGGGTTCATTTGTACTGTCTTGTTTGAGTAGCTAAGAAGCTACTGGTAGCTCTCCAGCTACCTGTGAATAGCTCCCCCATGTGTAGCCCTACCTAGTGAAGGAAAATCGTTTGTTTGGTTGAATTAGGTATGTTTCCAAAATTGAAAAGTGCAAGAAATTGGGTTATTGGTTGAGGAGGCAGGTGGATCAACTCCAGCAACTGCAATCCTTGTGAAAATGAACAACAAAAAGTCACTAAATTAACTGAGCTTAACCCTCTGGTAGCTTGGCACAAAACAGGCTTAACATAAAGGCAATGTGCTAAGTATTTATGCACAAATAGTAATATAGTGAGAACACAGCACGAACAAAATCCCAAACCAATTTAGAAAAATAGAGTCAATTTAATAAATAAAATGATGACCTGAATGACAGAAATCCAATAAGTACAACCGGTGCTATTTAATTTTACATTTTTAAGTAAAAATTGCACCGATAAGCACAAAGAGCCAACAATGGATATCCAGCCACCCCAGACCGGGATTAAGTCACAAGTTCAGGCCGACCGTGATGAGCATTGTCCAGATACAGGGAAAAGGTTAGTCCTGCATCGAGTTGTACCTTATGTCCTTGATGCTAAGCTACACGTTGCTCGGTGTCGGTTATGATCTAGAGCTGAACAATCCTGCAATGCGAAGTCCAGCATCGAGTTGCATTGCGCTGGGTCAGTTTTGATCAGGACCTGTGAGAGAGCTGCAATGCAAGAGCCTGCATCGAGTTGCATCGTGCAGATTGAACCCACAGTTAGGCAGGAAGGAGTACACTCTGATGACAGCCAAGTGTCCAGGACCTGGGGAATCACCTCTTGGTGATCAGGGATTACCGCAGCAGAGGCCATCCTGTCTCAGGCAGGTCCAGTTGCAGGTCTAGGCCGGTCCAGATACGGCAGGTCCAGTTGCAGCAAGTCAGCTGGGCAGTTGCAGGGAGGCCTCTGGAGCTTGGTATGTCTCTGTAGCTCACGCAGGAGGTCAGCCGACTAACCCTTGGAGTCACTCTGGGATGAAGGTAAGCAGGTCCAGTCTAACTTCTCAGACAGCAAGGCAGTCCTCAAGCAGCAAGGGAGTCCTCTGGTAGCAAGGCATTCTTTCTTCTGTAACTTCTCCAGGCCTAGGAGTTTTTCCTGAAGAACGGCTCTGGATGTCTAATATTTATAGCTGGTGCCACTCTTTGGTTGGACGGATTCTCTATCCTATCCCCAAATCTGGTTCTGGAGAGTTCTTCCCCTGCCAAGGCTCCAAACTGTTTGGGGTGGAAAAAGACAGGGCAGGCCTATTGTCAGATTCCTGTGTTTGGTCAAGGGCCAATGCCCTTTGAAATGTAAGTAGGGCTGAGTACAGTCCCTCCCAGTCATCTTGTAAGGATGGCCCCTCCTGCCCACACCTAAGCCCCTTTTGTGTTACTGTCTGGAAGTAATTCACAAACCACAACAGCAAAGCCATCCGCAGACATTTGACCCAGGACACTGGCAGAAAGCACAAAGAGTTACCACAAGGAAATGTCAACTTTCTAAAAGTGAATGAACTGCACTCTGCCGGTCCGGCGTTGTGTCTCCCTTTGCACACCCACTTTGACCCCTTGTGGGTTACATCACCTTAAATCTTCAATTCACAAGAAATCAATCTCATTTAATCCAATTTGTGTCAAAAGTAAAGATTCCTTTATTGACTTCATTTTTTCATGTTCTTTTGGTTGGCTCTTAAAGTGTACTCAATAAAATAATAATCATCAGCATGTAATTCAATCCAAAAATTTACAATAACCTGCAATGCATCTCGGACATATGCGGTCCTTCATCAGGAGGTAATATTCTAAGGAGCAGAAGAAAATAATGTGCATAAGTCATTATTTATGCCCAGCCATACATTGTAGCGTCAATGATCCGCCAGGTTAAATGTTGATACTCTTACCCGTATTCCTGGTGTAATTCTATTCACAAATAATACATCAATTCTTCATGGTGATCCTGCTGTAAATAATTGTCAAACAAGATCTTGTTCTGCGATCTTTTCAATGTAAGAATACATGTATAGCCTCCTCTACTGGATGGATTAATTAAAGAAACCTCTGTCAAAGACAAGATCCCTTTGGACTCCTTCTTAAAGCATACCAATTCATCCAAATAACACACATACCATATTCAATCAATCAACAATCACAAGAAACCAAAACCATAATATAAAATAGTATTAAATTTTATTTTATGTATAATCCCCTCAGGATTCAAAATATATACACTTTAAAAGTCAAATTCATATAAAAACATTGATTTTATCACAGATGATCATATACAAGTATTTATAAAAACCACAATCTAAAAACTGTAACACTTCTTGGAGATATGAAAAAATGTGGGAGAAAATGGTCAAATTGGCACATCCAATATTAATCATAAACCATGCTCAATCAGCACTCAATCATGTAATTTATTTTTTCTTTTCAATTGACCATCGGAGTGCTAGTATGTCCTTCCCATGTAGGGTAACAACCAATATGAAGTAGCGACGCGTTTCGGTGGTCTATTCAAATTCACCACCTTCTTCAGGCTTAATATATCAAATTAATATCACCTCATATGATCCCAAGTGTGAGGTGGGTGGTGAGCTGGCTATTACGTGAATGCGCACAATGTGAGGATCCACGTGTGTGGAAGATGGCACGATCAAAGCGCTGTCAAGACGGGTCGAGTTCCGATTCTGAGCGCATGCATGGAAGCAGGCTACTTCCTTCTGTCGTCAATCACGACGAGGCCATACTTTTTTCATATGTTTTCATATGGAGGGTGAGAATATTCTCACTTTGGTGTCTCTTATGGAGAATGAATCAACTGCAGCCTGTGGCAATCCTTCCAAGTAGCAGGACAGCGTGTGTCTGTCTGCTCAGGTACGATGATCGTGCCATCTTCCGAAATGCTGATTGAGCATGGTTTATGATTAATATTGGATGTGCCAATTTGACCATTTTCTCCCACATTTTTTTCATATCTCCAAGAAGTGTTACAGTTTTTTAGATTGTGGTTTTTATAAATACTTGTATATGATCATCTGTGATAAAATCAATGTTTTTATATGAATTTGACTTTTAAAGTGTATATATTTTGAATCCTGAGGGGATTATACATAAAATAAAATTTAATACTATTTTATATTATGGTTTTGGTTTCTTGTGATTGTTGATCGATTGAATATGGTATGTGTGTTATTTGGATGAATTGGTATGCTTTAAGAAGGAGTCCAAAGGGATCTTGTCTTTGACAGAAGTGTCTGATTTTGGTGTCCTGTCCCTTTGGTGTGTGGGACCCCTCTCCTATATTTTTGACTTAATTAAAGAAACCTACAATAAATGTATTCCATGTAATCTGTATGAGAGATGGAGTCCAAGATATAAGGTGCCTAAAAATTGTGTCATAAGTATTAAACATGAGTCCTTCACCAGCAAAACAATTCAGTGTGTAGGTGATGTCATGCAGAAAATCATACCACAATGTCTCTCTTTTCTACTGAATCTGACAATATAAATTGCAAGCCGGTTGAAGGTAAAGCATGCGCGATGTGACTGAACCATTTAAGAAGTTCCCCAACAATGTTGACAAACTCAAGTGCTCGAATAAAGTGTTAACTTAGCTAGGGCCACAAAATGCCAACCCGTTCTCAAAATTAAGCAAAAATATTCCTCAGATTTTCCTAAACAGCCACCCTGTTCGTAAAACTTTAATGTACCACATCCCATGTCCCCTCTCGATAGTGACATTTTTAATATGCCTGTGATACCACTAATGTTAAAATGAATCATGCATGAGCTTCAGACTCAAAGGTTCACAAGCCATTCTTCACAGACCTGGTCGGCTTACCTCGTGTGAGAGAAAGAGTCCCAAATTTCCTACTCGGCGTCGTCCTTGTGCACCATGTTAATCTGTGCTCAATGTAAACATAGAGAGAAGATAACTCTACCTAAGGCTGGTTCTATGTTGGCCATCTTATAATGGGTCTGATCACAAAACCAGAAAGGTGCTTAAAAGCCCAAGCGGCATAGCAAACGTACGGAAAACTCAGCATAAAATCAAAACAAGATTAACTGAACTTAAGAGTAACATCAGGATGAAAAATGAGAAATCCACGGTAGCCACATACTTCAACTCATCATGACACAACATCAGTTAACTAAGATTTATTGTACTAAAACAAGTACTTATCAGAGAAGATGTGGATAGTAGGAAGATGTTACTCAGGAGAGGTATTGATTAAAAAGATTGAATTCCATGATACCAATTGGATTGAATGACAGGATGGAATTCTCATGTTTTTTATGAACATCCATGAACAGACAGTCTGAAAAGTATATTTGAGGTCCTTAGACTTACGACGCATTGACCTTCTGAATTCTCTGATGATTTTAAAACACAATACTAACCACCGAGTGAATATGTTAATTCACAAAGAGTTGACTATCTGATGTGGATTATCTCTGAAATGAATGTCTTACATGAAAAGCACTGGAACTGCTGTTACAGGAACATGCTCTGTCTTTGGTGTCACGGCTTATAACAAAGGAACACTGTTTGACTATGTTCCAAAGCAAACATCTAGTTGTCTACTGAATATATCCCTGTCAGTCTTTACTAACATATGGTGTGTGACATAGAAATACTGTTACACAAACAGATAAGTCATGATGTGCAGGTACTAAAGCTACATTAATGATATCTCAAGGCCATTTATGCTAATCGGTTGCCTAAAAAAAGAGCCAAGGTAATAATCAGTATTTGAAGATGAAGTTGGGTGGAATGTTATACGGTTCCTATGAATCTAGTAGGACTGTGTATTTAGAGCAGAGACTGAGTCTTCTTATATTATCAGTAAATATAGGTTTGTTTGGCTAGCTCACCGTACCACATCTAAACTCCTAACCTGACAGAGTTATAGATATTGTCTGTAACTTTGAACATGCCTCTCAGATTCCCAAGGAAATTGTGGAAACATATCAAACCATTTCGTTTGTCACTTTTGCATGCCCAAAGTCTCATAAAGAAAAGAAAAGAAAATGCATTTTCAAACATTTATTGCAAAGCTCTAATCTTTGTAAATAAAACATGAACTGTGATTATCAGAAAGATGAGACACATCATTGTCATAAGTATTATTAGAATGGTGAAAACACAAACAATTCAACCATGTTATTTGTTCATAATATTACTAATGTTACTCCTAGCTATTATTAATTTCCATATGCTAAAGAGACCATGTTGGGAGTACCCAGCTGACAGGCCTGTTGGAATGATATAACCCCTCTGTCTGAGTGTACAGCTATCTTCCTTCTCAGGATGAAGGTCAGGGACAGAGGAACTGCATTTCAGTCACAGCAGCGTTCCATGATGACTCCGGCAAAAAGTGAACCTCTCACATATGCTGTGTAAATAATAAAACAGCAAGCTTATCACACTATGCCAGAGGTGCAGAGCAGTGTCATACTTTGTCTTGGGAGAAATAGTTGTCTCCAATGAACAAAAAAAAATGAAGGAAAATAAAACAAGGCATCATGTTCCCCGTTGTGAGACCCTGGAACTAGAAGTGCAGCCTACAGGGTGACAATGGCTATCAGAAATAAATGCATGCATGGCACATTCTCGTATTAGGAAGAACATGTGCAAACCACCATTAAATATGATACTAAGTTGAAACAAAAAGCAAAAATGGAGACTAGATGTAAGCTACCTAACAGGAGGGTTATAGAAATTGTCTTAGTTTTTCACATATTTCTGTGATATTTTTCCTCAATTTTGAAGGATTATTCTAGCGTGTAATGTGTGCAATGGATACCTTGTGACATTCCATGAAGGGATTGCTTGTTGGTTAAGGAGCATAGTAAGAGTTGAAAGATTACCTAGGGTCACACAAAAACAGTCCATACTCACTGCTTGTATGTCTCTCGAAATTAAGTAATTACAGAGAAATAGCTAGTATAGCATGCTACAACGCATGCTATGACATCGCGTTCTTTTACAACGCGGTTGTTACAACGACCGCGTTGTTAGAACGCGATGCCATTACAAAGCAAGTCATTACATCGACTTGCAGTAGATGGCACTCTAACATTAGGAATAGTATAATTTACTATTCCAACTCCAGCCTATGCAACAGTAGGGAAGGTGTTGGAATAGTAAATTATACTATTCCTTATGTTAGAGCGCCATCTACTGCAAGTCGATGTAATGACTTGCGTTGTAATGGCATCGCGTTCTAACAATGTAAATGAACTGCGATGCAATGACTGCGTTGTAAACGCTGTCATCGGAAATAGCTACAGACTCTGCTTTGCATGCACTGAAAGAATATTATTGTGACTGAGTATTAGAATAACAAGGTTTCAAGAGGCATACCAGCTCCACAACTACTACAGTTTTTTAATGGAAGATGACTTTGTCAAAGAGAGTTACCTAACCAATCAAAAGCCTTATATGTTAAGCCCTTCTTGGGCTATCTTCTTCTAGCCTCTTGCACCTGTTAACTGTTGACCAATTCTGCCAACCGGAATGGTTAATGTTGGAAAACTATTTTACCAGAATGCTTTACATGGAGCCATGTCTCTAAGGAGGGAAATGCCACTACATTATTAGATTATCAGAAAGATAATCCTCATAGAATATCTTGCTAACAATAATAAAATTGTGGTGATGGCTCCATTTGATTGAGATTTCCAAAATCCTTTATGAGATTAACATCACATCTAGTTGGATTTAGGATTTCCCTCTTTGATGCACAGATGTGGGCAAATCATTGTGTATGTGTTTGGGATCCAGACTTCTTTTTTTAGTTTAGGAGATTTCTCTTTTGAAAAGAAATCTTGCAGGATTGACTATTGCTCCTAGGACAGACGTGCGTGTGTAGTCATGAAGTGACTGCAGTGGTGGAACCCTTGTGATTCAAATTTGGAGTCATGGCTCTGTCTTGCCTTCTCTGTGTCACCTTTTCTTCTACTGAGGCCCTAATAATCACTAAGAGCTATTTCTATTTCTAGAACAAATTTATTTGTGCTAGAAAGGGGATTTTAAGTTGGGCAGTATTTGCCTTTGAACTATTGGACCTGTGTGATTTGTCCATGTGTATACTAAAATCCTCGATCTGTTTGCCCACAGGAGGTCGCAAGTAAAACCTGGTAGGAATGTTACCAGTATCTAGTGATAAATTCTGATTTGCACACCCTGAAATGCCTTCCAGACAGTGCTTAATTTGTAAAGAATTAATTGCAGAGATCTGATGTTTTTGTTGGAGGCCTCCAGTTAATGACAAAGCTGACCAGCCTTGATTCGTGCTTCTTTCTTCCACCATACTACCCTTCCTGTCACCTATCACACTGTTGTTGGTTCATTCAAATCCCTGTTTTTCCCCTTTCACTCTGTTTTCCTTTCTTTCTCTTCTTCCTTCTTGGTAACTTACATTAGTTGTCGAAGGATAATTGCTTTGTAACAATACCATGTAATTTTGAAAATAATATATGTTCAAGCAGAAGCAAGACCAAGAAGAGGATAATTTGGTGAAAGCATCCAGTACTGGTGATCCAGCGCGTTACTAGCAACAAGCATTCATACACAAAATACTCACTTGGGCCCATACATTCATACTACGCTAGCAATTTCCGCTGGTGGGTCAGTTGGTACTCTTTATCAAAATCCCTGCTACCAATTACTTTTCTGATTGAAGAGTAATGACTTACCAATGGACCCTTTGCTAATTGGGAAGTTTAAAATGAGTGACATTCCATACAATTCATAATTCCTGAAATAATCACTGAATCAGGAAGTTTTAAAATGTTTATCTAAAGATTTTAGCAGAGTAAAATACAGAACCACATGATACTTAAATCGTATATGAAGGATGAAGCATAATAATCAATTATCGATCAATGACGGTCCCTCAGAAAAAGGAGAAGATAGAGACAGCAGCGCAACTAAGGTTTGCATTTATATTTACCTAAAAGTGCGAGAACCAAACCCCTTGGCCAAGGAGTTGGAAAAGTAGGACCCTGGAAGGATGAAGAGCAAAGACCTCCTCCCGGATCAGGACAGGACCGGTGACCTCTCTATCAACGACGCCTGCGTCGTTCCCCTCTCTGGTACTTCGCTTCTCCTCGATTTCTCCCGTCTCTTCCTTCTAAGGTACTCGGCCGCCCCCACCTCAGGACCTCTCTGGACAGCGGTTCAGTCTGCAATCGATCAGCTTGTCATGGATCTCTAACTTCGGACCCCTCTGCATCGGATCTGCTCTCTTCTGCCTCTCTTCTGAATGAATTTCTGAGCCTTCTGATCCTTCTGGTCTAACAATTAACTAATTCTTATATCTATTATACCCTTCTACGCCCATGTACCTCCCCTTAATGTTGCAGAATTATGGGCCCACTACTTCTGATTGGACGGGGACAGGGGGTTGATCCTCACACCATATTGATTTAATTCATTTTCTTAAAGCCCATTGTTTTAAAATACCGCCCATCACAATTAATACATTTGCTTTATTTCCCACCCGTCTCACGACAAGTTTAATACATTGTCCATATAAATTGTTTCTTTTCAGTAAGGACATCGTGGGTACAATAATGTTGGCCTTCAAGTCATGGCCTTGGACGACGTCCAGGTTGACTTCATCCGCTCTTCTGGGCAGCCACTCAGGGCGCATGTGCAGAACCATTGTCTCTCGAGTTTTCAGTTCACCAACCCCAGGCCCAATTTACGAACTAATAAAAGCCAAAGAAGAAAATATTAAAATCACAAATAAATTGTTTCACTGTATGCCCACTCTTTCTACTCTATTCCCAATTATTCATAAATTCTATCCCGCATTAATAGCGTTAGGATACCACAGTTTATTTGCAACATATGAGCAAGCTGTAGCACATGAAGACATTAAGCAGCCATTTTAATACACACTGCGCAGAAGCAAGAGTTTCCCTCCAAGCAAAGAAAGACGTCACACCATGTGATATGGTTGAGACATGCGCAATAGGGTTCCTGCGCTTTAGCGGCCATTTTAGAATAGACAAGCGTTACTTGTTAGTTTAAACACATAGGCAAGCTTCCTTCGACTTGTATTCGTGTGTGCAGTGGTTAGTACGAACATTACAAAGATTAATAAATTAATACTGTGAGAAGATTGCCTCCAAGCAAGTCTCATTTGTGAGTGCTTGCTCCATCAATCCCCTCTCTGATGGCGTTTCTGAGCCATCAAATACTACCCACAACCAGATGCCAACTTTTAACATAATATTGTCTCGGCTTCATTTTTACACTTTCTATTTATCACATCTCCTTTCAGTTTCTTGTATAATTCACTTCTCAAATCTTCTAGTTCGATTTCATCAAACTTTCGCTTCTTTCCTTTTCCTGTCACATTATACGATTCATTCTTTCTACAACATTTGCACCATATTATTATAGATAGTACTATTATTCCTATCCCTGCTAAGGGTACTAATATTTGACCTATAAGTCCTTTCCCTACGTTAGCATACCAGGTACCAATTGACCTAATACTATTGGTCAATTTTTCCCATACACTATCAACTTCCAGTGGTTTCAGTTCCTTCTCAAGTTTAGTTATATTCTGTATATATACGTTCCAATTTCTGCACTTTTATCAGGTATGTAAGTGCAACAGTGTTTCATCTTCAATAATTTACAGACTCCGCCCTCTTTCGCTAATAATATATGAAGAGCAAGTCGATTTTGCATAACCATAGATCTAATCGCAACCATTTTGCATTAATCATTAGAAATCCTCCAGCAGTGTCAGCTGATAAACGATCAACCACTGTAGATAATTTACATATCTTCCTTGAGTTCAGAATTATTCCCACTGAAGGTATCAATGCATCAAATATATCACCTACAATTTCTGAAAAACTAGCTCTTTTTCTACGTGTTAATTCACTAGTATTTTCATTGTTCCCAGTGTTTCTTTTTACGTGGTATATTTTTGGAAATACTATTCCAAAATAACAACTCCCATACCACCGTGCAGGAAGCCTAAAGTAAGTCTTATTCCCACACACATAATAGATTCCAGGAAAAACTGAATCTGTTCCTCCTTTGAGTCCCCAACCTCCAAGAATTAAGAAATTGTGTTCACATTCACTGGTACCGATGAAAATATTGTTATAATCAGTCTTTAACCTATGTAGACAAATTTTCCCTGTCTTTACAAAATCTAGAGCCATAGCAGCTTGAGCCTTGCCAGGTGTGTAACTACCCTCTTTCTCAGCCCAAGGTGGCACATGAGCCTTATGCTCAGACGCCTTCTTCTGGAAATCTTGTCTTCTATTCTCCACTAAATTTAAAAATATCTTTTCTTCTTCATGTAATGAACATGTTAGATTGCTTCTATGTGCATGTGTTATGTCTATTGATTTCATTGTTAAGAAAAATTCTCCCATAAACTGTGCATCTTTACTACTAAGCATTGGATTCATATTCTTTCGAATCGGAACCTCAGAAAATATCACATCTATATTTGAATAATAATACTGAAGTTGCCCTGTTCTATAAAATAAACTAGTCAATACACTACATGATATGCCATAAGTTAATGGCAAGTGATGATACGTTAACCCTTCTGCTACTGATTCAGGTAGTTTCATACAGACATAACAATTACTAACTTCCATGGTATCTACATATTAAAACAATAATTTTGTGAAAACATTCAGACTAGTGTCATTATCTGTTACTTCATGATGAAATTCGGGGTTCATCTTCTGCCTTTAGTTCTACTCTATTACTTTTCAAGTTATCTGTCCTTTCCTTTGTTTCGTTGTTAATCTTTTTATCTATTATCATAAGGTAAGGAATTGCTACGATCATAACTAACCATACTATAAGCACCACTACCAGATTACATATGCATATAGCACAGCATCTTTTACAACCTTTCTGTTTTGGTCTCCCAGTAACTCTATCGTCAGGCATTTTTGACAAGGAAGATTGCTCTTCTTATCGTATTTTCAAGTCTCTTTTCGTTCTCAAGGTGGTTTTATTTCTTTTTCATAAGTCAGTTCCACACTGGTTCCTTCGTCACCACTTTCACTTGATTCTGAACTCTCGTAGTCTTGAAGGATGATATAAGTCCAATCAGAACCTTTAAATTTGTTGTTCACAAGTTTCAGTCTTTTGCTTCTTCGTTTTTCACTTTTACTTTCTTGTCCCGTTTGACTTGTCACTTCGTTTACTTGTTCTGGATCTTCACTTCTGGTTGTTATGTGGTATTTTACTCTTTTAATGACACTAGGCCAATGATCACCTTTTCTGGTTTTCTTTGTTTGCACTGTCTCTTTACTTTTTATTTCTTCTTCAGAAATTCTTTTATTTTCAGGTTGTGGCACTGTTTCGTTTTCTTCAATTTAGTTTCTTCTGCTATTTGTTCTTTTTCAGGTCTTATTGGTTTCTCTTCAGCTGCTCCACTGTGAGTCTCTAGTAAATGATCTTCTTGTTGAATGTATTTTTCTGGATCTAACTGGTCCTGATCAGGCCTTATTGCACTTTGTACTTCTGCAGCCTGACCGCGTTCTTCTAAACCTGTCTGTCCCTGCTCGAAATTTGTTAGTTCGTTGTTATTTTGAGCCCAGTTTCCTCTCCCTATCTGGTCCTGCTCAGGTTCTCTTATTGTGTCTTCTTCTTCTTCCTGAGCTGCTTCTTCTTCACCTATCTGATCTTCTTCAATTTCTTCTAAATCTGCTCGACTTCTTGTTCTGTTGTAGACTTCAGGTATTTCCAGCACTGGTATCCAGTCCTGACTTGTGCTCGGTTGTTCTTCTTCAGCTTCCCTTGAATCTCGGACCTGAGATTCTTCAGCTGGGCAACCTTCAGCTTCCTCAGTTATTGATGCTGACTGAGGATTTTCTTCTTCCGGGTCTGGTACTCTTTTGGTGTGGCTTACATGAATCCAATTAGGAAATCCTGCACATTTCACTGCTGTGTTGGTAACCAGAATGACCTGACAAGGTTTGTCCCACCTGGGTGATAGACACGTTTCTCTGGGGTGATTCTTCACTACCACCCAGTCACCGGGATTCAGATCATGCTCTTGCTCAGGCTGCCTGGAAACTGCGTCTTCCCCAGCCTGGTGAGAGACAGAACGCACTAGGTCAGCCAATTCTTTGCAATAATCCAGAACCATATCATCAGTTATATTCAGCAGTTTATTTGTAGGAACATGTGCTTGTCTCATTGCTCTTCCCATCATTATTTCGTGCGGACTCAATCCGGTATTTCTATCAGGAATGCTTCTGATTCCCATTAAAACAAGTGGCAATGCATCCGGCCAATCTAATGATGTTGATGCACACATTTTTCCCAGTCTGGATTATATTGTGCCATTCATTTGTTCAACCACTGCAGAAGCCTCTGGACGATACGCACAGTGCAATTTTTGCTCAATTTGGAATGCTTCACAGATTATTCTAATCACACCACTGTTGAAGTGCCTTCCTCTATCTGATTCCAAAGTTACTGGAAAACCAAATCTAGGAATGAGTTCTCGTAGCAACAACTTTGCGACTGTAATACTGTCATTCCTCCTGGTAGGGTAAGCCTCCACCCACTTTGAAAACAGACACACTATGACTAGTACATATTTCAGTCCCCTACATGGTGGTAGCTGAATGAAATCTGGCTGCAATCTCACAAATGGACCCTCTGCCTTTCCGATCTTCCCAAACCCAATTACTGTTTTTCTTCCTGGATTATGCATTTGGCAAGTTAGACATCTCTGGCAAAGACTCTCTGCTACTGCCCTAAACCTTGGATTGTACCAATTTTGTCTAAAGAGCCTAATCATTACATCTCTCCCTACATGGGTGTCTCCATGATACATTCTGGCCATTTGTGAAATCAAACAGTCGGGCATGACTGGTGTGCCATCGGCATAAATCCACACATCGTCGTCTGACCTTTGAGAACATCCCATTTTAATCCATGCATTTCTTTCACTCTCATCAGCATCGTCTTGTAATCTTTTCACATCATTCCATGTTTCAGGAGGTGCATACAGCATAAGTTGGCAGCTGATTCCCATTCTTTCAACCCTTTTATTAACTGATAACCTGTTTTTGGCACAGTGTTGGGCCACCAAGTCTGCATATCTGTTACCGACTACCACCCAGTCATCTCCTGACTGGTGTGCGGCACATTTCACCACAGCCAATTCTTTTGGTGATTGTATTGCTTCCAATAGTTCTTTTACGAACTGTCCATTTTTAATGGGGGATCCTGAAGAAGTCATGAAATCCCTTTGCATCCATAATTGGCCAAAATCATGCACAACCCCGTAACCATATTGGCTATCTGTAAATATAGTTACTTTCTGGTTCCTCCCAATTTTGCAGGCTTTTATCAAAGAAATTAATTCAGCTACTTGTGCAGATTTTACTCCTGGTAAATAGGATGCTTCGACTATTCCAGTTAATTCACATACTGCATATGCTGCAGTTAGTTTACCATCTTCATGCCTTTGGCATGAACCATCAACAAACAGCTCCCTGTCTGGTTTCCTGAGGGGTAGTTCCTGTATGTCAGGACGAGGTTGTGTGCACAACTCTGTGACTTGTAAACAATCATGTTCCTCTTCATCATCTTTAACTTCCTCATGATATGGGTCTGGTAGTAAGGTAGCAGGATTTACTATTGTGCACCTTACAATAGTCACATTTTCAGCACCTAGTATTATTCTTTCATATTTAGTCAGCCGACTAGGAGTAAGATGCTGAGTTCAGGTTCTTGTCAACAGAATCACAACTGAATGTGGAACAAACACTTTGACAGGATGTCCCATTACAATTGTTTCACTTTGTTCAATGCTCAAACATGTAGCCGCTACTGCTTTTAAGCAGCCTGGCAATGCGGCTGCCACTGGGTCCAATGTAGCAGAAAAATATGCTATAGGACGTCTGTCCAAACCATGTCTCTGGGTTAGGACTGAAAGTGCACAATTTTCTCTTTCATGGCAGAATAATGCGAATTTTCTTTTATAATCAGGCATGCCGAGGGCAGGTGCTGCACACAAAGCGTTTCTTAATTTTACAAAAGCTCCTATGCTCTCATCATCCCACTCGACTGGGTCCTTTGCCTTCTTTTTCGTCATTTGGATTAATGGCTTTGCTAGCAGAGAAAACCCTAGTATCCATTGACGACAATAACCCACTATTCCAAGGAACATTCTCACTTCTCGTTGGGATACGGGCATTTGCATTTTCTTTATTAATTTTACTCTTTCATAGGTTATCCTTCTTTTTCCCCTCTTGATTTGGTGTCCTAGATACTTAACTGCTGTTGTACAAAACTGCAACTTTTCAGGTGAAACTTTATGCCCTTCTTCAGCTAAATGATTTAATAATGCAATGGAGTCAACCACACAGTCCTGTCTGGTGTTAGATGCCACCAGTAAATCATCTATATACTGTACTAAGACTGAGCTTCCTGGCATCACTAGTTTCTCTAGACACTTTTTCAATATCTGATTAAAGATAGAAGGACTTTCCCTGTACCCCTGAGGAACACGATTCCATACATAGACTTTGTTCTCAAATTTAAATGAAAAAAGCATACTGACTATCTGGGTGCAATGGTATTGAAAAGAATGCTTGACATAAATCAATCACGGTAAACCATCCTGCACTCCAAGGAATTTGGTATAGAATCACTGCAGGATTTGGCACTATAGGACAACAAGGTTCAACTATTTTATTTATTTTTCTCAGGTCTTGCACAATCCTATATTTTCCACTAGGTTTCTTTAAACCCATTATTGGTGAGTTACAAGGGCTACTCATTACTTCTTTTAGTATGCCTTGTTTTACCATTCTGTCAATTTCTTCAATAACTCCTGCTTTTACTTCTGCACTCATTTTGTACTGTCTAGTATTTGGGAAAATTGCACCTTCCTTTACAGTAATTTTAACTGGGTCTATTTTGGCCATAAGTCCAACTTCCTTTCCCGTGAAATCCCATACAATGGAATTTACTGTAGTTTTTAACTCTTCTGGCAACTCATCTTTTGTTATCAAAGAGAACATCTCATCTACTTCTGTACCTTGCTTTGCAATCATAAATTTATATACATGGTCTTCATCCGGGGTCTGAACTGCCACACCGTCCGGTGTGTAGAAAATTGTGCAGTTCATTTTACACAATAAATCTCGGCCCAATAAATTCACTGGACTGGAATCACACACTACAAATTGATGCATTTCTCTAAAATTTCCAATTTTTACTTCCATTGGTTCGGTAAGAGGTGTTCTAATCTTTTGATTAGCTACACCCACAACTTGGATAGCTTCTCCAGAGAGAGGAAGGTCTGGGATGTCTGCTGTTCTCACAGTAGACCTGGTAGCACCAGTGTCCAAAAGGAAAGTAATATCATTACCTTTCACATTCCCTTCAACATATGGACCTGACTGATCTACCGGTAAGGATGCACCAAGTACGCACTCCTTCTCCCCCTCTTCTAGGCACCGTCATTGGCTATAGGGACAGAAGTCGTCCTGTAAAAGAAACTGTGAGGTTACATAATCATTCTTACCACTTCCTCCTTGATATCCGACGTCTCTACCGTGCTTTGCTCTGCTTATGTTACCCTGTATAGGTGCAGGTGGCAACTGACTCTGAGGATTTACACCCTGCTGTGAGTCATTCTGCGTCTGTGGATTTAAATTTTGATTTGGGCCATTATTATTCCGCATCTTTTTACATTCATCCTTCCAATGCCCCAATTTTCCGCACCCATGACAAGGAAACTTCTTTTTAGCCTCTTCTCTGCTCATTCGTCCTCTCACTTTTCCTCCATTCCCAGTGTCACCATTCGTTCCAGAATATTTTCCCTGATTATCACTTGGATTATCCAAATTAATTCCCTGTCGCTCAGCCATTTTTACCTGAGCCCACATCACTTTCTCTTGCAATTTTTTATGCCTATCCTCAATGTCATCTCCACAATATTTTGCATATTTCAAAATTTCATCGATCGGTTTCCCTTGCCAGCACAACATGTGCTGCTTAATCATCTGACAAATCTCTGGCTTTAAACCATAAACAAATCGGTAGACAAACTGACTCATGTTTTTATCTCCAATGTCCTCAAATCCACTATACTGTTTGAATACCTGCAATAAACATTCGTAATAGGCATGTACCGATTCACTGGCTTCTTGGGTAGTTCTGTCTATTTTCACCCAATCTGTTTCTTTTGGTGGTATTTTCCCTTTCAGGTAAGTTATTACCTGCTGATACTTTTTCATTACATCATTTGACGGGGCACCTGTCTTTGGATCTCTAGGATACTCTTCGCTTGGCCAATCAACTGTGATTTTACAATCTGTCCATAAATCGGCAGGTACCACTATGTCAAACAAACCATCCAAGTCCTTCAACAATACCTTTGACACCTTCACAAACCTCTCAACCTGCTTGTACCATTCTATTGGTTTTTCTCTCAACTTTGGAAAGTCATTCGTAAATGACAAAATATCCTGTCTGCTCCATGGGACATGTACATATCTCCCTCCTGGAACTTCTCGCATCGGGTACATTTGATCTGCTTTCCCTGTTTCCTTCATTAAATATTCAGAAGTTGTTCTACTGTATCGTGCCTCTTCCTTTTTCTTGGTCCATCTAGCTTTCCATTTATCTAGGTCTCCCCATTTCTGCAAGACTGTCATTAATTCCTTTATTTGTAATTTTCTTCCAGAGGCATTCATGTTTTCTAAATCTTTGTCTGAAAAATCTGCTCTATAGGGTTTCTGTAACACTTTTGACTTCCCTATTTCAATTCCCATCTGCAGAGCTAAATCTGATAATTTCTCATGGAATATCTTTACATTTCTGGTGATACTTCTGCACATGAACAATAATTCTTCTTCATCGTAAGTATTTAGGCGATCTACCCCTACATTTCCTGCTATCATTTCTTCTAACTCAACCTTTAATTTATAAATGTCCATGATCTTTGGGGGTGAACTCTGTTTGTTTGATCCTTGTGCCCACCTTTCTAAGTCCTTTGGTGTAACTACTGTGTCACTTTTGGTTCCTGATGAGGTTACTATGTTTACATCTTTGGAGCAACCAGGTGTTACTCTTCTGGGGGTACTATTTGCAGATTCTCGAATGGGCAAGTCCATTAATGAAATCATAGATTCACAATCACTAAAGTGATCATCAACTATTACTACTGCTTCAGGTTTAGGAACATTCACAGGTGTAGGCATAACTAGAGGTTTGGGATAATTTACTTTGTCACCATACAAGGGAACCACTGGACCAATGGTTACAGGTATGGTCAGTGAGTCAGGATGAATACTCAATTGTGTTACTTTCTGGATTAATTCTGCTCTGTTTTTATCTATGGCTTCCTTTTCTTTATCATGAAGTACCCTACTAACTGGGGAATCATGCAATACTTGTGGTACCAATGGTGTCCTTAATAGTGGTGCACTTGGGGTGCATCCACTTGTCCCTTCCTGATATGGTGGCGGGTTCTTTAATATCTCTTCCATAAATTCATCTTCGGAATCTCCAAATCTAGTCAAGTGTTTTGTCTTTTCGGTGCATTTGCTCCCTAATGATTCTTCTGCCATTAATATTGTATATAAACCCTTTGTAAGCATCGCTCTTCTCCATTGTTTCATTTGACCGTCCCTTGACTCATTTTGGTATCTAGGGAAAAATCCCCGATAACCCCTATTACTTCTGGATCGGTCACGTTCAAATGCCTCGGTTTCCCATTCTTCTAAGGCTTCGTATTGAGTTAATCTTGGTCTGGGTTCTAAGTCATTCATCCTTAATCTCAAATTTTGAAGAATTCTCCCATTGAAAGTACCATTTTCGGGGAATGCTAATATTCCATCATTTTTGGTATATTCCATCCAATTTTCTATCCATACGCAAGTATGATAACCTCTCTCCATCATCATAAATGAAGCGGGCGTTTTAGCTGGTGGAATGATAATTCCTTCTCTAGTTTTGATTGGTTTATCCTTTTTAAAATAATTCTTAATCTTTTGTAGAAATGACATTTTCCTCTTCTCTCCGTACATTTTTGGCAAATCTCGGTGTACAAAATTATATTCTGCAAACCCTAGGAATCTCCTATCCGGACGAATTCCTATTAAAGTTGGATCACGTTTTAACATACAATCTCCACTATCCACTAGGATTTCGACTTCTATGGTAACAACCAATCAGATTTCAGCTAACTTTTGTCTCTGAACCAATCCTAGCGCGGCCCTTTTGTGACGTTTAACTGCCAACCCTCCTTTTCAATCTGCGCTTCTCTGTCTCTCGCTGTTTCGACCAATCCCAGCGCGGCACCTGTGACGTCAGTACTACTCCTGACTACTGACCCCTCCTTTACAAGAGTCTTTCTACGCCCGCGGTTTCAACCAATCCCAGCGCGGCGTTTTGTGACGTCAGCTTCCTCTCCGGTAGCTGACCCTCCCTTTACAAAATCGTACGCAAAACTTTATTTTCTCTACGCTTCTTATTAAAATTCAGTAACAACATAAAACATTCGCTATCGTGCCAGTTTCTCTAAAATTGAAAAAGATAGTTTCTCTCACACTTAGTAAAACCTTTCCGTTTACTATACATACACTACGAGTAAAACCCTTCCGTTTACTCTTCACACAAGCTTCAGAAATGCCTGCTACTTCTTCAATGTTACCCTTTCTAGGTGATATAACATCAAATTTTCACTTGTATATTCCTTTGCTGTTACTCACACGCATAGAGTCCCTAACAAGTACTGATAGCCCTACTTAACTTTTCAGTACTATTTCTGCCTGACAGATAACCTCACTGCAGTATGGCTTCCACTTACCATCCGCTATTCTTTCCCCCGGGGATTCTGGACAACATAAAACAAACTTTAAAAACACACGGACGTTAGTTCATAAAAATAAAATTCTCATTACCCAATTAACAAAGTGCAACCATCCTCTGATAACCAGAAAACTGATCCAGCGCGTTACTAGCAACAAGCATTCATACACAAAATACTCACTTGGGCCCATACATTCATACTATGCTAGCAATTTCCGCTGGTGGGTCAGTTGGTACTCTTTATCAAAATCCCTGCTACCAATTACTTTTCTGATTGAAGAGTAATGACTTACCAATGGACCCTTTGCTAATTGGGAAGTTTAAAATGAGTGACATTCCATACAATTCATAATTCCTGAAATAATCACTGAATCAGGAAGTTTTAAAATGTTTATCTAAAGATTTTAGCAGAGTAAAATACAGAACCACATGATACTTAAATCGTATATGAAGGATGAAGCATAATAATCAATTATCGATCAATGACGGTCCCTCAGAAAAAGGAGAAGATAGAGACAGCAGCGCAACTAAGGTTTGCATTTATATTTACCTAAAAGTGCGAGAACCAAACCCCTTGGCCAAGGAGTTGGAAAAGTAGGACCCTGGAAGGATGAAGAGCAAAAGACCTCCTCCCGGATCAGGACAGGACCGGTGACCTCTCTATCAACGACGCCTGCGTCGTTCCCCTCTCTGGTACTTCGCTTCTCCTCGATTTCTCCCGTCTCTTCCTTCTAAGGTACTCCGCCGCCCCCACCTCAGGACCTCTCTGGACAGCGGTTCAGTCTGCAATCGATCAGCTTGTCATGGATCTCTAACTTCGGACCCCTCTGCATCGGATCTGCTCTCTTCTGCCTCTCTTCTGAATGAATTTCTGAGTCTTCTGATCCTTCTGGTCTAACAATTAACTAATTCTTATATCTATTATACCCTTCTATGCCCATGTACCTCCCCTTAATGTTGCAGAATTATGGGCCCACTACTTCTGATTGGACGGGGACAGGGGGTTGATCCTCACACCATATTGATTTAATTCATTTTCTTAAAGCCCATTGTTTTAAAATACCGCCCATCACAATTAATACATTTGCTTTATTTCCCACCCGTCTCATGACAAGTTTAATACATTGTCCATATAAATTGTTTCTTTTCAGTAAGGACATCGTGGGTACAATAATGTTGGCCATCAGGTCATGGCCTTGGACGACGTCCAGGTTGACTTCATCCGCTCTTCTGGGCAGCCACTTAGGGCGCATGCGCAGAACCATTGTCTCTCGAGTTTTCAGTTCACCAACCCCAGGCCCAATTTACGAACTAATAAAAGCCAAAGAAGAAAATATTAAAATCACAAATAAATTGTTTCACTGTATGCCCACTCTTTCTACTCTATTCCCAATTATTCATAAATTCTATCCCGCATTAATAGCGTTAGGATACCACAGTTTATTTGCAACATATGAGCAAGCTGTAACACATGAAGACATTAAGCAGCCATTTTAATACTCACTGCGCAGAAGCAAGTGTTTCCCTCCAAGCAAAGAAAGACGTCACACCATGTGATATGGTTGAGACAAGCGCAATAGGGTTCCCGCGCTTTAGCGGCCATTTTAGAATAGACAAGCGTTACTTGTTAGTTTAAACACATAGGCAAGCTTCCTTCTACTTGTATTCGTGTGTGCAGTGGTTAGTACGAACATTACAAAGATTAATAAATTAATACTGTGAGAAGATTGCCTCCAAGCAAGTCTCATTTGTGAGTGCTTGCTCCATCACTGGTGATAAAGAAATATGCAGCATGGAGTATGGCTTTGGGGCAACAGAAGGGTAGATTTTTGATAAGCTTGATAATTGCGCATTTGCAGAGTTAATATTGGAGACCACAGGTGTATAATGGTTCTATAATTTGTGTTTGGTTGAAAGGAGTTTCTTATTTGAGCATGTAGAGTTGCTATTAAGCTCAGTTATAGAAGGGTTCATGATGTGTTTCATTGTGGAATTGAGCAGTGGATTTGATGAGGGTTTGAGAGTGTCACACAATAATAGAGAGCTCAAGTTCAGCCAGAAAAAGTCTGAGATTAATTGCTTGAATGTATGTGCTGTTGATGCCCTCCATCCCTTGATGGCCTTTCCACAAGACTTTAGATTGGATGTTGTTAGAAATGGGAGTCTCTAGTTGGCCATGGCTGGCGCCAATGCCCAAATAGGGACCCTTCTTCCTAAGTCAGGGCAAGTGGGCTACCCCCTTTGATAACCCCTGCTCAACCCTGTGGTAACGTAGCACGAGCAGTTAGGCCTATCTCAGAGGCAGTGTGTGAAGCATTTATGACCATGCACAATAAGGCAGTAACAACACCACAAAAGGACACAACTCAAGGAGGTATAGAAAAATAGTATCTTTATCTAAGGTTTAGTACGAGACTCTCAAAAGCGTTTTAACCAGTCACAATGCACGTAAATCAGTAGGGACTTTAAAAAGGCAATAACGTATTCACCAGAACGTGGCACTGACTGAGTTCAAGGCCTGGGTCTACGCGACCCGTTGCGCACCAGATACCTGCCGTTGGACGGGGACACAGTACGTAGATTCTCAAAGAAGCGGAGACGGTGACAGGCAGACTCCCAGCGACCACAGTTCTCGACTGCAGTGGTCCGCAACGTGCACTCACAATGATTCGGGCACTCGGGGACAGGCGGGCTCCCAGCGGCAGCAGCACGTGGCTGCGGCGGCCCGGGCTGGTGGTGGCGATGACTCTCGTCGTGCAGCTCCGTGGTGGGCGCACAGTGGCAGCAGCTCTCTTCTAGCTGCGGCGGCCCACAGGGCGATTCACGATGATGCAACATTGGCAAAGATGCGGGCACTCAGCGGCAGCAGCTTTCTCTTAACTGGGGCGGCCCACAGGACAAATCACAATGGTGCAAAGTTGGCAAAGAGGCGAGCACTCAGTGGCCGCAGCTCTCTCTTAGCTGCGGCGGCCCACAGGACAAATCACAATGGTGCGAAGTTGGCAAAGGTGCGAGCACTCGGTGGCAGCAGCTCTTTCTTAGCTGCGGTGGCCCACAGGACAAACCACAATGATGCACAGTTAGCCAAGGTGCGAACCCTCAGTGGCCGCAGCTCTCTCTTAGCTGCGGCGGCTCACAGGACAAATCACGATGATGCAAAGTTAGCCAAGGTGCGAACCCTCAGCGGCAGCAGCTCTCTCTTAGCTGCGGCGGCTCACAGGACAAATCACGACGATGCACAGCTGACACAAGTGCGGGCACTCAGCGGCAACAGCTCTCTCCCAGCTGCGGCGGCCCACAGGACAAATCACGATGATGCACTGCTGACACTAGTGCGGGCACTCGGCGGCAACAGCTCTCTCTTAGCTGCGGTGGCCCACACAGATTCAGCGAAGGTTCTGAAGATTCAAATTAAGGCGGGCGCTCAGCGGCGGCAGCTCTCTCTTAGCTGCGGCGGCCCACACAGATTCAGCGAAGGTTCTGAAGATTCAAATTAAGGCGGGCGCTCAGCGGCGGCAGCTCTCTCTTAGCTGCGGCGGCCCACACAGGTTCAGCGAAGGTTCAGAAGATTCAAATTAAGGCGGGCGCTCAGCGGCAGCAGCTCTCTCTTAGCTGCGGCGGCCCACACACAGAGTTAACAAGGGTTACCACTCTGCGTTCCTCACAGTAGAACTAGAGGTTCCGGATTACTCGACGGAGGCCTCACCTGCAAGTAGAATCCCTAGCACAGGAATTCAGGCGGCTGACGGGGTGAAGTCTAATGTCCCTGAGACTTCAGCAGGAGGCGCTCTCAAATCAGGCCCTCGGGTAGTTTCTTCAGCAAGCTTGGTGAAAGTTTCAAGTCCTTTCCTCTGTCCGCTCGGACAGAGTTTCGTCTTGACATCCAGAAGGAACACACCTGAAAAAGGTTTCAGCGCAGTGTTTTATACCTAAAAAGTCTTTGTTCTCTGCAGTCACAAATCACTGCATCCAGCCAGAACCAGTTCGGTGGGGTTGGGGAGCACTTGGTTTACGAGGCGACATCCTGCCCTTTGAGAATCTGGGGGTCTGCTATCAGACGCCCAGTGGGAGGTTGAGCCATCATTCACCTTGCCAGGCACGGCCCTGCTCAGATCAAAGAGTCACCCCTCACCCTACTCTAAATGCCGATCTCTCTCTCCAGCCAGGTCTGACCCAGCTGGCCCTGCTGCTCCAAAACCAGACGGCCAATACACACGCTAGCAAAGCCGACCGGAAAGCTTAGGCCAGAAAATACCTCGTTTCTAGTAGAGGCATTTTCAAACATGGGCTACGCTAATAATCCTTCCTAAAAGATGTATCTCAATGTTCTGAGCTTAAACATATCAAATTCGATGTTCCTATCAGGTTCCGGGGGCAGGTAGGATTAGGGCATGTAATGCTCAGCCTGCCCATTCTGGCCTATGAGAACGGATAGCCTCACAATAGTAACCAGGGAAATGGAGGGTAACTCGCTATTAGAACATGCTACACAGACATACTTTGAAAGTTGCTTCGGTGGGTAGCGCAAATCAGCGCTGCAGGCCCAACAGCAGTATTTGGTCTACCAGCCCTGGGCACACACAGTGCACTGATACTAGGGGCTGACAGGTAAACCAAACGAGCCAATTATAGTTATCTCAATTCATACAGTTATCTTTACACAGGGAGCATTCGCGCTGTGTCACTGATTGGCAGTGGCACAGCGCCCAGAGCATCTAAATCCAGCCAACATAAAAGGTCAGAAGCGAAAAGAGGAAGGGAGACCCGCGCCAATGATGCCAGGTCTAACACACGTCCCCTCCAGCTGAAATGTGGGGACAACTAACCATTCCCTTGGGAGTTCTCATCACTAAGGCGGAAAAACCTGGACAGACCGTCAGCATTGGCGTGTTCTGTACCAGGGCGGTGTTCCACCGTGAAATCCATACCCTGTAGGGAAATGGACCACCTCAACAACTTGGGATTCTCACCCCTCATATGCATCAACCATCTAAGGGGCCTGTGGTCTGTCTGAACCCGGAAGTGAGTCACAAACAAATATGGCCTCAGCTTCTTCAGCGCCCAGACCACAGCAAATGCCTCACGCTCAATTGCACTCCACCTCTGTTCCCGGGGGAAGTAACCTCCTGCTTAGGAAGGTTACCGGTTGGTCTAGTCCCTCCTCATTGATCTGTGACAGAACAGCCCCTATACCATGCTCTGAGGCTTCTGTCTGGACAACGAATTCCTTTGAAAAGTCGGGCGCCTGAAGCAAGGGTGCAGTGCACATGGCAGTCTTCAGGGCGTCAAAAGCGTTCTGACAGGTGTCAGTCCAGTTTACCTTCTTTGGCTGCTTCTTAGAAGTCAGCTCAGTCAAGGGTGCAACAATGTTGCAATATCCTTTGACAAACCTCCTGTAGTACCCCGTGAGTCCTAAGAAGGCTCTCACCTGCGTCTGAGTCTCGGGGTGTTCCCACGCCATGATAGTTTCAATTTTGGGCTGAAGTGGCGCCACCTGGCCGCTCCCCACCTTGTGCCCCAAATACACTACAGAACCCTGCCCAATCTGGCACTTACTGGCTTTGATTGTGAGGCCTGCCTTCCGCAGTGCCATCAATACCTCCCAGAGGTGGTGCAGGTGGTCCTCCCAAGAGGAGCTAAACACCGCAATGTCATCCAGGTAGGCGGCACTGAAGTCTTCCAGCCCAACCAACACCCTGTTGACCAGCCTCTGAAAGGTGGCAGGGGCATTCTTCATTCCAAAGGGCATCACCCGGAACTGGTAGTGCCAATCGGGTATGGAGAAGGCTGACCTCTCCTTTGCTCCCTAGGTCAAGGCGATCTGCCAATACCCAGACGTCAAATCAAATGTGCTGAGGTATTTTGCAGCCCCTAACCGATCTATGAGCTCATCAGCTCTGGGGATGGGGTGCGCGTCAGTCTTCGTGACTGAATTGAGGCCCCGAAGTTCTGGGGTGGTACCAGGCGCTGCAGCTTTTGGTACCAGGACCACTGGGCTGGACAAAGGGCTGCTAGAGGACTCAATCACCCCAAGGGCAAACATTTTGGTAACCTCATCCTTAATGTAGGCCCTTACTCGGTCAGTCACTCAGTAAGCCTTGTGCTTAATGGGAGGACTGTCCCTGGTGTCCACGTCATGGACACACCAATCAGTGACACTAGGTACCAGGGAGAACAGATCACTGAATTGCCCCAACATTTGGCAACAATCCCCCTGCTGCTCAGGGGTCAGTGTGGTGGAGAGGACCACACCCTCCACTGACCCATCTCGCTCCCCTGCACACAGGAGGTCAGGAAGGGGCTCGCTCTCCTCCTCCATCCCAGCATCTGTGGCCAGAAGCATGCCCACTTCAGACCTCTCAAAGTGGGGCTTCAGGCGGTTAACATGCAGGACCCGCAAGGGGTTCTGGGAGACTGCAAGTCCACCACGTAGGTAACAGGGCTCTTGCGCTCCACCACCTCAAAGGGGCCGGTCCACCTATCCTGAAGCGCACAGGGCTCCACCGGGGCCATGACCCAAACCTTTTATCCAGGCTGAAACTCGATCAGAGTGGCATTCTGATCGTGCCAGCGTTTCATCTCTTCCTGGCTGGCTTCCAGGTTTGCCTCAGCAAGTTTCCTGAAACGCCGAGTCTGGTTCCTGAAGGCCAGCATGTAACTAAACACATCCTGGGGAGGTTCCCTGGGAGATTGCTCCCAGCCTTCCTTGACCAGACTCAGAGGCCCTCTTACCGGGTGACCATAGAGCAGCTCAAAGGGACTGAACCCTAAGGACTTCTGTGGCACCTCACGGTAAGCAAACAACAGGCATGGCAAGAGGACATCCCACTTACGCCTCATGGGCTCACCTAGGCCCATAATCATGCCCTTGAGGGTCCGGTTGAATCTCTCAACCAGCCCATTCCCCTGGGGGTGGTAAGGAGTGGTGAACTTATACGTTACCCCACACTCCTCCCACAGAGACTTCATGTACTTGGAGATGAAGTTAGTTCCCCTATCGGACACCACCTCTCTGGGGAATCCCACACGGGAGAAAATCCCCATCAGTGCCCGTCCCACCACGGGGGCCGTCACTGTCCTGAGCGGGATGGTCCACCAAGACCAGGATGAACCTGTTGCCCATGGCTGTCTTGGGATCCAGAGGCCCCACAATATCAATGCCCACTCTCTCGAATGGGGTGCTCACAACAGGAAAGGGCTGTAGTGGGGCCTTAATCTTCCCCCCACTCTTCCCACTTGCCTGGCAAGTCTCACACGCCCTGCAGTGAGCATCTGAGCTCCTGCGCATCTGGGGCCAATAGAAGTGGGTGACCAGCCTCTCAAAGGTCTTGGTCTGCCCCAGATGTCCGGCCAGTGGCACATCATGAGCCAACCCCAGTAGGAAGGTCCTGAAGCGCTGGGGTACCACCAGCATATGGGCTGACCCAGGCTCAGCAACCTTAGGCTTGCTGTAAAGTAGGTTGTTCTCCCAATAGATCCAATGTGACCCTGTCTGGTCACCTGCTGCTTGGGCGGTGGCCTGCCGCTGCACCCCCTCAAGAGAAGGTCAGGTTCTCTGTTGCTCGCAAAATTCCTCCCTGGAGGGCCCCCCTTCCTGCTGCCAATGGGTCAGCTCCGGTAGGTCCCCCAGTTCGGCCACTTGATCCCCTGTAGGTTCCAGGGCATCCCCCTCAAGGTCTGCTCCCTCCAGGACTGTGGGAACCGCGGGGGCCGGTTTCCCGTGCCCCCTACCCCTTCTCTTTGAGGCAGGGGCCTGGGCCATACTTCCAGGCTCCAGACCCTCCTGAACATCCTTCTGAGCTGTCATGGACCGAGTGGTCACACACGCCCACTCAGGCAGACCCAACATTTCCAAATGAGACTTTCTCTCCACCGTAGCCCACGGGGAGTTCTCTAGATCATTGCCCAACAGACAGTCTACAGGCATGGCGGGCCTCACAGCCACTTGAAGAGTTCCTGAGACCCCCCCCCACTCGAAGGGAACCTGAGGCACTTCACACAGGCTCTCTGAGTTGTCCGCTGACACTACGGGGCAGAATGCATGGGGGACAACCTGCTCTTTGGACACCAACCGGGAGCTGACAGAAATTACACTAGCTCCGATGTCCCTAAGAGCCTCCACCCTATGGCCATTGATGGTCACCCACTGCCGGTACATCTGAGTGTTATTCGGCAGTGTGGGGTTAGGGACCTTCTCAAAGTCTCCTAGCGCGACAAGGGTTAACTCTGCGGGATCCCACCCACCTTGGACCTCTACCTCCTCCCCCCCAGGGCTACACTGGCAATCTGGCGGGATGGTGCACGGGGTGGTGCACGAGGGGATGCATTGGGGTCCCTCTGGGGACACTGGGGATCATAATACCGGTGGGCCACTTGACCACACTTGAAACAGGTGAGTGGCCCCCTCTGAACAGGCCTACCTGTTGGGGACACTGGCTTCTTCTCAGGGGGAGGCTGGGACACCACTGCTTGGTTCCCTTGGGAATTACTTTGGGGCCCTCTCTGGAACTCCCTCGGCTTACCCTTGTCCCCCCCACTTCTCTGCTGGGGACCCTGCCCACCTCTGGCGAAGTCTCCCACAAAACCTTTGCGGACCTGGGTGTTCACCCAGCGGTCTGCCTCCTCAGCAAGCTTCCTAGGGTTAGTCAGCTTGCTATCAATCAGGTGCTGGCATAGCTCTGGAAAACAGTTACTAGAAAAATGCTCCCACGCAAACAAATCATACAATTGCTCGAAAGTTTCCACTTCGCTACCCTTTACCCAGCGATCCATTGCTCTGCAGAAAAAAGACACATATTCAACCCACGTGGTACCCTCTAACTTCTTACAGGTCCTAAACCTCTGCCTGTACATTTCTGGGGTCAAACCATAACGGGTCATCAAAGCTTCTTTCATATGGGCATACACCATCCTGCTCTCCCCAGGCAGGTCCAACAGGGTATCCCTACCATCACTCACAAAACGCCCCAATAATCCCGCTCCCCAATCCTACTCAGGGACCCGGTGGGACACAATTGCTATCTCATATGCGGCAAACCATTGCCCAATATCCTCACTCTTGTGAAAATCCTTAATGACATCCTTAGGAATATAAACTCTACTCTCAGGAGTTACTAAAGGTATGCTGCCACCAGAGGGGGAGACCGGGACACTCCTCGCCCTGATCTCTATCTCCCTCAACATTCTCTCATGTTCCATTCTCATTTTCTCAAGTTCAATTGACAATCGATTCTTCTCAATGTCTAACTTCTTACTCTCAAGGTCCTTCTGACCTTCCAATTTCGCCATCTCCAAACTATGCCTCCTATCTCTCTCCCTGTCCTCCAGCTCTTCTGGGGTCAGGCTCCTTTGGGATACACTAGTACCTGGATTGGAGGGTGTTCTATCTCCCCCCCCCCTACTGCCTCATCCTGCTGCCCTCCAGCATTCTCTTCCTCATCCCCAGCGGACCCTCTGGCTTCCCACCAGGCCTTCAGTGCCTTGTGGTACTCCTCCTTCCTAGAGAGACCTATCACGGGGACTGCGAATTGCTTACAAAATGACTTCAGCTGTTTGGCAGTATAGGTATCTAATCTTTCCTCCTCAAAGGCGAGATCCTATGAAGCATTGGATGTTGGCCTTCCCATATTAGCAGTACTCATGGCTGCAATCAACAATTCAATACTAAAACAACCAACAAAAAAAAAAAAAAAAATCGAAGAGGAAAAACAAAATCCACGCGTGTCTGCGCTTTGGTCTGTACTCACTAGTGGTGTCTACCAGTTATTGTACGTGGATCATAAATGCAACTTCTGATCCTCACCGCGGACCGCCAATGTTAGAAATGGGGGTCTCTAGTTGGCCATGGCTGGCGCCAATGCCCAAATAGGGACCCTTCTTCCTAAGTCAGGGCAAGTGGGCTACCCCCTTTGATAACCCCTGCTCAACCCTGTGGTAACGTAGCACGAGCAGTTAGGCCTATCTCAGAGGCAGTGTGTGAAGCATTTATGACCATGCACAATAAGGCAGTAACAACACCACAAAAGGACACAACTCAAGGAGGTATAGAAAAATAGTATCTTTATCTAAGGTTTAGTACGAGACTCTCAAAAGCGTTTTAACCAGTCACAATGCACGTAAATCAGTAGGGACTTTAAAAAGGCAATAACGTATTCACCAGAACGTGGCACTGACTGAGTTCAAGGCCTGGGTCTACGCGACCCGTTGCGCACCAGATACCTGCCGTTGGACGGGGACACAGTACGTAGCTTCTCGAAGAAGCGGAGACAGTGACAGGCGGACTCCCAGCGACCACAGTTCTCGACTGCAGTGGTCCGCAACGTGCACTCACAATGATTCGGGCACTCGGGGACAGGCGGGCTCCCAGCGGCAGCAGCACGCGACTGCGGTGGCCCGGGCCGGTGGTGGCGATGACTCTCGTCGTGCAGCTCCGTGGTGGGCGCACAGCGGCAGCAGCTCTCTCCTAGCTGCGGCGGCCCACAGGGCGATTCACGATGATGCAACGTTGGCAAAGATGCGGGCACTCAGCGGCAGCAGCTTTCTCTTAAGTGCGGCGGCCCACAGGACAAATCACAATGGTGCAAAGTTGGCAAAGAGGTGAGTACTCAGCGGCCGCAGCTCTCTATTAGCTGCGGCGGCCCACAGGACAAATCACAATGGTGCGAAGTTGGCAAAGGTGCGAGCACTCGGCGGCAGCAGCTCTTTCTTAGCTGCGGCGGCCCACAGGACAAATCACAATGATGCACAGTTAGCCAAGGTGCAAACCCTCAGCGGCCGCAGCTCTCTCTTAGCTGCGGCGGCTCACAGGACAAATCACGATGATGCAAAGTTAGCCAAGGTGCGAACCCTCAGCGGCAGCAGCTCTCTCTTAGCTGTGGCGGCTCACAGGACAAGTCACGATGATGCAAAGTTAGCAAAGGTGCGAGTACTCCGCGGCAGCAGCTCTCTCTTAGCTGCGGCGGCTCACAGGACAAATCACGATGATGCACAGCTGACAAAAGGGCGGGCACTCAGCGGCAACAGCTCTCTCCCAGCTGCGGCGGCCCACAGGACAAATCACGATGATGCACAGCTGACACTAGTGCAGGCACTCAGCGGCAACAGCTCTCTCTTAGCTGCGGCGGCGGCCCACACAGATTCAGCGAAGGTTCTGAAGATTCAAATTAAGGCGGGCGCTCAGCGGCGGCAGCTATCTCTTAGCTGCGGCGGCCCACACAGATTCAGTGAAGGTTCTGAAGATTCAAATTAAGGCGGGCGCTCAGCGGCGGCAGCTCTCTCTTAGCTGCGGTGGCCCACACAGGTTCAGCGAAGGTTCAGAAGATTCAAATTAAGGCTGGCGCTCAGCGACGGCAGCTCTCTCTTAGCTGCGGCGGCCCACACACAGAGTTATCAAGGGTTACCAGTCCGCTTTCCTCACAGTAGAACTAGAGGTTCAAGATTACTCGACGGAGGCCTCACCTGCAAGTAGAATCCCTAGCACAGGAATTCAGGCGGCTGACGGGGTGAAGTCTAATGTCCCTGAGACTTCAGCAGGAGGCGCTCTCAATTCAGGCCCTCGGGTAGTTTCTTCAGCAAGCTTGGTGAAAGTTTCAAAGTCCTTTCCTCTGTCCGCTCGGACAGAGTTTCGTCTTGACATCCAGAAGGAACACACCTGAAAAAGGTTTCAGCGCAGAGTTTTATACCTAAAAAGTCTTTGTTATCTGCAGTCACAAATCACTGCATCCAGCCAGAACCAGTTCGGTGGGGTCGGGGAGCACTTGGTTTACGAGGCGACATCCTGCCCTTTGAGAATCTGGGGGTCTGCTATCAGACGCCCAGTGGGAGGTGGAGCCATCATTCACCTTGCCAGGCACGGCCCTGCTCAGATCAAAGAGTCACCCCTCACCCTACTCTAAATGCTGATCTCTCTCTCCATCCAGGTCTGACCCAGCTGGCCCTGCTGCTCCAAAAGCAGACGGCCAATACACACGCTAGCAAAGCCTACCGGAAAGCTTAGGCCAGAAAATACCTCGTTTCTAGTAGAGACATTTTCGAACACGGGCTACGATAATAATAGTTCCTAAAAGATGTATCTCAATGTTCTGAGCTTAAACATATCAAATTCGACATTCCTATCAGGTTCCTGGGGGCAGGTAGGATTAGGGCATGTAATGCTCAGCCTGCCCATTCTGGCCTATGAGAACGGATAGCCTCACAATAGTAACCAGGGAAATTGAGGGTAACTCGCTATTAGAACATGCTACACAGACATACTTTGAAAGCTGCTTCGGTGGGTAGCGCAAATCAGCGCTGCAGGCCCACCAGCAGTATTTGGTCTACCAGCCCTGGGCACACACAGTGCACTGATACTAGGGGCTGACAGGTAAACCAAACGAGCCAATTATGGTTATCCCAATTCATACAGTTATCTTTACACAGGGAGCATTCGCGCTGTGTCACTGATTGGCAGTGGCACAGAGCCCAGAGCATCTAAATCCAGCCAACATAAAAGGTCAGAAGCGAAAAGAGGAAGGGAGACCCGCGCCAATGATGCCAGGTCTAACAGATGTATATCTATATTAGATATGGTCTGAGCTTCTCCACTAACTCCCATATTATAGCATTTCACACATTCCATGGCAAAAAAAAACCTGTTTTGAACCCTCAGTAAAATCTACTAAGGTGGTAGAAAGGAATAGAAGTGTGCGTTTACAAATTGTTCCTTGATGTCTTCAGGTGCTTTATATGAACACGGAAAAGCACGATTTCACTCAATAGAAATCTTTGCATGGGTATGGGGGTAATTTGTTAGCAATTTGGGAAATCTAGACAGTGATAGTTGCATCCGCATGTGAGCAACATTCTTCTCTCATGGGCTTAAAGCCCCCTGGAATATTCAATGGAAAACTATTATTTTCGTAGTTTCCCATGGATATGCCTCTAAGGCATAATGCTAATCCTGCCAATTTTCCTTTTCAAGTGACAATCCACACAAGTAGTGCTTTTACACATTTTCCCTCTTTTGTGTCAACAAATATATATTTTTTTACCTTTCTGTATACCCCTCAAAATATGGGGGCGTTCCAAACATTTTCCACCTTAATCGTCTGCTCATTCATGTGCAAGATTAGATGTTTAATTATGTTAGGAAACGTATATGCACATGTGTGAATTAATGTATTTATGTATTTTGTAAAGTGCTGAATAATGATGACTTGCCACTTTCTAGCCCCGGTGAAGACGTAGAATGACTTGTTGAGTAGTTATAGAAGATTGTTTACTTATTTCTTGGTTGATGCAGCTTCCGTAGATGGTGTGGGTTGGGCAAGCAGAAAGATGCTGCAGATTTTCAGTTCGAGCTGCACTCCAAATTGCCCTGTGCCCTGTCCCCTGTTAGGAAGCCATGTCATCCCAGATGTATCCTACTCCCAGTTAAGGTACATTTGTCAGTTTATAGCATAGGGTGTTCACTACAGTTGACTCCCTGCCCTTGGTCTTTTAGGTTAATCTGATCTGGTTAAGTGGATTTGCATTAGAGGATCTCAATTTATGTTTTGGACAGTTGTTCAGGAACAGTGACTGAATATGATTTTGGGACATCGGCCACTTGAGCTTTAAATCCAGAGGATTTAGAATTGTATTCTATATGCCCCTGGAAGCCAGTGAGTGTTTTATGGGTTTTAAGGACTGGTGTGAAAAAAACACTGCCAGGATGTTTGGCTTTAAAAAATACAGTTTCACTTTCTTTGCAGCTCCTATACAACATAGTAGTTGTCCCTGTTAGGAACCACTGAGGCTATAGTCATCTCATTATAGTGAGGTTGCTCTAACAACAGAATTATCCTTCTCAGCATTATGAGATAGAGTTGTTGTTTTTGATTGCTAGTGCGGTGTGATCAATAAAAATGAGATTTGAATCAAACCATACATCAAAGTTTTTCACTGCTTTGGCTATGGTTGCCGTGGCACCTGGATCCCCTGGCCAAGAGAAGGGAAGGCTGAGGGAGGGGACGTCAAAAGGGCATCAGTGCAAGGGAAAGGACAGGAATTTGCCATATTGACTTAAATACACCTGCGAAATCTCAGTGGCCATCTTCTGCATGCAGTGCAGCACAGCAAGGTGACTTACGGCACTGCAGCACGTCACTTGCTGATAAATGAGTTCTTGAGTTTAGTCACTAATACAAGAGCTCTGTAGAGCCATGTCACCGATCTGTGGCAATCCCCAGAAAAAGCAGATGCAGAACCTCATGTGTCTGGGTTTCACAATTTTCCGTCATTTCTCTAATATTGTTTGGATAATTATGGCTTGGATCATGAACTGAGGGGCTCATTTATGAGCAAGTGGCGCAGTGCAGTGCAGCAAGTCACCTTGCTGTTCTGCAATGCATGACAGGGAAAGGGCAGGAATGCACAGTATGTAAGTCAATACAGTGCATTCCTGTCCTTTTCCTTGTGCTGCCACGCTTTTGGCAGCCTAGCACCAATGCAGTCACCCTTACACCATGGTGCAAGGGTGCCTGTGATGCATGCAGGACTGTTTTTGCGCAGGAAAGGGCACCTTCCTGCACAAAAACAATCCTGAGAGGCATATTCCTCTTTCTCTGTGTACTGCAGAATGCAGCACAAATAGCAAGAGGAAGAAACAAGGAGAAATAGAGATATTTCTCCTCATTACGCCTCCCGTGGGAAGGTGTAAGATTTTGGCACATTCCCAGGTTTATAAGTTCTTGTAAATCTGGGGATGCATTAAAATCCGTGGGAGTTGTGTAGGAACAACCACGCAATGCCCATGGAATGCCTACCCAGGGCGGAGTAACGCAACACAGCGATTTGCACTGCGTTACTCAAGATTTTTGAAGTCACTAAGAGCTTTGTGTGGCTTTGCGTGGCTTCAAAATCTGACTTAAAGGTTTGCATCATGCATGTACCACATTGCATGGTGTCAACGTGACCCAACCCTCTCATAAATAAGCCCCTGAGTTTTTAGGAGTGCATAGTCTTCTTGAAGCAAGTCCAGTGATTTTACATCTCCATCTTCAAAATAATCACCCACTGTAGTTAATCCAGCATCAGTCCAGGGTCTCAGTCTGTGTGTTCCCATTACACCTTGTTCGAGGTGTAGGCCAGCTAAAGGATAGGGTGGTATGTAAGTTGGAGTTTGTGATGTTATCGGCTTACATCTCTTCCAGCTCTTAAATGCTATTCTGATCAATCTTGAATGATCCCCCTCAAACTTCCCCTTCTGTAAGATTTGTGCTATGATCCAGTTCTTACCCTTATTCATGTCCCTAGGCCCCATTTCCTCCAGGTTGAGTCCCTTTCTCCTTTTTGCCAGCCATTGTAATTGTGCCCCATGGTAGAATAACCCATAGTAAAGAGTCCCCACAACCTCCACCTGAAAATTCAGTTTGTCAATGGTCACCTTGTGTCTTTTGGTTTCCCCATATTAGCCTCTTTAGTAAATGGCCCAAATCTCTGAATTAATTCTGGTGCACCCACGTTTAAAGAATAGTGAAATAACTTATAGGTCCAGATAACATGGCCATCTTTGTAAAGGTAATTCTGCCCAATATTGACAGGGGTAGGGACAATCAGAATTCTACTAACTCATTGAGATATCACAGCATTGTACTGAAGTTGCCATCTCTCAGGTCCTCCTCAGCATGGTAGTATCTCACTCTCAAATATCAAAAAGTGTGTTGCTCCCAAACTATATTAAATTCAGTTATTCGCTGGAGCTCAATTCCTTCTACAGTCAGTAGAAAACCATATGTTTTTGACCAGTTCATCTTTATCCCTGAAATATCATCAAATTCATCCAAGTATTGTACTATGGGTTTCAAACCAAACTCTCCATTCCTCAGACACAACAGCATGTTATCGGCATGTGGGAAAATGACGTGTATCCTTCCGGTCAAGTGTATGATGATCACTTACCCCTCCCATCTCAGGGTCTCCAAAAAAGGCTCTATAGGCAGAGAAAAGAGCATGGGGGACAATGACCAACTGCCAGGCCTCGCCCCTTCTATCCCCCCTCATGGGCGCTGACCCTCTGCCTTCACTACATGAGGAGGAGCATGCAAAATAGCATTGTAACAGTCTGTGAATGTGCTAAAATGTGCATCCTTTCCAGATCTACTCACAAGCTCTCACACAATCTACTGCATGTTCCTGCGAAATCTCAGTGGCCATCTTCTGCATGAACTTGGTATAAAGGCCATGCTAAACAACAACCAACTGACAGTTTTTCACTGGACTCCATTGTAGATGCATCGTTATTCCTGATCGTATATCTGTAAACCTGGCTGGAAGCAATTCCATTACCCTGTATTTACCTGTGAATCACCGGCAATCCAGTCAGGGTCTGGTATTAGGTTCCCAGTGGCCCTGCGCAGCACTTCATCGAAAATAACCCAGGCAACTATGGAAAAAAAATACAAAAGTAGAGACTATTCAGAAAAGAAACGTCATTTAAGGTAGGAGCAAGATTGAGATACTTTGAGAGGAAACCACACTAAATGGTCATTTTGTATATATTGAGATCTGATGTTAAGTCCAGTTTGATGTTCAGTAAGTGTTTTGGTATCATTGGAAAAGCAAAAGACAAAGGTTAGAATCAAGTTCGTATCTCGGCCAGTAGACGCATGTGAAACAATTGGAGAGACAAAAACATGCAAAGTCTTATGTCCTAGAGAATAAACTACAGACTCTTAATAATATGACAACAGTATACAAATGTTAGCAGTTCTGAACAATTCTCAGATGCAGAAATGGCATTCTATATTACTCAGTAAAGATTTCCACCTTTGAATAACAGAAGTTAAGGTAATTTATACATGAAGGAATGTTAATATTGTGAATATGCTTACAGATAACAAAGGTAAAACTGGTCTGAGACTAATCTTGTGTTAAGGTGACCTTGAGCGCCTCCAGTGACCATTATAGCAATGACAGACCTGAGGACTCCCCCGCAAGAAGACAGACAAGAAGAAACTGGGAAACCAAACTCAGAGTTTCTCTTCTCTCATCTCAACCCACTTCCGCCCATTAGGCAACATAGCCCACAGTTTAAACAACTGGGGGAAATTATTGAGAGCAGAACATTTTGTGGGATTCTTAGTCACTCCTGCCAGCATCAAGATTTGACAGGCTAATGGTCTTGTGCCCCAACAACACCCTGTCCAGTGCCTCTATAAATTCTATATGCATTGGATATGACCTTGCCAGTTCTCACCCTTGCAGCTGGCTCCTCATATGGCAAGCCAATCATTTTCAGTCATTTCTGTGTGCTTTATAGTGACCAATAGGTATCTAGTTCAGTGTACCAAAGGCCTTTTCTAAGTCAATTGACACCACTATAGCACTTTAATGAAGCTCCTGCCGTGTCCTGTCTATTACCATGAGCAGTAATGAAATAAAATGAAAAAGAGATTTATAAAGCGCAATATAATTACCCGAAGGTCTGAAGGCGCTAGCTCATCAGGTAAGATATGCCGTAGGGTCTTAGTTCAGAGTCATAGGTTAAACAGCCATGTCTTAAGCGCTGTCATGAAAACCAACAGGTGAGTTTCGTCTTTTAACCTCTGGGGAAGAGAGTTCCAGAGTCTGGTCGTACCGACCAGAAAGCTCCAAGTCTCCAAGAATTCACTGCAGTGTTTCTAGTTGGAATAAACCAATTCTGAACTTTATGCACTAGTGATAAGAGATGGGGGTATACAAGCCTCAACAGTACCTTGCTTAGAATGTTATAATCAACATTTAACCTGGACAATAGCTGATAGGAGTCCATGTCCAGTGGGTCTCACTACAGCTTCAACAGTAAAACTATCAGTGTATCTCTGATTGAGGTGGGACTTTCCCTTGTTCCGTTGCTGCTGAATATATTTTTGCTAGTTGCAGAGCCAGCAGGTTTTCATAGCTCATGTAGAAGTCGGTTGTCAGGCTTTCAGTGTCTGGTGTTTTCCTCTTAGCCATTTCTTTCATGGCTTCTTTTATCACTCCCTCACTATCTGGGACATTGCCTGACTCTTTGGCTACCCTGGGACCATCCTCAGTTGGGTTCGAACAAGGTAAGTGCTTATTATTTCCTCTCTCGATCCTCCTTTTTCCCATAGAGTTCAGACTACTATTTTCCCATAGAGTTTAGACTACTACCATTCCAGGAATATTAATAAGGTCTGCTTGTGTGAAGGATATTTCCCCCTAATTGCTCTTGAACTGCAGCACCAACTTTAATAGCCAAGCTAGTAATTTCCCAGCTCTGTCTCCCCCACTGTGCTTCCTGGCTCTGTATTTATTGTGATCTAGGCATCTCAATCTCTCTATGATGTTGTCATATTTCTCTCTCTGATCCCTAAGTGTGGGTTCCCTTGTTCGATCTAGTGCTACCTCCCACTTCAACTTAAGTATGTTTCTGTCGAAAGCAGTCAGTTCTTTCACTGATTTTCTATGGACCCCAACCACTAAGCCAATTCAATAACCTCTTAAAACACCTTTGAATGCCTCGTACTCTACCAGCACATCTACAGCTGCACTGTGGTTCTCTCTTACGTAATGCCTCATCATTTCCCCAAGTGATTCCCTAAAAGTCTTGTCCTCATGCATGCTATTCTACAATGACTAAGTAGTTATGGTAGACACATATTTGCCCCATGCTAGAGTTGTGATCAAGGGACTATAATCTATGAGTGTTCATCAATGATATTCGGAGGGTCCCAACCTAGTGACCAATCTCCTAGAACACATGATACAATCAAGCCTTACAGACTGAGTAGCACTAAGACTCTCTATTTGACCAATGGGCATGCTTCCAGGTGTCAATTGCACCCAAGTCGATTGCCCACTTACATAAGCCCCGTTTTATCCTTTTGACCGGTGTACCAGGAATAGGGGTAGGCCAGTGTTTAGGATACAGTTATAATCACCCCAAAGTAACACAGGTACTTGGAGTTATAGCCAATACCCCAGAAAGTTTGTTCAGGAATTCCTACTGTATACACTTCCCGCTATAATGGTCTGATTGTCTAACTTCTCTTTAATAATCACATAACATGCCTCTGGATCTATGAAGGTTTCTTCAGCCCAAAGTAGGACACCAGGTTTGAACTGCACCAGTACTTCTCTTACATAAGAGAAGAATCTGGTGCCAAATATTTTCCCTTTCCACCTACATTGAGTTCTTTCAACCTTGTGCCTCATGAAGTCCTTTTTTTGTAGGAAAGTGATCTGGGCTCCCTGCATTTGACATATATACGTGTATCTTAAATCTCTTAGCTATTGATCCCATATCACATACATTCCCGATTAGGAACAAGTATTTATTCAGCCTGCTCATTTAGTTTATTATGTGAAATCTAATATAATACCCTAAGGGTGCATGACACCCTGAGTACTGAGAGGGCTCTGTTGCATCCATCTAAACCCACTCCTGTTTATTCCCCATGCTGTGTCTCTCATGAGTACTTCATTGACCTTAAACCGTCAATCTCCAACTCCTGCTTCCCAAGACAGGTGACAATTGCTCATATTTAAAAGCCATTACATCCTCCCACAGTCTATGAAGGGAGAATCAATTAGGGGGTCTCCTGTTCAGCATGCAGAGTCCTCCTTTTTGCCCTTCTTCCTTTCATCTGTATTGTAGGAGCAGTGTATCACTACTACTTTTAAAATTTTCAATCTATACAGCCGCGGACCGTGCAGGTAACATCGGTGGGACCGGGTAAGGGGGGATTTCGAGGGACGATGCAGAGGGAAAATTAAATAAATAATTAATTTTCCCTCAGCATCGTCCCTCGAAATCCCCCTTTACCTACCACCCCACCGCTGTTACCTGGACGGACCGCGGCTGAGTCTATATCTTGTCAGGTTGAACACTTCCAAAACTATTTTACATTTACATTATCAGGGTCTCTCCTTTATTTTCGGGGAGAGGGCTTCAGATCTCCTCTGCAGTGATGGGTGGCCCTTTCTCCACATTAGCCTCAATCACAGAATCAGTGCTAATAGATATCGGAGATGTATCATCATTGAGGGTCATTGTAGCTTCTACTTGCCTTACAGTGGGTTTCATTGGGGTGTTCCTCTTCTCATGACTCAATTGTTGCCTTTTCTGTGACTGAGGTCTTGTCCAGGTTCTACCGTATCTTCCCACCTTGTACTTATGTAGCCAAACACATGCTTCTACTGGCTCAATTAAGGAGGCAGTTTTGCAGACTAACATTAGTTGCAATTTCAGAGGGAAAAGCAGCATGAATCTGATTCCATCCTCTCCAAGGCCTTGTTTGACCTCCAAAAAGGATGCCCTCTTCTGCTGAACTGCTGATATGTAGTCTTGGAAAACGGAGACCTCCAGATTCTCTGTCTTGAAGAATGACATGTCAGGTTCTGTAATATAGAAGG
Source organism: Calotriton arnoldi (assembly GCA_963921515.1). Classification (NCBI taxonomy): domain Eukaryota; kingdom Metazoa; phylum Chordata; class Amphibia; order Caudata; family Salamandridae; genus Calotriton; species Calotriton arnoldi. The sequence goes on along the minus strand of CAWUFW010006224.1, from coordinate 1,090,341 downwards.
TGGGCTACTACTGGTATAGGTGGTAAATAGGGGGCATTCGTCTGCCCGGGTCTCTGTGTGTGCTAGCCCATGCAAGCAATTTGTAGAGAACCTGAGGTGCAATATCGATTGTTATCTGGTATTCTATATATATTCTGCCATATGTGTGCCCTCTACATCTTCCAGGAAAACTACTATGTTAATGTTATTGCATCAGCTGTGACCCTCAGCATCTTCGGCTTTGTCTTCTAAGAATTTTAATATGTTTGTAAGATCCAGAACCTGTTATTGTAGGACTTCTGTGGAAGGACTAATTTCTTCTATCCCTTCCTCTATATGCTTCACCCTTTCTGCCACTTGAAGTATATTCAGATCAATGGCCACAGAGCCTACTTTTTTTCTAGGGCCCCTCTGGTCTCCAATATGACCTCCAGTATCTTGTCTAATTTATATTTCTGAGCATCTTGAGGATTGTCCCCAATATGTACGGTAGAGGATCATCCCCCATCTTGATATGCATCCGGGCTTCTCTCTTGGCTACCTGTAGATCATGTACACTGTGCCTTGCTTCCTTTTACTCTGCCCAAAGTTGCAGGCCTGTTTGTCCTCTTAAGCACTCTGCTTTACCCAATGATCCTTGCCCCTATATCGCTCTCCACTTATTTGGGACATAGGGCCTGATTTAATGTTTGGCAGACAGAGTGCAGTCTGCGGGGTTGCAGAGGAAATTACCTCAGCCACCCTAACAGACTTACTGTTCACCAAATTTACAGATGAAAGAATTTACAGATGAAAGTCAGTGAAGCGGCAATATCAGTCCACTGAAAGAAAATACTGTCACAGTTGTTCCTGTCAATGTTCTAAACTTTGGTGGACAGCTGCCGCCGGTTTTCATGGCTGCCCACTAAACTTTTCACTTTAAAAAAAAAAGCTAATGAAAAAATGATTACTCTGCTCACCCTAAATAGGGTGGGTGGTGTAAAGTCCTTCATCCAATGGCCCCTACTCTGTTGGGCCACTGGAAGAAGTATTCTGTCGATTGAGCCAAGAGGGGCTCCTTGATGGAATACTTATGGCTTACCTGCCTCTAAATGAAGCGGTGGACAGAGGGTTTGGTGGGCAGGGTCATCCAAACTCTAAATCAGAATGCTAGTTAGGCCAACACGCAATGTCACAGGTTTGGATACATGCTGAGTGCTTTGGTTTGTTAAACCTCTTCTAGGCCCCAAGAGCTCTTCTGTAGTCCAGATCCTCATGCTCAGATATGCTGTGAAGAATAACATTGCAGCAAAAGTGAAAGGTAAAGTATGCCTTCTTACAAATGTCAGTGTGATCAGCCACAAAGTTGATGGCCTAATCTGATGTGACATACTGGCCTCCAATGTCAAAACAAAGACAATTGGCATGTTGCAAACCTCAGACACTGTACATAATTGCCATTGAGGCTGTGAAGGCAACAGCAAAGAAGAGGATAATGTAGTTATCTCTTGATTTGCTCTGGAAATACGTACATAATGTGATAAGGCTGCTGCGAAAGGATTGGGATGTTAGGGTTCGTACTTCTTAGAGAAAAGTTAACCTGGAAAAAAGGGGAATGTGTTACAAATACACAGCACTGGTGAAACAGTATTTGAAGACATTTCCAGGGTTAGGGACTTAACCTCAGGAGGATAAAAGCAAACTAGTGTCTACAAATGGTACCTTAAAAACTATCCTTGAAGAAAAAGTCTTGGTATTAAAATCATTCCAATAGGGGTCCTAATGGAGGCACCTAAACTTCTAAAGAGAAAAAATACAGCACAAGAAAATACAAGAAAGATGTTCACATTATAGGGTGTGGAGGAGGCTAAGTGGTAACAAAAAAGACATAGAAAAGGTGTTAGACCTGACCCTTTCTGCAGGGTTGTCCCCAAACCTTTTGCCTTATTCCTCCTACATTTTGTTGGATTTGTTTTTATTGGCCTTAGGACTCTGTGCTCTTTACCACTGCTAACCAGTGCTAAAGTGCTTGTGCTCTCTCCTTAAAGCATGGTAGAATTGGCATATTTAATTTACTTATAAGTCCCTAGTAAAGTTGCACTACATGTGCCGAGGGCCTATAAATTACATACAACTAGTGGCCCAGCAGCACTGATTGCACCACCCATTTAAGTAGCCCTTTAACCATGTCTCAAGCCTGCCATTGCAGAGCCTGTGTGTGCAGTTTAAACTGCCATTTCCACATGGCAAAATAAACCTTTTGACAGGGACAATCCTTCCTTTGTAATACATTTCAGTCTCCCCTAGGGTAGGCCCTGGACAGCCCAGAGGGCAGGGTGTAATGTATTTAAAAAGTAGGGCATGTACTTTTAAGTGTTACATGTCGTAGTAGTGAAAAACTCTTAAATTAGTTTTTCACTACTGCAAGTCCTAGCTCTCCCATAGGATAACATTGAAGTTGCGTTATTACGTTTTATAAATGTGATTTCCAAATGAGAAAAGATAACCCCTTCAAGTTTAGTGTCTCTGAAATCACAATATGAAATCCTAACTTATGATGTAGTCGGATTTTAAATTGTAATTCAGAAAATGCCACTTTTAGAAAGTTACAACGACAAAATTGGGCAAACCAATAAACCCTTGAAGGCGAAGGGTAGGCGAAGGGTAAGCAAGACCCGATCCGTGACGGTTTCCCGATTAGGCGAAAGTGCATCTAAAGACTGAAGGATTTTAACAACTCACCTTGACACCACGCTCAAGATTTCTCTAGTGGGGGTGTCACATAGCGCATCGAATAAAATAATTGTGGCAAGCGCTACCTATATACCAAATGAGCAGACTTGATGAAGTCATCTGCTTCAGATTACTAAAATACCATCAGACTGTGTTTATTCAATAATCCAGGGTCTTCAGTTCACACTATGAACATTCCGTCCTGAAGATGGTCTTATAGATGAGAACAAATAGACCGAAACGTCGACAACATCACCCAATTTCATGCACAAAGAAACCTCTCGGCAATGTTCATTGTAGTTTCAATGATGTTCTCCTTGTTGCAAAATGTTCGATAGGGGTTATAACAAGTGTTTATGAGAAATTTGCTGCTGTGTAAACAATCTATCTCATTCACTTTTGTATACATGTGATTTGCTTTTTTGTACCCTAACCTTTATATGAATTTCTTTACATAAATTTGCATTTTTCTAAAAAAAGTGTACACCCGTCTTGTTTTTCTTTGCTGATGCATTCACTTTGAAGGAATATGATTGATTCTGTAAATTTTGTCTTTTGAAGTCACTACTTAGGGCTTCGAAGATACAGTTCTTTGAACTAATAAGATTTTGTGTAAATAAACTCCCTTGCAGGCACACTTACCTGAGTCTCACTTTTAGAAAGTTGGCATTTTCATGCCTTAGCCATTTGGTGCCTGCAGCCTGTCTTTGGTCACATGACTGGGTGTAGTTGGCAGTTGGGCTTTGTGTATTCCTCCTAGACAGCCACACACAAAGGAAGCTTAGGTGTGACTCAATGGGCCATCAATGGAATGATGGGGTGGAGGAGCTAGGCACATCCCCACCTACTCCTGAATAGGCTGTGTCCTGCCTTCACACAAAGGGCTTAATGACCCTGTATTGTCACTTCAGCCAGCTTGGGGACAGGGAATTCCATGCACTTCAAACACACTGTATAGAAGCTTCTCCCACCTTCCAGAATCAGGGCACCAGTGTATAAAAGAAGGACCCCAGACACCACCACTTCAGGGCACTTCTGGGCCTGTGGATACTTTGTCAGGAAGAAGGACTACCATGCTGCTGAAAGGACTGCCACTCTGCTGGGCAGCTACTGTGAAGGAGCTGCTGCCTTGCTGTGCTGACTTGCTGCCTGCTGCCCTCTTGCCTGGAGAGGATGAACTGGACCTGGAACGCATATAGTACCCAGGACCACAGAGTGACTCAAAGGGCTAGTCTGCAGGCCTCCTGATCTTAGCCTCAGGGACATAACAGGCTCCCCATCAGTTCCTGGACCTTTGTTCAGCGAGTTCTTGACCCCAAAGAGGTGCTTCTCATTTCCTGGATTCTTTGTGTGGCTCTTGAGCTCTTAAAGTCACGTTTTTGGGCTCTCCCTGACCGTGAACGGTCCTGTTCGCACTGGAACCACGATGGTTGCACTGAATATCAGCACGAGCTGCCGCAAGCCCGTCTCTTCGCATAGCAGCATCAACTGCTGACAGGGACCCACAAACTCAAAGCTCCAGCCCACCCATCCACCATGCCCGGCCTGTTCCTCGCGCCATGCCAACCACCAAGAGCGATGCTCTCCTTGCTCCCTGCAGCTCTCTCCAATGAGAAATGGACTCTTGGCACAAAACCTGAGTAGGGAAACCTTAAGCTGGACTAATCTGGGACTATATCCAACCCAGGCTCCATCGCGGTTAGCCTGAACATTTGACTTTGACCTGGTGCAGTGTGACCAGATAGCTGCGGTTGGCGCTTTATGGTTTTAGGCGCTCTATTGCAGTTTATTCTTTATAAATGTATAACTCTGATTCTACTGATTGGAGTTTTATCATTTTGGTTTTGTTTTATTTTTTTAATTCAGCTCTATTTTTCTAGACTGGAGTGGGATATTTTTGTGTGATGTTTTCACTGTTTTCCTTTTTGAAGTGTTGCACAAATACTATACACATTACCTCTAAGTTAAGCCTGACTGCTCTCTTCCAAGCTACCACGGGGGTGAGCACAGGTTAATTTGGGGTTTGTTTGTGCCTCACCCTGACTAGGATTGTGGTTGCTGCTTGACCAGGACTCACACTTCAGTCAACCAGTAACTCAGTTTCTAACAATGGGTGAAAATGAATAAAATCGTATCTCGAGAGAAGGCCTGGTGAAAACATATGAATGGGTAGGTGGATGCATTGAATGGATGGATAAATCAGCGAAAAGAGGAGAACATGGATTGATTCTTTTCTGAAAAGTTATTTTAATCCCAATATAAATTGTAGTTCTCCTTATTAACAACTGGTTAATGAACAAGACATGAAGATCCTCATTATGAGAGGCTCATAAGTCTTGATGATACAGATAACTCTGAGTTCGATTTATAATTTTTCTGATGGAGGTTTGGCATTCAAGGCAATGGAGTAATTTGCTCTGTTACTTTGACTGTACCTCCACCTGCCAAATTATGAAATGATCGCTAAACTGGCAGTCATTCCTTAATCCAGGAACCGCCATCCCAACGGTTCCTGTCAATGCTTTTTGTAATTTGACACATGGATTCATCAAGCATCATGGAGCAGTACGGCAAACTTTCTTCTTTTTTCTTTTCAAAAGAAAACCTAAAGCAGGATTTTCTTCTCAAAAATAAAAAGTTAATGCTCCATTCGTCATGGGAGTCCTCTCTCACGGCGAGGTGAGCATTTTGTAGTTTTCACTGCCCCTTACCGCCAGTGTTTTCTTGGCAGTGTCAGGCAGTGAAAATTGACCTCTAATTCCAGGTGGGCAGAACTATAGGGCAGAACTGATAGCCCATACTTTATCGGACCATTTGATCACGGTGGAGACAGAGTAGTCTCTGCCAGGATTAAACTAAAGGTCTGTCCGCACATAAATCGGGCGGGCAGACCACATTCAAGATACAAATCATGCCCTGTGTTACTTGCTGCATTGGAATTGTAAAGTACATTGACTGCTCTCTCATGTTTTCCTAGTAGCTTTTTGCTGGGGGGGGAGGTGAATGATAATTTTCTGGGGGGATCAGATGCAGATTTATTGATCCCCTCCTTGTAATTCCTCATTACTAGGGGAATTCTGCACCCCCACAGTTAATGGGACCCAGTATCACTAACTTGAGCGTTGCATAATTAACTCTACCATATCTGGGGACCTCTAGATAAGCCCTTTCTTGTTGTGTAATGGTCCATTTAATGTTACAGACATGGAAAAGAAACAACTCCAACAAGGCAGTGGTAAAGCTAAAGACCATGTAAAGTATGTGTATGAAGCGTAAGTAAGCAAAGGGGCAGACTAAATTATTCAGAAGTTCTTTAACACCATCAAATTCCATGTTTTTTTCTGTAACAAAACTCTCATAAGCTTTATCCTTCTTATTTTTGGACGCATTGCTAATCGAAAGAATGACTGATGCCGGTGTCCCGAGAAAATTTAAATATTTCAGCCTTTCCAAATTGATATTAAAATATACCGCTTTTGTGCCTCCCACACTTTACTTTCAACCAAAAAACTAGACATTTCTATTCTAAGTAATTACAACCCTTCTTTTCCGTCTTACACTCGCAAGAGATGGGCCTTTGTGTTACATAATTAGCACATGTCATTCAGGATTCCATAAGAATTACATGCACCATCAAGCAGGAACTATATGCTGACACATGACCATGTTTTCCATAAAATCACGCCTAAGGAAAATTAGGTGTTAGCAACAGGTGATTTTAAAACAAGTTATTAATTGTAAGAAACATAATATTTAAGCATTAACACGCTAAAACATTTTTAAAAGTACTGAACCGTGCATTCTTTGTGAGCAGTCCTTTTCTGCGGCTGCCTTGCTTCAGTCTCATACATCAACGTTAATATAATCGCCGAAGCTGTTGTAATTTTTAAAAGGAAATCGCTGCAAAATGAAAGAATGGGTGTAGTTATTACGTGTGTGCTCTTATGCTGTTATTAGAAGCAAATGTCGCGAGATATTTTGGCTAAGGCGACAGGGCTAAGGTTATGGAGTAAAATGTTAGCCAACATTTTAAGAAGGTAGTTACTGCTGCTGCTTCCTCGATCTCCTTATTAAGTCAATGAAAGAAGCGCGTTTATTTCAACTCAGTAAATGTCATCATTCAATTAAAAGAGGGCATTTTGTAACTCTTTCAGTCTTTTGCTGCCGTCCCGACTCCCCTGCCGTAGGGGTGGTTTGGCAAAAAAAATGTAGACTAGAGAGGAGCTTTTAAATATGGTCCGTCAGCCCCAGTTGGTGCCTACGACCCCAGCCTTTGGGTAGCAAGGTCTCCATACATGACCCCAAAACACATCTCCAGCCAGACTGTGCTGTGGCTTTCACTACTCAAGTCCTACTGGCTTGTCAGAGGTGCCTGATCGACCCCCAGACTTTTTCCCAGATGCAAATTTCTCTGAAACAGCCCTACAAGACTTTCAGGGATGTGACTCACATGTGACTTTCACTTCCTCAGATTTACTCGCCGGTTTTTCCTTCAAATACTTCGTCTACTTCAACATATTTATAGACGTGTGTCTGGCAAATGGCTACCTCTTCCGTATTCTCAGTGACCTATCACAGGAGCATCTAACATGTGACTGCTTTTAATCCAGACCCACAGGAATTTCAAAAGAGTGTCTAATGTGTGAGTGATGCGGCTCCAGCCCCACTAGTCTCTCAGTAAGATGCGTGGGACGGGATCAATCTTCTCAAGTCTTATTGTCTTGCCAAAGGTATGCTTCAACTGTGAAGGATTATTCCGTGTGTGCCAGGCCTGTTACTGACTCTGCTCCAGCCCTATGGGCTTGTCAGAATCATGCTTAACTATGTTTGACTCTGCCACAGCCTGTTGGCTTTCCAGAGGAGCTAGCCTGTTGTAAAGTGTTTCCCTTTCTCACAGAGGTCAGTATTCAGCCCACCACTATTTCCCTCACAAATTACTCTCTTCAGCACACTTGGAAATTGGATTTTAAGCACATAAAGGCTCTTACAATGGTACAATTTCAATGTTTTGTGACCATACCTTGTTCACAAAACATTGATACATACTAAAACGATTCACTATTTGGCAGGTCTCTAACCATGCCCCTTCCAAATAGTGATTTGTTACGTCATTCTAAACCTATTTGGTAGTTACTAAATCTAAAAAATAAGTCTTGTGGATGCAAAAAGCATTTTTGAAGTCGCAAACTCAGATTCGGAGCGTTATGACCTCAAAAGTGCTTTGTACATCTAGCCCCAAGGCCGGTATCTTTCATAAATCTAAAAAGGTGTAAGTGGCCTCTGCACTAGTTTCAATTACAAGAAAACGGTAGGTGATATTTTGTCTGTTTGAGTAGCAAAAGTAAAACTCAATAGACTAACGGAATTGTTTTCATAACTCAGCAAATAAAAAGTAGTTCAACGAGACAATGGTCCCCGGCCTATGTGTACTCATCTCACGGCTGTGCCAATAAAATACTGTCATGGTTTATGGTGACTGCGCAAAGGAAAACTTCATACCTCATGAAGGAGAGCTTAAATCAACAGTCAACCAATGGCTGACATATGTCATGAATGATGCAGTGCAGCAATGACTGATAATAATTAATACATAATAAATAAGAGCCTTCAATCCGTTTACAGTCGAGTTGTGACGTCTCTCGTCACCTGACATAGTTGCTCAACTGAAATTAGTTATCACAGCTGAGTTCTGACATCACACTAACTACTGCCAGAGTCAGCAGTCAAGGTGAAAGGCAGGTCACTGAGCCTTATTGCAACTGTAATTTAAACAAGAAAAACAGGAATTGGCCTTTTCTTCTTCTGACATGCGTTTCTAAAAAGAAAAACGTGATCAGTAGAAAAGAAATATTAATGGTAGTTTGTTGGAAATTACCATTTTTAGGGTGCTTTCCCTTGACTTTTTGCTTTCTCCTTCCCAGTTTTCTGCTAATTTAGGTGCTAGGCTTAGGAGTCTGAGCACGTTTGGCACTACCATTCAATGCCAAAGTGCTGTGATCATCATAGACATACTGGTGATTGGTGTATACGTGATTGACTGATTCGAGTTAGCTGTAAGTCTGTTGTCTAGGGGTAAGACATATACCCAGGGCATGTAACTCAAATGCACCTCAGTGGGCCTGCAGCACTGGTTGTGCCATCCACGGAGGTAGCTCATTGATGTAGCTCATTGATCGTGCCACAAGTTTGCCCTGGTGGGCCCTGTGTGCATAAGTTACTGTTACTCGGCTTAGCATTTAAAAAACTACGTGCCAAGGTTCTGCATGTCTCTTGCTATTTCGGAGTTCTCCCTGGTGACAAGGTGTGGTGTTGGAAAGAGGTAGGGTATGAGCGCATGTGCGTTACATGCAAGGGTCGTGAATGGCACCGGCTGGTGTGTTCCGTACGATGGGGCCTGCTTCTTGCATTGGATTAGCATGGGAGAATGTATGGAAAGGCTATTTCCTAAGGGCAGTGTAGTAACAAAATAGTGTTTGGTATCGATGAGTTCGTTATGGCGAATCCACTCCGGTAGTGCGAGTGGGTTCAATATTACGGGTGTGCAAATGTTACTTTGGGAAAGTGGGCCTTTCCATGCTTGTGGCTCTGTTTGCCTGTTGGCCTGTCTCCAATTCACATCTGGGTGCTGGGGGGACAGCTGCATCGGTGCATTCCTCTAAAGGCCATAAACTAGAGGCTCAAGGGAAACTGCAGACCTCTGACTCTGAGGAGTTTCTCTGGGACGGTTACGTGGATGTGGAATTTGCACCTGCATTCCAAGGGGCAGGGTCTTGGCCCCACTAAAGATAGTGCTCTAACCTCCCAAGGGAGAATGGCAGACAGGACAGAATTTAGAGAGGGCATGTGCATTTCATAAGTCATTGTGAGTATAACTACTGGGGCTGTGGCCTGAGAAGTTAGAGATGATTTTGGATTTAGAAACAATCTACGTTGGTTCGACGCTGGGACATCGACATGAGCAATCATTAGGGCTGGAGGGACTGCAACTGTATTATCCGCAGACATGGGGTGACATGGAGCTTGTTGTGCTCCAGGAAAGGGACTATCACTTGGTGGATTTTGCCTGGACATTGCTGGCCTTCAGCTAAGTGCCAGCTGTGTAAGTTAACGCCTGGGTCGCTAAGTACTTTCCAGGGTCTGGTTGGCTGGCCTCCAGTCCACGAGATCCCAGGGACACAAAGGATCTCTCCATTTCCATGAGATAGTGAGGATTGCACAGGGTGCATCAGAAGCGGGTGGAAGTGATTGTCAGTTGGGACAAGGACCGTCCTGATGTACACCGTCATCACACTATGCAGAGGAGTGTGCTTATAAAGATCAGCAGCCCAGCTGAGTTGTCAGGACATGAGGAGTTCGAGGTGTGTGGGAGAAACTTGCAAAGTCCGAGGGACCCATGCTTGCAACCAGGGGACCTGTGCTAGCTTGTACTTTGGAGCATGTGGTGTCCGAGGGGTGTTGGGGGACCTAATCTGTGAGCTGAGACTGACTTTGACCTCCAGATCGGGAGGACGACAGTGTCTGACGTCGCAGTCTCCGTCTGAGGTCACTGGCTCCCTCTCCCTGGACCCATGCCACAAGGTAATTTGTTGTGGAGAACATCATGATGGGCCTGAGGAGTTTTGTTGTTCCTTGTGGGCACCTACTGCTGGCTGTCAGGAGCTATGGCAGCTCCCACCTCCGCCTGAGGGAAAACACTTCTCCAGACTTGGAAGCGCACCAGCTTCCTGGGTCCCAACCTTTTGTCTACGGGGGTATAGTGATCCCACCCTCGTGCAGGTGCCTTCGGGTGCCTAGAGGTCTCATCAGGATGGACTAAACTAAGTAACTGTTTCTTTCCATTTTAGGTGGTTCCATTAGTCTAGTCAGCGTGGCGCCAGCAGGTGTAACGTGTATCGTTTGTTGGTGTAGTTGAGGGACTGAGGGGCTGGGACAGGAGGCGAAGTTAAAGACCTGTGATTACTTGCCCATTGCAAATGTTGGGGTATGTGATATTGGGAATGTCCTGTTTGTTGATTACCTCTTGTTAGAAATGGGATCTCTGGTTGGCTAAGGCTTGCGCCAAAGCCAGGCAGAGACCACCTCCCTAGTCAGGGCAAGGGAGTTACACGCCAAAGATAACCCCTGCTCACCCCCTTGGTAGGATTGGCACGAGCAGTCAGGCTTATCCCAGAGGCAATGTGTAAAGCGTTTGCGCAACGCACCCACAGCAACAACATACCAGGCACACCACAAGAAGGAACTCCACACAAGGTTATATATAAAAATAGCCTTTGTATTCTCATAAAACACATTAGAATAGTACTCACATAATATACATGGTGCCACCTGGCACTAGGTCATATTTACAAGGGATTATTTACACCTGACAGGGCCAACTGGACCACTGTCAGAACCAGCACAAAGCTAACTTAGTATATGTAGTACTTATAATAAATGTAGAACACATCATGAACGTACAACCAGTAATCACTGGTAACCACTGTACTTAGCATCAGCCTGTAACATAAACCACATTATGCACAGTATCACATCAGGCGCGAATTACATTCTGCGCCAACCTCACCAGCATAAATACATTATGCAATCCTCTCATAAGTCTAAACCCATTAGACCCTAACCTCCTAAGTATAACTCACATTAGGGGCGTAAATCACGGTAGAGAATAACTCACAACCTAAACGCATTAGGTAATAATAAAATCACAAGCATAAACACATTATGCAAAACCTCATAATCATAACAGTACATTAGAGGTATAATACAGGGTGCGTAAATCCTACTACATGATTACATTCCCTAGCACCAAAATCACATCAGCACATAGATCAGATTAGGGCCTGGCGTCCTATAAACCTAACTGTCCCCATGGCCAACTGGCCATCTCTAAAGGGGCTCAAATGCCCTATGTCCACAGAGTCAGGGCGCGCTGCCAACGCAGCGAAAGTCAAGGGTGCGCAACTGCGCAAACCTGAACGTAGCAGCTGCCCACTACTTGCTGGGCAGCTGTGCAACTCACTGGCACTCACTGTGCCTCTGGTCCCTCTCAGGGACTCTCTCTCAATTGTGCCCAGTTCGTGGCACTTTGCATAAAGGAGGGGGCCCGGCACCTCTGTGCCCTCTGGACCCTCCTAGTGGCATTAAATCACATGCCCCCATCGTTGGGGCGGCCCGCTCTCTTGCGGGACCGCCCAGGCACCGACAATGTGCCTCGATATGCCCCCGGGCCTCTGTGGCCCTCAGGGGCTCTAAACACCAAGATGCCCAAACGTTGCAGCTGCCCACTAGCAAGCGGGGCAGCTGTAAAGAAAAATAGGGGCCCGGCACTACAACTGTGCCCAGAAATGCCCCAAGTCCCCCAAGCACCGGCAACGTGCCTCGAAAGGCACCAACACCCAGCAGGCGGCGGCCACTCACCGGACTGCACGGGGACTCCTCCGGTCTCCTCCTGGCGCGCGGCTTCCCTCACTCACGGGAGCCCCGCCGATCAGCTGGCTTCACCCGGTCCCTCTTCTGGGACCGGGACTTCAAGGTGGAGCCCGCGAGGCTCCAGGGTGCCTTCCGCTTCTTCTCCCCCAGCGCGGAGGGGCAGGCACCGACAATGTGCCTCGCGCCCCTCCGCACCAGCTCCACTCACCAGACTCCTCTTGCGGCGGCCTGCGGGGTCGCTGCTTGCTCCGGCCGCACTCCTTCCTTCACCCGGCCCCCTCCTGGGACCGGGACTTCGAGATGGAGCCCGCGAGACTCCTTCACCTCCTTTCTCGGCCGCGCTGCAATTGGTCAGCCAGCCGCTATGCCCCGTCCACAACCAGGCAAGGCTGCCTGGCTTCCTGGTCGCGGCACGGGCCGTGGCGGTGAAACGCGGGGTGGGCACCCGCTATCCAAAATAGCATGAGAGCGGGGTGGGCACCCGCTCTCCAATGTGAAATCACCCATAAGCGGGGTGGGCACCCGCCAATTAGCTCAAAACGCGGGGTGGGCACCCGCCAACAATTACCAACACGGGGTGGGCTCCCGCTTCCAGCAGCATCACGGGGGAATCCCTCACGTCGGGATTCCCCCAAAAGGACGGGCAGCACAGCGCTGCGTAGCCCACGCTCTTCCTCTCTTTGGGGAAATTTCAAGAAAGCGCACACGAGGCGCTAGAATTACCAAAAGTCCTTTCAGGCATCAAGGGGCAATGCAGGGCCCAGGGAGGCAAGCCCTCATGGCAACCCCCCGTGGGCCCCAACAGCAGCTCGCCCCGCAGGAACAGCAACCAAGGACTGAACAACATTCATGGGGTCACAGCCCCTTCTTTTATCCACAAAATCCCCTTTGTGTCACAGCACAGGGTTGGGGAAAAACCAGACGCAACTGGTTTGGGGGAGCTTTGGAGCACTTTGTTTTGCTCAGCTCCTCTCTCCTTTCACAGGACAGGCTAGGGACATCAGACGCACCACAGGGGGTGGAGCCAGCATTGTGGAGGGAAGGCACAGTCCTATTCAGGTCCCAGGTGCAACTCCTCCCTCCCATCTAGATGCAGATCTCCCTATTCAGCCCTGCGCTGACTCACCCTGCCCCTCCAGGAGCCACACACACCTCCCAGCCCCTGTCACTCACAAAGCCAGACATGCAATTCACATCAGGCAGGCAGACACAGAGCACACATAATTGCCAACTTCTAAAAGTGGCATTTCTACACCAGTCACAATAAATCTGCGCACACCATTGCGCAGCATTTATTCTCACGAGTTCGCACATACTAAACTCGCCCCTGCACTCCTCTCACACCAGGAATTACCATGGACACACATATCCCCCATGCATTCCTATGGGAGGGCAGGACAATCTCACCACACGCACTCAGCGCGCACGCACTTTACACTGGCCCACAGTGCTAAAGTGCCCAGAGACTTAAAACTACTGACACACAAGGCAAAAAGTTTAGGGGTGAACCGGCCAAAAAGTGCCAAGTCCAACACAACCCCCTTCCAGCCAAAACGCAGGGCAGACCAATCACCACCGTGATGGGCTTCCCTGCTTGGGGCGATAGAACACGGACGCGGGCCCGCACTGCAGGGACACCCTCCGGTTCTACGCCACTTGGAACCCATGGAATCCATCTAAGAGAAAAAACTGCGGACCAACTAGGCTACCCCACCGGTACTCCTTAGTTGTCCACGGCCAGGACCAGGCCCTAGGCCACCCAGATGCCACTGGTCCTTGCCAATCCACGAGTAGGGGGCAGTAACCCCTGGCATCCAATAGCCATTCTCCACTCTCCCTCTCAGTGTAGTTCCAAACTACCACTGATCCTTCAACCTAGGGTCCGCACCCTCAGGCTGACCAGAGGTCACGGGCAAAGCGTCTCCTCACCCTACCTCTACTTCTGGGGTTCCGCACACTCCCAGGGGAAGCACCCTCCAGAACACAACTCTCCCACCAGTTCAGGACCTCTCTCCATCAACTGGTCTACCACCTGGGAAATAAATTCACCGGATGCACCGGGGTCAGAGGCGAGGACTCCCTCCCTCTGCACCCCCTTCCAGAGTTCTGCACCCTCCCACTGTAGAGCAGGGTCCCTTCACTTAAGATGGGCCCCACCTGCTCTCAGGGTAGTACTACCACATTCAGCCAGGGACCCTAAAGATCCCGGCTAGGCCTGCACCACCCCTTCTGGGAAACACAGGGTCTCTTCACTTAAGATGGGCCCCACCTGTGTTCACAGGGGTACCCCTAGAAGGCAACCCGGCCAGGACACTGATTACAGTCGCCCTGCCGTCCAGGTCAGGAAACACCTGAACCTGGCTCCCCAACCCAGGGACGGTACCCTTTGGTCAGATGCCCGGCGAACCAGGACTTCACGGGGAGCACGCATGCCCCCTCGAGGGTGACACATAACTAATGTGTCGTGTGACAGTCTGCCTGGTGCAGATCTCACGACCTCCTGTCCATCTGACAGTGCGTGCAGATCCCCCAGGACAGAAGTGGCGTCACCATGGTCATTCATTGGCGACTCAGCCCTTCTGGCTGGCCCCTGACCCACTGGTTCTTCCACTGAGGACTCTTTCCCCCTCTCACCCCTCACTCTGGACCTCTGCACCCTCCCAACTGGAGTGGTACTGCCAGACACCAGGACCGCTGGAGCTCTGGTTACAGACACTCCACGTCCTCTAGACAATGGGAGATCCTCCTCAAATGGCCTACAAGTACAGCCTAGGCCCCCAACCTGGTGTTCCCTGAAGAAACCATCCAGGCCCTGGGACTGGGTTTCGGGCACCTTGGGACACAGCCCACACTCACTCCTTCTCCTCTGAGACAGGACGTGAGCCCCTACACCCCTCCCACTACACTGGGACCTAGCTGGGCTACACTGAACCTCTTCCATCACACAGGACCGGAAGATACCCGAGCCACTCTTGGTGGAATCATTCTCCAATGCCTCTGCAGGACATCTAGCACACAGTCAGAGGTCCACCTCCCGTGCAAGCTCCTTATCACCAAAAGAACTCACACCCACTCGTCCAGTGCAACACACCACTCATCCAGACACGCCCCCAACCAAGACTGGTGAGACAGTTCCTTACTGCCCCTGAATCTCAACCTGTACCCCTCTTACTGGGAACCAGGTACCATACTGTGGGAACGGGGAATGGGACTTCCTGCACTGGACACCATATTGCTGCCACCACTGGATCCCACCCTTACTGGTGAATCCAGACAACTCAACTGAGCTCAGGGGATAAACTACCCTCCAGAGCTAACTTTTTCTCCTCCACACTCCCTTTCTTCCCTCCTATCCACCCACACCTCTGGGGACAGGAAAAGGGATTGGGCACTGGACCCAGCAAGGGACTCCCTATCTATGGGAACCTCCCAACCTACTGGCGTCCCGCCCTGTCATTTTCTCTCTTCTGCCACCAATCATAAAAGCGCAGAAAACACCATTAAAAAATGACACTGTTGAGGAGAAAAATAACATCAGTAAAAATAATCCCCAATATGTGATTATCTAAAATGCAGAGTTTTGTAGTGCAGCCAGTTGTTGTTGTGGTACTGCGCAAATGCAAGTCCTATCCTCACCGCTGACAACCAATGTTAGAAATGGGATCTCTGGTTGGCTAAGGCTTGCGCCAAAGCCAGGCAGAGACCACCACTCTAGTCAGGGCAATGGAGTTACACGCCAAAGATAACCCCTGCTCACCCCCTTGGTAGCTTGGCACGAGCAGTCAGGCTTATCCCAGAGGCAATGTGTAAAGCGTTTGTGCAACGCACCACAGCAACAACATATCTAGGCACACCACAAGAAGGAACTCCACACAAGGTTATATACAAAAATAGCCTTTGTATTCTCATAAAACACATTAGAATAGTACTCACATAATATACATGGTGCCACCTGGCACGAGGTCATATTTACAAGGGATTATTTACACCTGACAGGGCCAACTGGACCACTGTCAGAACCAGCACAAAGCGAACTTAGTATAGGTAGCACTTATAATAAATGTAGAACACATCATGAACGTACAACCAGTAATCACTGGTAACCACTGTACTTAGCATCAGCCTGTAACATAAACTACATTATGCACAGCATCACATTAGGCGCGAATTACATTCTGCGCCAACCTCACCAGCATAAATACATTATGCAATCCTCTCATAAGTCTAAGCCCATTAGACCCTAACCTCCTAAGTATAACTCACATTAGGGGCGTAAATCACAGTAGAGAATAACTCACAACCTAAACGCATTAGGTAATAATAAAATCACAAGCATAAAAACATTATGCAGAACCTCATAATCATAACAGTACATTAGAGGTATAATACAGGGTGCGTAAATCATACTACATGATTACATTCCCTAGCACCACATTTTCACATTAGGGCCTGGCGCCCTATAAATCTAACTGTCCCCCTGGCCAACTGGCCATCTCTAAAGGGGCTCAAATGCCCTATGTCCACAGAGTCAGGGCGCGCTGCCAACGCAGCGAAAGTCAAGGGTGCGCAACTGCGCAAACCTGAACGTAGCAGCTGCCCACTACTTGCTGGGCAGCTGTGCAACTCACTGGCACTCACTGTGCCTCTGGTCCCTCTCAGGGACTCTCTCTCAATTGTGCCCAGTTTGTGGCACTTTGCATAAAGGAGGGGGGCCCGGCACCTCTGTGCCCTCTGGACCCTCCTAGTGGCATTAAATCACATGCCCCCATCGTTGGGGCGGCCCGCTCTCTTGCGGGACCGCCCAGGCACCGACAATGTGCCTCGATATGCCCCCGGGCCTCTGTGGCCCTCAGGGGCTCTAAACACCAAGATGCCCAAACGTTGCAGCTGCCCACTAGCAAGCGGGGCAGCTGTAAGAAAATAGGGGCCCGGCACTACAACTGTGCCCAGAAATGCCCCAAGTCCCCCTAAGCACCGGCAACGTGCCTCGAAAGGCACCAACACCCAGCAGGCGGCGGCCACTCACCGGACTGCACGGGGACTCCTCCGGTCTCCTGGCGCGGGGATTCCCTCACTCACGGGAGCCCCGCCGATCAGCTGGCTTCGCCCGGTCCCTCTTCTGGGACCGGGACTTCAAGGTGGAGCCCACGAGGCTCCAGGGCGCCTTCCGCTTCTTCTCCCCCAGCGCGGAGGGGCAGGCACCGACAATGTGCCTCGCGCCCCTCCGCACCAGCTCCACTCACCAGACTCCTCTTGCGGCGGCCTGCGGGGTCGCTGCTTGCTCCGGCCGCACTCCTTCTTCACCCGGCCCCCTCCTGGGACCGGGACTTCGAGATGGAGCCTGCGAGGCTCCTTCACCTCCTTTCTCGGCCGCGCTGCAATTGGTCAGCCGGCCGCTATGCCCCGCCCACAACCAGGCAAGGCTGCCTGGCTTCCTGGTCGCGGCACGGGCCGCGGCGGTGAAACGCGGGGTGGGCACCCGCTATCCAAAATAGCATGAGAGCGGGGTGGGCACCCGCTCTCCAACCTGAAATCACCCATAAGCGGGGTGGGCACCCGCCAATTAGCTCAAAACGCGGGGTGGGCACCCGCAAACAATTCCCAACACGGGGTGGGCTCCCGCTTCCAGCAGCATCACGGGGGAATCCCTCACGTCGGGATTCCCCCCAAAAGGACGGGCAGCACAGCGCTGCGTAGCCCACGCTCTTCCTCTCTTTGGGGAAATTTCAAATAAAGCGCACACGAGGCGCTAGAATTACCAAAAGTCCTTTCAGGCATCAAGGGGCAATGCAGGGCCCAGGGAGGCAAGCCCTCATGGCAGCCCCCCCCTGGGCCCCAACAGCAGCACGCCCCGCAGGAACAGCAACCAAGGACTGAACAACATTCATGGGGTCACAGCCCCTTCTTTTATCCACAAAATCCCCTTTGTGTCACAGCACAGGGTTGGGGAAAAACCAGACGCAACTGGTTTGGGGGGAGCTTTGGAGCACTTTGTTTTGCTCAGCTCCTCTCTCCTTTCACAGGACAGGCTAGGGACATCAGACGCACCACAGGGGGTGGAGCCAGCATTGTGGAGGGAAGGCACAGCCCTATTCAGGTCCCAGGTGCAACTCCTCCCTCCCATCTAGATGCAGATCTCCCTATTCAGCCCTGCGCTGACTCACCCTGCCCCTCCAGGAGCCACACACACCTCCCAGCCCCTGTCACTCACAAGCCAGACATGCAATTCACATCAGGCAGGCAGACACAGAGCACACATAAATGCCAACTTCTAAAAGTGGCATTTCTACACCAGTCACAATAAATCTGCGCACACCATTGCGCAGCATTTATTCTCACGAGTTCGCACATACTAAACTCGCCCCTGCACTCCTCTCACACCAGGAATTACCATGGACACACATATCCCCCATGCATTCCTATGGGAGGGCAGGACAATCTCACCACACGCACTCAGCGCGCACGCACTTTACACTGGCCCACAGTGCTAAAGTGCCCAGAGACTTAAAACTACTGACACACAAGGCAAAAAGTTTAGGGGTGAACCGGCCAAAAACGGCCAAGTCCAACACCTCTGAATAGGGCATATATGGTTATGCTGTTCTGCTGCTAATGGAAAAGTTTGGCAGTTTAACATTTTACCGTTTAACGTTTGGCATTTAACTGTAAAGTATATATTCAATGTACATATCATTCGGATTTCAATGTATATATTGTGTTGATTTCAATGTGTGTGTGTAATACAAAGACCAGTATGTTACACATATGGTGTGGAGTCTTTTTGTAGCATACGCAGTGTGTTGCGAGGATGGTGTTGTGCCAATACTTTACACATTGACCCTGAGGATAAGCCTGACTGCTCTGTGCCAAGCTACCCAAGTGTGAGCACAGGTTATCAGACAAGTGTATCGTACTCATCCTATCTAGGACGGGGGATTCCGACTGGCTTTAATGCATCCCAGCCAAGCGGAAACTGCTGGGTCTAAAATTTGTCTAACACAACTGGTTTATTTTTTTCATTTATTAGTAATTGCCAGAGAGAGAGAATATCTCCATGTTTATACACAATCTGAGCCACAACATATTTTTAAATATGATTTACATTAAAATGCTTCTAACATGTTTTTGCAAAAATTACTTCCCACTGTATCTCACAGTACAGATTCTGCTTTTATTCTTCATGTCTGCAATGAACATGAAAGAGCAAGAAACAAGTACTTGAGTTGTTTGTAGGAAGGATGATGGTGTAACCATGTATTGTAAGGAATAAAATACCCACTGACTTCAACATCATTCCTCTATTTGGTCATGGTACTTCTCGTGACTTGCAATAGCCTGATAATGTACCACAGGAGGTACTTTATCCCATATATCAATAACACCAGGATGTGTCTCTCAGTATAAAATATATCAGCGCTTTGGATGCCTTAAACTATCACTGATCTAAAGAGGCATGACCTATCCCTGTGCTATTTACTGAAGGACAGAAATGTGAAATTTCTGAAGTGGCTATAGTTTCTGTCCATATTTTTGTAAGTTGAATATATTTGCATTGCAAAATGTATAGCTATGCCTATGTAATGGAAATCAGGGTTTTGGTGTTTGGCTCTATTTGGCTCAGCACTTAACCTTAGTGGGTGCATTCAGTGCCGACAGGAATCCGTGCAATGGACAAGCTCTCTCTGGCACATGTACTACCTCACAGAGTGCTCTAGAGAGTGCCTTGCAGGGACACATGTAACAGCAGTTCAAGTCATCACTCCATGTCTCTAGGAGAGTCTACAATCCTTGGTGGAATTGAAGACCCCATGAGGGTAGATTCAGTCACATACTGTGACTACCATAGTGGATACCTTTATGGTCCCTCATCAGAGTCGGGGATGTAGGGTGCTCCAGTAGTAGCATTAATGTGTGTTTCATGGTGTATTGCCAGTTTTACTGTGTGCCCATCCCCAGTCTGCCTCCTGAGGAGATAAGGGATTCATAAAAGAGTTACTCTTCAGCATGAAATTACAATTTTGTATGCTGAAATATTTTTTGTGTACAATTCGGATTCAGTACTATAACAGTTTAACTTCTGCTTCAAATTAGCAACTTCAAAGAAGGTGAGCAAAATAATTTCTTCTTTATAGCACAGGAATATGTTTTTATGGTGTTTGAGATTGAATCTTCATCAATACTGTGTCCTTTTGAAATACCTAAATGGATTTAGAAGCCAGTGGATGGAATTTTACATCTTGACACCTTTTAAGGATTGTATTGTTTCAGACATTTTCTTCCAAAGTTACTCCTCCGCCAGGTAATCAAATAACTCAGCTAATTTCATATGTATAAATTAGTTACTTATCCCTCGTCACAAGTGGCCTTGTAATTCTAATAGGTGCTGGAAAAGGGACATACTAGCCCTATCGGTATTAGGAGAGCTGCAGTAACTCAACTGCTGCTGTGTTGCACCTGGGCACTTCAGCTGTTGAAAGCTGAAAAATGAGGACCCGGTACTTCCACTGCTCCTGGTGTTGGCAAATCCATTGGGGGAGGGGGTGCATCTGTTTTGATATAAAAGTAATTGTATTAAACCCTGCAGAGATCATTTCTAGTCTCAGCCATAAACAACTTTAGCTGTCCATTGGCCAGACCTTTTGTTTCCAGTCCTTGGACTTTGGGTCAGACCTTGCTCGTGATTGGATGACTTTGCTATCTAACTCGGTTGTGTCCTCTTGATTCAAAGACTTTTCGCCCAATATATATGCATTTGTCCCAACCAGGAGCATTTGAGTCTTGCAGTTTTGTGAGTGGTTGACTTGTATCCTTCCATTGCTGATGTTGTTTGCATTCAGGGAACTACTTTTTTCTTTTACTGTAAGCACTCCATGAGAGTGTGTTGGAAATTACCATCTTCTGTGCGTTATCCTCGTCAAAAGTTTGCCTTCTGTTGCTGAACCCATTTTTGTTGGCCATAGACCTCTGTGTACTTTACCCCTGTTAACAAGTAGCAAAGTGATTGTGCTCTCCCTTTTAAACATGGTAACATTTGCATACAAGTGGTGTAATATTAGCCCCCGCTCCCCCTGCGGTGCAAGTGGGCCCCTGAGCTTCAGGGGCCCCCCTCCAGCACTGTGCATTAGCAGGAGCCCTGGCCTGTGAGCTCCTGACTGGGTGGGGTCTCCATGTACTTTGAAAGGGGGCCCTCTCAAGCATTCACCTAATTGGGACTTGTAAGTTCCCAGTATCGTACTATCTGTACGCAGGGCCGGAAAATTAAATGCTACTAGTGGTCTGTCGCACTGATTGTGCAACCCGCTGAAGTAGCAATGTAAAACATGTCTCCTGGCTGGCCACTGCAGCATGAGTGTGCAGTTTTAAACTGCTGTTTAAGCCTGGCAAAAAAACCTTTTGCTATGCCTAAGCCGTCCTTTTTAATATTTATAAGTCACCCATAAGGTAGGCCTTAAAAAGACCATGAAGGAGGGTGCATGGTATTTAAAAGTAGGACTGCCCTATTTAATAGTTTGCATGTCCTGGCAGTGAAAAACGTCCAAAGTTGTTTTTCACTGTGGCAAGGCTGGCTTTTCCATGGGTTAGCACTGGTGTACCTATTACCTTAAATAAGTGCTAAATGCAGTTTAGTAATATCTAAATAACTAGAAAAATACATGAAATTTAATAGTAATTTAAAATCCAACTCAATGGTCAAGTCGTATTTTATATAACTTTTTTAGAAATGAAACTTTTAGAAAGCTGTTATTTTCCTGCCTAAAACCAAAAGGCTTTCCTGCCAGTGTCCACCTGTCACCTGACCCCTGATGGCTCCCCTTCTGTGAGATGTGTACTGCTCCCAGGCAGAGGACAAATGATTCTGAATGTGGGGAGAGGGGCTCCCCCCTCAAAAGGATGGCCTGGGGGCTGTGTCAAGCCCCTTCCTGAGCCTCAAAGGATGCCTACCCTGTCACTGGCAGATAAAGCTCATACCAAGGACTGCCTCCCTTTTGTCTCTCTAGTCAGACTGGCACCAGGCCCAGTGGGAGGAGAGAGACTGATAAGAATTGATTTAGGGGGTGGACAAAGGATTGCTGTTATGGTTTAACCTTTTCATTAGTTGCTGGGCAGTTTCTTGACTGAGCATTCTAGAGGGGAATTAGAATGTATGACATCAGGTGTGGAATTTGACATGGTCAGATACTGGGCTGATGCATGGGAAGAGGGTCGTGTGATCCCACTGTTCCTGTATACTGGAATAAAAATACAACCTTCATTCTACATATCATGTGCGTGTCTTTGTGTACACCACAACAATTGCCCTTCACCCACAGACTGGCACTGGGCATAAATGTGGACCCCCACACACCTCTCCTCAGAACACTGTTAGAGCAGTGAGGAATAAGAAGGAGGATTTCTCTGCTGTCTGAAGAACCTGAAAGAAGATTGTACCTTCCTGTGAACGCCGGACCCCAGAAGTGATTCCAAGGGTCAGTTGGGTGACCTCCTGTTTGAGCTACAAGGACACAACAAGCTTCTAGAGGCCTCTCTCCCAGCAACTGCCCAACTGACGTTTTCCAACAGGACCTGCCCTGGACTCTGCTGCTGGCATCTGTTGAGTGAATTCTAACCCCCAAGTGTTATCCCCAGGGCCTGGAACCTTGAATGGTGGTAGAGTGTACTCCTTCTGTCCCTAAACTGCAAGAAATGGAACTTAGAAACTTTATGTCAACTTTCTGTCTGGAGAACCAAAGGAGAACCATCAAAGCAGCAGCCATCGATGTCCAACCACCGGTCAGTCTCAACTTGTGGTTTGCCAGACTGAAGAAGGTCTGACTTCCAGAAAAGATTCTTAGTCCAAACATAGAGGTCATCAACAGCCCCAATGCCAACCAGAATTCGATTGACTTTGAGGCCTTTCTGAGCACAGACTTCAGACTTTCGCCCACTCTGAACTTTCCTTCATTTGTTGATGACCACACCAGGACCCCACTCTTCAGCATCCTGGCGCTGTCAAGCTCCGCTTCAGATCCAGCTTGCAGCTTGCCCTGCCAACAATTTGTTGATGACCACTTTTTCTCCATAAAATTTTGTAGGTTAGAAAGTAAACTTTCCACCGGGATGAACCTGGTCCCTGTATCCAACTGGCGGTGCATCGCAGTTGGTCTTAACCAATGACGTTGGCCCGGTCTAGTGCGACCAGATACCTGCGGTTGATGCTTTGTGATTTTTGGTGCTAATTTTAATTCAAACTTTAAAATCAATGGAGATCTCAGGTTTTACTTATAGTATCTTTGTTGTTTTTATGTCATTTTATTTATTAAAATATTCTCTAGTTTTCTACATTGGTTTAGAATTGTTCTTGTGTTTTGTTTTCACTGTATTACTGTCTGAGTCCTGCATAAATACTTTACACATTGTTTCTAAATTAAGACTTACTGCTTTGTGACAATCTACAAGAGGGTTAAGCACAGGTTTATTAAGTGACTTGAGTTGTTCACCTTGACAAGGATTGTGGCTATTATTTGAAGTGGGTTCTTACTTCCTTCTACTAATGCTCCAATTTCATACATAGTACATGAGTTCTGTTTACTTCCCTCTCCCCTCCTCCTCATGGTTGCTTCCCCAGCTCATCAAATGCTTCCGTGCTCCTCCCCATTCTGCAGTTTTTTGTATCCCCTCCATTGCTCCAAGCTTGACACCCTCTACCCCACCCCTCTCCCACTTCAGTTTTATGTTTTTTTTAGAACTTTATGGCACCTGGCTGCAGCACTGTCAACGGGCATCCATCTTAAAATGTTTTTTTTTTACCAATTTCAAGGTAGCTTCCCTCGAGTGTGCATGCATGTATGGGGGGCATCTTGAAGCAGATTTGTGTTATTTTAACAAACCCATTCAAAGATGGCCCCTGCTGATGAGTCTGCAGTGGATTTGTTAAAACATTAAATCATTACAATTGCATTCCATGATGGGCACTCTGAATACGTGCACATTCATGATGCCTATTTAATTCAACAAAGCATTTGCAAAGCCAATAGGATTTAATGCTGGGATCTATGGGCTTTGCCAGTGCTTGTTCAAGCCCAGTAATGTATGTACCATTGGTTTCAGTGATAAATTGCTAGATAAAGATAGGCTACTGCAGTGTGAACACTCTCCTGTAATACACCAGGAGCCAAGCTAAGTGATTTCCTCACTTATATATACTGCAGGAAGTGTACAATTTCATAATTACTTGTATTGCAACACCTTATCTAAATTCATACTACTAAACATTTACCGTTAAACAGAGACTGGCAGCTATTGAGGGATTGTACATGGTCCTGTGTACTTTTGCATGCGCAAACGGGTCGCAAGCCCGTTTGCCCATGCAAAATAGGGTCATACATCTGGCCCCTCGAATTATATTGCCTGTTCAAGATGTTTGGAGTTCAGCAGCACTTTCCTTTTAAGTCACATCCTGCTGCAGGCTAAAAAGATCCTACATTAAAGGAGACTGATTACCAGAGCGTTCTTGATACACGCGTTTGTTCAAGCTAGTAGCCTAACTAGTCTGTTCTCTGTGACAACACAAAGATTAATATTCTCTACATAGAGTAATAAGTGAAGAGAAGTATAAACCAATCAAACTGGTGAAATTCTGGAGCTGTGATTAAAATCCTAAAAGGAAAATCAACGGAAGAATTTGCAACAGCACTAAAATACACATTTTTGCTAACTCAAAAACATTTTTATATGCACGATGTAACAAATGGGTACAGCACAAGGCATTTCTCAGACTGTGTGTGAATCAGCAAATATTTGCTTTTTGCACAAAGGTTGAATATGCACTACTGGCAGATTGCTCAATGATAAGATGTTGTAGGCAAATAGTAATGAGGTTCACAGCAAATTGTTTTTCATATCAAAAAAGGCTTTCATAATAATTTCAGCTTTGAACGCAAATTTGGACGCAACTGGTCAGTAGCTTTGTGTTGCTGTACACCTGCTTGTCGTAGGGGTAGTTCATGATCAGTGGACTTATGGAAAATTAACTCATTCATTTGATTAGCCTCTCCTTTGTTAGCCTCTTCACGACCATCTTATTTCGCCCCTTTATAAGTTGTCAATGCATGGAGCAGATTTATGCAACATAAATGAATACAAATAAGTACCCATGTCCATATATGCATTATTATATTGTCTGCAACTACAAATGTTTGTTATCAAGGTGAAAGCAATACACATAATTGTATTTTAAATATTCTGAAAAGAGACAGTTCAGCCTGGTCAGTGTGACTGTTCTCCCCCGCGCAACTCCACCAGTAAGCGCAGCCCTGCGAGCCCTGTGCTCTCCGTTTTGCTGTAGGTTTGAGGCCCTCCTCCACCCGCAGGCTCCTGCTTGTGCCTCATCCCTGGTGGTCCAGTTGGAGAGCACTCTGCTCTTCTGCTGTTCACTTCTTTTGGCTTTTCCTGTGCCCTCTTTTCTCTTTCTGCTCTCTCCTTTTCTCTTTTTGCCCTCTCTTTTCTCTTTTGCTCTCACTTTTCTCGTTTTGCTCTCTCTTTTCTCTTTTTGACTCTCCTTTCTCTTTTGCTTTCTCTTTTTGCTCTCTCTTTTCTCTTTTGCTCCCTCTGCTCTCTATGCCCTTTTTTCTTTTGCCCTCTTCTCTCCATTTTCGCGCTCCCCGCACCTTCTACCCCTGCGACCCCCCCTCTCCAGCGTGTCCTTCC
This sequence comes from Calotriton arnoldi, assembly GCA_963921515.1. Lineage (NCBI taxonomy): Eukaryota > Metazoa > Chordata > Amphibia > Caudata > Salamandridae > Calotriton > Calotriton arnoldi. The sequence continues at coordinate 1,064,538 of CAWUFW010006224.1, read as the reverse complement.
CACTCCTACCTCCCAGCTGACTGCCCTCCCCCAGACCCATACTTAATGGTGGCCACTGTTCGCCTGTGCCGCTGGCGTGCCAAGCGCAAGCCCGTCTGCGACCCGACTGCGACCAGCACCAGAGACCCAGGTCCACCGACCCACCTCCGCTATGACCCCAGCACCCTCCCCGCTCTCAACCGCGGATGCAGCAACAACTGCCAGCTATCGACGCCAAGCAACAAGCAAGGCCCGATCTCCTACTTAAACTGCCGGTGCACCTTCACCCACTCCCGGACCCCAGCAGCAGCCCCCAGCCTACCGGACGTCATTGCACACAAAACACTGAACTGCATCCTCCTCAATGTGCGCTTCATACACAAGCATGCCATAGAAATCTGGAACCTCCTCAACACCCACACGTCCGACGTCGCCTTCCTCTCGGAAACCTGGAAGAAGGCCAACTCTGCGCTCGACATCGCAACCGTCATTCCTGGCGGATACAAGAACCTGAGAAGAGACCCCCCCACCCGCTCAGGAGGAGGCATCGCCATCATCCAGAAAAGCTCCCTCCGCATGAGAACCACTGGCACGGACAATGCTATGACCCTCATGGAGCATCTCCACTTCCAGATCCAGTCCAACCCTGAAACAACTCTCTGCGGAACCCTCATCTACAGGCCGCCCGGCCCCTGCGCTCCTTTCACTGACTCCATTGCAACCTCATCACACCCCACACCCTCGCCTCCACAGACTACATACCACTCTGAGACCTGAACTTCCACCTGGACAACCACGACGACCCCAACAATACCGCCATCCTAGAGAACCTCGCCAACATAGGACTGAAGCAGCTTGTCCCCGCCCCCATGCACACAGCGGGACACACTCGACCCAGTCTTCACAGAAGGAAAAAGCGTCTCCTACAGCCACACCACAGAACTCCTCTGGACAGACCACCGCTGCATCCACTTCTTCTTCAGAAAACCTACCATACACATGCATGCCCACCGCCACTCCCGTAGAAGCTGGAACAAAGTCACAGAAGACCAGCTCACATCTGCCCTCACAAGCACCCCACTAGCGACAACGCCAGATGCTAACACCGCGGCACGCAATCTCCACCACTAGATTACAAACTGCGCCGACACCCTCGCCCCCCTCAAGAAAGCCACAGAGCAACACATCAAGAAAGCAAGCTGGTTCACCCCTGCACTCCAAGAATCCAAGCGCTCCTGCCGATGACTCAAAAAGACATGTAGGAACAACAAAACCCCAGAAACACACGCCGCCTACAGAGCAGCCACCACAGCACATCACCACATCATCAAAGCCACAAAAAAGAACTTCCTCCAAGACAGAATCCTCACAAACGCCCACAACTCCAAAGAACTCTTCTCCATCATCAAGGAATTTGCCAAACCCGGCAGTGAAACAACAGACCTCCGACCCTCTACAGGACCTCTGCAACCGACTCAGCACCTTCTTCCACCTCAAGATTAAGATGATCTACGACAACTTTGACAACCAAGACCTCTGCACTACCCCAGCTCCCACCCCTAACGACACCACCCAACAGACCCTGCTCACGTGGACTGCGCTCACGACAAAAGACACTTTAAAGACCATGAAGAGCATTCATTCTGGAGTACCCTCGGACCCCTGCCCACCCCACATCTTCCACAAAGCCGCCACGGTCATAGCACCCAAACTACGCTGGACGATTAACCGCTCCCTCAAAACCGCCACATTCCCCGATGACTTTAAACAAGCCGAAGTCAACCCCCTCCTGAAGAAACCCTCTGCAGACCCGACAGACCTCAAGAACTTCAGGCCCATCTCTCTGCTCCCATTCGCAGCCAAAGTCATCGAAAAGGCCGTCAACACTCAGCTAGCAAACTTCAATGAAGCTAACAACGTCCTGGACATCTCCCAATCCAGATTCCGCAGCAACCACAACACTTAAACTGCCCTACTCGCCATCACCAACAACATCCGCAGCCCTCATCCTCCTGGACCTCTCAGCTGCCTTCGACATGTCTCCCACCAAACACTAGCCACCAGACTACACAACACCGGCATCCACGGAAAGGCCCTTGATTGGATATGTTCATTTCTCATAGGCAGAACTCTGCGAGTCAGACTCCCGCCTTTCCTCTCTGAACCAACAGAGACCAGATGTGGAGTGCCCCAGGGATCCTCCCTCAGCCCCAACCTCTTCAACATCTACACGGTCACCCTCACAACCATCGTCAGAGACCACAGGCTCAACATAATCTGCTATGCCGATGACACCCAGCTCATCCTCTCCCTCACCAAAGAACCCAACATCACCAGGCACAACTTCCAAGAAGGGGTGAAAGCCGTTGACACCTGGATGAAGATGAGCTTCCTGAAACTCAACTCCGATAAAACAGAAGTCCTCATCCTTGGCTCCTCCCCATCCACCTGGGACAACACCTGGTGGTCTCCCACCCTCGGAAACCCCCCTACCCCGAAGGACCATGCACAAAACCTCAGCATCATACTAGACTCATCACTCACGATGAACCACCAAATCAAGGAAACATATTCGGCCTGCTTCAACACCCTCTGCATACTCTGAAAAATGTTCAGATGGATCCCACCTGAATCCAGAAAAATTGTCACGTACACCCTCATCAACAGCAAACTGGACTAAGGCAATGCTCTCTACGCCGGAATCAACATGAAACTTCTTCACAAGCTCCAGAACATCCAGAACGCTGCAGCCAGATCAGTCCTAGACATCCCCCGCCACCACCACATCACCCAACACTTCTGTGATCTTCACTTGCTCCCCATCGAAAGAAGAATAACCTTCAAGCTCCTCATCCACGCTTACAAGGCCCTCAACAACATTGGACCAGCATACCTAAACGACCGCCTCTCCTTCCACACACCCAAGAGACACCTCCGATCAGCTGACCTCTCTGTGGCTACCAACTACATGACCAGAACGGGAGGGAAGTCCCTCTCCTGCCTTGCAGCCAAGGCCTGGAATGACCTCCTCCTCTGGCAAACCCCCCACACTGCCCCAGTTCAGGAAAGACCTCAAGACATGGCTCTTCGGATGACCCCAGCACGCTACGAAGTCACCACCCCATAGCGCCTTGAGACCCTCATGGGTGAGTAGTTGCACTTTACAAACCCCTGATTGATTGATTGATTGATTGAGTCTATGGGTAATTTGCTTCCTTGTCCTAATCCTCACATCGTATTGGCTGGTGGCTTTTGTGGTGTTGAGAGTCTTTATGTTACATAAGAGGTGGCAGCATAATCACGTCTGAGAGGAATTGCTGGCAAATTAGATATCATTTATTAAACAGTCAAGAAAAAAAACTGCGGAGGATATTTTTTAAGTACCAGAATCTTTAATAGTGTAGATATTCCACAATTGTCCTATATATCTCAAAGCTTCCTGGATGAAGGATGAATGGAGGAGGTTTTTTGGGATATGCCTGGTAAGACAGATTGGGTCAAAAGGATGGTGACATAGAGGGAGCAGTAGGCTGAAATCTATAAATGACCACAGGCGGGCATGTAATTCCTTAATGGATCAGAACACAATATCTAACAATGAGGATGAGGTGAGAATTATTTACTATGTCTCTATGTGGGGTACAAACATACGTCAATAATTAAGTACTATTTAAGGGAAGAAGAGAACTTGGATCCACATTATGAATTTCAAAGTGACTAGGGAAGAAAGAATAGGTTCCACCCATAAATAAAAGTTTTTTTCCAGGACTCATTCACCTGTGAAAAGCAGGCAGAATATATCTGGGGAAAGACCAGGAAAGAAGGAAAAGCCTAAAGAAGATGGTGTGCAAACACCGATTCCCGTTGTTATGACTAATTTAGAGGGTGAAAACTCAAAACTTTGGGGTGAAACCCTGCGGAATAATGTATTACAGTATCACTTTTCACACAACCTGATTTAAGTGTGATGGAGCATGATTTTCTGTAATAAAATCTGCTCAATGAAATCCACCTGTTGGGGTGACAAAAATATTAATGTTCAGTAAAAAACTAATAACGTTAACCTAAATAGTGTACAACGTGAAAAATGTGCAAAAACACTACAATTGTCCTGCTTAGTAAAACTAAATGAAACACAATGAGGACTAAATGGAAATAATATAGTTTATATGCAATTTCTAATATGGGTTATTCTGTCTCTTTTGCTGCAGAGAATTAAAACGACAAAGAGAAAGCATAATTCTTCGTGAAAGTATAGAGTAGGATTTTTAGAAATAATTCTTGTTTTGTTAAATAAAATACAGGCTTTAGAAATATTAGGGGATGTGTTCACGTACTCCTGTTAATGTGATTTTGTAAAATAAATCCTGTCCTTAGCTTAGGCCTTCACGTGTTACCAGTTACTTCCTAGAGTGTAGATATTAGTCTAAATCTGTCTTAAATTATTGCGTTCTTTCCTGTCTGAAGCGAGAGTAGACAGATACTAAGAAGTTACTGTTTCATTAGTAAAAATACAATTGCAGCCATGTTACTTTCACTTCCTTCTTCGGAAGCTGGAGAATAGTTTAAACAAAGGGTGTTTGGAAAATATGGTTAGGTCATAGTCAGAAGACTGCCACACCATCATGTTTAACCAATGAAAATGTTCATGGAGAGAGAAGAGTGATACAATGTTAACCGAGAGAAGGAAGCTTCGATGTATAAAAGACTTTCGTGGGAAGATGTTATTCGGCTTGTTCTCAAGACTGCTGGGAATTCGTCCGGCGTTCGTGGTGTGAGCTGCATGCTGTGCTGATTTCCTGTTGCTCTGGCTGGCAAACCTGCTGATCCATTGAACTTTCCTGAGACTTTGCACATCATTGGCTGATGGTGCTGCTTTTGCTATTTCCTAACGGCTGAGGGAATAGATTTCTTCTAATGTTCGAATGAGCATTAGAATTTCCGTTCATAGGTGAAGTATTTTCACTGCTGCCTTTTTCTTCTTTTGTTCTCTCTCCCCTATTCTTGATTAATCTGATATTGTGATTTGAAACTGTTTGCCATATTGCGATTATCTGTAATATTTGTGTACTGAGATGTCATTCTATTTGGACATTGTAATTGACCATTCATTATTCCAATAACAAGAGATAATCAAAGAAAAGGTGTTTGACTTTATTCATGAGATAGATAAATACTTGTTTGATGATATGGATTATATTGTTTAGCGTATTTCCTTCATTCTAGGTCCTCATGGGGAAATAGCATAACCGTAATTTAAAAAACACAGTCCCTTTTAACTCTACCAAAGATCCGTCGGAAGACCTTTGTTACAGTTATATGTGGAATAATGTCTTATGGGCCCGACATTATGAATATGTTATTATAGTTATTATAGAGCTTGGTGTGGTTAGTAAGTGATGAATATTTATTACCCACTCGCTTCCGCTACATTAGTTTTGGTAGCAGAGGTTGATTAGTTAGATTAAAATGACTGTGTTTTTGACATAGACGGAGTTAACAGACTGACATAGACGTTGAGAGATTTGTTGTTTTGTGCTTTTATGTCACGTTGAGGTTTGTAGAATCTCAATGGAATTGTCACGTTGAGGTTTGTAGAATCTCAATGGAATTGACAGGTCCACCATTGGCCTAAGATCCCAGGATAAGCCTACGGGCTGTCTTAGTGTGGCATACACTAAGCTTAATGTGCATTGTCTGCTGGTAATACGGTACTAGGTGGTCGCCGAACTGAAAGTATCGTACAGGGAACTTTGTTGAATGAAGTAGTGGAGGTTTATTTGGGTCATTTCAGAGGCGCAACTGAAGAAGTCCTGAGAATTTTCCGCTTGATAGAGAGTAATTAAGAATCACGCTGGTCGAGGTTCTATTTGCTGGATGTAGGAGGCTGGCTCTGTATATACTATGCCAAAGTGAGGTATAGTGTGCACAGAGTCCAGTGGAACCCCAAAGGTAGGCAGAAGAAAAGTTAGATAGCACCTCACTCTCTATTTGTGGTAGTGTGGTCGAGCAGTTAGGTCAGGATCGCTGGGGGGACCTCCTCGTGGTGTTTGCCCACTCGAGCTCGGGCCGTGGACGGCGGGTGCAGAGTGGGGCAGTTCAGCAGTGTCCGGCCGGAGCAGAGGTTGCAGATGAACAAATCCGGTGTTCACGGGAGACAAAGTCTTTGTGGTTGAAGGCAGGCAGGTCCTCCGGGGTTTTCGAGGTTGCTGGCTGCAGGACACACCGGGATTTTGCAGGAGCAGGTTCGAGGGGGAGATAGGCCGGTAGAGTTGGGGCCAAGTCAGTGGGCGTCTTCCTCTTGTTAGCTGCTGCACGGCTGTTCGGTCCTTCTTCTTCTTCTTCTTGTAGTTTCTTCTTGTCAAGGAAGCAAGGTTCAGGGGTGCCCCTAAATACTAGATTTAGGGGCATTACAGGTAGGTAAAAGGCAGGGACCAATTGGTCCTTTCCCTGGGGTGGGTCCACCCCATATTATGCCACCCTCCAGTGGGAGGGGGGCATGAGGCAGTCTCTGGTTGGCTGAGTCCCCCCATCTGCAAGATGGTGGGGACTGAGAGTTGTGCTTCACCTCGCCTCCCCCACCTGAGGGGTGGAGTTGGCAGAGGTGGGCACACCTCTCTTCCTCACTTGTTTTTCCTGCCGGTTCTCCCGCCCAAAGTGGGGGTCAGAACCAGTGGGGAGCAGTTGCTGAAAGCAGCAAGTGGCCTGGGGAAGCTCACAAATGCGGCAAGCCTTTGAAGCTTCCCCTTCATGAACCCTGCCCATCCTGGGGGAGGAGGCATGGCACCTCGTCCCAGGATCTGCAGTGTTTCAGGCCCCAGAGAGCAGGAGGTTCTCAACCCAGGGGTCCAGAAACATGTCTGGTGGTGGCAGCTGAAAACAACCACTCAGCCTGGACACTAGTGGTAGTTTTCAGGGGGCATCTCTAAGATGCCCTCTGTGTGCATTTTTCATTAAATCCCACCCTGGCATCAGTGTGGGTTTAATGTGCTGAGAAGTTTGATACCAAACTTCTCTGTTTTCAGTGTAGCCATTATGGTGCTGTGGAGTTCGTAATGACAAACTCCCAGCACCATATACTCTTAATGGCAGCACTGCACTTACAATGTCTAAGAATGGACTTAAGGCACTGTAGGGGTACAGAGCTCATGCACCTGTACCCTCACCACTGGTATAGTGCAGGGCAAAGCCCAGCTTACCCACAGAGGTCACCCACAGCTCGATCAACCCCACCATGACCAATAGGGTCAGGGGGCCTAACTTGCTATTTGGCAGGGGGCTAGGCCACCATGCCAAGGACAGTTCTGCCATGAAGGCTAACAGCCAGCAGAGGCTACTGACAGCTGTCAGTGCCCAGTACCACGCCTTTAGCACTTCACTGGTAGGTGGAGTAGCTAACTTACAGGCTTCTTTGGGTTTGGGGGGCCTGTCTGCTGTTTTAGGGTGGGGGGGTCACTATACTTGGTAGTGAACACCCTTCTTCCACTCTCTGTTCTGCCAGCTGAGGGGCCACCAATTCAGGCTGGACAGTTGCCTGAGTAGTCAGGTTTTTTTGTTGGCTAGGAGGGACTTCATCAGTGCCAATTTTGGAGTTCGTCCTTACTGGGATAGAATCTCCCTGGCCCACTGGAACTGTGGCTAACAGTTGCCCACCTTTCCTACACTGTTTCTTCTTTTTCATTTGGGCCTTAGTTGCACTAACTGCAGGGTGAGCCCCCCCAGGTTTCTTGGGTGAGGTCTGGCATTGGACCAGTACCTCTCTTTGGCTCAAACCAACCTCTGGGTCGTCATTCCCAAGGAGACACTCAAGGGGGAGGTCTTTACTGACTACCACCTTTCTCCATCTAAGGGACCCAGCTATTTCTAGGAGCACTACAGCCACAGGCCTAACAGTGACACCCCCTGGGACAGTCCTTACTCTTTTTGTTTCCCATTGGACATACTGGTTTGAGAGAACCAACCTGTAATGTACCACAGTGTGACTGGTACAGGTATCTCTCAGGGCAAGGGCTGGGATTCCATTCTGAAATCACAAGGAACCGAGATCTCGGTTGCAAGAACCTAGCAAAAAAATATACAAAGGGTTTTTTTGCTCTATGAGAGTAAGAAAAAACAACAATACAAAAGGAAAAATGTCCTTTCTTGAGTCCCCTCACTCACCAGGGTTTCCCCACGGTGACATGCTTCATCATTGGGGCCATCCCAACCCGCTGCGGGTTGGGGCGTGCTACGACTTGCGACAATACGTAGGAGCACTGGTTGTGGTTGACTATGTGTGGTGCGGTGATGGTGGTGGAGTGGGTGAGATTAAAAATATCTAGCTAGTGGGCAAAAAGAATTTATTTAGGCTCCTAGCCGATATATTAAAAACGGGGTTGGTCTCTAGGGTATCTGTCTTTGATGAGTCAGGAGTCCCTAGTAGACGTCAACTAGTTTTGAGCCTCCCCAGTGCTCTTCTTCAGGACAAACAGGGTCCAGCCCTGTTTTGTACCACTCAAGGTGACCTAAATATAGGAAAAAGTGATGCTACGGAATTCAAGCAGGCATGGGTTAATACATACTTTTTAGTATGGTAAACTGACCACGTAGTATCTGAAACAGAAAAGAGAAATAGCATTATCATGTACAACCTACTTCTTACTGTGTAGGTGAATATAGAAACCGCCATGCTACTGATCATGTTGTGTCTAAAACATAAATGAGAATTTTTCACGTACAACCTACTTCATGCTAAGTAGGTATGTTTTGAATCCGCCATGCTCCGTAATCACGCATCCAACCAAACAATCACTCATCCGTTATTCAGAGCTCTCTCGTGTCTAACCATGAACGGTTACGGGAGCTATATATACTTCACAAGGATTGGTGAATACGTGGCCTCGTTAATGCACTGTTTAAGTTGCTTTGAAAGGAAAGGTTTAAAAGAATGGTTTAAAAAGGAAGGTCTCCCCGTGACATTACCCTTAAAAAACTCGACCTTATTGATTAACTATTTGTTCAATAAAAGTAATCACGGTCCAGTCAGGCTGTTGTATTGATTCATAATGTGCGCTAGATGATGCAATCGCACACAGACTAGTACAAACAGACAATACGACATAAAAAATTACATGAAAAACTACATTAAGGAAAAACACATACTGATTGTAAAGCAAAATTGTGCTTCATGGTCACTGAGGGACTGGAGAGATCACCAGCACTGTGGGAGGAAGCAAAACGATAATGAGAGCTTCGTAACTAAAAAATCAGAAAAAAACAGAACGGGTGCGCTGTGGTGTTACCGCTGGCTGCCCGGTCTGGATCTGAAAAGGAATAAGCTTACTTGTGGACGATGTCTACTTAAGCGTGTAACCTGCTTACCCTTGCGACCGCATATTGGCGAGTCTCTCCCGGGTGCAGGTTTTTAAAGGAAGTTGATCGCCTAGTCATAAGAAAAAGACTAGAGCGGAGACTGACACAAAATGGCCGCCGCATTTGGCTCAATTTGGCTGCCCTTTTGGTGATAGTAAAAGGCATGTTGGGAGTGCCTAATTTAAAGGGGATATAGTGAATAGAGGCAGACGATACAGACAACCGCACAAACAAAAAATGCCTCACTGTGATTTATGCGAGTGGCTGGTTTGTTGTAAAGGACCTAGGATAATTAAATTAACAAATTAAAGAATTAAAGAATTAAAGACAGACAATACAAAACAAACACACAGACAAAGTTATTTTATTTCACTTTGATTTATGCGAAGGGCTGTTGTACTGGCTCTATTTAAATGAATGTATTGGTCATGATAGGCGAAAAAAATCAAAAATCCAAATATAATGATCACATGCCACATATAAGCGCGTCACTCCCGGATGGAGTGTTTGAAGGAAATTTATCGCCCAGTCATAAGATGAAGACTAGAGCGGAAAAAATACACAAAATGGCCACCGCATTAGGCTCAATTTGGCGGCCCTTTTAGTGATAGTAAAAGGCTTGTTGGAAGTGCCTATTTTTAAGGGCCTGTGGTGATTAGAGGCGGACGGTACTGGACAACCACACAAACAAAGAAAAACAAGATTGCCTCCCTGTGACTTAAGCGAGGGGCTGGTTTGTTGTGAAGGACCTAAAGTAATTAACAGAACAGACAATATAAAACACACAAACAAGGTTTTTTACCTCTCTTTGATTTATGCGAGGGGCTGTTGTACTACCTCTATCTAAAAGAATGTATTGGTCACGAGAGGTGAATGGTTTCATATATAGGGTAATGATTTTCTTTATTCCAGAGGGGGGCCAACGATATGGCACAAAAGGTGTTTTGTTTTTCTAGGTTGCAAAAGAGCAGGTTTTCCTATGATCTCATCTAAAGAACTGCCCCCAAGGTATATTGTCATTCAAACCTTGACTATCTGTACGCAATTTAAAGACCCAACGTTGTTCTCTCTCAAGTAGTCGTTGCTCGAGGTTATCATTGTACTTGACGTGTTCTAGGATCACCCATCTCATGTCGTTCGGTGTATGCTGTTTTTCAATGAAATGTGTTGACATTTTTGTTGTCGCTCGTTTGCACCTGATATTACTACGGTGCTCAACAATCCTAGTACTGACTTTCCGTGTTGTCATTCCTACATAGGCGAGATTGCAGGTGCAGGTGATCAAATAAACTACTCCTGTGGTATTACAATTAGTGAAACTACGGAGTTCCCATGTCATTTGATTGTTGAATGCCACTCTTTTGGTAGCTGACGTGAGGTGACATACACTACAGTTACTGCACGGATAATGCCCCGTAGGTAGAGTTTTTAAGGTTCTTTGTCTATCAATTTCAGTATTGTTTGTTGGACGAGTATGGACAAAGTAGTTTTTAAGGTTCTTTCCTTTTCTGTGGCTAAACATCGGTTTTGGTATGTCTAGGTTTGCACTGTTTAATGTCCGCCAGTGCTTCTTAATGATCTTGGACACCTTGTTTGATGCTATGTTTTAGGTCGTTATACAGATCGGTCTCTTGTCTTCTGTGATTTTGGTTTGTCTGGGTTCAAGAAGAGCGTCTCTATTGTTGTTGCCTGCTCTTTTTTTGGCTGCTGAGATTAAGTGCTTGGGATACTGTCTGGCTTCCAACTTCTCCACCAAGTCCTTGGCTTGGATATGATAGTCTGTTTTCTCAGTGCAATTTCTTCTTAAACGTAAGAATTGACCAAAAGGTAAATTGTCTTTAAGTTGCTTAGGATGGAAGCTATCGTAGACTAAAAGACAATTTCTTGCTGTGGGTTTTAAATGCGTAGTAGTGGTCAAACCTCCTAGGTTAGCCATAATGTTAAGGTCCAGAAAGACCAATTGGGACCTGCTCATAGTGTGAGTGAACTTCAAAAAAGGATCCTGTGAGTTCAGCCAACTGATAAAATTCATGGCCTCGGTCTCATTGCCTTCCCAAATCACAAGCACATCGTCAATATAACGTTTCCATAGTTTTAAGTGATCGATGTGCGGATTTTGAGGGTTTAGTATCTTCTGTTTCTCAAGATGATGGACATAGAGTCCTGCCACACTCGGCGCGAAGGTGCTCCCCATACTAGTGCTGTGCACTTGACGGTATAAGGTATCTTCAAATCTGAAGTAGTTCTCAGTGAGGGCCAGTCGGCAACATTCGAGAACTACATGTCTTGGTGTGTGGTAAATCCAAGGGTTCTCGAAGAGTACGTCTTCAAGGATTTGCAAGGTTTCCTTATGCGGTAGACTAGTGTACAGGCTTTCTACATCAAGCCCCATTAAGATGTTGATTGTTGGGTTAAATGATAGATCTTTTAGAAGGCACAGGACAGCTTTTGTATCCTGTAGGTACGTGCTAGTACTCTGTATTATAGGTCGTAAGAAGGCGTCGGCAAACTTCGAGAGGGGTTCAAGGATTGACCCAATGCCGGACACTATTGGTCTCCCTGGTGGTTTTTCCATAGATTTATGAATCTTCGGGATGGTATAGAAGTAAGGAATCACGGGCTTGTTGCTTTCCAAAAAATCAGCTTCTTTTTTGGTTATCCAATTGTTCGCTGTCGATTCTTCCACTAGATAGGCAATTTCTATGCGTAAGCGTTCCGTCGGGTCTTCTTTGATTTTGACATAGTTTCTTGCATCTGCCAACAAATGGAGGCACACTTCTCGATATGCAGTAGTATTTTGCAATACTATGGCGCCGCCTTTGTCCGCTGGTTTTATAGTGACTTTTTCTCCAAAGCCAGCTGTTGTATGGCCTCATGTTCTTTCTTGCTCGTGTTATGGTAGGTTGTTATAGACCTGGGATCTATTTCAGATACTTCCTTTAGGACTGTTTTTTCAAAAGCCAACAATTCCACGGGGAGACACACCGACGGTGGTGTAAAGTTTGATTTTTTGTGGAGACCTGTGTCGCTCTCAGGATCACTAGTGGGTAGTTTGTCTTTAAAGAAAACCTGGAGTTTGATTTTTCTAATGAATTCGTTGACTTCACTACAAAGCCTGAATTTATCCAGACTAGGAGTTGGCACAAAACCAAGTCCTTTTTCTAGAACTGATATTTGTGTAGTAGTGAGGTTGGTGTCTGACAAGTTTACCACTAAACTAGGTTGTTGCTGGTTGTTGGGTTGTCTGGTGGGCCCATGCTCCTTGTGTGACTCCTCGAGGTTTCCAGGGGTTGGGCCCATTGTACTTGCTGGGTTCTTCTGATTCTCCCCCTCTGTGGTCCTTTGCCTCTTCCTAAAAAAGGATGGTTCTGGGGGTCATTTGGTTGTGCTTGTTCCCATGGCGCATGTGGCTGATATGAATAAGCATGTTGGTGGAAGGGGGTTGATGGGCCATAAAAGTAAGGCGGTGGGCCTCCATATGGTGGTGGTCCCTGGTATGTGGGCCAACCATAATTCTGGCCTCCCCGGTTCCTAACGCGTCCACCACGTGCTCGTCTGTTTCTGTTTCTGTTCTGTTGATCATAGCTTCCATCTGAGTGGTCTGAACTAGTGTCGGATCCATCGCTGTCGGTGTTATATCCCGAGTTTCTCCCTGACAGGATATATCCTTCTTTGGTGTAGGGGTAAGTTTTTTCATGTGAGAAGGATTTTAGATCTTTCTTAAATTTGGTGTATTTAGTGTCCTTCAAGGTTATTTCGAAATCTGTCATTGATTTATTCAATTCTTCCAGGCGTTTTTTAAGCTCAGTGACCCCTTGGAAGGTTTTTAGGCGGATTTCCAGTGTTTGAATCTCTCCTTTCATCTCCTCCGATAAACGTGCAGCAGTCTTAATTATAAGGACCAGCCAGTCCCTGGTGCAGTGCCAGGAAATAAGCGACCAATCCTTTTTAAATATTTTATCTTGCTGGAATATGAAAGGCTCGTTGCGTACAATCAATCCTCGTGGGGCAGTATTAGATCTTAAATACTCGGTCATCATGATAGCATGTACCAAGGTCTTTATTTGATTCCTTTTCAGTTCAGATAGTTCATCCCAGACCTGGCTGGATTCTTCTGAGTCTCTATGCGACGTTCCCGCTAGTGGGAGCATTGAGGCAATTGTTCTTTCAATTTCCTCTTCTGAGAATGTAAGTCCGGTAATTTCAGCCATGTTATTATAAAGGGTCGTGTCACGAGTAACCACTATAAGGATTAACTCCCACAGCTGGGTGCTGTAAATCACAAAATCAGAAAGGGGGGGGAGAAAGAGGGATACGCTAGGTCCACCCTCCAAAAACGATCATGAAATCACAAGGAACCGAGATCTCGGTTGCAAGAACCTAGCAAAAAAATATACAAAGGGTTTTTTTGCTCTATGAGAGTAAGAAAAAACAACAATACGAAAGGAAAAATGTCCTTTCTTGAGTCCCCTCACTCACCAGGGTTTCCCCACGGTGACATGCTTCATCATTGGGGCCATCCCAGCCCGCTGCGGGTTGGGGCGTGCTACGACTTGCGACAATACGTAGGAGCACTGGTTGTGGTTGACTATGTGTGGTGCGGTGACGGTGGTGGAGTGGGTGAGATTAAAAATATCTAGCTAGTGGGCAAAAATAATTTATTTAGGCTCCTAGCCGATATATTAAAAACGGGGTTGGTCTCTAGGATATCTGTCTTTGATGAGTCAGGAGTCCCTAGTAGACGTCAACTAGTTTCGAGCCTCCCCAGTGCTCTTCTTCACAACAAACAGGGTCCAGCCCTGTTTTGTACCACTCCAAGGTGACCTAAATATAGGAAAAAGTGATGCTACGGAATTCAAGCAGGCATGGGTTAATACATACTTTTTAGTATGGTAAACTGACCACGTAGTATCTGAAACAGAAAAGAGAAATAGCATTATCATGTACAACCTACTTCTTACTGTGTAGGTGAATATAGAAACCGCCATGCTACTGATCATGTTGTGTCTAAAACATAAATGAGAATTTTTCACGTACAACCTACTTCATGCTAAGTAGGTATGTTTTGAATCCGCCATGCTCCGCAATCACGCATCCAACCAAACAATCACTCATCCGTTATTCAGAGCTCTCTCGTGTCTAACCATGAACGGTTACGGGAGCTATATATACTTCACAAGGATTGGTGAATACGTGGCCTCGTTAATGCACTGTTTAAGTTGCTTTGAAAGGAAAGGTTTAAAGAATGGTTTAAAGGAAGGTCTCCCGTGACATTACCCTTAAAACCTCGACCTTATTGATTAACTATTTGTTCAATAAAAGTAATCACGGTCCAGTCAGGCTGTTGTATTGATTCATAATGTGCGCTAGATGATGCAATCACACACAGACTAGTACAAACAGACAATACGACATAAAAAATTACATGAAAAATTACATTAAGGAAAAACGCATACTGATTGTAAAGCAAAATTGTGCTTCATGGTCACTGAGGGACTGGAGAGATCACCAGCACTGTGGGAGGAAGCAAAACGATAATGAGAGCTTCGTAACTAGAAAATCAGAAAAAAACAGAACGGGTGCGCTGTGGTGGTTCGCCTCTAATCACCACAGGCCCTTAAAAATAGGCACTTCCAACAAGCCTTTTACTATCACTAAAAGGGCCGCCAAATTGAGCCTAATGCGGTGGCCATTTTGTGTCAGTCTCCGCTCTAGTCTTTTTCTTATGACTAGGCGATCAACTTCCTTTAAAAACCTGCACCCGGGAGAGACTCGCCAATATGCAGTCGCGAGGGTAAGCAGGTTACACGCTGGAGTAGACATCGTCCACAAGTAAGCTTATTCCTTTTCAGATCCAGAACGGGCAGCCAGCGGTAACACCACAGCGCACCCGTTCTGTTTTTTTCTGATTTTTTAGTTACGAAGCTCTCATTATCGTTTTGCTTCCTCCCACAGTGCTGGTGATCTCTCCAGTCCCTCAGTGACCATGAAGCACAATTTTGCTTTACAATCAGTATGTGTTTTTCCTTAATGTAGTTTTTCATGTAATTTTTTATGTCGTATTGTCTGTTTGTACTAGTCTGTGTGTGATTGCACCATCTAGCGCACATTATGAATCAATACAACAGCCTGACTGGACCGTGATTACTTTTATTGAACAAATAGTTAATCAATAAGGTCGAGTTTTTTAAGGGTAATGTCACGGGGAGACCTTCCTTTTTAAACCATTCTTTTAAACCTTTCCTTTCAAAGCAACTTAAACAGTGCATTAACGAGGCCACGTATTCACCAATCCTTGTGAAGTATATATAGCTCCGTAACCGTTCATGGTTAGACACGAGAGAGCTCTGAATAACGGATGAGTGATTGTTTGGTTGGATGCGTGATTGCAGAGCATGGCGGATTCAAAACATACCTACTTAGCATGAAGTAGGTTGTACGTGAAAAATTCTCATTTATGTTTTAGACACAGCATGATCAGTAGCATGGCGGTTTCTATATTCACCTACACAGTAAGAAGTAGGTTGTACATGATAATGCTATTTCTCTTTTCTGTTTCAGATACTACGTGGTCAGTTTACCATACTAAAAGTATGTATTAACCCACGCCTGCTTGAATTCCGTAGCATCACTTTTTCCTATATTTAGGTCACCTTGAGTGGTACAAAACAGGGCTGGACCCTGTTTGTCCTGAAGAAGAGCACTGGGGAGGCTCAAAACTAGTTGACGTCTACTAGGGACTCCTGACTCATCAAAGACAGATACCCTAGAGACCAACCCCGTTTTAATATATCGGCTAGGAGCCTAAATAAATTCTTTGCGCACTAGCTAGATATTTTTAATCTCACCCACTCCACCACCATCACCGCACACACATAGTCAACCACAACCAGTGCTCCTACATATTGTCGCAAGTCGTAGCACGCCCCAACCCTGCAGCGGGTTGGGATGGCCTCAATGATGAAGCATGTCACCATGGGGAAACCCTGGTGAGTGAGGGGACTCAGAAAGGACATTTTTCCTTTCGTATTGTTGTTTCTTCACTCTCATAGAGCAAAAAAACCCTTTGTATATTTTTTTGCTAGGTTCTTGTAACCAAGATCTCGGTTCCTTGTGATTTCATGATCGTTTTTGGAGGGTGGACCTAGCGTATCCCTCTTTCTCCCCCCCCCTCCTGATTCTGGGATTCCATTCACCAGTAGGTGGTGGAAGTGTCTACTCCCCTCTGGAATCTCCAACTCACCTTGTGGGCCCATTTTCCAGTTGAAGGCTATGAGGGCTTCCTCATCTGAGGAATCACCCTCTAAAGCTACACTTGCAACCCCTGGAGCTACACTAGGGGCTGTAATTTTTTTAGGACAGCTAGGGTCCTTGGTGTGGTGTCCTGCCTTTTGGCAGTTGTGACACCATACCCTGTTGGGATCCCAATTCTTACCTTGGTACCCAGTTTTAGTTTGTGAGGTGTCTTTGGGCCCTCCCTACTGGTCAGGTTTTTGGGGGCTACCTGGGACTCCTTACTTTTATCTTTTAGAGGCTCACTGTCTTTCCTCTGGGGAGGTTTTGTAACCCCTTTCTTTTGGTCACCCCCAGTGGACGTCCTAGTTACCCTTGTCTTGACCCAATGGTCCACCTTCTTTCCCAATTCTTGGGGAGAAATTGGACCTAGGTCTACCAGATACTGATGCAACTTTTCATCAATGCAATTACTTAATATGTGTTCGTTCATAAACAAATTATAAAGACCATCATAATCTTGCACTTTGCTTCCAGTCAACCAGCCATCTAGTGTCTTAACTGAGTAGTCTACAAATTCCACCCAGGGCTGACTCTGGGTTTTCTGAGCCCCCCCTAAATCTAATTCTATACTCCTCAGCTGTGAGTCCAAATCCCTCAATCAGAGTTCTCTTCATTAGATCATAAGACCCAGCATCTGCCCCACTAAGGGTCAGAAGTCTGTCTCTGCACTTACCAGTGAGCTTTCTTCACTCTTCTGGCTTCACAAGCCCTCTCAAAGGCTGTGAACCATTTTGTGATATCATCACTCTCTTCATATTTAGGGACAATCCCTTTGGGGATTTTAGGATCATAATATTGCTCTTATCCTTATTTAGTAAATTGCTGCCACAATTGATGGGTCCTAAGCCCATCTCTGCTCTTTCTTTTTCTAGAGCCAGGAGTCTGGTCTCTAGGTCTAATCATTTGGTCAGCCTGGCTAGCAGGATGTCCTCCTCATTGAGGCTTTCCTCAATGTCCTCAGTAGTGCCTGACCCACCTGTGTGGGATCTAGGTACTGAGAGGTTGATTCTTGGAGTCAAGGGTACTTGAACCCTTTTCTCCCTAGGAAGTGGAGGGGGTTGATCTACCAGGTCATCCCCTTCCCCTCCTTCCTCATCTGACTGGTCTTCACCATTTTCAGATGGGTGGTCCTTAGCATATTTTAAACAAAAGAGGGGGGAACAATGGGCTTTTGCGGAGGTCCACACGTACATGCCCTGATATACTGTGAAAGTTAGAGTACGGAGTTCCTCAGTGGGTCATAGAACACAAATGAAGGTGATGTATGGTGAAAGGTTGGACCGAAATACTATGTGGAGGGGAATTCCTCCTTTCGGAACTAGGGCCCTCACACACCCGGCAAGCTAGGTGTCATGCTTCATCATATGGGCCTGCTCCTCGTCGGGTCGGCGCTGCAATACCCGACGGGCACCCATAAAGGGGCTCTTTGGCGGAGATCTTTTGTTCCTTGCCGTATAGGTGCCGTGGGTGTAAGGGGCCTAGTATGTGTAGATGTCAAAGTGAAGTGTGCAGATTAAAACAGGGGTGGGATTCCTCTAAATGACTTTATTCAGGGAAGACCCTAGCCTGATTAAAAAGAATATAGGAGAGGCGACAATCTGGCTACAATGTGTCGGAAGTGCGCTCTACTCCTAGGTGGTCGACATGTTTCTCGCCTGGTAGTCACGAATGATCTGTGGCGATTCCTCAGGACCGTGTGTGAAGAACTATCTACAAATTAATGGTAATGTGGGCAACTACATACCATACAGTGGTTCTACAGGAGTATTATCCGCAGTTGAGAAGCCAACCTTTGAAGGAAACATAGGGAAAAAAACCTTATGTAGTATTTGTGCATAAATCATCATACATCAGGCAACAATTCATTAAATGTGTCCATGACCTCATTATCAGACATATACGGTGTGATCAATATGGCTTGATACTTCTCATTTATCAACTTGTGGCGGGTAAACCGATAGTCTCCGGTATAGGCTCCATTTTGGAGCCTCTCTCCAAATTCTGTGATCACTTCCTCCAACCACTGGTCAAGTCAACCCCTTCATACATACAGGACACCACAGACATCCTACGTATCATAGGTGAATTGAGGAACACAGAAGATATTCACCTACTGGTGACTTTAGATGTAGAACAACTGTACACCAACATCCCCCAGCGTGAGACACTGACAGTCATCAAATCAGTCCTCAACGGGGTAGAGTGGACCTCACCTACACCAGTCACATTCATAATGCAATGTGCTACACTGGCACTCTCAGAGAATTTCTTCGAGTACAACAAACAACTCTTCCATCAGTCTCAGGGTACTTCCATGGGGAGCACTTTTGCCCCTAGTGTGGCTTGCCTCTACATGGCAGCATTTGAAGAGGAGGTGATCCAACATTCTGACAACCCCTTCAAAGAGAACCTGAGAATGTGGAAGAGGTTCATTGATGATATTCTGATCTTTTGGAAGGGAGACTTGTCCACATGTGAAGATTTCTGCAGGTGGATTAACACTAAGAATGAGTATCTCAAATTCACACACACCATCTCCCCTGACAGTATACCTTTTTTGGACCTCACCATCAGACTTGACAATGGGCAGTTAAGCACTACTATGTACAAAAAACCAACAGACAGGAACAGTTTACTGCTGTACAGTAGTCATCACCCCCGAGCCCTGAGAGATAACCTTTCCATTTGGCCAATTTCTGCGCATTCGGCGAAATTGTAGCTCAATTGAGGATTGTGAGAAGTTGGCCTGGTATATGCTGTTCACTAATTAAAGTGGACACCTTGCACCAGGGCAAATCGACTCTTATGGTAGATAGGTTTAAGACAACCTTTTAAAGAAAGCTATCCTAGTGGTAGCTGTGGAGAGCAGCCTTCAGGCTAAGTCTCGGAGGAATGTAAAGCAGCTTGTTTTACCATATAATCTCTTGAATCATCAAATGAAAAGACACCACACAGGTATATATATCAAATATATATGTATTTATTTCTAAATAACTCTCTACTAATCTCTTTATGAGATTAGAAGACAAACATATGCACAAATCAACGTTTCACAATAAGTTAAGCACAAAATATGGCTGGGGCCCTAGGGGCGTACCAGACCATATACTAAGTAAGAGACTTAGAAACAACGACTTGCAGGAGACAAGGCCTAGGGCCTTCAGAAGTGCCGGGGCCTCACGAAACCACCCAAGGCAGGTAAGTAAAGGACCCACGGGGGACGCGTGCAGTGTGGATACACAGGCGCGAATCGCCGTTAGCTTCAATGGGGCAAGTCGCGGTTGGAAATAAAGAGTTTTAGGATACTTCGGGAGAACCTACAAGCAAGTCACTTACAGGGTAAGTAGTTCTAGGGCCCACACCCACAGGAGCACCGTAGTGCTGGAGTTACCTCACCCAGGGAAGCCGGGTGCACAGGTGTCCTTTGGTGTCGGGTCGCGGCGTCGTTTTCAATGGCGAACAAAGAAGACTTGCTGCTTGCGGGAGCTGAAGAAGTGTCCGGTGGAATCCAAGCCTGGATTCTGAAGAAGGATGACCTGAAAGCAGAGGGGACAGTGTTCAAAGTCACTTGGCAGTGACCCGGGGCAAGGAAGATGGATGCCCACCGTCGTCGGTCGCTTCAGGTCGGTTGCGGGTGCCTTGACTCTTCAGCCACGTGGTCCAGGAGGCGTCGACAACAACCAGGAGCTGGATTCGGTGTGTCCCTCGACGTCTGCAGCTGACTGCGGTGTCGGCAACTCGATCGGAGCCAACAAGCCTTGGCAGCCGCAAGTCTTGGGGAGATGGAGAAAAGTCGATGGCGCAGACCAGCAAGGTCTGTGGAACTCACCCAGCAAGGGTAAGTCAGGGCAGGCCTGGAGCAACCAGGGAAGCCCTTTGGTTTCTTTAAGAAGTCTTCTGGGGACCCACAAGCTGGCGGGCAAGGGATCGCGAAGACACCTCGGGCGGAATCACTCAACAGGGGCCCACGGTCACTCGGGACGGTGTAGGCCTCTGATCTTCGGAGGGATTCCTGCTGGAGGTCGAGACCACACGTGGTCCAAAGCACAGGTTCGTAGAACGTTGTGAAGGGGTTGCACTTGACAATAGTGCACGGTACCCAGGGGTCGCTGTTCCTCGTTACTCGTGGGGTCCACTTGCCTCAGCTTCGCTGGGGACTCACGATGGCCTGGGAGAGGTCAGGAAATCCACTTCTTGGGCTGCAGGGACTTCGGACTCCGGCGGGAGCGGCGTAGTTTGCGACCGTCGTTGTCGTTTTGGTGCCTGCCAAGCAGGGGAGTCACTCCTTGACTCCAAGGGAGATTCTTCTGTCTTCCAAAGGTAGTGGAACGTCGAAGGGCCAGGATTCTTCTGTAGAGTGTCGTCCAGGGGTTATCTGCTTTGCAATGGCAAGGTTCCCCCTCTTATACTAAAAAGAGGGGATGGACTAGCTCTATGACCCCACCTATGGGAGGGTCAAGGGAGGGGTGGCTACACCCACTTCCCTTTGTCCAGTTTCACGCCAGAGCAGGGGCAGGTAGCCCCTGAGCTGGTTTGAACTGGCATATGCACAGAGGAGCCTTCTGCTCCCCCAGTGCAGGACTTCAAAGCACTCTAAGAGTGCACCCACCCAGCCCCAATACACTAAACCCTGTCTGGAAGGTGGTTACACCTCCCTGTGACAGGATGCCTATTGTTGGGCTTCCTCCACTGTGAGTTTCGGTCATCAGCAGGAGGGCAGCCCAGTGTCTGTGACTGGTGGCATCCATTTTGTGATGCCAGGGCTCTTTAGGATTCTACCGCATTTCCACAGCAGGTACATGTCTTATCCCTCTAGAAGGGTGGAATGCTACCCCCGCCGCCAAGATTGGCGGGGGGTAGTATTCCAAGATGTTTGACACCAAACACGACATGTTTTGATGCAGCCATTCCAAAGTTAGCATTTACCGCGAGGATATAATGCACTTAAGAGTATATGGTTTAACCGCATCCACAAACAGCACCAGAGAATGGACTCTGAGAACTGCAGAGGGGCCCTGCTCATGCAGAGGCACCCCCTCACATAGAAGCCAAGGACCCTGCCCTCAGGATTGATAGGGCCTGCCTTAGGGGTGACTGATAGGTTTATATGTGTGTGCAGGAGAGATATAGGAAACCTATATCTCAGTGAGGGGTGCTAGCACCACCTCACCCAGGCTGCAGTAGCAGGCCTGTGGTGTCAGATTTAGACTGCTTCCCAGGGGTGGCATAACATATGCTGCAGCCCCTGGGAGGCCTGTGAAGTACCTATGCCCTTGGTACCTAAGGTACCATATACTAGGGACTCATAAGGCACCACAGTATCCAATCACTAGTGCACCTAGAGTGCACTCCATGTCGTTTAGAGAGAACAGAGAGGCTGGGGCCCTGATTGGCAGGGACCCAGCCAGACTATAGCCAGAAACCAGTGCTAACATCAGAAAAAAAGTGGGGGCAACATAAGAGGCAGATCCTACTCTCCTACACAACCCCCAAACGTAGGGACACTAAACTAACCTTGACCAGTTGAGTCTTCGTGTTCAAAGTGGAAATACCTTGAGAGTCCATCTGCATTGGCATGTTGGGTCCCAGGCCTATGTTCCACTGTATAGTCCATCCCCTGTAGGGAAATGGACCACCTCAAAAGTTTTGGGTTTTCACCTTTCATCTGCTTTAGCCATAGGAGGGGCTTGTGGTCAGTCTGAACTATGAAGTGAGTGCCAAACAAGTATGGCCTCAGCTTCTTCAGGGCCCATACCACAGCAAAGGCCTCCCTCTCTATAGCTGACCAACGTTTCTCTCTAGGGGTCAGCCTTCTGCTAATAAAAGCTACTGGCTGGTCTTGACCTTCATCATTCAGTTGAGACAGTACAGCTCCCACACCCAGCTCAGAAGCATCTGTTTGGACAATGAACTTTTTGGTGTAGTCTGGACTCTGTAAGATGGGGGCAGTGCACATGGCCTGCTTTAGGTCTTCAAATGCCTTTTGACAGCTAGCTGTCCACTGAACCTTTTTTGGCATTTTCTTAGAGGTAAGATCATTCAAGGGGGTCACTATAGATCCATATCCCTTGACAAACCTCCTATAGTACCCAGTCAGGCCTAAGAAGGCTCTCACCTGTGTCTGGGTGGTTGGAGCAACCCATTCCAGTATGGTTTGGATTTTGCTCTGCAAAGGCTGAACCTGGCCTCCACCTACAAGGTGGCCCAGGTACACAACCTGACTCTGCCCTATCTGGCACTTGGTGGCCTTGATAGTGAGGCCTGCTTTCTGCAGGGCCTCCAAAACATTTCTGAGGTGGACCAGGTGATCCTGCCAGGAGGAACTAAAGACAGCAATATCATCTAGATAAGCTGAGCAATAAGTTTCCATCCCTGCCAGAACTTTATTCACCAACCTCTGAAAAGTGGCAGGTGCATTTTTCAATCCAAAGGGCATCACCACAAAGTGGTAGTGCCCACCAGGAGTCGAAAATGCTGTTTTGGCTTTTGCATCATCAGCTAATCTGATTTGCCAGTAGCCAGCTGTTAGGTCAAATGTGCTTAGATACTTGGCTGAGGCCAAAGTATCAATCAGCTCATCTGCCCTTGGTATGGGATAGGCATCAGTCCTAGTGACTGCATTGAGGCCTCTGTAGTCTACACAAAACCTCATTTCTTTCTTACCACCCTGGGTATGAGGCTTGGGTACCAGGACTACTGGGCTAGCCCAAGGGCTATCTGAAGGCTCAATCACGCCTAACTCCAACATTTTCTGGACTTCAGTCCTGATACAGTCCCTGACATGGTCAGGTTGCCTGTAGATTTTATTCTTGACAGGCAGACTGTCCCCAGTGTCCACCTCATGGGTGCACCAGGTAGTCTGACTAGGGGTCAGGCTAAACATATGTCTAAACTGTTGCAGAACTTGTCTGCACTCAGTTTGCTGATGGTCAGTGAGGCTGCTTGCCAAAGCAACACCATCTACTGACCCATCATCAGGGTTCTGAGAGAGCAGGTCAGGGAGAGGGTCACTCTCCTCCTCCTGGTCCTCATCAGTTGCCATGAGCAAGCCCATTTCAGCCCTGTCAACATATGGCTTTAATCTGTTGACATGAAGCACCCTTAGGGGGCTCCTGGGAGTTCCAAGATTCACCAGATAGGTGACTTCTCCCTTCTGTTCAACTATTGTATGGGGGCCACTCCACTTGTCCTGGAGGGCTGCTGGGGCCACAGGCTCCAACACCCACACTTTCTGTCCTGGCTGGTATACAGTCAGCACAGCCTTTGGTCATGCCAAGCTTTTTGCAATTCTTGGCTGGCCTCCAGGTTTTGGTTGCCTTTTTCATGTACTCTGCCATCCGGGAGCGGAGACCAAGTACATAGTCCATCACATCTTGTTTGGGGGCTTGAGAGGTAACTCCCAGCCCTCTTTTACCAAACATAGTGGACCTCTCACAGGATGCCCAAACAGAAGCTCAAATGGGCTGTAGCCAACCCCCTTCTGTGGAACCTCTCTGTATGCAAACAAAAGGCAAGGAAGAAGAAGGTCCCATTTCCGCCTAAGCTTCTCTGGGAGTCCCTTAATCATTCCTTTCAAGGTCTTGTTGAAGCGTTCAACTAAACCATTGCATTGTGGGTGATAGGGGGTGGTGAACTTATAAGTTACACCACACTCCTTCCACATTGCTTTCAGATATCCTGACATGAAGTTGGTACCTCTGTCAGAAATGACCTCCTTTGGAAAACCCACTCTGGAGAAAACTCCAATGAGGGCTCTTGCCACCACAGGTGCTGTGGTGGTCCTCAGAGGAATTGCCTCTGGGTACCTGGTGGCATGATCCACTACCACCAGGATAAATCTGTGCCCAGATGCAGTCTGAGGGTCAAGGGGACCAACAATGTCAATCCCTACCCTTTCAAAGGGTACCCCCACCACAGGTAGTGGTATCAGGGGGCCTTTGTTGTGCCACCTGCCTTACCACTGGCTTGGCAAGTGACACAGGAGCGACAAAACTCCTTTGTGTCCTCTGACATATGTTGCCAATGAAAATGTGGAACAAGCCTGTCCCAGGTCTTGTTTTGGCCCAAGTGTCCTGCCAAAGGGATATCATGTGCTAAGGTCAAGAGGAACCCCCTAAACTTCTGAGGTATTACCAACCTCCTGGTGGCTCCAGGGGCTGGGTCTCTACCCTCAGAATATAGGAGTCCCTCATCCCAATAAACTTTATGGGACCCCTAGCAATCCCAGCAGCCTCAGCAGCAGCCTGCTGTCTGAGGGGTTCAAGAGAGGGGCAGCACTGTTGCTCCTTACTCAGATCTTCCCTAGAAGGGCCCCTGCCCCCAAGAACTCAACCTGATCAGGCTCAAGTCCCTCTGGGGCAGTTCCTTCTTCAGGATCTGCTTCACCTCCCTCTGGGGGTGAATCTGTGATCTGAGACAGAGGGGAAGGCACTGCCTTTACCCTACTGCTCCTCCTCTTGGGAAGCATCTGGTCCATTGTTCCAGGATCCAGAGCTGGTTCAGTGTCATGCATTCTTGCTTGTGACCTGGTCACAGCAAATACCTCTGCAGGGATGCCCAACATCTCAGCATGAGTCCATAACTCTACTTCAGACCAGGCTGAAGTCTCTAGATCATTGCCCAATAGACATTCTACAGGGAGGTCTGCACTGACTACAACCTTCTTGAGGCCAGTTACCCCTCCCCAGGAGAAATTCACAACTGCCAGACTATGGTTGGTCTGGACATTGCTTGCATTGGTCACCTGGTACATTTCACCCAGGATGATCTGTCCTGGGTCCACTAGGTCCTCTGCCACCATGGTGAGACTAGCACCTGTGTCCCTAAATGCCAAAGCCTGTTTGCCATTTATCAAAGGCTGCTGTTTGTACTTGCCCAGATTACTGGGGCTTACTAGGAAGGACATATCAATGTTTCCCTCACAAATCAGCATTGCCTGAGTGGTCACTCTGACTAGGTCAGAATCCACTTCAGAACCCAGGGTCAACCCTACTACACCCTTATTCTGAGTACCACCTCCACCAGTAGCTGAGCTAGGGGCACAGTTGCCTTAGGGGCAGGAGTGGTGGTGGTTTGGTCTTTGGACTTGGTACAATCAGAAGTCCAGTGCCCTTTCTGTTTACAGAATTTGCACCAGGGCTTCTTTTGGCCTTTTCCCTTGTTGGACTGTGACTCCCCACCAGATGCAGATTGTTGGGGCCCTTGTGAAGACTTCTGGTCTTTTGACTTATCCCCACCTTTCTCAGAGCCTTTAGGATCTTGCTTCTTAGTGTCACCCCCTTGGTTCTGGGTTTTCTGCCTCACCCTGGTTCTGACCCATTT
The DNA here is from genome assembly GCA_963921515.1 of Calotriton arnoldi. NCBI lineage: Eukaryota > Metazoa > Chordata > Amphibia > Caudata > Salamandridae > Calotriton > Calotriton arnoldi. The sequence goes on along the minus strand of CAWUFW010006224.1, from coordinate 1,038,591 downwards.
GTCTGCCTTCTTTCCCAATTCTTGGGGAGAGGTCAGATCAGAGTCCACCAGGTACTGATGCAACAACTGGTTCTGGCAATTATTTAGGATCTGTTCTCTCATCATCAGATTATACAATCCCTTGAAATCAGTAACCCTACTGCCAACCAGCCAACCCTCTAGAGCCTTGGTTGCACAATCAACAAAGTCAGTCCAGTCCTGAGTCTGTGCCTTCTGGGTATCTCTGAACTTTAACCTGTACTGCTCAGTGGTTAAGCCAAACCCATCTATCAGTGCACTCTTCAGGACCTCATAATCATCAGCATCCTCCTCTCTAACAGTGAGGAGCTTGTCTCTTCCTTTATCTGAAAAGGAGAGCCACAAGATTGCTGCCCACTGCTTTTGGGGGACCTGCTGTACTCTACAGGCCCTCTCCATAGCAGTTATCCACTTGTGGATATCATCCCCACTCTGGTAGGGAGGAACAACCTTGCTCAGGTTCCTATGGTCAGGAATATATTCTCTGCCTCTAGGGACACTGTTGCTGCCACCAGGGGGTTCTAACCCCTCTTTTCTAGAAGCTCTCTGGATCTCCAGGGCTTCCCTATCCAGTGCCAACTGCTTTTTTCTGAGGGCCACTCTGGCTTCCTCATACTGGAGCAGTTTGCACCTTCTCTCAGAGGAGGTCTCTCTTAAGGAAAAGTATGAGCTCCTCTGCTGGACAAATTCTCTGCCAGAGTGATAAGAGTGGTTAGATTCCCTGGAAGGGGATCTGTGCCTCTCCTCCTCTCTGTCAGTTCTCTTAGGGAGAATTCCTCTGTCCTTTTCAGGCCCCTTGGAGCCTGGCCCTTCAATCACAGAATCTTGGTCATTCTGATTTTCATCATCTGACCCAGATACTATGACTGACCCACCCACTGATTCAAACCCTTTAGCTCCTAGAGCCAATCTAAGGTCATCTGCTGTCAGCAGATCTATCAGGTGGAGTGTTGAGGGACTCTGTCCTAGTCTCAGGTGTCTGTCAACACATATGGCTCTCAAGTCAGAGAAAGCCATGTCCTTATACTGAGGCTGAGTGGATCCACTGGGTCCACCCTTTAAGGACATTCTAGTGTTGTGCAGTGTTGTACTACCTACACTAGTTTGTGGCCTACTGATCCTAGCTTGAGCTGTGGAAAGGGTGTGCTATCCCTTGGCACACAGCTCTAAGTTCAGTAGAACTTATTGATACTAAGCTTGACTTTATATGTACCTTGAGTACCTATAATGGTTTTCAGTTAGTAATTCAAATAGAGATTTTCTGGTAAAACAATGGCAAGCTGGAATCCCACACGCTGCCCACCAATGTGAGAAGTTGGCCTGGTATATGCTGTTCACTAATTAAAGTGGACACCTTGCACCAGGGCAAATCGACTCTTATGGTAGATAGGTTTAAGACAACCTTTTAAAGAAAGCTATCCTAGTGGTAGCTGTGGAGAGCAGCCTTCAGGCTAAGTCTCGGAGGAATGTAAAGCAGCTTGTTTTACCATATAATCTCTTGAATCACCAAATGAAAAGACACCACACAGGTATATATATCAAATATATATGTATTTATTTCTAAATAACTCTCTACTAATCTCTTTATGAGATTAGAAGACAAACATATGCACAAATCAACGTTTCACAATAAGTTAAGCACAAAATATGGCTGGGGCCCTAGGGGCGTACCAGACCATATACTAAGTAAGAGACTTAGAAACAACGACTTGCAGGGAGACAAGGCCTAGGGCCTTCAGAAGTGCCGGGGCCTCACGAAACCACCCAAGGCAGGTAAGTAAAGGACCCACGGGGGACGCGTGCAGTGTGGATACACAGGCGCGAATCGCCGTTAGCTTCAATGGGGCAAGTCGCGGTTGGAAATAAAGAGTTTTAGGATACTTCGGGAGAACCTACAAGCAAGTCACTTACAGGGTAAGTAGTTCTAGGGCCCACACCCACAGGAGCACCGTAGTGGTGGAGTTACCTCACCCAGGAAGCCGGGTGCACAGGTGTCCTTTGGTGTCGGGTCGCGGCGTCGTTTTCAATGGCGAACAAAGAAGACTTGCTGCTTGCGGGAGCTGAAGAAGTGTCCGGTGGAATCCAAGCCTGGATTCTGAAGAAGGATGACCTGAAAGCAGAGGGGACAGTGTTCAAAGTCACTTGGCAGTGACCCGGGGCAAGGAAGATGAATGCCCACCGTCGTCGGTCGCTTCAGGTCAGTTGCGGGTGCCTTGACTCTTCAGCCACGTGGTCCAGGAGGCGTCGACGACAACCAGGAGCTGGATTCGGTGTGTCCCTCGACGTCTGCAGCTGACTGCGGTGTCGGCAACTCGATCGGAGCCAACAAGCCTTGGCAGCCGCAAGTCTCGGGGAGATGGAGAAAAGTCGATGGCGCAGACCAGCAAGGTCTGTGGAACTCACCCAGCAAGGGTAAGTCAGGGCAGGCCTGGAGCAACCAGGGAAGCCCTTTGGTTTCTTTAAGAAGTCTTCTGGGGACCCACAAGCCGGCGGGCAAGGGATCGCGAAGACACCTCGGGCGGAATCACTCAACAGGGGCCCACGGTCACTCGGGACGGTGTAGGCCTCTGATCTTCGGAGGGATTCCTGCTGGAGGTCAGGACCACACGTGGTCCAAAGCACAGGTTCGTAGAACGTTGTGAAGGGGTTGCACTTGACAATAGTGCACGGTACCCAGGGGTCGCTGTTCCTCGTTACTCGTGGGGTCCACTTGCCTCAGCTTTGCTGGGGACTCACGATGGCCTGGGCGAGGTCAGGAAATCCACTTTTTGGGCTGCAGGGACTTCGGACTCCGGCGGGAGCGGCGTAGTTTGCGACCGTCGTTGTCGTTTTTGGTGCCTGCCAAGCAGGGAGTCACTCCTTGACTCCAAGGAGATTCTTCTGTCTTCCAAAGGTAGTGGAACGTCGAAGGCCAGGATTCTTCTGTAGAGTGTCGTCCAGGGGTTATCTGCTTTGCAATGGCAAGGTTCCCCCTCTTATACTAAAAGAGGGGATGGACTAGCTCTATGACCCCACCTATGGGAGGGTCAAGGGAGGGGTGGCTACACCCACTTCCCTTTGTCCAGTTTCACGCCAGAGCAGGGGCAGGTAGCCCCTGAGCTGGTTTGAACTGGCATATGCACAGAGGAGCCTTCTGCTCCCCCAGTGCAGGACTTCAAAGCACTCTAAGAGTGCACCCACCCAGCCCCAATACACTAAACCCTGTCTGGAAGGTGGTTACACCTCCCTGTGACAGGATGCCTATTGTTGGGCTTCCTCCACTGTGAGTTTCGGTCATCAGCAGGAGGGCAGCCCAGTGTCTGTGACTGGTGGCATCCATTTTGTGATGCCAGGGCTCTTTAGGATTCTACCGCGTTTCCACAGCAGGTACATGTCTTCTCCCTCTAGAAGGGTGGAATGCTACCCCCGCCGCCAAGATTGGCGGGGAGTAGTATTCCAAGATGTTTGACACCAAACACGACATGTTTTGATGCAGCCATTCCAAAGTTAGCATTTACCGCGAGGATATAATGCACTTAAGAGTATATGGTTTAACCGCATCCACAAACAGCACCAGAGAATGGACTCTGAGAACTGCAGAGGGGCCCTGCTCATGCAGAGGCACCCCCTCACATAGAAGCCAAGCACCCTGCCCTCAGGATTGATAGGGCCTGCCTTAGGGGTGACTGATAGGTTTATATGTGTGTGCAGGAGAGATATAGGAAACCTATATCTCAGTGAGGAGTGCTAGCACCACCTCACCCAGGCTGCAGTAGCAGGCCTATGGTGTCAGATTTAGACTGCTTCCCAGGGGTGGCATAACATATGCTGCAGCCCCTGGGAGGCCTGTGAAGTACCTATGCCCTTGGTACCTAAGGTACCATATACTAGGGACTCATAAGGCACCACAGTATCCAATCACTAGTGCACCTAGAGTGCACTCCATGTCGTTTAGAGAGAACAGAGAGGCTGGGGCCCTGATTGGCAGGGACCCAGCCAGACTATAGCCAGAAACCAGTGCTAACATCAGAAAAAAAGTGGGGGCAACATAAGAGGCAGATCCTACTCTCCTACAAGGATTATAAAAAAGAGGCAGAATCTTTATCCAAGAATCTGTTGGATAGACAGTACCCACCCAAGCATGTTACTACATCTATGAAAAGGGCCAGGAACAACCACCGAGATGCCCTACTGGAGGCTAAACCAAAAGAACCTTCAGATACACTGACATGTGTTACCTCTTTTACCCCAGACTCCAACAAAATAAAGAATATCATTAATAAACATTGGAGGATCCTTAACACAGGTTCCTTAGAGATCTCCAAACCTCGGTTTTGCGTTTAAACGCACGAGAAACATCAAGGATATACTTATCCACACCAGACCTAAACCATCAAACACTAACGAGCAAAGATCGCTATGGGACCTTCCACCGGTCCAGGGCCACTATCCCTGTGGCTCATGCGCAGTATGCCCTCAAACAAGACCTACTAAGGAGCTAACCCTGTCCAGCTCCTTCACCTGGAAAGATTACAAAACACACAAACTGCAACACAACCAGATGTGTGTATCTTATCACATGCCCATGTAACAAACATTACATAGGGATGACTATGAGAGCAGTCAAAATGAGAATAACTGAACACAAAAGCAAAATTTGTTGCCAAAAACCACCACAAAACTGTACACACACTTTAAAGAAGAGAAACATACCCCAGAAAGCCTACGGTGGGTAGTACTAGAGAGCCACCCTGCTATTTCACCGTCGACCCTCTTTAGAGTGGAACAAAGATGGGTTCACCGTTTGGGCACAGACCAACAAGGACTCAATGATGATATCCCGTGGGGGAGCCTTACAAACAGTAGATGACTTGGCATCCGAAAACATGTTCCCTGACACTTGAATATTGGGAGCTGTCATATACACACATGTCAATACGTGGCTCTCTACACCAGCATCAACATGCGGCTTCCATTTTACTTGCCCACATGCTTTGACACGTATGAGCAAATATACCTTGTTACAGGCTAGTAATAAACAGTAAATAATACTCTAACTATTACACTAGAAGACACGATCCACAATAAGACAAGGGGTTGACTACATCATAGAAGGCCCTCCTTCTGGAATGGTATATTCGCCACACGCAGGCTGTGGGATACACATCGGTCCCTCCAAGATGGCCGACACGTATTACTTCAATACCGGCATTATAACCAATCATGTTTGAGTTTCCCACATGCAAATCTATGACTCAATAACCAGCGGTTTCTAGCTGGCTGACATTTTAACCAAGACACAAGTTAATTCGGCCTTTTATGACATATTTGCGCATTATGTTTAAAGAAACCAGCGCCTTCATAGGCTTCTAAGACACTCCAAGATGGCCGACGCAATACCACTCTATACCGCCTATTCTTTTTTGTTCACCACCTGACCAGCTCTATCACAGGTGAAAACCATTGAGTGCCCGCCCCGCCCCCATTTGCAATTAAGAGAGGTATATAGACCAGTTCACACTGAGGGACATTACCATCCCGGGTGCAGCGGAGCAGGGTAGGTCAACCACTGAGCTTCTTCTTTGAGCAGGTGAGTATCTAAGACGCTTTCTGGATTCGTCCCACGTCTCCTACCAGCATCGGAGGTAAGCGGGTGTGGAGAACAGTGCCATTGGGTAACTGTCTTAGTCCTGACTAATATTAATTCCTCCCGCTTACTCATACGTGCTCAAGAGGGCCCTCTGTTACATTGCAGTACCGGGCCCTCACCTTGCTGAGACGCCCCCCTGCTGCAGTGCTTTCTGAGCTACCGCCTGAAGCCCCAGAATAAGATTTACGGGGGCCTTTTTTACGAGTAGGACGGGCGGTCTACTTTGCACACTACCTTGCCCCCGTATCGCCGCTGCATGGCATGACTGGCGACCCAATGGGCCCCTAGAATTGATGGTTAGCAGTTTTTATGCTTACCTGCTAATCACTATTTTTAAACTTTTCCTTGTTTAGACACAACATTACGTGTGTCTTTTTCCTGCTGCAACTGATGAAGCACGATCTTACAAAGTTGAGGTGAGGTTTAGACTAGTCTCACCACTACAGCCTTTTCATCATTTTTGCTGGTTTTAGTATATTTTAAGTCACGGTTGTGCTACTATCGCACCTTTTACCCGCCACAAGTTGATAAATTAGAAGTATCAAGCCATATTGATCACACCGTATATGTCTGATAATGAGGTCATGGACACATTTAATGAATTGTTGCCTGATGTATGATGATTTATGCACAAATACTACATAAGGTTTTTTTCCCTATGTTTCCTTCAAAGGTTGGCTTCTCACCTGCGGATAATACTCCTGTAGAACCACTGTATGGTATGTAGTTGCCCACATTACCATTAATTTGTAGATAGTTCTTCACACACGGTCCTGAGGAATCGCCACAGATCATTCGTGACTACCAGGCGAGAAACATGTCGACCACCTAGGAGTAGAGCGCACTTCCGACACATTGTAGCCAGATTGTCGCCTCTCCTATATTCTTTTTAATCAGGCTAGGGTCCTCCCTGAATAGAGTCATTTAGAGGAATCCCACCCCTGTTTTAATCTGCACACTTCACTTTGACATCTACACATACTAGGCCCCTTACACCCACGGCACCTATACGGCAAGGAACAAAAGATCTCCGCCAAAGAGCCCCTTTATGGGTGCCCGTCGGGTATTGCAGCGCCGACCCAACGAGGAGCAGGCCCATATGATGAAGCATGACACCTAGCTTGCCGGGTGTGTGAGGGCCCTAGTTCCGAAAGGAGGAATTCCCCTCCACATAGTATTTCAGTCCAACCTTTCACCATACATCACCTTCATTTGTGTTCTATGACCCACTGAGGAACTCCGTACTCTAACTTTCACAGTGGTCCTTAGCATACCCAGCCAACAGCTCCTGGAGCTTTTGTTTGGTGGGATGGGACCCCATGGTTATGTTTTTAATTTTACATAGGGACCTTACCTCCTTGAAAGACAAGTGAAGGTAAGGGGTGAGGTCAAGTTCCTCAACCAAGTCCTCTATGGCATTGTGGTTATTTTCACTAACAGCTGGGTTCTTGTTTTTAGACATTGTTAAAAAAAAGTCTAACCCCTCTAACCCTAGCTAAAGTTACGTTTAGTTTTCTAAAATTCTAAAGGGACTTAATGAAGGCCCTAACAAGACTTTTAGTAATTTTGCAAAAAATTGCCAATTTGAAAAATCAGAATTCTAAAGACAATTTAAGAGTTCTGTCGTGTGATCAGGTGGTAACCAAATAGTCCAACAAATGCAAAGTTGCATATCCCACCGCTGATCCACCAATGTAGGAAGCTGGCTCTGTATATACTATACCAAAGTGAGGTATAGTGTGCAGAGAGTCCAGTGGAACCCCAAAGGTTGGCAGAGGTAAAGTTAGATAGCACCTCACTCTCTATTTGTGGTAGTGTGGTCGAGCAGTAAGGCAGTATCAGAGTACAGTGTTAAGCATTTGTTGTACACACTCAGTCAGCAAAGGAATTCACACACTCAAAGACTGAACTTCAGACCAATTTGTTTTGCATCAAAAATATTCTTTTAGTTATTTTATTTTCTAGAACCAAGCAAGCCTGGGTCAGGTAAGCAATAAATACTTTACAGTAGTAAATGCAGTTTGTAAACAGTTTGAATTGAAATCGTATATGCACTTTGGTTTGACTTACAGGATGGTTGCAGAGAAATGCAAAACTTTGTAAATACAGTACATAGACTTGAATGGGCTTTTCTGTAAGATTACAGGTAAGTTACTTATGAGATTACTTTTCTTACTCAGAATAGTATACCTGGATACTACTTTGGGACATTTCCTGTAAACAGGTAAGTAAAATCGTTTTTTTTAAACAGTACAATTTTAAAGAATTTCTTTATGTTTTCAAACTCCACACTTCAAAACTTTTCCAAGAAAAACAATCAATGTTATCCTATGGAGGAAAATAGTGTTATCGGTTTTGAGGTAAGTATTTGGTAGTGGGAGTTGAGGTTCTTGGGGTAGACTCAGGGGTCCCCAGGGTCAAGGATGCACTCTAGTTACACCCTCAGCGGCACTAGGGAGGCCGGGTGCAGAGTGCTGAGGCCCAATGTTATCCAATTGGGGATAGGGGGCCTCTGGTTGGTGGCTGCTGACGAGCAGGCCACTTGGGTGTTGGAGCAAAGCTCCTGGACTTTAGCTCAGGGCAAATGGGGAAACAAAGTAGCACCAAAGGTGCACCCTCAGCGGCACTAGGACGGCCGGGTGCAGGGTGCTGTTTCGACTTCGGGCGCCCTGTTGTTTTCAATGGGGAACCTCCGGTTTGCAAAGGCACTGCAGGCTTGTGGACGAAGGTCTTCTGGGTGCGACCACCACTTCGAGAGGTAAGTTGGGAAGTAAGGGTTTAGTTAGGCACCGTCGGTTTGGCCACCCAAGGCTGTGGGGTGTCGGGTGCAGGGGTGCCTTTTGGGGTCGGATCTTCTTACCAGCTCCTGGTTGCGGTTGGGGTGACCTTCTGGATTTAGGCTGCAGGCGTCGGCTGGAGGCTTGATGCAGGTCAGGAGTCGCCGGATCTCGGGTCAGGATCGCCGGGGGTACATTCTCATGGTGTTTGCCCACTCGAGCTCGGTCCGTGGACGGCGGGTGCAGAGTGGGGCGAATCTGCGGGGTCCGGCTGGAGCCAGAGGTTTCAGATGAACAAATCCGGTGTTCACTGGAGACAAAGTCTTTGTGGTTGAAGGCAGGCAGGTCCTCCGGGGTTTTCGAGGTTGCTGGCTGCAGGGCACACCGGGATTTCACAGGAGCAGGTTCGAGGGGGAGACAGGCCGGTAGGGCTGGGGCCAAGTCAGTGGGAGTCTTCCTCTTCTTAGCTGCTGCACGGCTGTTTGGTCCTTCTTCTTCTGATTCTTGTAGTTTCTTCTTGTCTGAGGAAGCAAGGTTCAGGGGTGCCCCTAAATACTAGATTTAGGGGCGTTACAGGTAGGTAAAAGGCAGGGACCAATTGGTCCCTTCCCTGGGGTGGGTACACCCCCTATTATGCCACCCTCCAGTGGGAGGGGGGTAGAGCCTGTCCCTGGTTGGCTGAGTCACCCCATCTGCAAGATGGCGGGGACTGAGAGTTGTTCTTCACCTCGCCTCCCCCACCTGAGGGTTGGAGTTGGCAGAGGTGGGCACACCTCTCTTCCTCACTTGTTTTTCCTGCTGGTTCTCCCGCCCAAAGTGGGGGCCAGAACCAGTGGGGACCAGTTGCTGAAAGCAGCAAGTGGCCTGGGGAAGCTCACAAAGGAGGCAAGCCTTTGAAGCTTCCCCTTTGTGAACCCTGCCCATCCTGGGAGAGGAGGCTTGGCACCTCGTCCCAGGATGTGCATTGTCTCAGGCCCCAGAGAGCAGCAGGCTCTCGACCCAGGGGTCCAGAAACATGTCTGGTGGTGGCAGCTGAAAGCAGCCACTCAGCCTGGACACTAGTGGTAGGTTAGTTTTCAGGGGGCATCTCTAAGATGCCCTCTGTGTGCATTTTTCATTAAATCCCACCCTGGCATCAGTGTGGGTTTAATGTGCTGAGAAGTTTGATACCAAACTTCTCAGTTTTCAGTGTAACCATTACGGGGCTGTGGAGTTCGTAATGACAAACTCCCAGCACCATATACTCTTAATGGCAGCACTGCACTTACAATGTCTAAGAATGGACTTAGACACTGTAGTGGTACAGGGCTCCTGCACCTGTACCCTCACCACTGGTATAGTGCACCCAGCTAGAGGGGTGACTGATCTATGCCAGGGCAGTGGGTTGTAGGCATGGTACACAAGAGATGTGTGCCATGTTGACTCTTCACTTTGTTCTGCACCAAAACACGCAGCGTGTGTGTGTGTAAAGGTACAGGGCCTCTAAGGGTGGCACAATAAGTGCTGCAGTCCTTAGAGGTCTTCCCTGGTCACAGTGCCCTGGGTATCTGTGGTACCATTTACCAGGGGCTGACCTGTGGCCAGAGATGCCAATTGGGTTAGTTTTGGGGAAAGAACACAGGCCCTGGGAACCTGATTGGCAGGGACCCAGGGCACATCAAGTCAAAAGTGCATCAGTAGTCTGGCAAAAAGTGGTGGGTTACTGCAACAGAAACCCACTTTCCTACACTGGAGTGTAGGGATCTCTCTTAGAATATATGGTAAATACTTTCAAATTTTCCTTTTAGTGGAGCAGACAAGCTGTGTTTTATGTTTATTGTTAGTAAAGGACTTGAAACCATTGATGCTGATTTTGTAAAGGGAGGGTCAGTAGAAGGAGTAGAGCTGACGTGAAAAGTGCTGCGCTGGTATTGGACAGTGGAGAATACGTCACCAAAAGTGCTGCGCTGGTATTGGATAGTAGTGAGGATATGTCACAGGGGTGCCGCGCTGCTATTGCTTAGTTAGTGTGAGTTGTGCTGAGATTGGTCAACGAAAATAACTTTGATTGGGAGTAAAAGAACATAACACGGAAGTGAGATTTGCAGATTTATTTACTAATGCAAGTTTTAGATTTGAGAAAGAAATATGAAACTAATAAAGTTGTTAAAAACCTTATTTAGTAAGGATCAACTTATAGTAATTAGAGAAGGAACTCCGATAGCTCCAGACAGATCGCCTGCAGCATTTATGGCGATAGAAAGGGGATATCATACTTGTACTTGGTTAGAAAATTGGATGAAATATACAGAACTAGATGGTAATTTAGCATTTCCAGAGTATGGTACTTTTGACACCAAGATTTTAGAGAATTTGAGAAGACGAATGAATGACTTAAGCCCAAATCCGAGACCTATGCAGTACGAAGCTCTTGAAGGGTGGGATTACGAAACATATAAGCGAGAAAGAGATAGACAGCAAAATAGGTACAAGAATACAGTAAGCAGATATTCAGAAGCAAAGTGGGATGCTTGCAAGAAAATGTGGAGAAGAGGTACTGTTATAGAAACAAATGGATTATTCCCTGTTAGAGAGGCTGATGAGACTGAAGAGGGAAAATGTAAAGAGAAAAAGAAAAATACTGAACAACAAGGACTACATTATAGTACAGATGATATTGATGAAGATTTCCTAATTGAGTTTTTGATGAATAGGCCTTCTCCTTATCAAAAAGAACAGACTAGTGAGAATGTGAGTATTCCGAGTGTTTCACCGAATGCTCCTTTAATTCAAACTGAAGAGACAGAGCAAATACCATCTAATAATGAAAGACAGAATGAGACATAAAAAGTTAAAGGAGAAATTGATGGTGGCACAAATGAAAATGGCAAAGAAAGGGGGTTATATAAGTGGAGATTTTGTTGAGAATGGACAGACTACTACTGGGATAAAAGGTGTAGTTACAAATGGCAATACTGTGACACAAATGATCCCGATGGGTCAAGGGAAAGGTAGACGTAATTTTGGTGGTGATAGAGAGGATTTGAAGAAGAAATATCCTTGTCACAATTGCGGAAAATTTGGACTTGGAGACGTGAGTGTAAAAGTGTAATAAATAGTATAGATCAGTCAGGAAATTATGAACAAGTACAGGTGCAGAATCAAGATTACCAGAATCAGGTGAATCAAACTCAAATGGGTCAGGAGCAAAATCAGAATACAACAATGCGAGTGCAAAACAGAGGTGAGGATTTACAAATACCACAGGCCCCTATGCCAAACCAGGATGTGAATGGTCAAGTGCAAAGGTACAATACCAAAGTGGATTATCAAACAAATGGTCGAGTGAATTCAAATGTTCAGGTGGTCTTGCAATATTTAATGCAGGCGGATGAAGATGACTCAGATACATCACAATGACGGTGCCTGAGGGGGGAGGAAGAGTGCCTTCTTGGCGCATCTCTGGGGGTAGATCAGTCCGGTCCCTATGTGGATGGCGAGGTTGAAGGTAATGCTATCACATTCCTCGTAGATACTGTCGCTACCTGTTCCACTGTGAGAACCATGGAAATTCCAAACCTACCCCTCTTGTGAGAAAGTATCCAAGTTGTAGGAGTATCCAATAAATTTATCAATACACCAATAACGAGACCTATGAAGGTTCAAATTGGTAATTTCCAAGAATTGCACAAATTTGTTGTTTGTGACACAAGTCCAGTTAACCTTTTAGGTAGGGACTTGCTGTGTAAGATGAACTGTTCCATTTATTGTACCCCAGATGGAATAGCATTTCACATGAAGGATGAAGATGTCATATTCAAAATGTCCAGGCAGGGAACAGAAGTAAATTAATTGTTTCCATTACTTACAGCAGATGATTTGCCTGTTGAGTTGAGAGAAACGGTGTTGACAGATGTGTGGGATTTTGCAGGGAAAGATATTGGACTGATGAAAGGAGTAGCTCCAATTCAGATTACAGTGAAGCCTGATGCAGAGTTCCCAAGAATAAAACAGTACAAAATGAGTCCTGAAACAATTGCAGGAGTAACACCTGTGATCGACATGTTGATTGAACAAGGAATTTTGAAAGAAATCCTTGGAAGTCCATGCAATTCGCCTATAATGGGAATTCGCAAACCCAATGGGAAATATAGGATCGTACAGGATCTGAGAAAGGTTAACTAAATTGTTATACCTTGTTGTCCGATTGTGCCAAACACAGCAGTGATCTTATATCAGATCCCATGTGATGCAGAGTGGTTTTAAGGGATTGATTTGTGTCAAGCATTTTTCTCGATACCCTTACATCCGGATAACAAATATTTATTTGTGTTCTGGTTTGGAAGTCGTGTCTTGGCATGGTGTCGAGTTCCTCAATGGTATACAGAGAGTCCTTCTATCTTTAATCAGATACTGAAGAAATGTTTGGAGACATTGGTGATGCCTAAAGATTCAGTCCTAGTACAATATATCGATGACCTTTTGGTGGCATCGAAAACAAAAGAAGACTGTGTGACAGATACAATTGCCTTACTGAACCATTTGGCAGTAGGTGGGCATAAAGTGTCACCAGCAAAATTACAGTTTTGTAAAAGAAGAAGTAATGTATTTAGGCCATGTCATTGAGAAAGGAGTTCGAAGAGTTTCTCAGGATCGGATCAATGCTATCATGCGAATGGACCCGCCAAAAACACAGAAAGAAGTTGGGATGTTTTTGGGAATGGTTGGATATTGCAGGCAGTGGATTATGAATTTTTCACTGATTGCCAAGCCATTACAAAAATTGACACACAAAGATGTCACAGATCCAATACACCTTGATATGGAAAGCATGAAGGCGTTTTTGGTATTGCGAGCACCAGCATTGGGAATGCCAGATTTTGATAAAGATTTTGAATTGCTCTGTAATGAACGAGATGGTTGTGCATTATCAGTTCTAACACAACCACACGGAACAGCGCGTAGGCCAGTGGCATATTTTTCTGCCACTTTGGATCCAGTTGCTGCAGCTCATCCAGGTTGTTTGAAAGCAGTTGCTGCTACTTGCGTGAGTCTTGAGCAGAGTGAGTCAATTGTGATGAGACATGCTTTTAAATTGTATGTGCCACATTCAGTTGAGATTTTGTTAACACGAACTCGGACTCAATATCTTACGAGCAGTCGGTTAACAAAATATGAGCAAGTGATACTGGGAGCAGAGAATGTGACTATAGCAAGATGTACAACATTGAATCCGGCAACATTACTACCAACTCCAGGTTGTGAACTGGTACTGGATGAAGCAGATCATGATTGTTTGGATGTGACTGAATTATGTACCAAACCAAGACCTGATATCAAAGATACTCCATTGGTTGAGTCAGATGTTGTTTTGTTTGTGGATGGATCATGCTTGAGAGATTCAGAGGGATGTTTACGAGCCGCGTGTGAGAAGTTGGCCTGGTATATGCTGTTCACTAATTAAAGTGGACACCTTGCACCAGGGCAAATCGACTCTTATGGTAGATAGGTTTAAGACAACCTTTTAAAGAAAGCTATCCTAGTGGTAGCTGTGGAGAGCAGCCTTCAGGCTAAGTCTCGGAGGAATGTAAAGCAGCTTGTTTTACCATATAATCTCTTGAATCACCAAATGAAAAGACACCACACAGGTATATATATCAAATATATATGTATTTATTTCTAAATAACTCTCTACTAATCTCTTTATGAGATTAGAAGACAAACATATGCACAAATCAACGTTTCACAATAAGTTAAGCACAAAATATGGCTGGGGCCCTAGGGGCGTACCAGACCATATACTAAGTAAGAGACTTAGGGACAACGACTTGCAGGGAGACAAGGCCTAGGGCCTTCAGAAGTGCTGGGGCCTCACGAAACCACCCAAGGCAGGTAAGTAAAGGACCCACGGGGGACGCGTGCAGTGTAGATACACAGGCGCGGATCGCCGTTGACTTCAATGGGGCAAGTCGCGGTTGGAAATAAAGAGTTTTAGGATACTTCTATAGAACCTACAAGCAAGTCACTTACAGGGTAAGTCGTTCTAGGGCCCACACCCACAGGAGCACCGTAGTGCTGGAGTTACCTCACCCAGGGAAGCCGGGTGCACAGGTGTCCTTTGGTGTCGGGTCGCGGCGTCGTTTTCAATGGCGAACAAAGAAGACTTGCTGCTTGCGGGAGCTGAAGAAGTGTCCGGTGGAATCCAAGCCTGGATTCTGAAGAAGGATGACCTGAAAGCAGAGGGGACAGTGTTCAAAGTCACTTGGCAGTGACTCTGGGCAAGGAAGATGGATGCCCACCGTCGTCGAGTGATTCAGGTCGGTTGCGGGTGCCTTGACTCTTCAGTCACGTGGTCCAGGAGGCGTCGACGATGACCAGGAGCTGGATTCGGTGTGACCCTCGACGTCTGCAGCTGACTGCGGTGTCAGCAACTCGATTGGAGCCAACAAGCCTTGGCAGCCGCAAGTCTTGGGGAGATGAAGAAAAGTCGATGGCGCAGACCAGCAAGGTCTGTGGAACTCACCCAGCGAGGGTAAGTCAGGGCAGGTCTGGAGCAACCAGGGGAGCCCTTTGGTTTCTTTAAGAAGTCTTCTGGGGACCCACAAGCTAGCGGGCAAGGGATTGCGAAGACACCTCGGGCGGAATCACTCAACAGGGGCCCACGGTCACTCGGGATGGTGTAGGCCTCTGATCTTCGGAGGGATTCCTGCTGGAGGTCGGGACCACACGTGGTCCAAAGCACAGGTTCGTAGAACGTTGTGAAGGGGTTGCACTCGACAATAGTGCACGGTACCCAGGGGTCGCGGTTCCTCGTTACTCGTGGGGTCCACTTGCCTCAGCTTCGCTGGGGACTCACGATGGCCTGGGAGAGGTCAGGAAATCCACTTCCTGGGCTGCAGGGACTTCGGACTCCGGCGCGAGCGGCGTAGTTTGCGACCGTCGTTGTCGTTTTTGGTGCCTGCCAAGCAGGGGAGTCACTCCTTGACTCCAAGGGAGATTCTTCTGTCTTCCAAAGGTAGTGGAACGTCGAAGGGCCAGGATTCTTCTGTAGAGCGTCGTCCAGGGGTTATCTGCTTTGCAATGGCAAGGTTCCCCCTCTTATACTAAAAGAGGGGATGGACTAGCTCTATGACCCCACCTATGGGAGGGTCAAGGGAGGGGTGGCTACACCCACTTCCCTTTGTCCAGTTTCGCGCCAGAGCAGGGGCAGGTAGCCCCTGAGCTGGTTTGAACTGGCATATGCACAGAGGAGCCTTCTGCTCCCCCAGTGCAGGACTTCAAAGCACTCTAAGAGTGCACCCACCCAGCCCCAATACACTAAACCCTGTCTGGGAGGTGGTCACACCTCCCTGTGACAGGATGCCTATTGTTGGGCTTCCTCCACTGTGAGTTTCGGTCATCAGCAGGAGGGCAGCCCAGTGTCTGTGACTGGTGGCATCCATTTTGTGATGCCAGGGCTCTTTAGGATTCTACCGCGTTTCCACAGCAGGTACATGTCTTCTCCCTCTAGAAGGGTGGAATGCTACCCCCGCCGCCAAGATTGGCGGGGGGTAGTATTCCAAGATGTTTGACACCAAACACGACATGTTTTGATGCAGCCATTCCAAAGTTAGCATTTTACCGCGAGGATATAATGCACTTAAGAGTATATGGTTTAACCGCATCCACAAACAGCCCCAGAGAATAGACTCTGAGAGCTGCAGAGGGGCCCTGCTCAGGCAGAGGCACCCCCTCACATAGAAGCCAAGCACCCTGCCCTCAGGATTGATAGGGCCTGCCTTAAGGGGTGACTGATAGGTTTATATGTGTGTGCAGGAGAGATATAGGAAACCTATATCTCAGTGAGGGGTGCTAGCACCACCTCACCCAGGCTGCAGTAGCAGGCCTGTGGTGTCAGATTTAGACTGCTTCCCAGGGGTGGCATAATACATGCTGCAGCCCCTGGTAGGCCTGTGAAGTACCTATGCCCTTGGTACCTAAGGTACCATATACTAGGGACTCATAAGGCACCACAGTATCCAATCACTAGTGCACCTAGAGTGCACTCCATGTCGTTTAGAGAGAGCAGATAGACTGGGGCCCTGAATAGCAGGGTCCCAGTCCAACTAAGTCATAAACCAGCAAAACACCAGGAAAAAAGTGGGGGCAACCATATAGTCAGATTCCACCTTCCTACATAACCCCCCCAAACGAAAGGAGATAAGGCTAACCTTGACCAGTTGAGCCTTTATTGATTAAGTGGTCATATAAGGAAGCACCTGCACTAGCATGGTTGCCCCCTGTCTTATGGTCCACTAAGCAATCCCTCACCCTAAGGGTATGAGAAGGTCTCCACCATGGGGAATCACTACCTCTGGTGTGCTTTGGTAAAGTACAAGGCTGGTGGGGTGTCTGAGTAGGGAAGTGAGGCCCTAGGAAGGTTGGCCTCAGCTTCCTCAGATCACTGGTCACCATGTATGCCTGTCTTTCCATGACTGAGTTGCACTTTGCTCTAAGGGTCAACCTTTGACTGCCTACAGCTGGGGGTTGGGTCCCTTTGGATGGAACACTGGAGGGACATGGCATGTTTGGAACCTTTTGGTCCCAGGTTTGCCCTTGCCTAACAGAGTCCTTCTGGGGGAGGTCCCTACATAAAGGTATGGGGGATCCCTCAGTGGGTTGAGGAATTTTCACCTGGCTAGGGCTACTAGACTGGGTGCCCCTAATCTGCTGATGGGGGTTCCTCTGGACAGGGGGCCCTGGGGGTCCACTGACCTCCCTGACCTCTGCAGCCCTGGGCTGACTGAGGCAGGGTAGAGAGGGGCAGTTTACCTGCTCCAGACTGGGTACCACCTTGGAAGGGTCCTCTGCCATCAGGGGTGGGGCCAGGCCAGGCCTGACTACCTCTGTGGCAGTTCCTTCACTAGGGGTAGGGTCTGTTCCCTGAGGAGGCTGACCCTTACCTACTGTCTGGAGGGAAGAAGACTTTTCTTCAACCCTTGTGCTCTCTTCTGGGGGAGAGTGGGCCATTCTTCCAGGCTCCATCTCTCCAAAATCTTGGGCTGGGGCTGTGGCCATCACAGCCCCACTAACCTTTACAGGGACACCCAACATCCTCAGATGGGTTTGGTGTTCAATTTCAGCCCAGGCTGAAATTTCCAGATCATTGCCCATCAGGCAATCTACAGGTAAGGTTGGGGACACTGCCACTCTTTTTGGGCCTGTGACCCCCTCCCAGCTGAGATTGACTATGGCCATGGGGTGCTCTGTTCTGACACCATCAATGTTGGTCACCTGGTATTTAAACTCAGGTAAAAGCTGGTGAGGGGGACTAGTTTCCCTGCCACCATGGTGACACTAGCCCCTGTGTCCCTAAATGCCACAGCTTTCTGACCATTAATTATTGGCTCCAGTCTGTACCTGCCCAATGCTGTGGGACCCACGGTAAAGGTGGCAAATCCTATACCACCATCAGAATCTGAGGAGTCTGTTGAGGGGGTCCTGTCTGAACTAGGGCCCACCTCTGTTCCTCTTGCAAAAGCACCTAACTTTTTGGGTGCACTACTCCCAACTGGAGGATTACTACTGGTAGTACCAGGAGGGGTAGTAGTAGTTGTTGGAGGAACATTTTCTTTATTGCCAATCCTGGGACAACTGGGATCAGATTTCCAGTGCCCAGGCTTTTTACAGACATGGCAATAGGGTTTCTTTTCAGGAGAGGAAGGAGTTTGGGACCCACCCCCAGAAGAGGACTTTTGGGGCCCTGTAGTGGACTTATCCTTAGATTTATCCCCACCTTTCTCTTGGGACTTGGTAGAATCTTTCTTGTGGTCACCACCCTGATTCTTAGGCCTTACTCTGGTTCTGACCCATTTGTCTGCCTTCTTTCCCAATTCTTGGGGAGAGGTCAGATCAGAGTCCACCAGGTACTGGTGTAAAAGCTGGTTTTGACAATTATTAAGGATCTGTTCTCTCATCATTAGATTATAAAATCCTTTGAAATCAGTAACCCTACTGCCAACCAGCCAACCCTCCAGAGCCTTGGATGCACAATCTACAAAGTCTGTCCAGTCCTGAGTCTGTGCCTTCTGGGTATCTCTGAACTTCAACCTGTACTGCTCAGTGGTTAAGCCAAACCCATCTATCAGTGCACTCTTCAGGACCTCATAATCATCAGCATCCTCCTCTCTAACAGTGAGGAGCTTGTCTCTTCCTTTATCTGAAAAGGAGAGCCACAAGATTGCTGCCCACTGCTTTTGGGGGACCTGCTGTACTCTACAGGCCCTCTCCATAGCAGTTATCCACTTGTGGATATCATCCCCACTCTGGTAGGGAGGAACAACCTTGCTCAGGTTCCTATGGTCAGGAATATATTCTCTGCCTCTAGGGACACTGTTGCTGCCACCAGGGGGTTCTAACCCCTCTCTTCTAGAAGCTCTCTGGATCTCCAGGGCTTCTCTATCCAGTGCCAACTGCTTGGTTCTGAGGGCCACTTTGGCTTCCTCATACTGGAGCAGTTTGCACCTTCTCTCAGAGGAGGTCTCTCTTAAGGAAAAGTATGAGCTCCTCTGCTGGACAAATTCTCTGCCAGAGTGATAAGAGTGGTCAGATTCCCTGGAAGGGGATCTGTGCCTCTCCTCCTCTCTGTCAGTTCTCTTAGGGAGAATTCCTCTGTCCTTTTCAGGCCCCTTTGAAGCCTGGCCCTTCAATCACAGAGTCTTGGTCATTCTGATTTTCATCATCAGACCCAGATACTATGACTGACCCACCCACTGATTCAGACCCTTTAGCTCCTAGAGCCAATCTAAGGTCATCTGCTGTCAGCAGATCTATCAGGTGTAGTGTTGAGGGACTCTGTCCTAGCCTCAGGTGTCTGTCAACACACATGGCTCTCAAGTCAGAGAAAGCCATGTCCTTATACTGAGGCTGAGTGGATCCACTGGGTCCACCCCTTAAGGACATTCTAGTGTTGTGCAGTGTTGTACTACCTACACTAGTTTGTGGCCTACTGATCCTAGCTTGAGCTGTGGAAAGGGTGTGCTATCCCTTGGCACACAGCTCTAAGTTCAGTAGAACTTATTGATACTAAGCTTGACTTTATATGTACCTTGAGTACCTATAATGGTTTTCAGTTAGTAATTCAAATAGAGATTTTCTGGTAAAACAATGGCAAGCTGGAATCCCACACGCTGCCCACCAATGTGAGAAGTTGGCCTGGTATATGCTGTTAACTAATTAAAGTGGACACCTTGCACCAGGGCAAATCGACTCTTATGGTAGATAGGTTTAAGACAACCTTTTAAAGAAAGCTATCCTAGTGGTAGCTGTGGAGAGCAGCCTTCAGGCTAAGTCTCGGAGGAATGTAAAGCAGCTTGTTTTACCATATAATCTCTTGAATCACCAAATGAAAAGACACCACACAGGTATATATATCAAATTTATATGTATTTATTTCTAAATAACTCTCTACTAATCTCTTTATGAGATTAGAAGACAAACATATGCACAAATCAACGTTTCACAATAAGTTAAGCACAAAATATGGCTGGGGCCCTAGGGGCGTACCAGACCATATACTAAGTAAGAGACTTAGGGACAACGACTTGCAGGGAGACAAGGCCTAGGGCCTTCAGAAGTGCTGGGGCCTCACGAAACCACCCAAGGCAGGTAAGTAAAGGACCCACGGGGGACGCGTGCAGTGTAGATACACAGGCGCGGATCGCCGTTGACTTCAATGGGGCAAGTCGCGGTTGGAAATAAAGAGTTTTAGGATACTTCTATAGAACCTACAAGCAAGTCACTTACAGGGTAAGTCGTTCTAGGGCCCACACCCACAGGAGCACCGTAGTGCTGGAGTTACCTCACCCAGGGAAGCCGGGTGCACAGGTGTCCTTTGGTGTCGGGTCGCGGCGTCGTTTTCAATGGCGAACAAAGAAGACTTGCTGCTTGCGGGAGCTGAAGAAGTGTCCGGTGGAATCCAAGCCTGGATTCTGAAGAAGGATGACCTGAAAGCAGAGGGGACAGTGTTCAAAGTCACTTGGCAGTGACTCTGGGCAAGGAAGATGGATGCCCACCGTCGTCGAGTGATTCAGGTCGGTTGCAGGTGCCTTGACTCTTCAGCCACGTGGTCCAGGAGGCGTCGACGACGACCAGGAGCTGGATTCGGTGTGTCCCTTGACGTCTGCAGCTGACTGCGGTGTCAACAACTCGATTGGAGCCAACAAGCCTTGGCAGCCGCAAGTCTCGGGGAGATGAAGAAAAGTCGATGGCGCAGACCAGCAAGGTCTGTGGAACTCACCCAGTGAGGGTAAGTCAGGGCAGGCCTGGAGCAACCAGGGGAGCCCTTTGGTTTCTTTAAGAAGTCTTCTGGGGACCCACAAGCCAGCAGGCAAGGGATCGCGAAGACACCTCGGGCGGAATCACTCAACAGGGGCCCACGGTCACTCGGGACGGTGTAGGCCTCTGATCTTCGGAGGGATTCCTGCTGGAGGTCGGGACCACACGTGGTCCAAAGCACAGGTTCGTAGAACGTTGTGAAGGGGTTGCACTCGACAATAGTGCACGGTACCCAGGGGTCGCGGTTCCTCGTTACTCGTGGGGTCCACTTGCCTCAGCTTCGCTGGGGACTCACGATGGCCTGGGAGAGGTCAGGAAATCTACTTCCTGGGCTGCAGGGACTTCGGACTCCGGCGGGAGCGGCGTAGTTTGCGACCGTCGTTGTCATTTTTGGTGCCTGCCAAGCAGGGGAGTCACTCCTTGACTCCAAGGGAGATTCTTCTGTCTTCCAAAGGTAGTGGAACGTCGAAGGGCCAGGATTCTTCTGTAGAGCGTCGTCCAGGGGTTATCTGCTTTGCAATGGCAAGGTTCCCCTCTTATACTAAAAAGAGGGGATGGACTAGCTCTATGACCCCACCTATGGGAGGGTCAAGGGAGGGGTGGCTACACCCACTTCCCTTTGTCCAGTTTCGCGCCAGAGCAGGGGCAGGTAGCCCCTGAGCTGGTTTGAACTGGCATATGCACAGAGGAGCCTTCTGCTCCCCCAGTGCAGGACTTCAAAGCACTCTAAGAGTGCACCCACCCAGCCCCAATACACTAAACCCTGTCTGGGAGGTGGTCACACCTCCCTGTGACAGGATGCCTATTGTTGGGCTTCCTCCACTGTGAGTTTCGGTCATCAGCAGGAGGGCAGCCCAGTGTCTGTGACTGGTGGCATCCATTTTGTGATGCCAGGGCTCTTTAGGATTCTACCGCGTTTCCACAGCAGGTACATGTCTTCTCCCTCTAGAAGGGTGGAATGCTACCCCCGCCGCCAAGATTGGCGGGGGGTAGTATTCCAAGATGTTTGACACCAAACACGACATGTTTTGATGCAGCCATTCCAAAGTTAGCATTTTACCGCGAGGATATAATGCACTTAAGAGTATATGGTTTAACCGCATCCACAAACAGCCCCAGAGAATAGACTCTGAGAGCTGCAGAGGGGCCCTGCTCAGGCAGAGGCACCCCCTCACATAGAAGCCAAGCACCCTGCCCTCAGGATTGATAGGGCCTGCCTTAGGGGTGACTGATAGGTTTATATGTGTGTGCAGGAGAGATATAGGAAACCTATATCTCAGTGAGGAGTGCTAGCACCACCTCACCCAGGCTGCAGTAGCAGGCCTGTGGTGTCAGATTTAGACTGCTTCCCAGGGGTGGCATAATACATGCTGCAGCCCCTGGTAGGCCTGTGAAGTACCTATGCCCTTGGTACCTAAGGTACCATATACTAGGGACTCATAAGGCACCACAGTATCCAATCACTAGTGCACCTAGAGTGCACTCCATGTCGTTTAGAGAGAGCAGATAGACTGGGGCCCTGGATAGCAGGGTCCCAGTCCAACTAAGTCATAAACCAGCAAAACACCAGGAAAAAAGTGGGGGCAACCATATAGTCAGATTCCACCTTCCTACACCGCGTATGTAATATGCACAGAGGCAAATGTAATTGAAGCATCATGGTTGAAGAGAGTGAGTTCTGCACAAGTGGCTGAGTTGGTGGCTCTTACTAGAGCTTGTTGCTTAACAAAACAAATGAAAGTTACGATTAAGCCTGGGCGTAGTTCGCGAAGTAGTGCTACGCGAAGCTACGCAAAGTGCAGTTCGCACTACGCGAGCTACGCGTAGCACTACGCGAACTGCGTAGTGCACTGTTCGCAATGATTGCACAGTGCCGGATGCTTGTCCGCACTGTGCAATCATTGAAAACGGCATCTTGCACAGTGCGATCTGTCTTTTACTGCCGCTCGAGTAGATTTTTACTCGAGCGGCAGCTTTCTCAACGTGGACTGGTAGTTTCTCATCGCGAGCGGTCGCGAGCATACGCGACCACTCGCAATGAGAAACCTGACCTCCCCGCGTTGAGAATCTCGCCGGGAGGTTTATTTTCCACACTCGCGATCGGCAACTTGATGTTGCTGATCGCGAACGAGGAAAAAGTCTCGCCGGGATGTCATTTTGCTTGCTCGCGGTCGCCAACTTGACGTTGAGGACCGCGAGCAAGCAAAAAATGACCGCTGCACTACGCTACGCTACGCTATGCGTGTTTGCACTGTGCTACGTGCAATTCGCGTTGTGCAAAGTAGCGCAAACTTTGCAAACTACGCGAGCGTAGCGTAGTGCTTTGCCCAGGGTTAGTTACGATCTATACTGACAGCCAATATGGATTCGGTATTGTCCATGATTTTGGGCAATTGTGGTCTGAACGTGGATTTTTGACCTCTTCGGGTTCACCAATACGAAACGGAGAGTGTGTAAAAGATCTACTGATGGCATTACAATTGCCGGCACAAATTGGGGCGGTGAAATGTTCAGCACATCGTTCTGGGTGGGAAAACATCACACTGGGTAACAGATATGCTGATGAGATTGCACGATTTTGTGCTTTGAACACATATTCGATTAATATGGACCAACAAAATTATCAAATTGGCCAAGCAGAATGCAGTTTAATGTTCTCATCTGTTGAAACATGGGACGAAGTGAGAGAGCTTCAAGAAGAAGCAAATGATTCAGAAAAAGAAGGTTGGGTTACGTCAGATTGCACCCGCAGAGCAGAAGATGAAGTGTGGGTTTACACAGATGGCAGAACGGTAATGCCAGACAGTCTATTGTCACAAATGGCAAGAGTCTTTCATGGACCAACACACATAGGTAGAGATGCAATTATTAGGTTGTTTCGCCAAACATGGTACAGCCCCAAATTTAGTGTTATTGCAGAAAGTCTCTGTCAGAGGTGTGCTGTATGTCAGCAACAGAATGCAGGAAGAAAAACAGTTGTAAGCATGGGACGGATTGGAAAGGCTGCAGGTCCCTTTACATGCATGCAACTTGATTTTATAGAGATGCCTCCTTGCCAGGGACTAAAATATGTTCTTGTGACTGCTTGTCTGTTTTCTCGTTGGGTTGAAGCTTATCCAACAAGATGAAATGACAGTTTAACAGTTGCTAAATTGTTTCTCAGAGAAATAATACCTAGATTTGGTTTTCCAGTCTCTTTGGAATCAGATAGACGAACACATTTTAATAATGAAATAATTAGGATGATTTGTGCAGCATTACAAATTGAACAGAAGTTGCACTGTGCCTATAGACCTGAGGCTTCAGGAGTTGTAGAACAAGTAAACAGCACAATTAAATCAAGATTGGCAAAAGTTTGTGCATCCACAACACTGAAATGACCTGACACACTTCCATTAGTGTTAATGAGCTTGAGAAGTATTCCAGACAAAAGAACAGGACTGTCCCCTCATGAAATTGTGATGGGCAGGGCTATGAGACAGCCAACAGTCCCAGCAAATCAGCTAATGAATATAACTGATGATTTGGTGCTGGATTATTGCAAAGGATTGGCTGATGTGGTACGTTCTGTGTCTCACCAGGTTGGAGAAGTTGCAACAACAACACAACAAGAACAAGGACATGACCTGTGACCTGTGACCTGGGGACTGGGTCGTTGTGAAAAAACACGTGAGGAAGAACTGCCTAGAGCCACGTTGGCACGGGCCTTATCAGATAATATTGGTGACAACTACTGCAGTCGAGTGTGGAGGCTTACCAAATTGGATTCACACACGAAGAGTCCCAAATCCACTTGAAAGAGAAGAACTTGCAGAAGAAGATCGCCGAGAACAAAGAGACGTTCCCAGGCAAGTTGAGAATGAAGTAGAGTGGGCACAAGTTACTGGGACGAATTAAATTGATGCAGTAATTGTCAATGCTGAAAATGAAGTGATCTCTGTGGATAACAATAAAGAAAAAAGGAAAATAGAGAAAGTGAAAGAAAACACAGAGACTATTTCAAGTGAAATTGAAAATGAAAATGGAAAAAGGACAAAGAATGATGATAAGTGGCCAAAAGGAGTAAAAAGAGTAAAATACACTCTTAACAGAAAAGTACCAGAAACTGTGATTGAAATATCGAGCCAATCAGAACAGAGTGAAGCAGAAGAAGAAGATCGAGTACGAAGAACAAAGAGAACGAAGGTACCGAATAGAAAATATACAGCACCAGAATGGACTTACTTGGTGACTCCTTGGCCAAATGAATGGGAAAAGAATTTCTTGATTTCTGTTCAAAAAGCAGTTGTTCATACAAGCCACCCTAAGTAAACTGTCTTTTTGAAAAGGGTGCAGAAAAAGAGAGAGGAGATTTATGAAAATAAATGAAGAAAAGCTCAGAAGAAAAATTGTGTTGAAGAGCTGAAGGTTTAAAAAGAGTGGGGTACACAGACTAAAGCTATACTTTTCTAGTTAGAAGTTTTTGAATAATTTTTGAAAATACATTTTTGAGAAAATTAATTAATTTTACATTAGAATTAAGATTTTTGACTAATCCTTGACTTTTCCAAATTTATTAGAATTAGAATGGATAGGACTGGAAACGAGACGAGTAAACAGAGTCATATATCATTTAGGCAAAAGTGTTTTAAGATCTGTTGTTCATGTGTCCTTGTGACAATGTTTATATGGTTGGTATTAACATTTGTATTACCACATTTTATGTTTTTTTAAATTGTTAATACTGCATCAACTAATAATAATGAGCATGTAAATATAGATACTAAAAGAGATCTGAGAGAGGATCCAGAAATTAACATTAAGGAACTAACTGGGAGTGTTCTCCATGTTGACAAATCTATTAATAACTTCTCGTTAAATGTATTCACTAAGCTCCTTTATGAGTACGTGGATGTTATGGATGCAAGGGATTGTTATGTGTGCAGGCAATTACCCTCATCTGTGTCTGAAAGGGTGACTTATCACCACCTTCCATTAACATATGGTATTTCGTATAGTGTATTACCTAGCCTATTTTAAAGAAAGGAGTCATTTCAATATTTTTATTCAAATTATGACCTAATACTCTCAGAAATCCCTATTAGAAAGAACATGAATATAGTGTATAGTGCAAGATACGTGGAATATATGGGAGATTTTTTCATACTACAAAATTTATAAATACAGCATATGCACACCGTAATAATTTAACATGTAAATTACATAGAATAGAAATAGAATTTATTAATACAGTGGAAGATAGGCATAGAGATTTTAAGCACAGTGCTTTGGATCAAAAGAGTAGAGAACCACCATGGGCACATAAGGAAAGTAATTAAAAAAAGGGTGAGACTTTCGTTGCAATGACTTTAGATTGGCCTCTTAAAGGAAAGCTTTGTTTGGTAAGGCAGAAAACTGAATATAATAACCATTTTGTTGGTTCCAGTGAATGTGAGCATACATTTCTAATTTCAGGGGGCTGGGGACTGAGAGGAGGAACTGATCCTGTGTTCCCTGATGTTTATTTTGTGTGTGGTAAGAATGCCTACTATAGGTTGCCACCACATTGGTATGGGTGTTGTTATATGGGGATTGTTTTTCCGAAAATTTACCATGTAAATGATAAAACTGGAACCAATAGAAAAAGTCTAACGCGCATTAGAAGGGGTTTGAGTGTTGCAGAAATTGTTGGCGATATTTTTGGTGCATTTATAACTTCAGTTGGGGTGATCCTTAATTCACAAAAGATTCAAAAATTGTCTACAGTAGTTGATCGTTTATCAATGGATACTGCTGGTGGATTTCTGATGGTGGATATAGAAATGGTTGCTATGAGGACCATGGTTTTGCAAAATAGACTTGCCCTAGATGTAATATTGGCAAAACAGTGCGGAGTCTGTAGTATGCTGAAAATTCAACAATGTTGCACTTATATTCCGGACAAAAGTAGAGATCTGGAGGGATATATTAGAAACATTACTCATTTGCATGAAGATTTGGTAAAACTGGAAGTTGATGGTGCTTGGGAGAAACTTGGTAAGGGTTACTCTTCTATAGGTAACTGATTTACTACTATTGCTAACAGCTTATTAGGCAGGATACTAACTCCAATAATTGCGGTGGCTGCCGGCATAGTAATGACATTTTATCTAATTAAGTGTTGTAGAATTAAGACTAAAGAAGTTAAAATAAAATCGAGAAAAAGAAAGCGAGAAGAAATAGAAATGGAAGACCAGAAAGGTGCTTATTATAGTGTCATGTGAGATTTAGAAGGTGTAAGATTAAAACAGATGAGAATGAATGAAACTGCATTCTAGAAATTGATATCAGATAGTAATCTGATATGGGTGGTTATGATAGTTTCTGAAACCATCAGATGGGGGATTGATGGAGCATGATTAAATCTGCTCAATGAAATCCACCTGTTGGGGTGACAAAAATATTAATGTTCGGTAAAAAACTACTAACGTTAACCTAAATAGTGTACAACGTGAAAAATGTGCAAAAACACGATAATTGTCCTGCTTAGTAAAACGAAATGAAACACAATGAGGACCAAATGGAAATAATATACTTTATATGCAATTTCTAATATGTGTTATTCTGTCTCTTTTGCTGCAGAGAATTAAAACGACGAAGAGAAAGCATAATTCTTCGTGAAAGTATAGAGTAGGATTTTTAGAAATAATTCTTGTTTTGTTAAATAAAATACAGGCCTTAGAAATATTAGGGGATGTGTTCACGTACTCCTGTTAATGTGATTTTGTAAAATAAATGCTGTCCTTAGCTTAGGCCTTCATGTGTTACCAGTTACTACCTAGAGTGTAGATATTAGTCTAAATCTGTCTGAAATTATTGCGTTCTTTCCTGTCTGAGGCGAGAGTAGACGGATGCTAAGAAGTTACTGTTTCGTTAGAAAAAATACAATTGTAGCCATGTTACTTTCACTTCCTTCTTCGGAAGCTGGAGAATAGTTTAAACAAAGGGTGTTTGGAAAATATGGTTAGGTCATAGTCAGAAGACTGCCACACCATCATGTTTAACCAATGAAAATGTTCATGGAGAGAGAAGAGTGATACAATGTTAACCGAGAGAAGGAAGCTTCGATGTATAAAAGACTTTCGTGGGAATATGTTATTCGGCTTGTTCTCAAGACTGCTGGGGACTCTTCCTGGTTCGTGGTGTGTTGCTGCGTGCTGTGCTGATTTCCTGTTGCTCTGGCTGGCAAACCTGCTGATCCATTGAACTTTCCTGAGACTCTGCACATCATCGGCTGATGGTGCTGCTTTTGCTATTTCCTAACGGCCGAGGGGATAGATTTATTCTAATGTTCGAATGAGCATTAGAATTTCCGTTCATAGGTGAAGTATTTTCACTGCTGCTGTTTTCTTCTTTTGTTCTCTCTCCCCTATTCTTGAGGAATCTGATATTGTGATTTGAAACTGTTTGCCATATTGCGATAATCTGTAATATTTGTGTACTGAGATGTCATTCTATTTGGACATTGTAATTGACCATTCATTATTCCAATAACAAGCGATAATCAAAGAAAAGGTGTTTGTCTTTATTCATGAGATAGATAAATACTTGTTTGATGATATGGATTATATTGTTTAGCGTATTTCCTTCATTCTAGGTCCTCATGAGGAAATAGCATAACCGTAATTTCAAATACACAGTCCCTTTTAACTCTACCAAAGATCCGTCGGAGGACCTTTATTACAGTTATATGTGGAATAATGTCTTATGGGCCCGACATTATGAATATGTTATTATAGTTATTATAGAGCTTGGTGTGGTTAGTAAGTGATGAATATTTATTACCCACTCGCTTCCACTACATCAAGTGTAATGAAGGTTACTGGTAAGCCATGAGTGTATGTACCTTGCCTCCCTCCAGGATATGAATATTTGTCAGATCTATTTTAAAATCTTTATATCACAAATTTAGGCAAGCTTTGACTGACTTTTTCCAAATGGACATGCCCTGGACTCTGCTGCTGGCCTCTGTAGAGTGAATTCTAACCCCCAAGTGGTGTCCCCAGGTCCTGGAACCTTGAATGGTGGTAGAGTGTACTCCTTCTGTCCCTAAACTGCAAGAAATGGGACTTAGTAACTTTTTGTCAACTTTCTGTCTGGAGAACCAAAGTTGAACCATCGAAGCAGCAGCCATCGATGTCCAACCACCGGGCAGTCTCAACTTGTAGGTTTGCCAGGCTGAAGGTCTGACTTTCAGAAAAGATTCTTAGTCCAAACATAGAGGGAATCACCGGCCCCAATGCTGACCAGCATCCAATGGACATTGAGGCCTTTCTGAGCACAGACTTCAGACTTTCGCCCACTCTGAACTTTCCTACCTTTGTTGACGACCACACCAGGACCCCACTCTTCAGCAGCCTTGCGTTGTCAAGCCCAGCTTCAGATCCAGCTTGCCCTTCCAACAATTTGTTGATGACCAATTTTTCTCCATAAAAGTTTTTAGGTTAGAAAGTACACTTTCCACCGGGATGAACCTGGTCCCTGTATCCAACCGGCGGTCCATCGCAGTTGGTCTTAACTAATGATGTAGACCCGGTCTAGTGCGACCAGATACCTGCGGTTGATGCTTTGTGATTTTTTTGTCATTTTATTTATTAAAGTATTCTCTAGTTTTCTACATTGATTTAGAATTGTTCTTGTGTTGTGTTTTCACTGTATTACTGTTTGAGTCCTGCATAAATACTTTACACATTGCTTCTAAATTAAGACTTACTGCTTTGTCCCAATCTACAAGAGAGTTAAGCACAGGTTTCTTTAGTGACTTGAGTGGTTCACCTTGACAAGGATTGTGGTTATTATTTGAAGTGGGTTCTTACTTCCTTCTACTAATGCTCCAATTTCTTACATAGTGTATGGGATTTCTTGCTCTCTCGCTCATGTGCTGTGTTTACTTCCCTCTCCCCTTCTCCTCATGGTTGATTCCCCAGCACATCAATGGCTTCCCTGCTCCTCCCCATTTTGCAGTTTTTCATCCCCCCTCATTGCTCCAAGCTTGTCACCCTCTACCCCACCCCTCTCCCACTTCAGTTTTATGTTTTTTTTTAGAACTTTATGGCACCTGCAGCACTGTCAACGGGCATCCAACTTAAAATGTTTTTTTTACCAATTACAAGGTAGCTTCCCTCGAGTGTGCATGCATGTATGGGGGGCATCTTGAAGCGGATTTGTGTTGTTATAACAAACCCATTCAAAGATGGCCCCTGCTGATGTGTCTGGAGTGGATTTGTTAAAACATTAAATCATTACAATTGCATTCCATGATGGGCACACTGAATACGTGCACATTCATGATGGCTATTTAATTCAACAAAGCATTTGCAAAGCCAATAGGATTTAATGCTGGGATCTATGGGCTTTGCCAGTGCTTGTTCAAGCCCAGTAATGTATGTACCATTGGTTTAGTGATAAATTGCTAGATAAAGATAGGCTACTGCAGTGTGAACACTCTCCTGTAATACACCAGGAGCCAAGCTAAGTGATTTCCTCACTTATATATACTGCAGGAAGTGTACAATTTCATAATTACTTGTATTGCAACACCTTATCTAAATTCATACTACTAAACATTTACCGTGAAACAGAGACTGGCAGCTATTGAGAAGCACCTGGAATATTCTCAATCAATCTATCAACCAGTTTATGTAGAATTAAAAAGAAATTGCCCTATAAGAATCCCTCTGTATCTACACTATGCATTCAGATATGCATATTCATAAATTACGCCCTTGCCTGACATTAATCAGTAAAAATGTATCTTGAATTCAACACCAATGAAAGCATGCACGTGAATATAATATTTCAATAAAAATAGAAATGCAAATACTAATAACAAACCTTAAGAAAGCAACCGAACAATACATCCTTATGGAAATAAAACTATGAGTAAAGAAAAACTCATACCATGAACTTAAAAGTTAATAAAGGGAATGATTAAATATGAAATAAAGCACACACTATGGTTTAAAGGCTCTTTGCCTAACTAATACTAGAAGCAACAAATAGCTGATAATATTACGCAGGTCTTGAAAAAGGCAGAATGCGCAATACGTGCTGTCATAGTCAATTCCATCCCAGTTAACGCATAGACGCCTAGCAGAGTTATCCTCCAGATTATAATTAAAAATAATTCCGCATTTGCTACTTGACAAAAACAGAACTATAATCTAGGCTACTTGAAAGATTTTAAGTAATTTGCCACTGCAAAGGCTACTACCTGCAGCCCTTGATTGGTCATTGGTCATTCTACTACTCTGGTATTTTCCCTGTAGGGTAGGGCGCTGCAGTGATCCATCATGTGATCATAGTCCTTGCAGTGTGGGGCTGGTTTTAACTAAGCCTGGGTGTAGTTCGCGAAGTAGCGCTACGCGAAACTACGCAAAGTGCAGTTCGC
This sequence comes from Calotriton arnoldi, assembly GCA_963921515.1. Taxonomy (NCBI): domain Eukaryota; kingdom Metazoa; phylum Chordata; class Amphibia; order Caudata; family Salamandridae; genus Calotriton; species Calotriton arnoldi. Next base: position 1,007,465 of record CAWUFW010006224.1, on the reverse strand, counting down.
ACTACGCGAGCTACGCGTAGCACTGCGCGAACTGCGTAGTGCACTGTTCGCAATGATTGCACAGTGCCGGATGCTTGTCCGCACTGTGCAATCATTGAAAACGGCATCTTGCACAGTGCGAGCTGTCTTTTACTGCCGCTCGAGTAGATTTTTACTCGAGCGGCAGCTTTCAACGCGGACTGGTAGTTTCTCATCGCGAGCGGTCGCGAGCATACGCGGCCACTCGCAATGAGAAACCTGACCTCCCGCGTTGAGAATCTCGCCGGGAGGTTTATTTTCCACGCTCGCGATCGGCAACTTGATGTTGCTGATCGCGAACGAGAAAAAGTCTCGCCGGGATGTCATTTTGCTTGCTCGCGGTCGCCAACTTGACGTTGAGGACCGCGAGCAAGCAAAAAATGACCGCTGCACTACGCTACGCGTGTTTGCAGTGCTACGTACAATTCACGTTGTGCGAAGTAGCGCAAACTTCGCAAACTACGCGAGCGTAGCGTAGTGCTTTGCCCAGGGTTAGTTTTAACATTTTTGCCATGGCGGTTTTCGCCTTCCCGCCTGATCCTGATTATTTGACTATCTGTTAAGTAGAAGAAGTTGACTGCATCTGCTATTCAATTTATGTTAGATCTTCTGGATAGGTGAAATGATAATTTTTTCCTTTCATAGAGATGCATGGGTCAGAACAACAAAAAAAGAATGCCTGTCTCTGCTAAGGTATCCCTATCGAGACAAGGACTTGAAGCCACATTATTAGACTTCCATTTCATGGTGAACCTCTCCAGCCCCCCCCTTCGAGGAGCACACACAGCAAATACAGTGACACCATTTGTGGTGGATATGTGAGTTCCAGATGGCATTCATTCCTGATACATTTCAATGTTCAACTGAGAATTGCTCACGTGTGAACAGAAAGCAGTCTTTATTGGTTGCGGTGAACCAATCCTTGACTCTTACATGCACCATCTTCCTTTCGACTTTAGCAATATCAACAGGAAAGTGCCACATGTTTTGCAAGAATGTGAAGTGTTAAGCCAAAGAAAATGTTTTAGGACTAGATGTACCCACAGGCTCTCAGACCACACCTTAATTCAATGACAAATCAAAATGAACCACAAATGTATCCTACAGATTAAAGAGTGTAAACTCACTCAGAGATCAATCTCCTCAATATCAAAGTCAGTGTGTAGGGAAAAGCCAGAGTGAGCCAAGGAAAGCAAAGTTGTTGTGTAGTTCCTATATATAACCTATACAGAATCTGCGCGTTCGGATAACATGAACTGTGGGCTTGGTGGCAGATTGACTCTGAACACCCCCACCGAAAATGGTAGACTGTTTACATTAGCTAGCTCACAGTGCCACTAGTGTCTCCTCTTATCGGGGAGAGGATAGTTTCTGGCAACCTTAGAACATGATAACCCTGATCCCTCAGGATCATGGAAACAATGTACTACTTTTTTCTCAGTCACTCGTGCTCACTTGTTCGGTCTCAGAGAGTTACACAGAAGAAACAGTCGGGCGTGTTACAATAAGTATTTATTGCACAGTTGTTCTTCTAGTGTAAAATAGATGTGCTGCAATAATTGTTAGACAGTAGCAGATATATATAATCAGCAGTATAGTGAATAAAAATGGATAGTACAGTTCTACCATTTTGCAATAATCATAAATGCATACATGGATATAAAATGCATGATAAAAGAAAGTGCGTACTCCTACGATGCCTATCTAGATGTACCTAAATGTACTTAGCATGTGAGTAGGTGTAAAGCCAAGAATCCCTCTAGGATTTAGTCGAACCCCATTACCTGAAAAGAGAGTGTGTGGGACCCCGTCCTGGTCTCGAGTTGGACACCCCACAAGGGATGTGTTAGACCATTGTCAGCTGGAGCATCTGCATGCAGGAGCCTCAGCGTCTCTGGTCAGTGTGTCGGCCTGGAAGTCTCGGTTCCCTCTAACTAACACTAGCAAGATGTGTTCTATTTATGCAGAAAGTATCTAGGGGTCTTTTTTGTCCCTTGTTTCTTGTGTTAGCCATTGTTGGATTTGAGGATGACATATGGGATGAACCTTGTACGTAGATAATATGCAGGTGGTGTAGCTCCAGCATGGTTTCCAAGAATCCTTATGAATATTCATTCCTATTGTGTGAGTCTATTGATGAAGTTATAGGACACTATTGTTCGGGGAGAAACCCTCCTTCTTCGCCCAGGACTAGAACTAGGTAAAGGTTCAATCCTAAAAGGTCCATTACTGTGTAGTGTAGGGGAGGAAATGTAGGTGAAGGTGTAAGATATTACCCGGGCCTATATTAGGGTACCTATATGAAACATAACACCCACTCCTCTTCCGAATAGTCAACAATGATAAAGTGCCATCGAACTATTCTCTTTACAAGGTAAAAGCGCATAAAAACTATAAAAACATTGTTGTAAAATCATTTAAAAAACAGGCTTAAGAGGGTGAAAAAGAAAACTCTTTCACTTAGAAAATCAGTTTTTCGGGATTGATACTTAAGCCGAAGTCCTAATTGAATTCATTTATATAAGTCGAACCACTACAAGCGTCACAAGGCCATACTTTTCCAGCGAAAGTGTCAATTTAAAGGAAATGTTCCAAATTTAGTTGAGTTTTGGAGAAAAAGAAAAACTGAATTCTTTCCCAGCACACGATGAGCCAATTATAGATTAAGTGTCCTGGCTGGGTAGCTTATTGTCAGGAACAGCTGGTGACTTTTTGGGACCTTATGCCTATGGCTTCTCGCCCGAAAGATATCTGGGAACCTTTCACAACTCGGCTCAGGGAAAGAGATGCACACCTTGCTGTTGACACCAGGCCATCGACAGCTGCTAACTCACAGAAAACACCCCAATAGCTGCCTTATCATCAGACATTATATGCACAACACCCTCCCATTGGTAATGATGATACTCCTTGTAGACTCATTGATTTGGGGAACTATAGTTAACTCTCTCATTGACTCAGACGATACAATACCCCCAGGCCTTATCTGCCTATGTGCGATGTTATCTAACCTTGACACCCACTGCTTTGTTGATTATTCTAATGTATATGTGGTCGCATCATATTCTTACAATGTATATCTATGTACTGTGTTAGTACTACGTCACCTATTATTGTGGAGTCCTCCATGTAAGTTGTCAGAGATGTAATTTACTATGCAATGCATGTCTTGGTATCTAATTAGTCCATAACTGTCTGGAATTTTTTTTAAAAATAAATAAAATAAGTGTCCTGGCAGGGAGACGCAACATCGTCGTTGCTTGCCGCTGCGGTGGACGGTCCTTATAACACCTCGCAGAGTACGTCAATGGAGCACAAATGATATTCAGAGCTGCCAATGGCTGGTGTAGAGGCAGCCGGTGCTGTTGTCGAAACCTCAGTGCTAGTGGAAGAGCTGATGCTCAACCCAGTTGTAAAAGGCACCTGCGGATTCTCGAGGAATGCAGCCATCAATATGGGAATACGCTGGGGACATTGCCAAGCATGGGCCCTCAGGGGTTCCAGCCTGGTATTCAAGTCTGCAGGTGTTTCCGATGCAAGTGTCAGACAGAGATCCAACATGCATTCTTCACCGCAAAACAGGCATTGAAGAACAGGTAAGATGCAGTCCATCCAGACTGGTCTAAACGATAGGAACCAAGAAGCACTCAGTTCCCGTAGGCGAGGTGTGCCCAGATGTTGTACCATGCGCTCACGGTATTTGCGCTCCAGGAGCGCTTTTGCCATCTCGTTGGTAATTGGGCCATCCATTGCGGAGCAAAAAAATGACAAGCAGGATTCCTGAGATAGAAAGCAGGATCAGCGGAAGACCTCAAAAAACGTTTCCCAACACGGAGTGTATAAAATTTGGAATAACTCTGAGGATTGTCTGAACGGTGCTTAGAAATCCTGACCCTATGGTCTTAAGTAGGTGTACAATACCACTCGTATCAGACATATTAAAGATACGACCCACCATTTCTGCGAAATGAAAGGGGCAGTTTGTACGTATGAGTGCCTGTATCTCAGTCAAGGTCCTTGCGATTTGAAGATCAAAGGTCTCTCGAGCGGAGGTTAAGGGTACGGTTTGTTGTAAACGCATGGCTTTCAGTCTGCTCAAAGTATCAAACTGTATAAAGGAAACATTCAATGAAGGCCATAACGACGCCTCCCTGACTGAATTCATTGGGGGAAACAATACTTGCATACAGCAAGTAACCCTGGAGTTTACAGTGACCAGATAGGCAATGCACAGCAACCTTGATCGTTCAGCATCAAGTAACTCCCATTCGAGAGCAGCTTGAATACCGGTGTAATCACGGCAGCTGGAGTCCCTTTCATGTGGCAGGACAGGTTCGCCACCGTGCCATTTTAAGCTCCGTGCAGGGAAATATCCTGGCACATGAGAGAACCGCTTAAAGCATTCTTGCAGTTTGTACCGCTTAGAAACACTTCTCGATCCCCACTCCGGCATCGAAATCTGTATGGTAACTCCCAAGATTCCTTAAAGTATTACTTACCCATTTTCTCATATTTACCTGCCTGCCTTTGCTCAAGGCAATATTGAAACTGAAAAGTAGTGACCGGTAGAGTTATGTGGCCGTGGATTAGCCATTCCGTTGATGGTGATTCTGCTACCTTAAATGGTAATCTATCCAGCTTTTCAATGCGCAGCATTGTATATTTTGCTCCCCTTTTGCCATTTCTACCTGTTTATCTGTTAGATTGTATTCAGAAAACAGAGACGTACTGTTGATAAAACGCCAAGGCACATAGCCTTCACACAAAGATTGCAGTGTCCAGCTTAACAACATGATAGAATGTAACTGAGATTGCACATGTTGTAATATGGCTAAATCATGTTCCAGTGTGTCTATCGCAGAAGATACAATGTTGCCCAAGGAATATAACCTGGAGGTTAAAGTTGTTAACCCATTATCCACTACTGCTAATGCCTTTTCTAAGTAAATACAGTCTATTTCCCGTATTCTCTCTGCGGCCTCTTCTTGGGATATTTTCCATGTTTTCATTGTAGGCAGCAAAGATGCCAGCATATATTAAACGTTTCTGATGTGATTTCCTGGGGCATAATAAAAAGTCCCTAAGATCCATGTCTTGTGCGAGTAAGGTCAAGTGTTGTTTCACTTCTGTGAGTGTTGAGGTCTCTAGCCAATCAAGGCACAACTTCCCAACACTGTAGGATGTCACTACCCCTGGATGTTCTCTTTGTACATAACGTGGGTCTGACCTGTGGATATTGAACCCTTTGGTTATACCCCAGAATCTTTTCTGACATGTGTTCGTGTCTAAGGGCCAAACCACCCATTTCTTCCAATTAGGGTCTGATCTATTGTACTTTAAAATGTCATCTAGTGTTGCCCCTTCTTGTGAAGTTAAATTTTGCCACCCCTCCATCTGTGATGGTGTTGGAAACCGAGGTGTGTTCAGGTCCTTGTTTTTGGCTAGTCCAAGACAGGACGTCTGTTGCAAAGTGTCATTTAGAAATATCATCTGCTGTGGAATGAGGCATGCTCTAAATAGTGCTTCTGTTCCCTGGACTTGCCAGTCGCTAGAACCCCTGACTGATTTTAAGTCTATTGTGTCCTTCCATAGGTCAAAACCCTGTTTAGACAAGTGGGCAATAAAGGAAGCAGAGTAAATTTGTTTGGTGTTAGTTAACATAATTTTCAGTGCCGATGTCGGTGTAACCTTATAATAATATGAGGTAGGGTCAGTGGTGTTAAACCCTGAAAAATATGAAAATTTCTGTGCAAATGTTTGCAAACTACTTTTAGGTGGTGTAGGGAAATGTTCCCACTGGTGATACTCAAAAACATTTCTAGGTAATATAGATTTGTGCAGGAAATGATGACCATAATGTTGATAACAGTACAATGTGTCATAGTCTGAAGTACCTTCTAACATTTCATTGTTCAGAAATGCGGCAGTTTTCTCTAAGCAAGACAACATGTTATTAACAGTTTCGGAGTCCCAATCATCAGAAAATGTACTGGAGGTAATGATATCACTTAATGAAATTTTAAATACATGAGAAATTTTTAAAAGTTCAGTAGTACCAAATATTTCGAAATCAACCTTGTCCCAAACTATACCGTCCGGTATAGGAACTGCTGAAATGTTCACTGATGACAAGTTCTCTGCTCACGATGGGACGATTGATGTGGCTTTAGAATCAAATTAACTTTTTGTGTTGCGGTGCTTTGTTGAAGGTATTGTCCATTCACTGGCGTAGCAAGGGGGGGGCGGAGGGGGCGGTACGCCCCGGGCGGCACGAGAATTCGGGGCGGCAGGTAAATTTATCGCCAGCACCCCCCCCCCCCCGGCTCTTAGGCGCTCGGCGGCGGCGGCAAAAGGCAGGGACCGCCACGGGCGGCAGAGTGCCTAGCTACGCCACTGCGTCCATTAATAAGCATGCTAAAAGTTATAACTAAGCCTAGCCAGAAAAGAAAAAACAGTATCCCAGTAATTACCCATAGTTCTAACCAAGGTGATACCAGGTAAGTCTTTTTGGGAAAGTTCAGAAAGTCTTTAGCTTGCTGTTTGCTTGATTTTTGGGCTGGCGGCGTTTCAGGTTCACTTGGATCCAAAGAAAACGTATCAAAGTTCATGAAGTAGCCAGAAGCAGTTCGATCAATTGTAGGAATTGCATCTGCCGTGATCACACCGGTATTCGAGCTGCTCTCGAATGGGAGTTACTTGATGCTGAACGATCAAGGTTGCTGTGCATTGCCTATCTGGTCACTGTGAACTCCAGGGTTACTTGCTGTATACAAGGATTTGTTGAAATCGCATTTTGCTCTTGTCGAGGCATGTTGACGTAGACATCTGTATTAGGTCTAATTGCAACTTGTGTGTTTATTTTGAATTGGATTTTGAAGATGTACTTCCGGTTCAAGGGGAACGAGTTCCATAGCATTGTTGCATAGTCCTTCATTCCGTACAGGAGGCTCTTCGAACGTGATGAGTCTTTCTGTTTGAACTTCTTGGATTGTAACTAGAGGAGGGCGTCTGCTACTGTGGAGTCCACGAGGCCTACTGTTCAGTATCGGCCACATAGTGTGGTTTGATTAAGTCGATTGAGACAAATCTTTTCCCCTTTTTTCCAGCAAGAGGCGGCAAAAGTACAGTTCTTGTTCCTTGAACTGCTAGGACAGGTACACGCTTTAAGTATGATGGTCCGAATTCTTTTTTGTCCGCTATTTTCTCTCTGACCAAATCCCCGACCTTTGGGATCCAGAGAGGTCTTGCCGTGTTTGCCTTGACTTCCCCAGTGGCGGTCTGTTTCTGGAGGACATTACTTTGTTGCGTCCTGGATTCATTTAGATCCTGTAAAACAGCCAAACGATCATGGATATCAAATGGATTCTCATCCGCCACTGTGCCTTCACAATCAAGATCAGGTACCCACGTTCTTGTCCCAAATAGGACCTCATATGGAGTAACACCCCCTAGAGAATTTCTTGCTGGTTATTGAGTGCTCGTTGTCCCCCATATAGATGATTGACCCAAATACCGACCTTGCCTAATACCCTAGCTGTTAAAGATTGCTTTAGGTCCCAGTTTTTCCTTTCTACTACCGAATTTCCCTCAGGATGGTACAGAGAGGAGTACCGCAATGCTACGCCCATACTTTCCATGGCCTCTTTGTAAGCCCGAGAGCTAAACGCCCGGCCACGGTCAGAATTTAACGTGCCAACTGCGTATGTCCCTATAAAGACTCGCAAATCTTTGATAACAGTTTGAGCGTCAGCCGAGTGCTGAGGCCATACCCATAGGAATCTTGAGCAGGAATCCACTGCAACCATGATATACTTGTAAGCCCCATCAGATTGTAAGGGGCCGCAGTGGTCCAGATACTCACAAGCAAGAGGTTTGTCTGATTTTAGTAACGGTGTCTGTGCCGGGCGTTTTATGGTGGAGCCTTTCATCTGTTGGCAGATGTCACATTTCAAGACATAGTCCTTTGTTTGCTTTGTTAGACCTGGCCACCAATAGCGCTGTTTCAACAATGAAATAGTCGCTGTCACACCTGTATGCGCAGAGCCCAAACCCTCGTGTGCTGCTAGAATTAAACCTTGCCTACGATCCATATTTGGCATTACTCTGTCCCCCACTCCAGGAATCTGAGCATATGGAATGTTGTTTGCATCTAACTTGTAGGAGTACTTGAGTGGAAATTTCTTTCGTACTGCTCCGCTGTTTTTGCTTGAAGCAATGACAGCGACCATAATCTCCCCGTCTATCCTCGTTTTTGAACGAGTGATTGCAGCTACGGAAGCCGTTCATACAGCCCCCTTCGCGGCTTCATCAGCCAATGAATTCCCTTCAACGTGAACGCCATCATGTTGATGACTCAGTGTATGGATCACGTGAGCCCGTGGTAGTTCGTTTTTCAACTCAACTACCTGTTCCCATAGCATTTTATGCTTAATTGTGCCACCTTTTGCATCTTTGAACCCGTTTTGTTCCCAATGATGTAAATATTCATTGTATGACTGTACACAGTAAAAAGAATCACACACAATTAGTGTGGGGAATTCGTGATCTGTATTTACAAGTGCCAGTATTAGTGCTTTTAATTCTGCCAACTGAGCCGTGCAGTCTCCTAGAGATTGCGTTTTGGTGCAACTTGGATGGAACTTTCCATCCCGCATGCGACCTTTAACGATTGCACATGCTGCGCTGTATTGTTGCTTACTCCCTATGGCCAGTTGAGCAGATCCTTCAGTGTAAATTATATGTTCATACTGATCTAGAGGCAAAATTTCATTTGGCAGAGGATATTCTTGTTCATATTGCAGGAATGCCTGTGTTTTTAGACTTGGATCAAATCTGTATTCAACATCCATTGCAGTAAGGGAATTAGCCCATTGTATCCATCTCGGATGTAAGGCTTTTGCATTTGGAATGCTAGCCTTTGTAACAGCTTCTAAATCTGGTACTGGGGTCACTACTAATATGCGTTTCCCCTGAGCCAGGGCTCTTTCTCTTGCTACAGCGGTCTGAACTGCTGTCAGGATTTTTTCTGTTGAAGTAAAACACATTTCTGCGTTTGTGTACAGGTGCGATTTGTAAGTGATTGGTACTGTTTCGCCTTCATTTAAGGTTAAGTAAGTGTACCCGCATTGACCCGCTATTACATGGATCACTAAATTGCGTACATTTACGCGTGTCTGTAAGTGTTTTGAAGCTATCATGTCTTCTTGTAGTGAGCGTAGGATATTTGTGTGTTCCTGTGTCCATTGTCTAACTGAAAAGTGAGGTTTTATTAAGTCGTAGGGAGGTTTTACTCTTTCTGCGTAATCCAAAATGTATGTTCTGCCGAAATTTAGGAATCCCAGTATTGATTGTAAATTTTTTAATGATTTTGGAGGTTGGTGCAGCACACACTTTTCTAAAAAGTTAGCTGCCAGACTTTTCCCTTCACTTGAAAGCTCATATCCTAAAAACAAGACATTGAGGTGGGCGATTTTTGATTTTTTTAAATTAAATTTGTAGCCCTCGGAGGCGAATCCCATAATTATGGTGCTCACCCTGGTCAAGTGCCTTTCTAAGTCATCGTCCGTCAGATAAATATCATCCACATAGGACAATGCTTCCTCATCAAAATTTTGGAGTAACTCAGTTACTCTTGCTGAAAACACCCCCGGGCTATTCCTATACCCTTGGGGGAGATGACAAAATTGCAGCTGGGACCCCAACGCTGAGAATGCGGTCAAATACCTGCTTTCAGGCGCTATATTTTGGCAGACTAATCCATTTGAGATAACAAGTCTAGTTTTGTATTTTTTCCGCACAATTCATTAATGCGGCACTGTGTACATTTTGGACAGCGAATGTCTTTGTGCATGTATTTAAATGTCTGTAATCTAAAACTAGACGATATGAGTTGTCCGGTTTTGATAGTGGAAACAAAGGGTTGTTCATTGGAGAGGTGCATGTTTCAATCACCCCTTGGTATTCAAGTTGATCTAAGATCTCCCTGACCTGTTTTTTATCTTCTTGCTTTATTGGATATTGCCTCTGTGCATTTGGTGAAACTTTTAACGGGATCATGTGGTGGGTTGAATCCTAATCCCAACCGGCATGATTTTTATACAATGCTGGAGCTAGGGCAACTGCCCACTCCTGTGCATATGCATGTTTAAGGTGTATGGGAACGAGGTCTGAAAATGCTGGAAAAATTACAGTTTCTCCCCAAGGGCACTCCATAACGAATGCTGGCGGCCAATCTTGTTCAGCTAATAGGATGTCATAACCAGATGATAGGTTTTTCCAAAAGAGACCTTTAACTTTCCTGGGCTTGTCCCCCTCCATTTTCAGTGTTATTTCGTGTAACTTATGTGGGACGTTCACCCTTGTATCTGGTGTTTCCACCGTGATGTAATCATTCAAGTCCGCTGTCACCAGAAATTCCATCAGGCGAGCTATTGTTACTTCTGCCGCACTGTCTAGCATCGTCTGAGCCCATACCCCGTTCAGAAGTTGCGTCCTCAGAATTCTGGGCATGTCTGATCTTTATGCCTGCAACTTTCTTCTTCTTAAACTGAGGTTTTTATTTTGGCTTTTCTTCTTTTTTGGAAGTATAGTCTTGAGCGTGCTGCTTGTCTCTGGACTTTGTACGCTCTTCTTTGTGTTCCGACCGTCCTTCTCTCTCAGAGTTTTTCGTCGAGCCCTGAAAGGAACGAGAGGAACGTGTATCAGTATCCTGATACCTGTCAGGTTTCCTAATATTATCCCTATTCCTGAGGTTGTACCTCTTTTCAGAGGGCTCCTGTGGAGGAGATCTGCCTCAGGATTGAGATCTGTTTCCTTTAAAGTTTTGTTGTTTCTTATTATCCCACTTCTTTTTAGAAGATGCAGGTGTCTGCTTGGTAGTGTCCTTTTCAGAACTGCCCATCAGTTGTGGTTTTAATGCATTTCCACCTAAGCTGTCTCTGCCTAATTCTGCATATGCAGTTTCAATTATTTTAGGTAGTTTGTGCCTGAACTCCCTTAGGCGTTGGCGGATTGCTACTGAAGCTGCTTCCCCTTTAATATTAGCTAGTATTATGGCTGATACCTGGTCATAGTTACCTAGGAACTTCATCCCTAAGTTTAGGTCAGGCTCTGCTCCGTACTCATTTTGTATTTGTCTTAATACATCTGGTACTACCGCTAATGAAGGAATACTATGAGTCCTGGTATATATGGCAGCAAAGACTGTACCCCAAGTGGTACAGTCATCTACTTGTGGTGTTATCCCCATGGGCAAGCAGATTGTTAGCATTCTGTATTTTTCATATGGGGTAGTATTTGGGAATACTGTCTCAAGCTGAGTTATTTTCTGAGCTACCCAGAATGGCATTTGTTCACGTTTCGTGGGCATTTTACCCATTACCACGTGTAATGTTTCTGGAGTGATTTTAGTTGCTGTACCCTGAGACTGAGTACCATTCGTTGCAACTGTTGTTGGTTGGACTATGAAAGTCCTCATGACGAATTGTGTCAAGTTTCTGTAGATTTTGATTAAATCTTTGTGTTGTATGAGTAAGTCTGCCTGTGGCATTGTTTCAATGTCAGGATGTGGTGTGTAGGCTGCTAATATCGGCCATGTTGCCCCTTCTCCTCCGAGCGGGCCTAATCTTACTCTACTTCTTATGTGGGGTAGGGCACCTTTAAACCAGTATAAATGTTCCTGGTCCGTGAGTGGAACCTCTATGTCCTCGAACGGACCATATTCCACTGGTGCATCTCCTTCTGTATAGTAGTGAAATGTGTGTGTTCTTGCATCTGCTTCTGGGAATGTAACCCACGAGTAGAATACCTCTGTTTTGTTGGATTCGTGTGCCTCAGTCACAAAAGCTACTAAGCCACTCCTAGCTTGTAAACCATTTTCTAATAGTTTCAGGGTGATTGTATGTCTGAATTTTGGTGCAATTTGAATTGCGTTTGTATCTTCTTCTCCGTCTTAGACGTGTAGATTTACTACTGGGTTATTTCCGCCCTCAGTCATTTTTAAAACAGAGAAGTTTGTTCAAGCGAACTAAGATAAGGTTTTATTTGCACAATTTAGGAACACTGTGTCCTTCAAGCTTGATTAACCAACAGCTAATAAATAGGATTTTTTCGCCTACTCAGCTGTGGCGGAGTTTTGTGCCCATCCACTCCAGACGTCTCTGGCGTTTTGTGAGTAGGGGTCTCTGAGAATAGCACGACTGAACTACTCAGATTCTACTGTTAAATAATTACTCAACCAGCGTTGGTGGTGCCATGTTGTGTCGTTCCTATATATAACCTATACAGAATCTGCGCGTTTGGATAACATGAACTGTGGGCTTGGTGGCAGACCGACTCTGAACACCCCCACCGAAAATGTTAGCCTGTTTGTATTAGCTAGCTCACAGTGCCACTGGTGTCTCCTGTTATCGGGGAGAGAATAGTTTCTGGCAACCTTAGAACATGACAACCCTGATCCCTCAGGATCGTGGAAACAATGTACTACTTTTCGCTCAGTCACTAGTGCTCACTTGTTCAGTCTCAGAGAGTTACACAGAAGAAACAGTCGGGAGTGTTACATAAGTATTTATTGCACAGTTGTTCTTCTAGTGTAAAATAGATGTGCTGCAATAATTGTTAGACAGTAGCAGATATATATAATCAGCAGTATAGTGAATATAAATGGATAGTACAATTCTACCATTTTGCAATAATCATAAATGCATACATGGATATAAAATGCATGATAAAAGAAAGCGCGCACTCCTACGATGCCTATCTAGATGTACCTAAGTGTACCTAGCATGTGAGTAGGTGCGAAGCCAAGAATCCGTATAGGATTTAGTCTAACCCCATTACCTGAAGAGAGAGAGTGTGTGGGACCCCGTCCTGGTCTCGAGTTGGACACCCCGCAAGGGATGTGTTAGACCACTGTCAGCTGGGGCGTCTGCATGCAGGAGCCTCAGCGTCTCTGGTCAGTGTGTCAGCCTGGAAGTCCCGGTTCCCTCTAAGTAACACTAGTAAGATGTGTTGTATTTATGCAGAAAGTATCTAGGGGTGTTTTTTGTCCCTTGTTTCTTGTGTTAGCCATTGTTGGATTTGAGGATGACGTATGGGATGAACTTTGTACGTAGATATTATGCAGGTGGTGTAGCCCCAGCCTGGTTTCCAAGAATCCTTATGAATATTCATTCATACTGTGTGAGTCTATTGATGAAGTTATAGGACACTGTTGTCCGGGGAGAAACCCTCCTTCTTCGCCCAAGACTAGAACTAGGTAAAGGTTCAATCCTAAAAGGTCCGTTACTGTGTAGTGTAGGAGAGGAAATGTATTTGAAGGTGTAAGATATTACCCGGGCCTATATTAGGGTACCTATATGAAACATAACAAAGTAATTAGTTGATCTAATGTTCTTTAATCAATTCCAAAACAGCTCAGTTGCCAAACACCAATAGTTCTCTGCCTCATAAATGGAGAATGCATGTGATTCCATATTGTAGACAGTTAACGTGGTAGAGAAAGTGCATTCCCTATATTTCCTATTAGAAAAGGATAAACCAATGGACAACAAAGGGAAAGCATTTCTGGGTTTCTAGATTGACCTGCTTGTCTTTGGTAGGGGAGAGATAGATCCCTAATTAATCGAATTATATTGCCTGTTCAAGTTGTTTGGAGTTCAGTAGCACTTTCCTTTTAAGTCACATCCTGCTGCAGGCTACATAGATCCTACATTTAAGGAAACTGATTACCAGAGCATTCTTGATAGATAGGTTTGTTCAAGCTAGTAGCCTAACTAGTCTGTTCTCTGTGACAACACAAAGATTAATATTCTCTACATAGAGTAGTAAGTGAAGAGAAGTATAAACCAATAAAACTGGTGGTATTCTGGAGCTGTGATTAAAATCCTAAAAGGAAAATCAACTTAAGAATTTGCAACAGCACTAAAATACACATTTTTGCTAACTCAAAATATTTTTATGTGCACGATGTACCAAATGGGTACAGCACAAGGCTCTTCTCAAACTGTGTGTGAATCTGCAAATATTTGCTTTTTGCACAAAGGTTCAAAATTCACAATTGCCAGATTGTTTGATGATAAGATGTTGTAGGCAAATAGTAATGAGGTTCACAACAAATTGTTTTTCATACCAAAAAAGGCTTTCATAATAATATCAGCTTTGAAAGCAAGTTTGGACCCAACTGGTCAGTAGGTTTGTGCTGCTGTACACCTGCTAGTCGCAGGGGTAGTTCATGATCAGTAGACTGATGGAAGATTAACTCATTCATTTGATTAGCCTCTCCTTAGTTAACCTCTTCACGACCATCTTATTTCGGCCCTTTATAAGTTGTCAATGCATGGAGCAGATTTATGCAAGATAAATAAATAAAACTATAAGTACCCCTATCCATATATGCATTACTATATTGTGTGCACCTACTTTAGTTCGCTATCAAGGTGAAAGCAATTCACATGATTGTATTTAGAATGTTCTGAAAAGAGACAGTTCAGTTTGGTCAGTGTGACTGCTCTACCCTGCGCAGCTCCAGCAGTAAGCGCTGCCTTGCGAACCCTGTGTTCTCTGTTTTGCTGTAGGTTCGAGGCCCTTCTCCACCCACAGGCTCTTGCCTGTGCCTCATCCATGGTGGTACAGTGGGAGAGCACTCTGCTCTTCTGCTGTTCCACCTCTCTAGGTTTTTCCCGGGCCCTCTTTTCTCTTTCCGCTCTCGCCTTTTCTCTTTTTGCTCTCTCTTTTGCTCTCACTTTTCTCTTTTTGCTCTCACTTTTCTCTTTTGCTCTCTCTTTTCTCTAGTTGCTTTCTATTTTCTCTTTTGCTTTCTCCTTCTATTTTGCTCTCTCTTTTCTATTTTTGCTCTTTCTTTTCTCTTTTTGCTCCCTCTGCTTTCTATTCCATTTTTTCTTTTGCCCTCTTCTCTCCATTTTCGCACTCCCTGTCGCTCCTGCAACCCTTCCCCCTCCAGTGTGTCCGCCGGCCTTACAGCTGACTGCCCTCCTCCGACCCCAACCTGGGGCCTCATTACGATATTGGTCGGAAAGTATTCCGACCGACTCGGTCTCGGAATGGTTTCCGACCGAATCGGATTTGGGGAGTCCGACCCACCGTTTACGATGTTTCCGAACACCATGCGGTCGGACTCCCATTGACTTCAATGGGAGCCTGTGTTACGACCGACTTCACAGGCTCCCATTGAAGAAAGGGGTAAGTGGGGATAATCGTGCACCCTGTGGCGGGCACCCCATGGTGCCTGCCACACTGTTCATGTTTTTGAAGAGGGGTCCCATGGGTACCCCCACGGGCCCCATTCGGAAGGCTCTGGGTGAACGGGTACCTGCCACGAGCCCCCAAAGCCAGATTCTGGCAGCCGATCCGTGTCAGAACAACCGATTCAGAAAGGCTGTCCAAATCCGACATCATAATACGTTGGTCGGAAAAGAAGTCCATAGAGCTGTACAAGTGAGCTCCGAACGACTTGGATACTCTGAATGCCATTCGGAACTGAGTCGGAAAGTCCGAAAGGTTTCTGACTATCGTAATCCGTCGGTCGGAAGGCTTTCTGATTCGGTCGGAACGACGGGTTCCGAATCGGATTTGGACGACCTGAATGCCATTCGGAGCCTTTCTGACTGACATCGTAATCGGCCCCTAAAGGGTGGCCGCTGTGTGGCCCCGCCACTGGCACGCCAAAGACAAGCCCATCTTTGCCTGTCTGTGACCCGACCACGACCAGCACCAGAGACCCTGGTCTGCCGACCCGCCTTCACTACGACTCCAGCACCCTCCGCGCTCTCAACCCCAGATGCAGCAACAACTGTCAGCTATTGACACCGAGCAACACCCAAGGCCTAATCTCCTGCCTACACTGCTGCTGCACCTTCACCCACCGCCAGACCCCAACAGCAGCCCCCAGCCTACCGGACGTCATTGCACACAAACCACTGAACTGCATCCTCCTCAAGGAGGATCCCTACATCCCTACTTATGCGCTCCCTACATGAGCATGCCATAGAAATCTGGGACCTCCTCAACACCCACACGCCCAACGTTGCCTTCCTCACAGAAACCTGGACCAATGCCAACTCCGCACCCCACATCTCAACTGTCATTCCGGACGGATACAAGATCCTGAGAAGAGACCACCCCACCTGCCCAGGAGGAGGCACTCCCATCATCCACAAAAGCTCCCTCCACAGGACAATCACCAGCCCAGATGACGCTACGACCCTCATGGAACATCTCCACTTTCAGATCCAGACCAACCCTAAAACAACTCTCAGCGAAACCCTCATCTACAGGCCGCCCGGCCCCTGCGCTCCTTCCACCAACTCCATCGCCGACCTCATCACACCTCATGCCCTTGCCTCCACAGACTACATACCACTCGAAGACCTAAACTTCCACTTGGACAACCACGACTACCCCAACACCACTGCCCTCCTAGAGAACCTCACCAACATAGGACTGAAGCAGCTTGTCACTGCCCCCACACACACAGCGGGACACACACTTGACCCAGTCTTCACAGAAGGAAACAGCGTCACACCACAGAACTCCTCTGGACAGACCACCGCTGCATCCACTTCTCCTTCAGAAAACCTACCTTACACAAGCACGCCCAATAATGCCCCCGTAGAAGCTGGAACAAAGTCACAGAAGACCAGCTCACCTCCGCCCTCACCAGCACCCCACTACCGAAGACGCCAGACGCTAACACTGTGGCATGCAATCTCCACCACTGGATCATGAACTGCGCCGACACCCTCGCCCCCTCAAGAAAGCCACAGAGCGACACATCAAGAAAGCAAGCTGGTTCACCCCTGCACTCCAAGAATTCAAGCGCTCCTGCTGATGACTCGAAAGTGGATGGATGTAGTGGACTCATCATTGCTCTGGCTTGTTTTTTTGAACTTTTGAGACTAGGGGCCTGATCTAGATGTTGGCGGACAAGTTACTTCATCACAACGGTGATGGATAACCCGTCCGCCGAAATATAAATCCCATTAAATCCAATGGGATATATATTTTGGCTGATGGGATAAACAGGTTATTCTGTCACAACAGTGATGGATATCCCATCCGCCGAAATATAAATCCCATTTTATCCACCAACATCTAAATCAGGCCCTAAGTTATAGCCCTTCAGAGACTGGTGCACACCTGCCATTGGCTTGGATGATGAAGGGATAATTATTAGTTGTTTATGGTGATCTTTACGGAACAAAACTGGGGTGCTAGAGCAATGGATTCAGGTGAAAAAAACAACATTGTATGTATGTATGTATGCATGTATGAATGAATATGGTATTTCTAGAGCATAAACCTAGCCAAAGGCAGCAAAGCACTGTACATGGTTATTGCAAACTAAGGGCCTGACTATGATGTCGGGCGGATCGCCACCGACAGGTTGTCATTGGTGGTCCATCCGACATTGGAGGCTGCAGTGCGACCGCCGCATAATGTCGGAGGGCAGTGGGAGGAGGGACCGACCGATGCCTCTGACAGGCTCAAGGAGCCCTTCGGAGAGTCGGTCGGCGCGTAATCCCTACAATGGGGCGGTGCCTGCGGAGCCATTGCTGTAGAGATTACAATGTCTTTTTTTCCCTCTGCCTTTACATGGTGGTCCGACCGCCATGTAAAGGCAGATGGAATGGGGCTTTGGGGGCCCCCGTCCTCCATAGGCCTCCGCTATGGGGCCGGAGGGGCACATGTGGTTCCCCCAAAAAATCCATGCACTGTGTGCCAGGCACCACATGGTGCCTGGCTAATGGTGCATGGATGTTTCAAAACATGCCTTTTTCAATTGTGACTTGTGCTGCAGCCCTTTTCCAGCCCGCAGCACAAGTCGCAATTGTTAAAGGAATGTTTCTGACTGCCTTCATGCTGGATTGTAATAAGATGGGTGGAGCCACCGACTACATGTCGGGCAGTCACCATCCTTATAAGATGGCGGTCGGATGCTTGTCCAACAGCCATCATAATGAGGGCCTTAAAATGGGTGAGTAATAGGATAGGGTGCTGAGTTATGATAGGTTAATGCATTGTGATGTAGTGTTCTTTACAGAGTTGAGTCTTCGACTCTTTCCTAAATTTGAGGGGTGCTGTGACAGTCCTGATGGGTACAGGGAATTTTTTATCGATCCTTGGTGCTTGACTGGAAAAGCCCTTTTGTCTTGTTTTTTATTTTTTTACACTTCTTAGTCTGCAATCTGTTGGTGTCTTAACTGTGGGTGTGCTGAAAACCAAGATAGATAGTGAGTTTGACTGCAATATAAGCGGACCTGCTGGTTGTGATGGCTTTGTAAATGATGCAGCTGGTTTTGAAGATAGTGCAGGCTGGCAAGGGAAGCCTATGGCGTTCCATCAGGGTGGTGCTAATGTGAGTTTTTTTTATTGAAATCCTAAATGCTCTAGAAGGATGAACTTCTTGGAAGAGTCTGATCCAAAGAGTAAACTAGTCAGCAGGTTCCAACTGGTTTATCAAACTGAAACGCTTTCAACACTCCTCGAAAGTAGTCATTCTTCAGAACCGAATGATCCATACTTCTGATGAAGCGCTCCTTTCAGTAGGACCTGTATGCTCAATTCTTGCAGTTGTTTCTGCTGAACTTGCTCCAGAAAGACTTTGGGGTCATTTAAAGTTTGGGGGATGGTCCACCCAGACATCACGTAGATGAATACCATCGCCTCCATCTTCTTAGCAGAAGGTCACCTGCCATATTTAACTAACTCCTGTAGGCTGTTGGGTTCTCCCTGTATTCAGTGGAGTTGCTACTGTGATAACTCAATTAAAGGCAGTGAAGCTTTGCAACAGGGACACGTTTATGACAGAATATCACAAAAACAACATTGAAAACCACAATATATTAAAAAAATAGAAAAGTATTGAGTAGAAAAATATTGCAGCAAAAATATCTATACTACGTAAATATAAAAAAATAAAGATGCACAAATTGTCATTACTATATTCAACATATATAACACTACACAAAGATCGAAATCAAAGTTATTGACAAGCTACTAAAGATTATAATATTCATTGAAATATATTATATTTATAGTTTTAAAAAGTGTAAATTATAAATAAAAACATTATTTTACATAACAATTATTTTAAAAGCTAAACACAGTATATCAAATTTATCTAACTATTAGTTTAAAATGTATAAAAATATATTTAAAATAAATGCATGATAAGTAACATTATTTTACTGTGGCACCCACACTTTTATTAAATGTTGACCCATCCTGGGTTGCAATGGGAGCCAACCATTATTTTATTGTGGGTGCCTCAGTGCCACCCGGGGGACCATCAACATGCCCATCATTGGGGCATGACCTCTGCAGCCCCTGCTGGCTCACCAGGCAGCACCCATCCTGCGTGCTAGCAGTAGGCAGCTCTGTTGCGTTGCTCCTACCAGGGTGATAGCAGTTTTTTTCTCTGCTACTGCCAGTCAGTGTCAGGACTGCCAGAACACTGAACTACGAGCTTGCGGTTCCTTTAAATAGGTGAACAGCGTAGCCTTTAAGGCTGCACACTGCACCACAGGAATCCGCCTATCCTTGACCTTCCTGTTGTGGAAACTTACCCGGCTTTCTGGTTCTCAGCGTCTGTGGATCCCTGGAATTCTTCTGTTGCGTTCGTCCATTGTGGCGTTGGGCCTTTATGATCTCTAGAGTATCAGCATGTTCTTCATTGATTTCACCTGCTCTGTAACCTGCAAAACAAAAGTGTAAAGACACACATTAAGCCAGCAACTGATCACTGTGGGGTTACGTGGTAGTCGTGCTTAAAAGCTTACAATTATACTTATATGATTATTTCCTTAGAATTTTCTTCTAAGAAGGCTTGATATGAGTGAAACCTGAAAAAACATTAATGCTATATTGAGAGTTATGCATTAATTTCTTGATTTATACATTGACAGAAAACAATCATATCCAAGCATTTACATTGTTATTTCAAAGTGAAGAATTTTATTTTGCTATAAGCCATGTTAAAGGGGCATGACATGATTTAGGTTGTATATTTAGTTATGTTAGGTTGATGAAATTGCCATCATACATAGGACTTGGATATATTTTCTTTTAGACACTGTGGATGTCTGCAAATTTGCTAGAGCTTATTTTTCCAAGCACACACAAGAAATAGCAAAGGTGGGTTACAGATCATTTAATAGAATTTGAGCACTAAGTCCTTAAGAATACTAGAGTTACAAGGATCTTGTTTTTCTTATAGATTCAACAAATGCTCATCTTGAGGGGAGGGAGACCGCACACCCCTTTCCCAAAATAAATAAGTTGACCGCGGGAATGGGGTAACCAGGGCCATTCAATGGCTCTGGACAAAGGGATGGACACCCACTCCTCAAAGTAATAGAATGGCCACAGTGATCCCCGGGGACTTTTGAAGGCTGGGTGGGGGGTTGCACACCCCCACCCCAAAATAAGTATATTCACCCGGAGAGATGGGGGTCCCCACTGCCTTCTTGGGAAGGGGGCCAAATGGCAAAATTTTAACAAATGGGCCCACCCCGGGGGGCTTTAATTTGACTGCAGATCAGCAGATCCTCTGTGGATCTAAAGTACCTTTAAAAAATAAGTTTTTGGTCCCGGGGGAGGTTCTTCCAGGCCCAGTGGGGTCAAAGTATCCCTACGTTGCCCTCCATATGGTATTTTTTATACTTTTTTTAGGGACAGGGCACTAAGTCCCCGGGTCCTAAAATGGCAGCCTCAACATCATAGTTGTGGCACTCTATCAGATATTATCTTTTGATCTGTCGCTCCTCTGTGAAATATATATACATATATAAATGATAAACCCTTCCCTCTGTATGGCAGATGCTGGCTGGCTTCAGAACGCCATCAGTACCTGGCCAGTGGAGGTGCCAGAGGCACTGCACTCACCTCTTAATCATCAACCTCTTTTACTTCAATACAGGAAATAGCTGGCACACAAGGGACAGTGTGTCATGAGAAACTGTATATTTAAACAGACGAATTGGACCCATAAATGCATTTCAGCTTCCTCCGAAGCCTTGATCACAATAAGTGACGCCATTAAAACATCCAATGAAATATACCCACTTTGTGAAAAAAATAAAAAGTCAAACATACACATAGACAAACATGAACCTTAATTTCTTAAATACTACAAAACAGATGTACACCAAATCTCAAAAAGCACTTTACGGATTACTATATATACTATATACCATATATACTATAACTATGACTGGTGAATTTCTGTGATTTTTAGAGTTTAAAACATTATGGCCACAATTCACAAAGGTAAACAGAGAGGAAAGTTGAACTTTACAACTTTTGATATTCAAAAGGGCATTTACTACTCGTAAATGACCTTTTTAATACCAAAAGTCGTAAAGTTCGACTTTCAGTATTCATAAAGGACATTTACGAGTAGTAAATGCCCAATGTGAATACCGAAAGTTGTAAAGTTCGACTTTCGGTATTCGCAGGGCTGTATGCATTTGTAAAAGGGGAAGGGGTTGCGCGCCCCCCTTCACGAGCCATCTTGGGCCTTGTGGACCCCACCCCCTGGGGCCTTTCTTTATAATGGGTGGGAGTCCCGTTGTCAACCCAGGGCACCCACCAAGCACATGTTGGGGGCCGCACTGCTGGTCGGGGGATGAAGTCCCCTTGGTTCCAGAGGGTCCTTGGAGGCCAACTACCCCTCCTGTTACCTCCAGTACGTGCCACAGAGCATGATTGTTGTAAGGACTTCGGAGGCCATGCCCCCTTTCTCCACCACTCTGCAAACGTGCCTCCTGGTGCACTACTGCTTGGGGGATGAAGTCCCTTTGGCCACTGAGGGACCTTCGGGGCCAAGAAGCCCGCCTGTTACCTCTAGTAAGTCCCTTAGAGCGGAATTCCTGAGAGCTGGACAGAGGTACCTCCCCCTTTCTCCACTCTGCAAAAACAACTACTAGTTAAAAAAACATAGAAATTCACTTAAAAAAAACAAAGGTTACAGGGACTTTATATTTAGGAAATAGAATTTGCAAAACCTTAGAAATTCACTGAAAAAAAACAAGGTTACAGGGACGTTATAGTTAGGAAATACAATAAAACAAACCTTAGAAATTCACTGAAAAAGTCAAAGGTTACAGGGACGTTATATATAATGTCCCTGTAACCTTTGGCTTTTTCAGTGAATTTCAGCAGTTATAGTTGCACTGCTTATGACCTCACATATTACATCACTCATGACATGGTCAGTTACATCACTGATGACAGGGAAGAGGTGTGGCGCAGCGGCCAGGACGACTGACTCCGGAACCTGGGGCTCACGGTTTGATCCCCCGCGCCGGATCAGCCCAGCACCATGTGACTCTGGGCAATAGCTTGCTTAATCTTCCCAACGGCCCCCAGTGCCGGGACACCTCTCCGGAGGAAGCTGTGTGCTTTACAAATACTGGACATTTACATTTACATCACTGATTACATCACCACCTATACACCCACTAATTCACCAATACACCTTGGTATGTATATTTAACACTCATAAACTTTTTAAATAACTCTCACAGTGACTGGATGATGCCATCAGTGATGTCATTTGAGATGTCATCAGTGATGTCACTGACCATGTCATGAGTGATGTAATATGTGAGGTCATAAGCAGTGCATTGCGGGGTCCTGAGTTATAGCTAGCTTAGCTAACTATAACTGCTGGATTTCTCTGGTTTTGTATGAGTGAAACATGAGCCTAACTATTAAATGCTAATTCCCAGCTATAGCGTCAATGTAACCTGCAGTTTTTCAGTGAATTTCTAAGGTTTTTAAATGCTATTTCCTAACTATAACGTCTCTGTAACCTTTGGTTTATTCAGTGAATTTCTAAGGTTTTCTAGTTCTATTTGCTAACTATAATGTCCCTGTAACCTTTATTTTTTTCAGTGAATTTCTAAAGTATTTTAAAAGCTAATTCCTAACTATAATATCCCTGTAACCTTTGTTTTTCTCAGTGAATTTCAATGGTTTTATAACTAGTAATCGTGTTTGCATAGTGGTGGAGAAAGGGGGGCTGGGCCTCTGACCAGCTCTCAGGAATCACACTGGGAAGGACTTACAGGGGGCAGCAGGAGGGCTTCTTGGCCCCTAAGGTCCCTTAGGAGTAAAGTGGACTTCATCCCCCAATCAGCAGTTCACCACAAGCGGAGCAACGTTTACAGAGTGGTGGAGAAATGGGGCATGGCCACCAAAGACCTTTTAGCAATCCCGCTGTGTGGGACTTACTGGAGGTAACAGAAGTGGTAATTGGCCCTCTAGGACATCCTTGGGGTCCAACTACCCCTCCTCTTGCCTCCAGTAAGTCCCACACAGCGGGATTGCTGAGAGGTTGTAGGACACCACGCCCCCTTTCTCCACCACTGTGCAAATATGGCTCCTGGCGCACTACTAGTAGGGGGATTAAGTCCCCTTGGCTCCAGAGGATCCTTGGGGCCATCTACCCCTCCTGTTAACTCCAGTAAGTCCCACACAGTGGGTTTGCCGAGAGATGTTCGGTGGTCACGACCCCTTTCTATTCCACTCTGCAAACGCACCTCCTGGTGCACTACTAGTTGGGGGATGAAGTCCCCTTAGCTCTTGATGGTCCTTTGGGGCCAACTACCCATCATTTTCGGAGAAGCTAAAGCAGGAAAAAAGTAAATGTAAAGCGCTTGAAAGAGGCTGGAGGAAGGATTACGCAATTGAATCTAAGCTTGCATATAAAATGGCAATAAGAGCTTACCACTCTTTCTGTAACATTGCCTGAGCCGAATACGTGAACACCACTATACATAATGCACAGAACAGTCCTAAGACCCTGTTCAAAGGTAGTTAAAGATTTGTCTGGTGCAGGTAATCTACCCGCCCCCCCTACACTTACCAAAGCACAATGTGAGGATCTGGCCGAGTTTTTCTCGGAAAAGTGGAAAACATTTACTCAGCTCTGAATGTTAAGCAGACTAATATTCTACAGCCAGCCACTAAAACTCCTTTAACATTAAGCACAGCTGAACAGTTGGATGGTCAGCTTGCCGAATCTAGTTCTAAACTTGAAAATTGGGCACTATTAGATGTTACTTCCTTTAAACAAATCTTAAGCAGCCTTAAATCTGGCTCGCCTAGAGACCAGCTTCCTGTTATGGTAATGCAGAAAATGGATCTATCTGTCTTGAAAGTTATTATGGAGTTACTTAATGCCTCCATACCCGAATCAATTATTCCAGCGGAGTGGAAGCATGCTATGGTCCTCCCGCTTCTGAAAAAAGCAAATGCCGATCCGGCGCAATTGTCCAATTTTCACCCGATTTCCTTGCTTTCAGTGTATTCCAAAATTTTAGAAAAACATATCAACACTCAATTAACCAAATGTGTTGCTTCTCAAAAGTTTCTGCACCCATCTCAGTCAGGCTTCCGGGAAGGCTTTTCAACTGAAACTGCTCTCCTCGGAGTCATTGAGATGTTGCGTGGTCATCTGGATGCTGGGGATACTGCGGCACTTATACTGCTGGATTTAAGTGCCGCCTTTGACATGGTGTCCCATTCCGTGTTACTGAAAGCCCTGCGATCATTGGGCATTGTTGGCCCAGCCCTTAATTGGCTTGGTGACTTTCTGACTAATCGCACGTTCCAGGTTTTCTCTTCTGAGGCTGCATCTAAAACTTTTTCTTCACCTTATGGACTTCCACAGGGCTCCATTTTGAATCCATTATTTTTTTATGTTTATGTTGAGCCTTTGGCAACTATTGCTGAAGATGCTGGGTTGTCGATTTTTTCCTATGCCGACGATACCCAAATAATTTTTTCCTTGTCGGCGGACAGGACATCTAAGACATCATCTCTTCAGACGGGTCTGAGGAAAATTGCTGGATGGATGCAAGCCAATTCGCTAAAACTCAATGGCGAAAAAACTGAGGTACTGATTTTGGGAAATAACAAGGACCTTTGGGGCCCCCAGCACTGGCTGCCTGAAATGGGAATTCTCCCTCAACCCACTACTCAAGTTCGCAATCTGGGTATTATCATTGACAACCAACTGTCAATGAAGCAGCAAGCAGTGAAGGTGTCATCTACCTGTTTTGCCATCCTTAAATGGCTTAGAAAAATCCTTTGGATGTTGCCAAGTTCCACTCAAAAAACTGTAGTCCAGGCTCTTATCACATCTAGACTGGATTACGGCAACATCCTATATCTAGGCGCCAATAAGGATGTGATACGCAGATTGCAAGTGGTGCAGAACGCAGCGGCCAGATTGCTCTGTCAGACCCCTAGAATGGCCTCAGTCTCTAGCTCTCTTCGTGATCTTCATTGGCTCAGGGTTGAGAATCGTGTGAAATTCAAAGCCCTGAGCTATATGTTCAAAGTCAAGTCTGGTAGTGCCCCTCAATACTTAAAGGCCATCGTCCATCCTTATATACCATCACGCTCTCTTCGCTCTTCCACCCAGGCTAAATTCTCAGTTCCAAGGATCAGACTGTCACGAATGGGCGGCCGGTCCTTTTCTTACCTGGGTCCTCATCTGTGGAACTCCCTTCCTCCACCTCTCAGGAACGAAACTGTTTTCAGCAATTTTCGAAAACACTTAAAAACCTGGTTGTTTAACCAATAAATTGCTGGTAAACACTTAATAACCTGGTTGTTTAATTAATAAACTCTTTCCTCTTTTTCTTGTCGAGCGGCGCCGGGAAACCTTTTTGGTAGCTGTGCGCCTTATAAGATTAAATAATAATAATAATAATAATAATAATAATAATGTCACCTGCAGTAAGTCTGATAGAGCAGGATGGCTGAGAGGACTTGAAGGCCATGCCCCCTTTCTCCACCACTCTGAAAACGCACCTCCTGACATACTACTAGTTGGGGAAGTAGCCCACTTAAGTCCTGAGGCCCTCAGGAGTAAAGTGGAATACATTCCCCAACCAGAAGCGCACCAAGAGGTGCGTTTACAGAGTGGTGGAGAAAGGGGGTGTTGCCTTCAAGTCCTCTCAGCAATCCCACTCTCTGGGACTTACTGGAGGTAACAAGAGGGCTTGTTGGCCCCCAAAGACCCTCAGCAGTCAAGGCGATTTCATTCCCCAACCACCATTGCACCAGGAGGTGGGTTTGCAGAGTGGTGTTGAAGAGGACCTGGCCTTCGGCTACTTGCTGGAGGTTTTTAAAAAAAACATTAAATATTTTTTTAAGCCCCCCTTCCCTTAGCTGATTTTGGCCCCGGGGACCCCGTCCCCTGGGGCCAGTCTTTTTTTTAAATGGGGAGGGGGGCCGTGCGGCCTCCCTCATTGTGCCGATTACAGCCCCGGGACCCCATCCCCAGGGCCTTGCCTTTTCCTTTAAAAGAAATAAATTTTAATAAAGGAAGATGGCCATGTGGCCCCCCTTGCCTGGCCTAATTTTGGGCCTGGGGACCCCATCCCCCAGGGCATGTCCTTTATTTATTTATCTTTTTAAATGGGAGTGGTGCTACACGGCTCCCCTCCTAAGGCCAATTTTGCCCCCGGGGACCCATCCATCCGGGCCAGGCCTTCATTTATGTTTTCAAAAAAAGGGAAGGGGGGCAGGTGCGCCTCTCCCCAGGCCTATTTTGGGACTGGGGACCCCTTCCACCGGAGCCAGGCCTTCATCTTTTTGAAAAAATGGTGAGGGGGTCCTACGCGGCCCCAGTCCCCGGGCTGGTATTGCCCCGGGGACCCCATTCCAGGGCATGACCACCTTGTTGGGGACCACGGGGGAGCCTGAAGGCCCCAGTGGTCCCTGCCGGCTCCCCACCTCCTGCGAGAGCCGGCATTGCTTTTGGACAGAGGGAGCTGCTAACATGCAGCTTTCTCTGTCCAAAAGCAATTCTGCTCCGCTTCATAGAAGCGAGAACATTTTTAATGCTCTCGCTTCCACGAAGCAGAGCAGTGTTTGCTATGGCTTGGCAGGAGAAGTGCTGGGGGTGAGCACTCCGGAACATTGCTGGCCCTGGCCCTGGTTGGTAGCGGTCCCCAGGGCCATGCAGGGCTCCTGGACGGTGCCACACGGCCCCCCTTCTTTGTTCCCACTTCCTCCTGGGAGGTGGTGGTCCAGGGCCGGGGGGCCGCAACCGACCCCCTTAGTGAGTTCATTTGTGCCCTGGGAGGTGGCAGTCCCCGGGTCTGCGGGGGAGGCCATAGGGCCTCCCCCACTTTTTTGTATTGTTAAAGTGTCTGCAACCGTCCTGCATTTCAGCAGCATTGGTGAAACTATGTGAAACTGAATTACTTTCATACTGCCTGAACCACCACAACAAGATAGCTGAACTTGTACACCATCGACCAGAGGCGAGGATTATGCAAATCCTGGAAAATCAATCAATTTGCGATTTCCTGCGGACACGCGTAAGAAAAATTTGTGCCAAAGCATCTGCGGTTTTTGTGAGGGGCATGCTTACATTCAATTATTGAAGTGTTATTAACATGCAAAGTGGGACTGGATGAGAAATCTGATGTGCAAACATTACCATTCCCTTGATGACCAGTGTGGGCCCCTGCTGGGCCTGATGTTGAAGATGAACTATATTTGAAACTACCACCCTGGATAAATATTGTCAACAGGATACGACCATCTTTATCCACCAGAATATTCCTAGGAGAGGCTAAGGACTAATTGTGAACATTGGTTTGTGGGCATTAAGCGGGCGTAATGTGGTGCTACCATATGAATTTCACAACTACAGCCATAAAGGAATGGTGGCTGCAGAATTGCGGATTGCTATGGATATTAGCAGTCCTTCCTCCTTGGTTATCTAACATGTGACCCATGGGATTGTGCAGTGACAAGTTTAAATGGGCTGACCACAAATGTGTTCATTTGAAATTAACAGGCATTAAATAATGGATTGCTGAAACGCTTCTGCCTGTCATTAATAATACATTATATTATAAATTATATTAGATCTATATATATATATGTGTATATATACACATATGTATGTATGTATGTGTGCATATATATATATATACACATATACATATACATATATATATATATATTACCTACTGGCGGTCGCCAGTAGGTAGTTATAGTTAGGACCGTGTTTCTATTCAAAAAGCGTTTTTTCTTTTGCCAATATCTTTGGCGCCGTTTGACAAATCTTTGTGAAAT
Source organism: Calotriton arnoldi (assembly GCA_963921515.1). Classification (NCBI taxonomy): domain Eukaryota; kingdom Metazoa; phylum Chordata; class Amphibia; order Caudata; family Salamandridae; genus Calotriton; species Calotriton arnoldi. The sequence continues at coordinate 979,322 of CAWUFW010006224.1, read as the reverse complement.
TTTCAAAACTAATGGTTTGCTCAGGTCAGCTCCTCTCTTGTAAGTTTCGGGGTGATTCGTCAAGTGGGGGCTAAGAAAAAAGGGGGGTCCCAAAACGCGTTTACCCCATGTTCATTTCCTTAGGAACTTTAGACACGGCTACAGCCCGAACTGCTGAATGGAATGACACCAAATTTGGCAAAAGGGTAGCTCTTGGTTCAGGAAGCACCCTTTTTTAAAATGGTGTAAATCCGTTCAGTAGTTGCTTAGAAATTAAAAAAATAAAAATATCAATATACGAGCACCGAGGAGGGTTCGCGAACCCTCCCTAGCATGAGCTTCATTGTTATTGGCTGCCAACACTCCCAACCAGGAAGTGATGGCAGCCATCTTGTGACTCAGCAACCAAGTTACAAGAAAACAGTAGAAAAAAGAAAAACAAGAAAAGGGGGCAGGGTAGAAACACCCTGACACCCTAGGCCTGCTCAGGGGGTCCCTGGGACAAAAAAAGCATTTTCTTTTATATTTTCAGCCGAATTCGTGCTGGGTGCGCGAATCTGACAGAAAATATTTTTAAAAAACGAAGCGCGGGCTCCCGAGCTTTGTTGCTTTTAACCCCCCGGGTGGGCCAGGTCCCGGGGCCAATGCTTCATTGTTATGCAGGGGCCTGGGGTGCCCCTGCAGCCCCGGGGACCGCTACCTCCCTGGGGCTTTCTAATTAATGTGTGGGGGGCACATGGCCCCCATGCTGCCCCGGGGACTGCCACCTTCCCAGGGCTTATTATCCTCTCAATATGGGTGGTGGGGCCTCGCAGAACCCCCCAAACCCCGGGGCGTAAATGCTAATTATACCCTAGATGCCCTAGATGGCCTTGGGGACCGCCACCCTCCAGGGCTGGCTCCTGCAATGACCCGGGGTGCCCACCCCCGGGACATTGCCGTTTGCCGTTTGCTATGGCAGGGCGGGAGCACGGCTCTTGCCCTGCCATGCAAACACTGCATTGTTGTTAGCAGCTCCTCTTGCCCAAAAGCAATGCCGGCTCCCGCAGGAGGCGGGGAGCCAGCAGAGATCGCAGGGGCATTGGGGCACCCCACGGTCCCCATCAAGGAGGATAGGCCAAAAGTGGCCCAGGGTAGGGGGGCCATGCGGTCCCCCTCCCTTTTGTCATTTTTAATAAAAATAAATAAATAAGGCCGGGCCCTGGGGGATGGGGTCCCCGGGCCAAAATTGGCCTCAGGAAGGGGGCCACGCGGCCCCTTCCCGTTTTTTATAAATATAAAAAGAAAAAAATGCTCAGGTCCTTGGGGATGGGATCCCCAGGGCCCAAAGAATACTAAAAGAAGGGGGGCCACACAGCCACCCTTCTAAAAATATTTAAAAAAGAGAGAAGCCGGCATCTCGCCAGAGGCCCCGCCCCCTCCCTGCACCACTCTGCAAACGAGCCCCCTGGCACGTTCTAAATTGGGGGACTAAGTCCCCTTGAATGCTGAGGGTCCCTGGGGGCCAACTAGCCCACCAGGTACCTCCAGTAAGCCCCACACAGTGGGATTGCTGAGAGGTGGTCCGAGGCCACGCCCCTTTTCACACCACTCTGCAAACGCGCCTCTTGGCGCACTGCTGGTGGGGTGATGAGGGCCCCTTGTGTCCTTAGGACCTCAGGACTGAAGTGGACTTCATCCCCTGAGCAGCAGTGTGGCAGGCGGCACGTTTGCAGAGTGGTGTAAAAAGGGGGCGTGGCCTCGGACCACTCTCAGCAATCCAGCTGTGTGGGGCTTACTGGAGGTAACAGGAGGGCTAGTTGGCCCCCAGGGACCTTCAGGAGGCAAGGGGACTTCACCCCCCAAACAAGAGTGCTCCAGGAGGCACGTTTGCAGAGTGGTGTGAAAAGGGGCATGGCCTGTGTCCACCTCTCAGCAATACCACTGTGTGGGGCTTACTGGAGGTAACAGGTAGGCTAGTTGGCCCCTAAGGACCCCCAGCAGCGAAGTGGACTTTAATCCCTATGCAACAGCGCGCCATGGAGCGCGTTTGCAGAGTGGTGGGGAAAGGGGGCATGGCCTGCTATGAGAACTTAGCTATGCTGCTGTGTGGGACTTACTGGAGGTAATAGGAGGGGTAGTTGGCCCCAAGGTTGTCTTTGGGGGCTAACTACCTCTCCAGTTACCTCCACTAAGTCCCACACAGTTGTATTGCTAAGAGGTCTTCGGAAGCCATGCCCCCCCTTTCTCCACCACTCTGCAAACGCACCTCCTGGCACAGTACTGGTTGGGGATGAAGTCCACTTTACTCCTGAGGGACTTTGGGGGCCAAGAAGCCCTCCTAGTACCTCCTGTAAGTCCTACGCAGCGGAATTCCTGAGCGCTGGTTGGAGGCCAAGCCCCCTTTCTCCACCACTCTGCAAATGCGACTACCAGTTAAAGAAGCATTTGTAATGCAATAGGTCTCGCATTTGCAAGAGTTAGAGCTATTGGTGTTGTAAATCTAAAAGTGTTTTACTAATGTTTTTTGGAGTGGAGTGGATGTACTTTGTGTGTAGTGGAATTATGTGGTATGTTGTGCAGTGAAATTATGTGAATAGAAAGTATGTGGTATTTAGTGTATAGGAATTATGTGGAGTGGGATTATGTGTTTTGGAGAGTAAATATGTGGTATTGTAGTCTGTGTTGTGGAGTGGTAACCTCAGGTGTAGTCTTCCTTGTTTCCACAGAAGCTAAACTATAAACTCAATGAGACACAAAAAAGAAGGAACCGCTGAGGAGCACTTCTGGACTTAGTCGGAGGTATGAGCAGGGCCACTGGAATTATGTGACTGTTCGGCTGCACCAATTTTCACATAATTAAACATTTTCTGCATTTGCCAAATATTCCATCATCTGCCGCATAATCTGCAGATCTGAACAAAAAAAACATTGTTTCTAGCTCAAACGGCTTAAATGTTCCCAAAAATGCAGCGTCACGTGTCACAGTGTGGTGGAAGGTCCTTTGCAAAGCTGGAATGGTCACGTGTTACTTATTGCTAAATGTGGGTGTTAAATTGGTACTAATGGCGCACAAACCTCTCTTCTTTCTGTGCCTCTCTTGCCTTTTTCTGCATTTCTCTTGCTTCTTTCTGCACCTTTTTTCTTCTTTCTGCACCTCACTGTCTTCTTTCTGCACTTCACTTGCCTCTTTATGCACTTCACTTGCCCCTTTCTTCACCTCTCTTGCCTCTTTCTGCACCTCACATGCCTCTTTCTGCACTTCTCTTGCTTCTTTCTACACCTCTCTTGACTCTTTCTGCTCCTCTCTTGCCTCTTTCTGCAAATTCTCTTGCCTCTCTCTGCACTTCTCGAGCCTCTTTCTGTACCTCTTTTGCCTCTTTCTGCACCTCAAGTTCCTCTTTCTGCACTTCTCTTGCCTCTTTCTACACTTATCTTGCCTCTCTCTATACCTCTCTTGCCTCTTTCTGCACCTCACTTGCAACTTTCTGCTCTTCTCTTGCCTCTTTCTGAACCTCACTGTCTTCTTTCGGCACTTCACTTGCCTCTTTCTGCACGTCTCTTCCCCTTTCTGCACCTCACTTGCCTCTTTCAGCACCTCTCTTGCTTTTTTTCTGCAGATCTCTTACCTCTTTCTGCACCTCTCTTGCCTCTTTCTGCACCTCACTTGCCTCTTTCTATACCTCTCTTGCCTCTTTCTGCTCCTCTCTTGCCTCTTTGTGCATTTCTCTTGCCTGTTTATGCACTTACCTTGCCTCTTTCTGCACTTCTATTGCCTCTTTCTGCACTTGTCGAGCCTCTTTCTGTACCTCTCTTGGGTCTTTCTGCACCTCAAGTGCCTCTTTCTGCACTTCTCTTGCCTCTTTCTACACTTATATTGCCTCTTTCTATACCCCTCTTGCCTCTCTCTGCACCTCACTTGCCACTTTCTGCTCTTCTATTGCCTCTTTCTGAACCTCACTCTCTTTCTGCACCTCTCTTGCCTCTGTCTGCACCTTACTTGCTTCTTTCTGCATTTCTCTTGCCTCTTTCTGCACCCTTCTTGTCTCTTTCAGCACCCCTGTTGCTTTTTCTGCACTTCCCTTCCTTCTTTCTGCACCCTTCTTGCCTCTTTCTGTACCCCTCTTGCCTCTTTGTACACCTCTCCTACCTCTTTGTGCACCCCTTTTGCCTCTTTCTGCACCTCTGTTTGTTCTTTCTGCACTGCTCTTGCTTCTTTCTGCACCTCTTTTGCAAATTTCTGTATCCCTCTTCCCTCTTTCTGCACCCCTGTTCGCTCTTTCTGCACCTTTCCTGCCTGTTTCTGCACCTCTCTTGCCTCTTTATGCACCTCTGTTGCTTCTTTCTGCACTTATCTTGCCTCTTTCTGCACCCCTCTTGCCTCTTTCAGCACCTCTGTTGCTTCTTTCTGCACTTCTCTTGCTTCTTTATGCACCCCTCTTGCCTCTTTCTGTTCCCCTCTTGCCTCTTTGTGCACCTATCCTTGCTCTTTCTGCACCTCTCTTGCCTTTTTCTGCAGTTCTCTTGCCTCTTTCTGTACCCCTCTTGCCTATTTCTGCACCTCTGTTGGTTCTTTCTGCACTGCTCTTTCTTCCTTCTGCGCCTCTTTTACAAATTTCTGTATCCCTCTTGCCCCTTTCTGCACCCCTGTTCCCTCTTTCTGCACTTCTCTTGCCTCTGTCTGCACACCTGGTCCCTCTTTCTACACCCCCTTTGCCTGTTTCTGCAACTCTCTTGCCTCTTTCTGCAGTTGCAGTTCTCTTGTCTCCTTTTGCACCTCACTTGCCTTTTTCTGCAGTTCTCTTGCTTCTTTCTGCACCCTTCTTCCCTTTTTCTGCAGATCTCTTGCCTCTTTCTGCACCTCTCTTGCCTCTTTCTGCACCTCTCTTGCCTCTTTCTGCACATCTCTTGGTTCTTTCTGCACTGCTCGTGCCTCTTTCTGTACCCTTCTTGCCTCTTTCTGCACCTCTTTTGCTTCTTTCTGCACTTCTCTCTCCTCTTTCTGCACCCCTCTTGCATCTTTCTGTACCTCTGTTGCTTCTTTCTGAACTGCTCTTGCTTCTTTCTGCACCTCTCTTGCCTCTGTCTGCACCTTACTTGCTTCTTTCTGCACTTCTCTTGCCTCTTTCTGCACCCTTCTTGTCTCTTTCTGTACCCCTCTTGCCTCTTTGTGCACCTCTCCTACCTCTTTGTGCACCCCTTTTGCCTCTTTCTGCACCTCTGTTGGTTCTTTCTGCACTGCTCTTGCCTCTTTCTGCACCTCTTTTGCAAATTTCTGTATCCCTCTTGCCTCTTTCTGCACCCCTGTTTGCTCTTTCTGCACCTTTCCTGCCTGTTTCTGCACCTCTCTTGCCTCTTTCTGCACCTCTGTTGCTTCTTTCTGCACTTCTCTTGCCTCTTTCAGCACCTCTGTTGCTTCTTTCTGCACTTCTCTTGCTTCTTTCTGCACCCCTCTTGCCTCTTTCTGTACCCCTCTTGCCTCTTTGTGCACCTCTCCTTCCTCTTTCTGCACCTCTCTTGCCTTTTTCTTCAGTTCCCTTGCCTGTTTCTGTACCCCTCTTGCCTATTTCTGCACCTCTGTTGGTTCTTTCTGCACTGCTCTTTCTTCCTTCTGCACCTCTTTTGCAAATGTCTGTATCCCTCTTGCCTCTTTCTGCACCCCTGTTCCCTCTTTCTGCACTTCTCTTGCCTCTGTCTGCACACCTGTTCCCTCTTTCTACACCCCCTTTGCCTGTTTCTGCAACTCTCTTGCCTCTTTCTGCAGTTGCAGTTCTCTTGTCTCCTTCTGCATCTCACTTGCCTCTTTATGCACTTCTCTTGCTTCTTTCTGCACCCTTCTTCCCTTTTTCTGCAGATCTCTTGCCTCTTTCTATACCTCTCTTGCCTCTTTCTGCACATCTCTTGGTTCTTTCTGCACTGCACTTGCCTCTTTCTGTACCCTTCTTGCCTCTTTCTGCACCTCTTTTGCTTCTTTCTGCACTTTTCTCTCCTCTTTCTGCACCCCTCTTGCATCTTTCTGTACCTCTGTTTCTTCTTTATGAACTGCTCTTGCTTCTTTCTGCACCTCTCTTGCCTCTTTATGCACCCCTCTTCCCTCTTTCTACAATTCTCTTGCCTCTGTCTGCACCCCTGTTCCCTCTTTCTGCACCTGTTTTGTCTGTTTCTGCAACTCTCTTGCCTCTTTGTGCAGTTCTCTTGCCTCCTTCTGCACCTCTGTTGCCTCTTTCTGCACCCCTCTTTCCTCTTTCTGCACCCCTCTTGGCTCTTTCTGCACCCCTGTTGCTTCATTCTGCACTTCTCTTGTTTCTTTCTGCACCCCTCTTGCCTCTTTCTGTACCCTTCTTCCCTCCTTGTGCATCTCTCTTGCCTCTTTCTGCACTTCTCTTTCCTCTTTCTGCACCCCTCTTGCTTCCTTCTGCACCTCTGTTGGTTCTTTATGCACTGCTCTTGCTTCTTTCTGCATCTCTTTTACCTGTTTCTGCAACTCTCTTGCCTCTTTCTGCACTTCTCTTGCCTCCTTCTGCACCTCTATTGCTTCTTTTTACACTTCTCTTCCTCTTTCTGTACCCCTCTAGCCTCTTTCTGCACCTCTGTTGCTTCTTTATGCACTTCTCTTGCTTCTTTCTGCACTTCTCTTGCTTCTTTCTGCATGCCCCTGCCTCTTTCTGCACCCTTCTTCCCTCTTTCCATACCTCTCTCCCCTCTTTCTGTACCTCTCTTGTCTCTTCCTGCACCCCTGTACCCTCTTTCTGCACATCTCTTGTCTGTTTCTGAAACTCGCTTGCCTCTTTCTACAGTTCTCTTGTCTCTTTCTGCACCTCTGTTGCTTCTTTCCTCACTTCTCTTGCCTATTTCTGCACCCCTCTTGCCTCTTTCTGCACCCCTCTTGCCTCTTTCTGTACCTCTCTTGGTTGTTTCTGTACTCCACTTATTTCTTTCTGCACCTGTCTTGCAAATTTATGCACCCCTCTTGCCTCTTTCTGCACCCCTCTTTCCTCTTTCTCCACCTCTGTTCCTTCTTTCTGCACTTCCCTTGCTTCTTTCTGTACCCCTCTTGCCTCTTTCTGCACCTCTGTTGCAAATTTCTGCGACCCTCGTGCCTCTGTGTGCACCTCTCTTGCCTCTTTCTGCTACTCTTTTGCACATTTCTGCTCCCCTCTGGCCTCTTTCTGCACCTCTGTTGGTTCTTTCTGTACCTCTCATGCCTCTGTGTGCACCCCTGTTCCCTCTTTGTACACCTCTTTTGCCTGTTTCTGCAACTCTCTTGCCTCTTTCTGTACTTTTCTTGCCTCTTTCTGCACCTCTGTTGCTTCCTTCTGCACTTCTCTTGCCTCTTTCTGCGCCCCTCTTGCCTCTTTCTGCACCTCTGTTGCTTCTTTCTGTACTTCTCTTGCTTCTTTCTACATCTCTCTTGCTTCTTTCTGCACTCCTCGTGCCTCTTTCTGCACCCTTCTTCCCTTTTCCTGCACGTCTCTTGGTTCTTTCTGCACTGCTCTTGCCTCTTTCTGCACCCCTCTTGCCTCTTTCTGCACCTCTTTTGCTTATTTCTGCACTTCTCTTGCCTCTTTCTGCACCCCTCTTGCCTCTTTCTGCACCTCTGTTGGTTCTTTCTGCACTTCTCTTGCTTCTTTCTGCAACCCACTTGCCTCTTTTTGCACCCTTCTTCCCTCTTTGTGCACCTCACTTGCCTCTTTCTGCACCTCTCTTGTCTCTTTCTGCACCCCTCTAGCCTCTTTCTGCAACCCTCTTGGCTCTTTCTGCCCCTGTGTTGCTTCATTCTGCACTTCTCTTGTTTCCTTCTGCACCCCTCTTGCTTCTTTCTGCACCCTTCTTCCCTCTTTGTGCATCTCTCTTGCCTCTTTCTGCACTTCTCTTTCCTCTTTCTGCACCCTTCGTGCCTCCTTCTGCACCTCTGTTGGTTCTTTATGCACTGCTCTTGCTTCTTTCTGCATCTTTTTTACCTGTTTCTGCAACTCTCTTGCCTCTTTCTGCACTTCTCTTGCCTCCTTCTGCACCTCTGTTGTTTCTTTTTTGCACTTCTCTTCCTCTTTCTGCACCCCTCTTGTCTCTTTCTGCACCTCTGTTGCTTCTTTCTGCACTTCTCTTGCTTCCTTCTGCACTTCTCTTGCTTCTTTATACACCCCTCTTGCCTCTTTCTGCACCTTTCTTCCCTCTTTCTACATCTCTCTCCCCTCTTTCTGCAACTCTCTTGCCTCTTTCTACAGTTCTCTTGTCTCTTTCTGCACCTCTGTTGCTTCTTTCTGCACTTCTCTTGCCTCTTTCTGTACCCCTCTTGCCTCTATCTGCACCTCTCTTGGTTGTTTCTGTACTCCTCTTGTTTCTTTCTGCACCTGTCTTGCAAATTTATGCACCCCACTTGCCTCTTTCTGCACCCCTCTTCCCTCTTTATGCACCTCTCTTGCCTCTGTCTGCACCCCTCTTGCCTCTTTCTGCACCTCTGTTCTTTCTTTCTGCACTTCTCTTGCTTCTTTCTGCACCCTTCTTGCCTCTTTCTGCATCTCTGTTGTAAATTTCTGCGCCCCTTGTGCCTCTGTGTGCACCTCTCTTTCCTCTTTCTGCTACTCTCTTGCACATTTCTGCACCCCTCATGCCTCTTTCTAAACCTCTGTTGGTTCTTTCTGTACTTCTCTTGCCTCTGTGTGCACCCCTGTTCCCTCTTTGTGCACCTCTCTTGCCTGTTTCTGCAACTCTCTTGCCTCTTTCTGCACTTTTCTTGCCTCTTTCTGCACCTCTGTTGCTTCTTTCTGCACTTCTCTTGCCTCTTTCTGCACCCCTCTTGCCTCTTTCTGCACCACTGTTGCTTCTTTCTGCACTTCTCTTGCTTCTTTCTACATCTCTCTTGCTTCTTTCTGCACTCCTCATTCCTCTTTCTGCACCCTTCTTCCCTTTTCCTGCACATCTCTTGGTTATTTCTGCACTGCTCTTGCTTCTTTTTGCACCCCTCTTGCCTCTTTCTGCACCTCTTTTGCTTCTTTCTGCACTTCTCTTGCCACTTTCTGCACCCCTCTTGCCTCTTTCTGCACCTCTGTTGGTTCTTTCTGCACTTCTCTTGCTTCTTTCTGCACCCCACTTGCCTCTTTTTGCACCCTTCTTACCTCTTTGTGCACCTCTCTTGCCTCTTTCTGCACCTCTCTTGCCTCTTTCTGCACCCCTCTAGCCTCTTTCCGCATCTCTTTTGCTTGTTCCTGCTCTTTTTTTGCCTCTTTCTGTAGCCTTCTTGCGTCCTTTTGCACCTGTGTTGTTTCTTACTGCACTGCCCTTGCTTCTTTCTGCACCCCTCTTGCCTCTTTCTGCACCCTTCTTCCCTCTTTGTGCATCTCTCTTGCCTCTTTCTGCACTTCTCTTTCCTCTTTCTGCACCCCTCTTACCTCCTTCTGCACCTCTGCTGGTTCTTTATGCACTGCTCTTGCTTCTTTCTGCATCTTTTACCTGTTTCTGCAACTCTCTTGCCTCTTTCTGCACTTCTCTTGCCTCCTTCTGCACCACTGTTGCTTCTTTTTTGCACTTCTCTTCCTCTTGCTGCACCCTCTTGCCTCTTTCTGCACCTCTGTTGCTTCTTTCTGCACTTCTCTTGCTTCTTTCTGCACTTCTCTTGCTTCTTTATACACCCCTCTTGCCTCTTTCTGCACCCTCCTTCCCTCTTTCTACATCTCTTTCCCTCTTTCTGCAACTCTCTTGCCTCTTTCTACAGTTCTCTTGTCTCTTTCTGCACCTCTGCTGCTTCTTTCTGCACTTCTCTTGCCTCTTTCTGCTCCCATCTTGCCTCTTTCTGCACGTCTCTTGGTTGTTTCTGTACTCCTCTTGTTTCTTTCTGCACCTGTCTTGCAAATTTATGTACCCCTCTTGCCTCTTTCTGCACCCCTCTTCCCTCTTTATGTACCTCTCTTGCCTCTGTCTGCACCCCTCTTGCCTCTTTCTGCACCTCTGTTCCTTCTTTCTGCACTTCTCTTGCTTCTTTCTGCACCCTTCTTGCCTCTTTCTGCACCTCTGTTGCAAATTTCTGCACCCTCGTGCCTCTGTGTGCACCTCTCTTGCCTCTTTCTGCTACTCTCTTGCACATTTTTGCACCCCTCTTGCCTCTTTCTACACCTCTGTTGGTTCTTTCTGTACCTCTCTTGCCTCTGTGTACACCCCTGCTCCCTCTTTGTGCACCTCTCTTGCCTGTTTCTGCAACTCTCTTGCCTCTTTCTGCACTTTTCTTGCCTCTTTCTGCACCTCTGTTTCTTCCTTCAGCACTTCTCTTGCCTCTTTCTGCACCCCTCTTGCCTCTTTCTGCACCACTGTTGCTTCTTTCTTCACTTCTCTTGCTTCTTTCTACATCTCTCTTGCTTCTTTCTGCACTCCTCATGCCTCTTTCTGCACCCTTCTTCCCTTTTCCTGCACATCTCTTGGTTCTTTCTGCACTGATCTGGCTTCTTTTTGCACCCCTCTTGCCTCTTTCTGCACCTCTTTTGTTTCTTTCTGCAGTTCTCTTGCCACTTTCTACACCCCTCTTGCCTCTTTCTGCACCTCTGTTGGTTATTTCTGCACTTCTCTTGCTTCTTTCTGCACCCCACTTGCCTCTTTTTGCACCCGTCTTCCCTCTTTGTGCACCTCTCTTGCCTCTTTCTGCACCTCTCTTGCCTCTTTCTGCACCCCTCTAGCCTCTTTCCACATCTCTTTTGCTTGTTTCTGCTCTTTTTTGCCTCTTTCTGTAGCCCTCTTGCGTCCTTTTGCACCTGTGTTGTTTCCTTACTGCACTGCCCTTGCTTCTTTCTGTACGCCTCTTGCCTCTTTCTGCACCCTTCTTCCCTCTTTGTGCATCTCTCTTGCCTCTTTCTGCACTTCTCTTTCCTCTTTCTGCACCCCTCTTGCTTCCTTCTGCACCTCTGCTGGCTCTTTATGCACTGCTCTTGCTTCTTTCTGCATCTCTTTTACCTGTTTCTGCAACTCTCTTACCTCTTTCTGCACTTCTTTTGCCTCCTTCTGCACCTCTGTTGCTTCATGTTTGCACTTCTCTTCCTCTTTCTGCACCCCTCTTGCCTCTTTCTGCACCTCTGTTGCTTCTTTCTGCACTTCTCTTGCTTCTTTCTGCACTTCTCTTGCTTCTTTTTACACCCCTCTTGCCTCTTTCTGCACCCTCCTTCCCTCTTTCTACATCTCTCTCCCTCTTTCTGCAACTCTCTTGCCTCTTTCTGCAGTTCTCTTGTCTCTTTCTGCACCTCTGTTGCTTCTTTCTGCACTTCTCTTGCCTCTTTCTGCACCCCTCTTGCCTCTTTCTGCACCTCTCTTGGTTGTTTCTGTACTCCTCTTGTTTCTTTCTGCACCTGTCTTGCAAATTTATGCACCCCTCTTGCCTCTTTATGCACCCCTCTTCCCTCTTTATGCACCTCTCTTGCCTCTGTCTGCACCCCTCTTGCCTCTTTCTGCACCTCTGTTCCTTCTTTCTGCACTTCTCTTGTTTCTTTCTGCACCCTTCTTGCCTCTTTCTGCACCTCTGTTGTAAATTTCTGCACCCCTCATGCCTCTGTGTGCACCTCTCTTGCCTCTTTCTGCTACTCTCTTGCACATTTCTGCACCCCTCTTGCCTCTTTCTGCACCTCTGTTGGTTCTTTCTGTACCTCTCTTGCCTCTGTGTGCACCCCTGTTCCCTCTTTGTGCACCTCTCATGCCTGTTTCTACAACTCTCTTGTCTCTTTCTGCACTTTTCTTGCCTCTTTCTGCACCTCTGTTGCTTCCTTCTGCACTTCTCTTGTTTCTTTCTGCACCCTTCTTGCCTCTTTCTGCACCCCTCTTGCCTCTTTCTGCACCACTGTTGCTTCTTTCTGCACTTCTCTTGCTTCTTTCTACATCTCTCTTGCTTCTTTCTGCACTCCTCATGCCTCTTTCTGCACCCTTCTTCCCTTTTCCTGCACATCTCTTGGTTCTTTCTGCACTGCTCTTGCTTCTTTTGCACCCTCTTGCCTCTTTCTTCACCTCTTTTGCTTCTTTCTGCACTTCTCTTGCCACTTTCTGCACCCTTCTTGCCTCTTTCTGCACCTCTGTTGGTTCTTTCTGCACTTCTCTTGCTTCTTTCTGCACCCCACTTGCCTCTTTTTGCACCCTTCTTCCCTCTTTGTGCACCTCTCTTGCCTCTTTCTGCACCTTTCTTGCCTCTTTCTGCACCCCTCTAGCCTCTTTCCGCATCTCTTTTGCTTGTTTCTGCTCTTTTTTTGCCTCTTTCTGTAGCCCTCTTGCGTCCTTTTGCACCTGTGTTGTTTCTTACTGCACTGCCCTTGCTTCTTTCTGCACCCCTCTTGCCTCTTTCTGCACCCTTCTTCCCTCTTTGTGCATCTGTCTTGCCTCTTTCTGCACTTCTCTTTCCTCTTTCTGCACCCCTCTTGCCTCCTTCTGCACCTCTGCTGGTTCTTTATGCACTGCTCTTGCTTCTTGCTGCATCTTTTACCTGTTTCTGCAACTCTCTTGCCTCTTTCTGCACTTCTCTTGCCTCCTTCTGCACCACTGTTGCTTCTTTTTTGCACTTCTCTTCCTCTTGCTGCACCCCTCTTGCCTCTTTCTGCACCTCTGTTGCTTCTTTCTGCACTTCTCTTGCTTCTTTCTGCACTTCTCTTGTCTCTTTCTGCACCCTCCTTCGCTCTTTCTACATCTCTTTCCCCTCTTTCTGCAACTCTCTTGCCTCTTTCTACAGTTCTCTTGTCTCTTTCTGCACCTCTGCTGCTTCTTTCTGCACTTCTCTTGCCTCTTTCTGCGCCCATCTTGCCTCTTTCTGCACCACTCTTGGTTGTTTCTGTACTCCTCTTGTTTCTTTCTGCACCTGTCTTGCAAATTTATGTACCCCTCTTCCCTCTTTATGTACCTCTCTTGCCTCTGTCTGCACCCCTCTTGCCTCTTTCTGCACCTCTGTTTCTTCCTTCAGGACTTCTCTTGCCTCTTTCTGCACCCCTTTTGCCTCTTTCTGCACCACTGTTGCTTCTTTCTTCACTTCTCTTGCTTCTTTCTACATCTCTCTTGCTTCTTTCTGCACTCCTCATGCCTCTTTCTGCACCCTTCTTCCCTTTTCCTGCACATCTCTTGGTTCTTTCTGCACTGCTCTTGCTTCTTTTTGCACCCCTCTTGCCTCTTTCTGCACCTCTTTTGTTTCTTTCTGCACCTCTCTTGCCTCTTTCTGCTACTCTCTTGCACATTTCTGCACCCCTCTTGCCTCTTTCTGCACCTCTGTTGGTTCTTTCTGTACCTCTCTTGCCTCTGTGTGCACCCCTGTTCCCTCTTTGTGCACCTCTCTTGCCTGTTTCTGCAACTCTCTTGCCTCTTTCTGCACTTTTCTTGCCTCTTTCGGCACCTCTGTTTCTTCCTTCAGCACTTCTCTTGCCTCTTTCTGCACCCCTCTTGCCTCTTTCTGCACCACTGTTGCTTCTTTCTTCACTTCTCTTGCTTCTTTCTACATCTCTCTTGCTTCTTTCTGCACTCCTCATGCCTCTTTCTGCACCCTTCTTCCCTTTTCCTGCACATCTCTTGGTTCTTTCTGCACTGCTCTTGCTTCTTTTTGCACCCCTCTTGCCTCTTTCTGCACCTCTTTTGTTTCTTTCTGCACTTCTCTTGCCACTTTCTGCACCCCTCTTGCCTCTTTCTGCACCTCTGTTGGTTCTTTCTGCACTTCTCTTGCTTCTTTCTGCACCCCACTTGCCTCTTTTTGCACCCTTCTTCCCTCTTTGTGCACCTCTCTTGCCTCTTTCTGCACCTCTCTTGCCTCTTTCTGCACCCCTCTAGCCTCTTTCCACATCTCTTTTGCTTGTTTCTGCTCTTTTTTTGCCTCTTTCTGTAGCCCTCTTGCGTCCTTTTGCACCTGTGTTGTTTCCTTACTGCACTGCCCTTGCTTCTTTCTGCATCCCTCTTGCCTCTTTCTGCACCCTTCTTCCCTCTTTGTGCATCTCTCTTGCCTCTTTCTGCACTTCTCTTTCCTCTTTCTGCACCCCTCTTGCTTCCTTCTGCACCTCTGCTGGCTCTTTATGCACTGCTCTTGCTTCTTTCTGCATCTCTTTTACCTGTTTCTGCAACTCTCTTACCTCTTTCTGCACTTCTATTGCCTCCTTCTGCACCTCTGTTGCTTCTTTTTTGCACTTCTCTTCCTCTTTCTGCACCCCTCTTGCCTCTTTCTGCACCTCTGTTGCTTCTTTTTGCACTTCTCTTGCTTCTTTTTACACCCCTCTTGCCTCTTTCTGCACCCTCCTTCCCTCTTTCTACATCTCTCTCCCCTCTTTCTGCAACTCTCTTGCCTCTTTCTGCAGTTCTCTTGTCTCTTTCTGCACCTCTGTTGCTTCTTTCTGCACTTCTCTTGCCTCTTTCTGCACCCCTCTTGCCTCTTTCTGCACCTCTCTTGGTTGTTTCTGTACTCCTCTTGTTTCTTTCTGCACCTGTCTTGCAAATTTATGCACCCCTCTTGCCTCTTTATGCACCCCTCTTCCCTCTTTATGCACCTCTCTTGCCTCTGTCTGCACCCCTCTTGCCTCTTTCTGCACCTCTGTTCCTTCTTTCTGCACTTCTCTTGTTTCTTTCTGCACCCTTCTTGCCTCTTTCTGCACCTCTGTTGTAAATTTCTGCACCCCTCGTGCCTCTGTGTGCACCTCTCTTGCCTCTTTCTGCTACTCTCTTGCACATTTCTGCACCCCTCTTGCCAATATCTGCACCTCTGTTGGTTCTTTCTGTACCTCTCTTGCCTCTGTGTGCACCCCTGTTCCCTCTTTGTGCACCTCTCATGCCTGTTTCTGCAACTCTCTTGTCTCTTTCTGCACTTTTCTTGCCTCTTTGTGCACCTCTGTTGCTTCCTTCTGCACTTCTCTTGTTTCTTTCTGGACCCTTCTTGCCTCTTTCTGCACCCTCTTGCCTCTTTCTGCACCACTGTTGCTTCTTTCTGCACTTCTCTTGCTTCTTTCTACATCTCTCTTGCTTCTTTCTGCACTCCTCATGCCTCTTTCTGCACCCTTCTTCCCTTTTCCTGCACATCTCTTGGTTCTTTCTGCACTGCTCTTGCTTCTTTTTGCACCCTCTTGCCTCTTTCTTCACCTCTTTTGCTTCTTTCTGCACTTCTCTTGCCACTTTCTGCACCCCTCTTGCCTCTTTCTGCACCTCTGTTGGTTCTTTCTGCACTTCTCTTGCTTCTTTCTGCACCCCACTTGCCTCTTTTTGCACCCTTCTTCCCTCTTTGTGCACCTCTCTTGCCTCTTTCTGCACCTCTCTTGCCTCTTTCTGCACCCCTCTAGCCTCTTTCCGCATCTCTTTTGCTTGTTTCTGCTCTTTTTTTGCCTCTTTCTGTAGCCCTCTTGCGTCCTTTTGCACCTGTGTTGTTTCTTACTGCACTGCCCTTGCTTCTTTCTGCACCCCTCTTGCCTCTTTCTGCACCCTTCTTCCCTCTTTGTGCATCTCTCTTGCCTCTTTCTGCACTTCTCTTTCCTCTTTCTGCACCCCTCTTGCCTCCTTCTGCACCTCTGCTGGTTCTTTATGCACTGCTCTTGCTTCTTTCTGCATCTTTTACCTGTTTCTGCAACTCTCTTGCTTCTTTCTGCACTTCTCTTGCTTCTTTATACACCCCTCTTGCCTCTTTCTGCACCCTCCTTCCCTCTTTCTACATCTCTTTCCCCTCTTTCTGCAACTCTCTTGCCTCTTTCTACAGTTCTCTTGTCTCTTTCTGCACCTCTGCTGCTTCTTTCTGCACTTCTCTTGCCTCTTTCTGCTCCCATCTTGCCTCTTTCTGCACCTCTCTTGGTTGTTTCTGTACTCCTCTTGTTTCTTTCTGCACCTGTCTTGCAAATTTATATACCCCTCTTGCCTCTTTCTGCACCCCTCTTCCCTCTTTATGTACCTCTCTTGCCTCTGTCTGCACCCCTCTTGCCTCTTTCTGCACCTCTGTTCCTTCTTTCTGCACTTCTCTTGCTTCTTTCTGCACCCTTCTTGCCTCTTTCTGCACCTCTGTTGCAAATTTCTGCACCCCTCGTGCCTCTGTGTGCACCTCTCTTGCCTCTTTCTGCTACTCTCTTGCACATTTTTGCACCCCTCTTGCCTCTTTCTGCACCTCTGTTGGTTCTTTCTGTACCTCTCTTGCCTCTGTGTGCACCCCTGTTCCCTCTTTGTGCACCTCTCTTGCCTGTTTCTGCAACTCTCTTGCCTCTTTCTGCACTTTTCTTGCCTCTTTCTGCACCTCTGTTTCTTCCTTCAGCACTTCTCTTGCCTCTTTCTGCACCCCTCTTGCCTCTTTCTGCACCACTGTTGCTTCTTTCTTCACTTCTCTTGCTTCTTTCTACATCTCTCTTGCTTCTTTCTGCACTCCTCATGCCTCTTTCTGCACCCTTCTTCCCTTTTCCTGCACATCTCTTGGTTCTTTCTGCACTGATCTGGCTTCTTTTTGCACCCCTCTTGCCTCTTTCTGCACCTCTTTTGTTTCTTTCTGCAGTTCTCTTGCCACTTTCTACACCCCTCTTGCCTCTTTCTGCACCTCTGTTGGTTCTTTCTGCACTTCTCTTGCTTCTTTCTGCACCCCACTTGCCTCTTTTTGCACCCTTCTTCCCTCTTTGTGCACCTCTCTTGCCTCTTTCTGCACCTCTCTTGCCTCTTTCTGCACCCCTCTAGCCTCTTTCCACATCTCTTTTGCTTGTTTCTGCTCTTTTTCTGCCTCTTTCTGTAGCCCTCATGCGTCCTTTTGCACCTGTGTTGTTTCCTTACTGCACTGCCCTTGCTTCTTTCTGTACGCCTCTTGCCTCTTTCTGCACCCTTCTTCCCTCTTTGTGCATCTCTCTTGCCTCTTTCTGCACTTCTCTTTCCTCTTTCTGCACCCCTCTTGCTTCCTTCTGCACCTCTGCTGGCTCTTTATGCACTGCTCTTGCTTCTTTCTGCATCTCTTTTACCTGTTTCTGCAACTCTCTTACCTCTTTCTGCACTTCTTTTGCCTCCTTCTGCACCTCTGTTGCTTCATTTTTGCACTTCTCTTCCTCTTTCTGCACCCCTCTTGCCTCTTTCGGCACCTCTGTTGCTTCTTTCTGCACTTCTCTTGCTTCTTTCTGCACTTCTCTTGCTTCTTTTTACACCCCTCTTGCCTCTTTCTGCACCCTCCTTCCCTCTTTCTACATCTCTCTCCCCTCTTTCTGCAACTCTCTTGCCTCTTTCTGCACTTCTCTTGCCTCTTTCTGCACCCCTCTTGCCTCTTTCTGCACCTCTCTTGGTTGTTTCTGTACTCCTCTTGTTTCTTTCTGCACCTGTCTTGCAAATGTATGCACCCCTCTTGCCTCTTTATGCACCCCTCTTCCTCTCTTTATGCACCTCTCTTGCCTCTGTCTGCACCCTCTTGCCTCTTTCTGCACCTCTGTTCCTTCTTTCTGCACTTCTCTTGTTTCTTTCTGCACCCTTCTTGCCTCTTTCTGCACCTCTGTTGTAAATTTCTGCACCCCTCGTGCCTCTGTGTGCACCTCTCTTGCCTCTTTCTGCTACTCTCTTGCACATTTCTGCAACCCTCTTGCCTCTTTCTGCACCTCTGTTGGTTCTTTCTGTACCTCTCTTGCCTCTGTGTGCACCCCTGTTCCCTCTTTGTGCACCTCTCATGCCTATTTCTACAACTCTCTTGTCTCTTTCTGCACTTTTCTTGCCTCTTTCTGCACCTCTGTTGCTTCCTTCTGCACTTCTCTTGTTTCTTTCTGCACCCTTCTTGCCTCTTTCTGCACCCCTCTTGCCTCTTTCTGCACCACTGTTGCTTCTTTCTGCACTTCTCTTGCTTCTTTCTACATCTCTCTTGCTTCTTTCTGCACTCCTCATGCCTCTTTCTGCACCCTTCTTCCCTTTTCCTGCACATCTCTTGGTTCTTTCTGCACTGCTCTTGCTTCTTTTTGCACCCCTCTTGCCTCTTTCTTCACCTCTTTTGCTTCTTTCTGCACTTCTCTTGCCACTTTCTGCACCCTTCTTGCCTCTTTCTGCACCTCTGTTGGTTCTTTCTGCACTTCTCTTGCTTCTTTCTGCACCCCACTTGCCTCTTTTGCACCCTTCTTCCCTCTTTGTGCACCTCTCTTGCCTCTTTCTGCACCTCTCTTGCCTCTTTCTGCACCCCTCTAGCCTCTTTCCGCATCTCTTTTGCTTGTTTCTGCTCTTTTTTTGCCTCTTTCTGTAGCCCTCTTGCGTCCTTTTGCACCTGTGTTGTTTCTTACTGCACTGCCCTTGCTTCTTTCTGCACCCCTCTTGCCTCTTTCTGCACCCTTCTTCCCTCTTTGTGCATCTGTCTTGCCTCTTTCTGCACTTCTCTTTCCTCTTTCTGCACCCCTCTTGCCTCCTTCTGCACCTCTGCTGGTTCTTTATGCACTGCTCTTGCTTCTTTCTGCATCTTTTACCTGTTTCTGCAACTCTCTTGCCTCTTTCTGCACTTCTCTTGCTTCTTTCTGCACTTCTCTTGCTTCTTTCTGCACTTCTCTTGCTTCTTTCTGCACTTCTCTTGCTTCTTTATACACCCCTCGTGCCTCTTTCTGCACCCTCCTTCGCTCTTTCTACATCTCTTTCCCCTCTTTCTGCAACTCTCTTGCCTCTTTCTACAGTTCTCTTGTCTCTTTCTGCACCTCTGCTGCTTCTTTCTGCACTTCTCTTGCCTCTTTCTGTGCCCATCTTGCCTCTTTCTGCACCGCTCTTGGTTGTTTCTGTACTCCTCTTGTTTCTTTCTGCACCTGTCTTGAAAGTTTATGTACCCCTCTTGCCTCTTTCTGCACCCCTCTTCCCTCTTTATGTACCTCTCTTGCCTCTGTCTGCACCCCTCTTGCCTCTTTCTGCACCTCTATTCCTTCTTTCTGCACTTCTCTTGCTTCTTTCTGCACCCTTCTTGCCTCTTTCTGCACCTCTGTTGCAAATTTCTGCACCCCTCGTGCCTCTGTGTGCACCTCTCTTGCCTCTTTCTGCTACTCTCTTGCACATTTCTGCACCCCTCTTGCCTCTTTCTGCACCTCTGTTGGTTCTTTCTGTACCTCTCTTGCCTCTGTGTGCACCCTTGTTCCTTCTTTGTGCACCTCTCTTGCCTGTTTCTGCAACTCTCTTGCCTCTTTCTGCACTTTTCTTGCCTCTTTATGCACCTCTGTTTCTTCCTTCAGGACTTCTCTTGCCTCTTTCTGCACCTCTTTGCCTCTTTCTGCACCACTGTTGCTTCTTTCTTCACTTCTCTTTCTTCTTTCTACATCTCTCTTGCTTCTTTCTGCACTCCTCATGCCTCTTTCTGCACCCTTCTTCCCTTTTCTGCACATCTCTTGGTTCTTTCTGCACTGCTCTTGCTTCTTTTGCACCCCTCTTGCCTCTTTCTGCACCTCTTTTGTTTCTTTCTGCACCTCTCTTGCCTCTTTCTGCTACTCTCTTGCACATTTCTGCACCCCTCTTGCCTCTTTCTGCACCTCTGTTGGTTCTTTCTGTACCTCTCTTGCCTCTGTGTGCACCCCTGTTCCCTCTTTGTGCACCTCTCTTGCCTGTTTCTGCAACTCTCTTGCCTCTTTCTGCACTTTTCTTGCCTCTTTCTGCACCTCTGTTTCTTCCTTCAGCACTTCTCTGCCTCTTTCTGCACCCCTCTTGCCTCTTTCTGCACCACTGTTGCTTCTTTCTTCACTTCTCTTGCTTCTTTCTACATCTCTCTTGCTTCTTTCTGCACTCCTCATGCCTCTTTCTGCACCCTTCTTCCCTTTTCCTGCACATCTCTTGGTTCTTTCTGCACTGCTCTTGCTTCTTTTTGCACCCTCTTGCCTCTTTCTGCACCTCTTTTGTTTCTTTCTGCACTTCTCTTGCCACTTTCTGCACCCCTCTTGCCTCTTTCTGCACCTCTGTTGGTTCTTTCTGCACTTCTCTTGCTTCTTTCTGCACCCCACTTGCCTCTTTTTGCACCCTTCTTCCTCTTTGTGCACCTCTCTTGCCTCTTTCTGCACCTCTCTTGCCTCTTTCTGCACCCCTCTAGCCTCTTTCCACATCTCTTTTGCTTGTTTCTGCTCTTTTTTTGCCTCTTTCTGTAGCCCTCTTGCGTCCTTTTGCACCTGTGTTTTTTCCTTACTGCACTGCCCTTGCTTCTTTCTGCACCCCTCTTGCCTCTTTCTGCACCCTTCTTCCCTCTTTGTGCATCTCTCTTGCCTCTTTCTGCACTTCTCTTTCCTCTTTCTGCACCCCTCTTGCTTCCTTCTGCACCTCTGCTGGCTCTTTATGCACTGCTCTTGCTTCTTTCTGCATCTCTTTTACCTGTTTCTGCAACTCTCCTACCTCTTTCTGCACTTCTATTGCCTCCTTCTGCACCTCTGTTGCTTCTTTTTGCACTTCTCTTCCTCTTTCTGCACCCCTCTTGCCTCTTTCTGCACCTCTGTTGCTTCTTTTTGCACTTCTCTTGCTTCTTTCTGGACTTCTCTTGCTTCTTTTTACACCCCTCTTGCCTCTTTCTGCACCCTCCTTCCCTCTTTCTACATCTCTCTCCCTCTTTCTGCAACTCTCTTGCCTCTTTCTGCAGTTCTCTTGTCTCTTTCTGCACCTCTGTTGCTTCTTTCTGCACTTCTCTTGCCTCTTTCTGCACCCCTCTTGCCTCTTTCTGCACCTCTCTTGGTTGTTTCTGTACTCCTCTTGTTTCTTTCTGCACCTGTCTTGCAAATTTATGCACCCCTCTTGCCTCTTTATGCACCCCTCTTCCCTCTTTATGCACCTCTCTTGCCTCTGTCTGCACCCCTCTTGCCTCTTTCTGCACCTCTGTTCCTTCTTTCTGCACTTCTCTTGTTTCTTTCTGCACCCTTCTTGCCTCTTTCTGCACCTCTGTTGTAAATTTCTGCACCCCTCGTGCCTCTGTGTGCACCTCTCTTGCCTCTTTCTGCTACTCTCTTGCACATTTCTGCACCCCTCTTGCCAATATCTGCACCTCTGTTGGTTCTTTCTGTACCTCTCTTGCCTCTGTGTGCACCCCTGTTCCCTCTTTGTGCACCTCTCATGCCTGTTTCTGCAACTCTCTTGTCTCTTTCTGCACTTGTCTTGCCTCTTTGTGCACCTCTGTTGCTTCCTTCTGCACTTCTCTTGTTTCTTTCTGCACCCTTCTTGCCTCTTTCTGCACCCCTCTTGCCTCTTTCTGCACCACTGTTGCTTCTTTCTGCACTTCTCTTGCTTCTTTCTACATCTCTCTTGCTTCTTTCTGCACTCCTCATGCCTCTTTCTGCACCCTTCTTCCCTTTTCCTGCACATCTCTTGGTTCTTTCTGCACTGCTCTTGCTTCTTTTTGCACCCCTCTTGCCTCTTTCTTCACCTCTTTTGCTTCTTTCTGCACTTCTCTTGCCACTTTCTGCACCCCTCTTGCCTCTTTCTGCACCTCTGTTGGTTCTTTCTGCACTTCTCTTGCTTCTTTCTGCACCCCACTTGCCTCTTTTTGCACCCTTCTTCCCTCTTTGTGCACCTCTCTTGCCTCTTTCTGCACCTCTCTTGCCTCTTTCTGCACCCCTCTAGCCTCTTTCCACATCTCTTTTGCTTGTTTCTGCTCTTTTTTTGCCTCTTTCTGTAGCCCTCTTGCGTCCTTTTGCACCTGTGTTGTTTCTTACTGCACTGCCCTTGCTTCCTTCTGCACCCCTCTTGCCTCTTTCTGCACCCTTCTTCCCTCTTTGTGCATCTCTCTTGCCTCTTTCTGCACTTCTCTTTCCTCTTTCTGCACCCCTCTTGCCTCCTTCTGCACCTCTGCTGGTTCTTTATGCACTGCTCTTGCTTCTTTCTGCATCTTTTACCTGTTTCTGCAACTCTCTTGCCTCTTTCTGCACTTCTCTTGCCTCCTTCTGCACCACTGTTGCTTCTTTTTTGCACTTCTCTTCCTCTTGCTGCCCCCCTCTTGCCTCTTTCTGCACCTCTGTTGCTTCTTTCTGCACTTCTCTTGCTTCTTTCTGCACTTCTCTTGCTTCTTTCTGCACCCTTCTTGCCTCTTTCTGCACCTCTGTTGCAAATTTCTTCACCCCTCGTGCCTCTGTGTGCACCTCTCTTGCCTCTTTCTGCTACTCTCTTGCACATTTCTGCACCCTCTTGCCTCTTTCTGCACCTCTGTTGGTTCTTTCTGTACCTCTCTTGCCTCTGTGTGCACCCCTGTTCCCTCTTTGTGCACCTCTCATGCCTGTTTCTTCAACTCTCTTGTCTCCTTCTGCACTTTTCTTGCCTCTTTCTGCACCTCTGTTTCTTCCTTCTGCACTTCTCTTGCCTCTTTCTGCACCCCTTTTGCCTCTTTCTGCACCACTGTTGCTTCTTTCTGCACCACTGTTGCTTCTTTCTGCACTTCTCTTGCTTCTTTCTACATCTCTCTTGCTTCTTTCTGCACCCCTCGTGCCTCTTTCTGCACCCTTCTTCCCTTTTCCTGCACTTCTCTTGGTTCTTTCTGCACTGCTCTTGCTTCTTTTTGCACCCCTCTTGCCTCTTTCTTCACCTCTTTTGCTTCTTTCTGCACTTCTCTTGCCACTTTCTGCACCCCTCTTGCCTCTTTCTGCACCTCTGTTGGTTCTTTCTGCACTTCTCTTGCTTCTTTCTGCACCCCACTTGCCTGTTTTTGCACCCTTCTTCCCTCTTTGTGCACCTCTCTTGCCTCTTTCTGCACCTCTCTTGCCTCTTTCTGCACCCCTCTAGCCTCTTTCTGCATCTCTTTTGCTTGTTTCTGCTCTTTTTTTGCCTCTTTCTGTAGCCCTCTTGCGTCCTTTTGCACCTGTGTTGTTTCTTACTGCACTGCCCTTGCTTCTTTCTGCACCCCTCTTGCCTCTTTCTGCACCCTTCTTCCCTCTTTGTGCATCTCTCTTGCCTCTTTCTGCACTTCTCTTTCCTCTTTCTGCACCCCTCTTGCCTCCTTCTGCACCTCTGCTGGTTCTTTATGCACTGCTCTTGCTTCTTTCTGCATCTTTTACCTGTTTCTGCAACTCTCTTGCCTCTTTCTGCACTTCTCTTGCCTCCTTCTGCACCACTGTTGCTTCTTTTTTGCACTTCTCTTCCTCTTGCTGCCCCCCTCTTGCCTCTTTCTGCACCTCTGTTGCTTCTTTCTGCACTTCTCTTGCTTCTTTCTGCACTTCTCTTGCTTCTTTCTGCACCCTTCTTGCCTCTTTCTGCACCTCTGTTGCAAATTTCTGCACCCCTCGTGCCTCTGTGTGCACCTCTCTTGCCTCTTTCTGCTACTCTCTTGCACATTTCTGCACCCCTCTTGCCTCTTTCTGCACCTCTGTTGGTTCTTTCTGTACCTCTCTTGCCTCTGTGTGCACCCCTATTCCCTCTTTGTGCACCTCTCTTGCCTGTTTCTGCAACTCTCTTGCCTCTTTCTGCACTTTTCTTGCCTCTTTCTGCACCTCTGTTTCTTCCTTCAGGACTTCTCTTGCCTCTTTCTGCACCCCTTTTGCCTCTTTCTGCACCACTGTTGCTTCTTTCTTCACTTCTCTTGCTTCTTTCTACATCTCTCTTGCTTCTTTCTGCACTCCTCATGCCTCTTTCTGCACCCTTCTTCCCTTTTCCTGCACATCTCTTGGTTCTTTCTGCACTGCTCTTGCTTCTTTTTGCACCCCTCTTGCCTCTTTCTGCACCTCTTTTGTTTCTTTCTGCACCTCTCTTGCCTCTTTCTGCTACTCTCTTGCACATTTCTGCACCCCTCTTGCCTCTTTCTGCACCTCTGTTGGTTCTTTCTGTACCTCTCTTGCCTCTGTGTGCACCCCTGTTCCCTCTTTGTGCACCTCTCTTGCCTGTTTCTGCAACTCTCTTGCCTCTTTCTGCACTTTTCTTGCCTCTTTCTGCACCTCTGTTTCTTCCTTCAGCACTTCTCTTGCCTCTTTCTGCACCCCTCTTGCCTCTTTCTGCACCACTGTTGCTTCTTTCTTCACTTCTCTTGCTTCTTTCTACATCTCTCTTGCTTCTTTCTGCACTCCTCATGCCTCTTTCTGCACCCTTCTTCCCTTTTCCTGCACATCTCTTGGTTCTTTCTGCACTGCTCTTGCTTCTTTTTGCACCCCTCTTGCCTCTTTCTGCACCTCTTTTGTTTCTTTCTGCACTTCTCTTGCCACTTTCTGCACCCCTCTTGCCTCTTTCTGCACCTCTGTTGGTTCTTTCTGCACTTCTCTTGCTTCTTTCTGCACCCCACTTGCCTCTTTTTGCACAATTCTTCCCTCTTTGTGCACCTCTCTTGCCTCTTTCTGCACCTCTCTTGCCTCTTTCTGCACCCCTCTAGCCTCTTTCCACGTCTCTTTTGCTTGTTTCTGCTCTTTTTTTGCCTCTTTCTGTAGCCCTCTTGCGTCCTTTTGCACCTGTGTTGTTTCCTTACTGCACTGCCCTTGCTTCTTTCTGCACCCCTCTTGCCTCTTTCTGCACCCTTCTTCCCTCTTTGTGCATCTCTCTTGCCTCTTTCTGCACTTCTCTTTCCTCTTTCTGCACCCCGCTTGCTTCCTTCTGCACCTCTGCTGGCTCTTTATGCACTGCTCTTGCTTCTTTCTGCATCTCTTTTACCTGTTTCTGCAACTCTCTTACCTCTTTCTGCGCTTCTATTGCCTCCTTCTGCACCTCTGTTGCTTCTTTTTTGCACTTCTCTTCCTCTTTCTGCACCCCTCTTGCCTCTTTCTGCACCTCTGTTGCTTCTTTCTGCACTTCTCTTGCTTCTTTCTGCACTTCTCTTGCTTCTTTTTACACCCCTCTTGCCTCTTTCTGCACCCTCCTTCCCTCTTTCTACATCTCTCTCCCCTCTTTCTGCAACTCTCTTGCCTCTTTCTGCAGTTCTCTTGTCTCTTTCTGCACCTCTGTTGCTTCTTTCTGCACTTCTCTTGCCTCTTTCTGCACCCCTCTTGCCTCTTTCTGCACCTCTCTTGGTTGTTTCTGTACTCCTCTTGTTTCTTTCTGCACCTGTCTTGCAAATTTATGCACCCCTCTTGCCTCTTTATGCACCCCTCTTCCCTCTTTATGCACCTCTCTTGCCTCTGTCTGCACCCCTCTTGCCTCTTTCTGCACCTCTGTTCCTTCTTTCTGCACTTCTCTTGTTTCTTTCTGCACCCTTCTTGCCTCTTTCTGCACCTCTGTTGTAAATTTCTGCACCCCTCGTGCCTCTGTGTGCACCTCTCTTGCCTCTTTCTGCTACTCTCTTGCACATTTCTGCACCCTCTTGCCAATATCTGCACCTCTGTTGGTTCTTTCTGTACCTCTCTTGCCTCTGTGTGCACCCCTGTTCCATCTTTGTGCACCTCTCATGCCTGTTTCTGCAACTCTCTTGTCTCTTTCTACACTTTTCTTGCCTCTTTGTGCACCTCTGTTGCTTCCTTCTGCACTTCTCTTGTTTCTTTCTGCACCCTTCTTGCCTCTTTCTGCACCCCTCTTGCCTCTTTCTGCACCACTGTTGCTTCTTTCTGCACTTCTCTTGCTTCTTTCTACATCTCTCTTGCTTCTTTCTGCACTCCTCATGCCTCTTTCTGCACCCTTCTTCCCTTTTCCTGCACATCTCTTGGTTCTTTCTGCACTGCTCTTGCTTCTTTTGCACCCCTCTTGCCTCTTTCTTCACCTCTTTTGCTTCTTTCTGCACTTCTCTTGCCACTTTCTGCACCCCTCGTGCCTCTTTCTGCACCTCTGTTGGTTCTTTCTGCACTTCTCTTGCTTCTTTCTGCACCCCACTTGCCTCTTTTTGCACCCTTCTTCCCTCTTTGTGCACCTCTCTTGCCTCTTTCTGCACCTCTCTTGCCTCTTTCTGCACCCCTCTAGCCTCTTTCCGCACCCCTCTAGCCTCTTTCCGCATCTCTTTTGCTTGTTTATGCTCTTTTTTTGCCTCTTTCTGTAGCCCTCTTGCGTCCTTTTGCACCTGTGTTGTTTCTTACTGCACTGCCCTTGCTTCTTTCTGCACCCCTCTTGCCTCTTTCTGCACCCTTCTTCCCTCTTTGTGCATCTCTCTTGCCTCTTTCTGCACTTCTCTTTCCTCTTTCTGCACCCCTCTTGCCTCCTACTGTACCTCTGCTGGTTCTTTATGCACTGCTCTTGCTTCTTTCTGCATCTTTTACCTGTTTCTGCAACTCTCTTGCCTCTTTCTGCACTTCTCTTGCCTCCTTCTGCACCACTGTTGCTTCTTTTTTGCACTTCTCTTCCTCTTGCTGCCCCCCTCTTGCCTCTTTCTGCACCTCTGTTGCTTCTTTCTGCACTTCTCTTGCTTCTTTCTGCACTTCTCTTGCTTCTTTATACACCCCTCTTGCCTCTTTCTGCACCCTCCTTCCCTCTTTCTACATCTCTTTCCCCTCTTTCTGCAACTCTCTTGCCTCTTTCTACAGTTCTCTTGTCTCTTTCTGCACCTCTGCTGCTTCTTTCTGCACTTCTCTTGCCTCTTTCTGCGCCCATCTTGCCTCTTTCTGCACCTCTCTTGGTTGTTTCTGTACTCCTCTTGTTTCTTTCTGCACCTGTCTTGCAAATTTATGTACCCCTCTTGCCTCTTTCTGCACCCCACTTCCCTCTTTATGTACCTCTCTTGCCTCTGTCTGCACCCCTCTTGCCTCTTTCTGCACCTCTGTTCCTTCTTTCTGCACTTCTCTTTCTTCTTTCTGCACCCTTCTTGCCTCTTTCTGCACCTCTGTTGCAAATTTCTGCACCCCTCGTGCCTCTGTGTGCACCTCTCTTGCCTCTTTCTGCTACTCTCTTGCACATTTCTGCACCCCTCTTGCCTCTTTCTGCACCTCTGTTGGTTCTTTCTGTACCTCTCTTGCCTCTGTGTGCACCCCTGTTCCCTCTTTGTGCACCTCTCTTGCCTGTTTCTGCAACTCTCTTGCCTCTTTCTGCACTTTTCTTGCCTCTTTCTGCACCTCTGTTTCTTCCTTCAGGACTTCTCTTGCCTCTTTCTGCACCCCTTTTGCCTCTTTCTGCACCACTGTTGCTTCTTTCTTCACTTCTCTTGCTTCTTTCTACATCTCTCTTGCTTCTTTCTGCACTCCTCATGCCTCTTTCTGCACCCTTCTTCCCTTTTCCTGCACATCTCTTGGTTCTTTCTGCACTGCTCTTGCTTCTTTTTGCACCCCTCTTGCCTCTTTCTGCACCTCTTTTGTTTCTTTCTGCACTTCTCTTGCCACTTTCTGCACCCCTCTTGCCTCTTTCTGCACCTCTGTTGGTTCTTTCTGCACTTCTCTTGCTTCTTTCTGCACCCCACTTGCCTCTTTTTGCACCGTTCTTCCCTCTTTGTGCACCTCTCTTGCCTCTTTCTGCACCTCTCTTGCCTCTTTCTGCACCCCTCTAGCCTCTTTCCACATCTCTTTTGCTTGTTTCTGCTCTTTTTTTGCCTCTCTCTGTAGCCCTCTTGCGTCCTTTTGCACCTGTGTTGTTTCCTTACTTCACTGCCCTTGCTTCTTTCTGCACCCCTCTTGCCTCTTTCTGCACCCTTCTTCCCTCTTTGTGCATCTCTCTTGCCTCTTTCTGCACTTCTCTTTCCTCTTTCTGCACCCCTCTTGCTTCCTTCTGCACCTCTGCTGGCTCTTTATGCACTGCTCTTGCTTCTTTCTGCATCTCTTTTACCTGTTTCTGCAACTCTCTTACCTCTTTCTGCACTTCTATTGCCTCCTTCTGCACCTCTGTTGCTTCTTTTTGCACTTCTCTTCCTCTTTCTGCACCCCTCTTGCCTCTTTTCTGCACCTCTGTTGCTTCTTTCTGCACTTCTCTTGCTTCTTTCTGCACTTCTCTTGCTTCTTTTTACACCCCTCTTGCCTCTTTCTGCACCCTCCTTCCCTCTTTCTACAGCTCTCTCCCTCTTTCTGCAACTCTCTTGCCTCTTTCTGCAGTTCTCTTGTCTCTTTCTGCACCTCTGTTGCTTCTTTCTGCACTTCTCTTGCCTCTTTCTGCACCCCTCTTGCCTCTTTCTGCACCTCTCTTGGTTGTTTCTGTACTCCTCTTGTTTCTTTCTGCACCTGTCTTGCAAATTTATGCACCCCTCTTGCCTCTTTATGCACCCCTCTTGCCTCTTTATGCACCTCTCTTGCCTCTGTCTGCACCCCTCTTGCCTCTTTCTGCACCTCTGTTCCTTCTTTCTGCACTTCTCTTGTTTCTTTCTGCACCCTTCTTGCCTCTTTCTGCACCTCTGTTGTAAATTTCTTCACCCCTTGTGCCTCTGTGTGCACCTCTCTTGCCTCTTTCTGCTACTCTCTTGCACATTTCTGCACCCCTCTTGCCTCTTTCTGCACCTCTGTTGCTTCTTTCTGTACCTCTCTTGCCTCTGTGTGCACCCCTGTTCCCTCTTTGTGCACCTCTCATGCCTGTTTCTGCAACTCTCTTGTCTCTTTCTGCACTTTTCTTGCCTCTTTGTGCACCTCTGTTGCTTCCTTCTGCACTTCTCTTGTTTCTTTCTGCACCCTTCTTGCCTCTTTCTGCACCCCTCTTGCCTCTTTCTGCACCACTGTTGCTTCTTTCTGCACTTCTCTTGCTTCTTTCTACATCTCTCTTGCTTCTTTCTGCACTCCTCATGCCTCTTTCTGCACCCTTCTTCCCTTTTCCTGCACATCTCTTGGTTCTTTCTGCACTGCTTTTGCTTCTTTTTGCACCCCTCTTGCCTCTTTCTTCACCTCTTTTGCTTCTTTCTGCACTTCTCTTGCTACTTTCTGCACCCCTCCTGCCTCTTTCTGCACCTCTGTTGGTTCTTTCTGCACTTCTCTTGCTTCTTTCTGCACCGCACTTTCCTCTTTTTGTACCCTTCTTCCCTCTTTGGGCACCTCTCTTGCCTCTTTCTGCACCTCTCTTGCCTCTTTCTGCACCCCTCTAGCCTCTTTCCGCATCTCTTTTGCTTGTTTCTGCTCTTTTTTTGGCTCTTTCTGTAGCCCTCTTGCGTCCTTTTGCACCTGTGTTGTTTCTTACTGCACTGCCCTTGCTTCTTTCTGCACCCCTCTTGCCTCTTTCGGCACCCCTCTTCTCTCTTTCTGCACCCCTGTTCCCTCTTTCTGCACCTCTTCTGCCTGTTTCTGCACCTCTGTTGCTTCTTTCTGCACTTCTCTTACCTCTTTCTGCACCCCTCTTCCCTCTTTCTGCACCTCTGTTGCTTTTTTCTGTACTTCTCTTGCTTCTTTCTGCACCTCTCTTGCCTCTTTCTGCACCCTTCTTCCCTCTTTCTGCACCTCTCTTGCCTCTTTCTGCACGTCTCTTGCCTCTTTCTGCACACACAGGGCTACTTTTAAACTGATCTCAGGCTCAGCAGTGCACACATGCAAGTGCAGAAAAGGGTTGCTGGCCTCTAAACTGCCATGCCCTTTTATATGCTAGGGACTTAGAGGTAGTTTTAATACCCCTGCCCTATTATGTACTAGGGCCTTAAAGGGGAGGTCATGCCAATCACAGGGGTACCCCAACCCATAGTGTACCCTAGTCTATGTAGGTGTTTTCACTGTATTCTAAGTGTCTTTCAGCATAGCACTGGCTCTGGGCCTGGTTAGGCAGAGCCCAGGGTCAGTCAGTCAGTTACCACCAGTACCAGTCAGCAAAAAGTTTGGGGGTGCCCAGGGCACAGGATGGCTTTGCAACAAGGCCTCTTTCTGCACCTCTCTTGGTTCTTTCTGCATATCTCTTGCTTCTTTCTGCACCTTTCTTCCTCTTTCTGGACTTCTGTTGCCTCTTTCTGCATTTCTCTTGCTTCTTTCTGTGCCTTTCTTCCTCTTTCTGCACATGTCCTACCTCTGTAGGCATAGTTAGAAATTAGCATTTAAAAAACCTTAGAAATTCACTGAAAAAAACATAGGTTTCAAGGACGTAGTAGTTATAAATTAGCATTTAAAAAACCTTAGAACTTCAATGGAAAAAACACAGGTTTCAGGGACGTTATAGTTAGTTGGACATTCCACTCGTACAAAACCAGAGAAATTCGGCCGTTATAGTTAGTTGAGCTAACTATAACTCGCGCCCCCGCAATGCACTGCTGATGACGTCACATATTACATCATTCATGACATGGTCAGTGACATCACTGATGACATCACTGATGACATCTCAAATGACATCACTGATGACATCATCCACATGATAATCTGATGTACCTCCTCACAGCCTAATATAACCTTTGATACACCCACTCTAAAATACAGACTTCCATTTTCGAAACCATAGACACACCAATACCAGTTACTACATACCCACTCACTGATTCCTAGGTCTACACACACATCGACTCATTCACCCATACAGTCACTCATACATGCAGTCACTCATCAATACAGCACTATCATATGCACTCATACACCTATACAGACACTCACACACCACCACTCATCCATAGAGTTACTCACACACCTAGTCAGTCAAGCAAAGAATCAATCACACTCCCATTTACTCACCTATACAGTTATACACACACCACCTCACTTATTCATACAGATACTAACACATACTTACTCTCTTATACAATGACTGATACAAGCGCACACTCATCCATACAGCCACTCTCACAATCACTCACTCTCACATATAGTTATTTATATAGTCCAACACTCACATATACTGCCTTTCACATATGTAGTTACTCACACATGTACCACTGAGACATCCATTCACTCACCAACACACCCATACACACACTCACCCACCCATACAGCCCTTCACAGATTCACTCTTCAACCCATATACCCAGTGAATCACCCACTCACACATCTATGCACAGAGTCACACACCTCCCCCCACCCACACAGATACTCAGGCACCCATATAGATACTCAGACAACCAATCAATAACCCATATAGGCACTCATGTAGCTACTCACCATCCCATGCAGCTGCTTACACACCAAGAGACAGACTGATACAGACAATCACACAGTTTAGTCACTAACCCATGCCTTTAGTAAGACACGTTTAATCACTCACTTATACAGTCAGTCACGCACCTACTAAATCATCCATACAGACACTTATACACCCACTCATTCTTCAATACACCTTGGCATTTATAAATATAAAACATATTTAAACTTTACAGAAACACACAGTCACTGGATGATGTCATCAGTGATGTCATCAGTGATGTCATTTGAGATGTCATCAGTGATGTCATCAGAGATGTCACTGATCATGTCATGAATGATGTAATATGTGACATCATCAGCAGTGCATTGCGGGGGCCCAAGTTATAGTTAGCTCAACTAACTATAAAGGCTGAATTTCTCTGGTTTTGTACGAGTGAAACGTCCAACTAACTATAACGTCCCTGAAACCTGCGCTTTTTTCAGTGAATTTCTAAGGTTTTTTAAATGCTAATTTCAAACTATAACGTCCCTGAAACCTATGGTTATATATATATACATACATACAACTATAACTACCTACTAGCAACGGCCAGTAAGATATATATGTATATATATCCTATTGGCGGTTGCCAGTGGGTAGTTATAGTTTAGACCAATGTTTCCATTTGAAATGCTTTTTGTTCTGACAATAATTTTGACCCCGATTGCCGAATCTTCACAACATTTTCAAAAACCTTCCCCTTTTTGGTTTAGCTTCTATGTTGAAAGTTTCGGGGTGATCCATCAAGCAAGGGCTGACAAAAAGGGAGAACCCAAATCGCATTTTCCTCATGTTATGTCTATAGGGATTTTTCATTTTTTCAACATAACTACAGCCCGAACCACTGAATGGAATTACACCAAATTTGGCAGAAAGCTAGATTATTGTCCAGAAAGTGTGCTTTTTGTGATTTGGTGAAAATCCATTCTGTAGCTTCAGGGATATTTATGTTTTAAAAATATATAGATATCTGAGGACGCGAGTCCTTGCAGTGGACTCGCGGATCCTACTAAAATTTCTGCCAACACTTCAACCAGGAAGTATTGGCAACCATCTATGGACTCAGTTGAACCGAGTCACTGAAAAAAAGGTTAAAAAAAAAGGTGGCAGGGCAGAAACACCCTGACCCCCTAGGGCTCTTAGGGGGGCCCCTACTGGGAGGGATCCACGGATCCGGCTTTAAAAAAAACGCGGACTCCCGCGCTTCACTCATTATCGGCCCTCGAGTGGGTCAGGTATCGGGGACATTATGAAAATATAGGAGGGGGCACACGGGCCCACCCTCCTGGGGCTTAATAATGACCCGGGGACCACCACCTCCCCAGGGATTCTCTCTAAAAAAATGTGGGGGAGGGCTTATAATTTTATAAATGGGGGAGCGATCTTGGACCCCCGAAGCCCTGGAGACCACCACCTCCCCGGGGCTTCACTTGAAAAGTATGCGGGGGGCCACATTGACCCCCGCACTCCTGGGGGCCACCACCTCCCAGGGCTTTAATTGAAAATGTGCAGGGGGGCATGCAGGCCCCCCCACAGCCCCGGGGACCACCACCTCCCAGGGATTTTGTTGTATTGAATGCAGGGGTCCGCGTGCCCCCCACAGCACCATGGATCACCACCTCCCCATGGCAAATAGAAAGAAAGGAGGGGGCCAACTTGGCTCTGGCGACCACCACCCCTCCGGTTCCTGCTGTGTCCCCGGGTGCCCAGCCCCAGGACATAGATGTTTTCTATGGCTTGGCGGGAGCTTTACCGCTACCGCCAAGCCCTAGAAAACTGTGTTCTGCTTTGAGCAAGCAAGAGCATTTTGCTCTTGCTTGCTCAAAGCGGAGCACAATTGATTTTACCCACAGGAAGCTGCATGTTAACAACTCCCTAGGTTTAAAAGCAATGCCAGCTCCCGCCTTCAAGCGAGAGCATTTTGCTCTTGCTTGCTCAAAGCGGAACACTATTGCTTTTACACACAGGAAGCTGCATGTTAGCAGCCCCCTAGGTGTAAAAGCAATTCCAGCTCCTGCCGTCATCAGTGATGTCATCAGTAATGTCATTGACCATGTCATGAGTGCTGTACTATTTGAGGTCATAAGCAGTGCATTACGGAGGTGTAAGTTATAGTTAGCTCAGGTATCTATAGCTGCTGAATTTTGCTGATTTTGCACAAGTGAACTCTCAACCTAACTATAAAGTCCCTGTAACCTTTGTTTTTTTCAATGAATGTATATATATATACATATAATATATATATATATATATATATATATATATATATATATATATATATATATATATTCACTCAAAATAACAAAGGTTAAAGTATTGTTATAGTTAGGTGAATTTCTCAGTGACAACTTTAACGTTTTGTACAAAAAAACTTTAGTTCACCTGTTATAGGAGTTATAGTTAGTAGTACTAACTATTACTTGTGCCCTCGCCATGCACTGCTTATGACCTCACATATGACATCACTCATGAGATGTTCTATGACATCATTTATAACATCACTGATGACATCTCAAATGACATCATTGATGACATCACTGATGACATCGTCCAATGGGTGTGTTAGCTTGTTTTATAGTTTACATAGGGGTGGGTAACTACCATAGACTTCTCAGCCTAATTTTGTACAGCTTGTGTCCAGCTAATGGGTTTAAGTGTTTACAAAACACAAGGGCTCCTAATTCCTCTTAGCTGTGTAGAGGTATTGAACACTTTATAAATGTTTGATTCAAGAGTAACTCTGTGTGCAGGTGACAGTTGACTTTAATTCATTACACTCCACATAACTTTTTCATTCTGCACAAAAGGTTTCCAACAGGAGAAAGATTCTACGTAGTAGATACAAACTTTTAAAAGGAGCCTTGAGTTATTAGAGAGAATCATGTCAGCATGCTGCACATACTTCACATGAAAAAGTGAGAGTATGTTGAGCATGTACTAACCTATGTACTTGTGCTTGTTTTGCTTCAGAAGAAGGGCTATCTGTACTGTTTTAAACACAGTATGAAGGGTGCAGGGAGTATGATCTTTAGCACTTTCAGATCTTGATTAATTTTAGCAAATGGTCTCTTTTTTGACCACTGTTGTTTAGAATGTACATTGGTCTTAGGAGATTCTTTTAAATACTTTTTTAAATATATTTTTCATGAGAATTTAACTGTTTGCAAACAGTGTGGTATAGAATTAACTCTGTCCATAGAGTAAACACTGTTTACAGTACTCAGTTCTGTACTGATATCAACTTCATTTCTTAATGTGTGTTTGGTGTGTGTCCAGAGGTTTGATACAGATAAAAGCTATCCATAGTAGGACATCAGTTTTGGAATTGGAATTCACTATTATGGCTTTTTATGAACGGTTGTATATAGATTGAATACCATACTCAATGGGAGTTTCCCATGTATCAGTGGTTGATTGTTAATGTGAACTATTCTTCCCTAGCAATTTACACAGCAATATGCGGGAAAATGAAGCTAGGATGATGTCATCAGTGATGTAATCAATTATGTCATTTGAGATGTCATCAGTGATGTCATAAATGATGTCATAGAACATGTCATGAGTGAGGTCACATCTGAGGTCATAAGCAGTGCATGGAGGAGGTACAAGTTATAGTTAGTGCTACTAACTATAACTACTGAATTTCTATGTTTTTTTAGTTCAAACCGTTAGCATTGTTACAGAACAATTCACCTAACTATAATGTTATTTTAACCTTTAGTTTTTTCAGTGAGTTTGAAGGGTTTTTGAAAATAAAAATACATTTAAAATTACAAAGAAACTATCTACTCCAACAAAGTTTGTGCTGAGAATGTTCAACTTTTAAGTTTTTGTAACTCACATATACACATATTGTCCCAGCATAGTCTTCAAAGTCTTTGTATGTATCTTTACAAAAACTTCATATATACATTTCAAAAAGACACTGATCAGTTTTCTTATTCTGTAAACTATGCATTTTCACTATGTACATTCATTTTTAAGGTGTTTTTTTCTCAGGAGGCTTGCTGGTGACTCACGGGAGGCTCACGAGGTCATAGAGTTATACATTTCATTCTAATCTATTGAACAGAAATCTTTTTCATGTGGTCAGTTATTATTAAATGTTAATCTTTACTAATAAATTCAGTGCGTCTATTGTATTAATTATGTTGTTATCAAACCTATGGCTTTTGCCAGTCGATCGCGGAAGTCAAACACACAATTCTCTGTGTGGACTAGGAGGGGGTTGTACTTCCTATCTGGCTCTCGCGATCTGCTCATGAGATCGTACATTTGGAATTAAGGTCATAGCAGTGTATTTTTGTCATTTTGAGGAAAGTAAGGCATGAGAAGTGTTGTTCACAGTAGTAAAACAGTTGATGTATTATTGCATTAAGAAAGTTTTCTGTTTTTCCAGTCTCATGAGCCTCTCGCGAGACATCCCAAGGAAGGATATTGATTGGTTCATTATGTAGCAAAGAAATATTCCTTCCTTGATGCTTAATTTGGCTATTGGATTTTGCTGTGGTTAGATATTTTTGCTAGCTATCTGACATTGCTGATTTTCTTTCACCAGAATGTCATCCTCAGATTCAGATGAGAACCCTACTGCTGTTCCTGCAACTCAGCCACCTCAGCCACTCAATGAGTCCTTGGTGTGGAAATGTTATGAACTGAGTATCTGCCAAATATGTAATTTGAAAAGTATGCAAAAAGGAATTCAGTAGGGGCAGCTGGAACATGCAATATACCATGAGTACCACTGGGATGTGGCGACATTTGAGGGCTATGCACCCTCAATGCCTTGCTCGGGCTGAGTTAGACCATGCTGCAGAACTTGCTAACTCGTCATGTGCATCCACATCTTTTCAACCTGGTGGCACTGTGCCTGTCTAGGTACTCACCACTCAAGCAGATCACAACCCTGTGTCTCTGAACAAAGCTTTTTTTTGCTGCTTATGCAAGCAGATTAATTTTCTTTCTGAAACAAGCAGCGCTGCACAGGAAAGGCTTGTCCAGGATCATAAACGCCCACCTAGGCAGTAGGATTTTTAAAACATTTTTTTTCCTAATTTTTTCTCCTCTTTGTTTTGAAGGAGATGTTGTTTTTTTTTGTTTCCTCACAATTTCTTGTTTTTGTTCTACCCTTTTTAAAAAAAATAAAAAAAAAGGTAAAAATGCTAAAAAAAGAAAAATACAGGTGTTAGAAAATGTTAATTAAAAATGCTCTTTTCAGAGCTATCCTATACTTTCATTATGTATGTTGTTTGTACTGTTATCCTTTTATTCTTCTTGATGACTTACTCAAGACACTTGCGAGAGCCATGATGCTATCATACATAGCGCGGTGAACTCTTCTGGGCCTCTTGTAACAGCCAGGCGCACAGTAGTCTGCATCCACTGCAAGGGGGCAGTGTTTGCTGCTTTATGCTTGGTGAGCCTTTGGCAAGAGTGTACTTTTTATAATGGAATTTCCATTTTCACTGAACATATCCTGTTATAATGGGTATAGTTTATATGCACCAGATTTTCGCTATCCCTTTTTTATACGATCCCGTGAGACTCTTGTGGGATCCTACAACTTCTCATGGCAGGCTCAGTAATTTTCCTTCAGGTCTCACGACCCTCTCATGAGATCGCACGTGTCCATGCAGTAAGCTTCACTCACTGAAGCTTGTGAGCTACTCTCGAAAGAGTCTCATGAGATTGAAACAAAATTATATGGAAACAGTAGTATGTGGAGCGAAGTAGCCTCTCTCCACTGAGGCCCATCTCTTACATGACAGGTGTGTGTAGTAGTGTATGAGGAGAGACTGGTCTCTCCACACAGACCTCTGTCTCAAATGACAATAGTGTATGTAGTAGTGTGTGTGGAGGGACAGGCTTCTCCTGTGAGACCCCTCTCTTGGATGACCGGTGTGCATAGTAGGATGTCTGGAGGGACTTGTGCCTAAGACCTCTCTTTTTGATTACAAGTGTACCTATTAGGGTTTGGGGAGAACCTGGCCCCTCCACTGACACCTCTCTCTTGGAGTACAAGTATGAATAGTAGGGTATGGGTATGGATTGGCCTCTTCACGTAAACTCTCTCTTAGATTACAGGTGTGTGTAGTAGAGTGTACGGAGGGCCTGTCCTCTACAGTCAAATCTCTGTTTTGTATGTCCGATGTGCACACTAGTGTATGTGGTCGGAGTGAACTCTCCACAGAGACCTCTCTTATGGATGACGGACATGTGTAGTAGAGTATAGAGAGTAACTGGCCTTTCTGCTGAGACCCCTCTCTTGGATTATGATTGTGCATAGTAGGGTGTGAGGAGAGACTGGCCTCTTCCCTCAGACCTTTCTCTTATATTAGAGGTGTGAGTACTAGGGTGTCTGCATGGACTGCCCTCTCTTCCACACCTCTTTCTCAGATAATGGGAGTGCATAGTAAGGTGTGTATACGTGAGCAGCCCTCTCCTTCCAGACCTCTCTCTCAGATGACAGGTTTGTGCAGTAGGGTGTATGGAGAGAAACCAGCCTCTCCACTAAGTCCTCTCTCTCAGATGACGGGTGTGCATCATAGGGTGTGTACATGTACTGACCTCTTGTTTCAGCCCTCTGTCTCAAATGACGGATGTGCAGAGTAGTCTGTGTGGTGAGAGACTGCCCTCTCCACTGAGACCTCTGTCTTGGATTATATTTGTGCATAGTATGCTCTGTCTAAGGACTGGCCTCCCTGCTAACACCCCTATCTCTCATAATGGGTATGCATAGTAGGGTGTGGGAAGGGACTATTCTCTACTCACAACTCTTACAAATCCAATGGGTGTAAATAGTACCACTCTGATAAACACCATCTCCAGTAAGACTCCTTTCTACGGTAACAAGTGTGCATACTAGGGTGTATTCAAAGATCATCTACTCTTTTCTACTTTTCACGATCCCACGAGAGTCATGCAGGATCGTAACGTTAAAGAAATGAGAATTAAACATCACAGTACTTATCTCTTAAACACTTCCTCTCAAAAACAATGACACCAATATACATTCATACTACTGGAGTGTATGGATAACTCATCTACTCCTTTTTACTAATCGCGATGCCACGAGAGTCCAGCAAGATCATAAAAATTAGTTACAAGCAATATGCATTTATTTTCTTCACAGTAGTTACCCTTAGACACCTCCTCTTTACAGTTAGGGGGGCAGCAGGCATATCTGCTGCCTCCTTATATAGCTGTTTTATTTCATTTCCACAGCATACACAATTTTGTACAGTAAACAGTAATGGTGGCCATTTCATTTCTAACATTCCAACAGCCAGCCAATCAGAGCGCTCGCTCTTGCGAGATTCTCGGGGGCCTCATGCTCATGAGAGAGTGTGAAGGCTCACAGGAAAAATGGGCCTCCCCACCAATTGCAGCGCTCCATTTTTGATTTCACGCTTTCTCTGGATGCTCTCTGGATTCTCACGAGCCCAACTGCCAAAACGTAAAATTCTTTTTGACCCTTAATTTCTCAAAAACTACTGAATGGATTTACACCAAATCACAAAAAGCACAGTCTGCAGACCAAAATCTAGCTTCCTGTCAAATTTTGTGTAATGCCACTCAGCAGTTTTTGCTGTAGCTGTGTCTAAAGAAGTCTATGGAAAAGCATGTATATATATAAATAAGTCAGGCCAGCAAGGCTACAGTTGTCCTGGATGGAGCGTGGTCAGCTGATCTCCCGCCAATGGGCGCGCCGCAGCAGTACAAAAGAGGGAGCAGTCACAACCCTGATGTAATGGGCATCTGATGAAGGAGTCAGGCCAGCAAGGCTACAGTTGTCCTGGATGGAGCGTGGTCAGCTGATCTCCCACCAATGGGAGCGCTGCAGCAGTACAAAAGAGGGAGCAGTCACAACCCTGATGTAATGGGCATCTGACGAAGGCAATCTAGCCGAAATGCATTATGCCGTAATTTGTTATTAAAAGGACTCCCGAAGAAATCCCTGCTGTGTCCTCAGATTACTTTAACAAGTGGTCGTCTGTGTGATAATTTTTTGCGTTTGCCAGCTGCGTGATATGAGGACCCACCCAGCAAAGTGTCCGGAGGTTTACTGGCAATGTGACTTTTTTTCAAGGGATTGAATCACTCCGTGACCACCACAAGATCGGACCTGACAAGAGGCCGCTGCCAGGGGCAGCCCGTGACTGCACGGGGAAACTA
The DNA here is from genome assembly GCA_963921515.1 of Calotriton arnoldi. NCBI lineage: Eukaryota > Metazoa > Chordata > Amphibia > Caudata > Salamandridae > Calotriton > Calotriton arnoldi. The sequence continues at coordinate 940,466 of CAWUFW010006224.1, read as the reverse complement.
GCTGACTTCAACTATGTTTCACGGCCCGGTGTGTATCTGCGATTGGGGTTTGGGCGTAGGGGACTCAAGGGCGTCCTGGACATAACAACTCGTTGGGGTTTCCAGAAATCACAAAGGCCCCCCTTTTGCTTGGCAAACCCAGCGCTCACACAAGCTTTATTTTTCCCGCTGCAGTACCTATACGAACAGGTGTATGTTGGGACTTGTAGTCAGGCCAGCAAGGCTACAGTTGTCCTGGATGGAGCGTGGTCAGCTGATCTCCCGCCAATGGGAGCACCGCAGCAGTACAAAAGAGGGAGCAGTCACAACCCTGATGTAATGGGCATCTGACGAAGGCAATCTAGCCGAAATGCATTATGCCGTAATTTGTTATTAAAAGGACTCCCGACGAAATCCCCGCTGTGTCCTCAGATTACTTTAACAAGTGGTCGTCTGTGTGATAGTTTTTCGCGTTTGCCAGCAGCGCGATACGAGGACCCGCCCAGCAAAGTGTCCGGAGGTTTACTGGCAATGTGACTTTTTTTTAAGGGATTGAATCACTCCGTGACCACCACAGGATCGGACCAGACAAGAGGCCGCTGCCAGGGGCAGCCCGTGACTGCACGGGGAAACTAGCTGACTTCAACTATGTTTCACGGCCCGGTGTGTATCTGCGATTGGGGTTTGGGCGTAGGGGACTCAAGGGCGTCCTGGACATAACAACTCGTTGGGGTTTCCAGAAATCACAAAGGCCCCCCTTTTGCTTGGCAAACCCAGCGCACACACGAGCTTTATTTTTCCCGCTGCAGTACCTATACAAACAGGTGTATGTTGGGACTTGTAGTCAGGCCAGCAATGCTACAGTTGTCCTGGATGGAGCGTGGTCAGCTGATCTCCCTCCAATGGGAGCACCGCAGCAGTACAAAAGAGGGAGCAGTCACAACCCTGATGTAATGGGCATCTGACGAAGGCAATCTAGCCGAAATTCATTATGCCGTAATTTGTTATTATAAGGACTCCCGAAGAAATCCCCGCTGTGTCCTCGGATTACTTTAACAAGTGGTCATCTGGGCGATAATTTTTCACATTTGCCAGCAGCGCGATACGAGGACTCGCCCAGCAAAGTGTCCGGAGGTTTACTGGCGATGTGACTTTTTTTCAAGTGATTGAATCACTCTGTGACCACCACAAGATCGGACCAGACAAGAGGCCGCTGCCAGGGGCAGCCTGTGACTGCACGGGGAAACTAGCTGACTTCAACTATGTTTCACGGCCCGGTGTGTATCTGCGATTGGGGTTTGGGCGTAGGGGACTCAAGGGCATCCTGGACATAACAACTCGTTGGGGTTTCCAGAAATCACAAAGGCCCCCCTTTTGCTTGGCAAACCCAGTGCTCACATGAGCTTTATTTTTCCCGCTGCAGTACCTACACGAACAGATGTATGTTGGGACTTGTAGTCAGGCCAGCAAGGCTACAGTTGTCCTGGATGGAGCGTGGTCAGCTGATCTCCCGCCAATGGGAGCGCCGTAGCAGTACAAAAGAGGGAGCAGTCACAACCCTGATGTAATGGGCATCTGACGAAGGCAATCTAGCCGAAATGCATTATGCCGTAATTTGTTATTAAAAGGACTCCCGAAGAAATCCCCGCTGTGTCTTTGGATTACTTTAACAAGTGGTCGTCTGTGTGATATGTATATATATATATATATATATATATATATATATATATATATACATATACATACATACACATGCGACACACATGACCTAGTGGTAGTCACTAGGTAGTTATAGTTAGGTCTGCTTTTCCATTATCCGTAGTGTTTTTTTGGTTTGCTAATAACTTTGGCTCCGTTTGACGAATCTTCATGAAAATTTCAAAAAAAGTTCATCTACCTCCGCTTCATCCTGGAAAGTTTCAGGGTGATCTGTCAAGCAGGGGCCAAGAAAAAAGGGATCCCAAAACACAAAATCCCCTTGCATTTTCCATAGACTTCTTTAGACACAGCTACAGCAAAAATTGCTGAATGGCATTACACAAAATTTGACAGGAAGCTAGATTGAAGTGAAGTTGAGATCTGATAGAAGTGTCTCCTTCAAATATTGTGAAATAACCAAATTGATTTATGTTTGTTCATCAGAATGAATTGGAATTGTAATTGGTTCTAAGAAACAGAATCGATGATATGGGTATATATAACCCTACTGATTTGTGTTCGTTCATTGCAATGAATTTGAATTGTAATTTGGCGCTATACAACAGAATCAATGACATGGTTAATAATGAATTGATTTTATACCACTTTGCACGCTCCAATATGGCGCTGACCATTTGCGAATGAATTGTCCTTCGTTAGTTTTGTTAATTTTAACCCATATGTACGTCCATTTCTATGGCGCCCGTCGACACTGACGAAGGCTGAAACGCGTTTGTTGTTTATTTTCTGTGCACAAATAAATCCGTACCTGGATTTAAAACCAACGAGAGTGCTGGTCTTTGCTGTTTGAAGAGGCAGTGGAGCGTCATGTATATATATATATATATATATATATATATATATATATATAAATACACAGATATGTACATATATACATACACACATGGCCTAGTGGCTTTTCTACTAAAGTTTTTAACCATAGGATTAGCACAGTGCCATTCATGCCAAGATAGAAAGGACAGGTGAGCAAATTCAGAGTGTCACTGGTGTTGTAGGGTGCCCTATACAGGAGTTGCTCTCCACCTAAACCTGGGAACTACCCTGAGTTCTCTGCTCTTTTTTTACATATATATATGTGTATCTGTGTGTGTGTGTGTGTATAGATAGATAGATAGATAGATAGGTAGACAGACATATAAAAATAACAAATGTACCTTTTTCCACAGAACAAAATCAAGCAGCTGGACCATAATTTCTCTAAATTACAGCTAAGAAACAATACAGCTACATCTAGTATGCCATCATCTTTAAATCTTTATTTCATTGATAAAACAGCCATAAATTAATACAACCATCATCATCATTAAAAAAATAATCGCTAAAAATTTACATAATATTATAATCAGTAAAACATGAATAACCCATCCAGCTAAAACAGTACATCAATTACTCAAGTCTTGATCTCCTTGATGCCAAAGCAGCTCGCACAAATTATAAAACAGTACAAATAACACATTCATTGGGGAGCATCTGGAGATAAAAAATTGCTGGGCTTACTTGGTTAAAAATAACATTTTAGGACTTCAACAGGGGAATTAAAAACTGCTTCCTCTGCCAACTAAAGTAGGAACAAAACATTGCAAAATGCAGAGTGTCCTGCGGAGACTTATTGTCGCAGTTGCAGGCAACCTTGCATCAGGCCACGCCTAACCACATGGGGACGCTAAGAGATGAAGAAGTTGGTTAAACCTAAACCTGGCCAATAAACACCTATTTTGCTGCAGGCAGACCTTGGCTAGATACGGCTCAATACCCTGCACGTTTTTCAGCAGCATGTGACCCCACACTGATTGTTTTCTGCAGTTCATGTTGGTCTCTCTGCATATGGGTTCGATCAAAGAACAGCCTTTTAACACACCCCAGCTAACACACGGACAGGGTAGTGGGATCCTCAAAAATGTTGGTCCAGCCTAAGGAGGCAAAAGCTGCGTTCACATAAGCTATCCATGGTATTTTTGTGCCTGATCATGGGCCAGGCAGTCCACTAGGATCAACCGATTTAACTTTAATTCTTCCCTGCTCCATATCTTAATCCAGCACAATAAAGGGCTTAAGGATACCAAGTCTGTCACTTGTCCAAGGCCTAGCTCCACCTGCACCAAGAATGCTGGGGTAGAATGTGGAACCTGTACCATCTGACATAGAAATGTGTTCTCTGCTGCTTGAATATAGTCCAAGTTTACATATCTGCAAAACTCCCTAGCATACCGGAGTTGGGATATGCATTTAGCCTACAACGTTGGAAACCGTCCCCATGGTTTTAGTAAATTCACATCTTTTAGCCTCGATTAAAGGCTTCTAACTCAAGTAAGAGAACGCTGTGACTTTACCCAAAGTAAAATTAGCCACCTTAAAGGTCTTACTACTTGTAGATTTTGGGCCCACTATCATCAAATAAAACTTTGAAAAGTTCACCAACAAATCTAGATTCCCCATGAATGAGACACACCTGGCCAAGGGTAGATCCAAACCCGTGCCAACCTGAAATGAATAAAAGCAACCCCTGACACGGATTTCGCTATTGTTATAGCCATACAGAGAGGTTTAACTTTGTCCAGACACAAGGGAGCACCCAGTATAAGTCAAATCAATACTCTTCCAGGCATAGAGTGCAGCATCATTTTTGCAAAAAAGAGCAGAGAACTGTGAGTAGTCCCCAAGATTTGGTGGAGAACAGATCCGGTATAGCACCCGACAACATCAGCGACTCTCTGAATTTGCTCACCTCAAATGTTGCTTTTCTATCAAAGTTTTTAAGCATAGGTTTAGCACAGTGCCATCCACGGCAAGATAGAAAGGACGTTTGAGGCAAACAAATTCATAGTGTCACTGGTGTTGTAGGGTGCTCTATACAGAAGATGCTCTCCATCTAAACTTGTGAACTACCCAGAGTTCTCTGCTCTTTTCATATATGTGTGTGTGCATATATATATATATATATATATAATATATGTATATATATATATGTATCCACAGTGCTCGCAAACTCGAGCTTGTATTGGAACAAAGAGGTCCTGAGCCACGGGATCATATTGGCTTGGATTGCAACGAGCCAACTTATTGCTTCACCCATTTGGGAAAAGACTCATGCATGCTTGTAAATACTACGGACCTTGTAAATACCCACATGGGGAATTATGGGACTTTCAGTTTGGCATGTATTTTGCGAACTACTTTAACCATAATGCCAGCGCCCAATGGGGCGGGACTTACACATTTAAAATAAATCAGGTGTCCCACAGCAGTTTTCCTGTGTCCGTGCATCATTGAGGAATGACAAGCTGCCAGTGAACAAGGGTATGAGGTTCCTCGAAACGCGTTTGGCTTTGGCTTAAAATTTGAAGCAAAGCAGGAACGCTGTGATTATGGCCGCCTGTGGCACCTGTGAGGTATTCCCCTTTGTGTGTGATGGCTTCAGTGGGGCATATATATATATATTATCTACTGGCGGTCGCCAGTAGATAGTTATAGTTAGGACCTATTTTCCATAGGAAATCCGCAACATTCTATTTGAAATAACTCTTGCGTCGGTTGATGAATCTTCGCGAAATTTTCAAACTTTATGGCCCGCTCCGGTCCGCTCCTACCCTGAAAGTTTCGGGGTGATTCGTCAAGCGGGGGCCGAGAAAAAGGGGGTCCCAAAACATGTTTTTCCCATTCATTTTCCCATAGGAAACTTTAGCCACGGCTACAGCCCGAACTGCTGAACGGAATTACACAAAATTTGGCAAAGAGGTAGTTCTTGGTTCAGAAAGAACCCTTTTGTTAAATGGTGTAAATCCGTTCAGTAGTTGCGGAGAAATTAAAAAAATAAGAGTCAAAAATCAATTTCCCATAGGAAACTTTATGCAAGGCTACATCCCGAACTGCTGAACGGAATTACACCAAATTTGGCAAAGAGGTAGTTCTTGGTTCAGAAAGAACCCCTTTTGTTAAATGGTGTAAATCCGTTCAGTAGTTGCTGAGAAAATCAAAAGTAAAAACACATATATATCTGGGCGGAGCCTAACCACACATGTCATCGTGAGATCTGATTGGCTGTCAGCACTTCATCCTGGAATTGCTGGCAGCCATCTTGGGACCAATATAAATGATAGTACCCCATTGAAATGCATTGTAGTGAATCGAAGATTTTGAGGGTTACCAAAAGGAGAACTATAAAGGGTGATAACAGACTTTAGTTACATTAGAATTCATTTGTTGATGGTACCATACTAATTTCAGGAATTGTGGTGTGTTCTAAGGTGATTTTACCCTGTGAAAAACCTTCTGCTGGGATATCATGAATCATGTTTGAGAGAAAACTATTTTCACATGCTTGTCCCATACAGTTTTGGAAGGTGCTCCAGAAGCTAAAATGAGAGCATATTTTCTGTAAATTCACATTATCTTTCTCAGTCATGTGAGAATGAAGTCTGACATTCTCAGTAAAACATGTACATCCAACAATGGCAGAGACTGTCAGTTGATTCCTTTGTGTTCTACTGCAGCTTCCCAGAGTGTTCTAAAGAACAACTAGAGTGCTAACAGCCTTACTTATGACAAAAGTATGGCACACCTGAAGCCATCTTGATTGGAATAAACTGGTAACACTTAAAACATTTAATTTAAAAAGGAACAAAATGATGGGGTTCATTTTGTTATAGAAATTATGGTTAGTGCTGTAGAAAGAAAAATTAGGACATGTTTCAAGTGTGATCTCAAATATCTTCCTGTTATATTTCAACAGGAGCAGCCTGTCAGTTGATGCCTTTGACACATGTTTCAAGTGTGATCTCAAATATCTTCCTGTTATATTTCAACAGGAGCAGCCTGTCAGTTGATGCCTTTGTGTTCTACTGCAGCTTCCCAGAGTGTTCTAAAGAACAACTAGAGCGCTAACAGTCTTACTTATGACAAAAGTATGGCACACCTGAAGCCATCTTGATTGGAATAAACTGGTAACACTTAAAACATTTAATTTAAAAAGGAACAAAATGAGGGGTTCATTTTGCCATAGAAATTATGGTTAGTGCTGTAGAAAGAAAAATTAGGACATGTTTTAAGTGAGTTCTCAAATATCTTCCTGTTATATTTCAACAGGAGCAGCCTGTCAGTTGATGCCTTTGTGTTCTACTGCAGCTTCCCAGAGTGTTCTAAAGAACAACTAGAGTGCTAACAGCCTTACCTATGACAAAAGTATGGCACACCTGAAGCCATCTTGATTGGAATAAACTGGTAACACTTAAAACATTTAATTTAAAAAGGAACAAAATGAGGGGTTCATTTTGCCATAGAAATTATGGTTAGTGCTGCAAAAAGAAAATTTAGGGCATGTTTTAAGTGAGATCTCAAATCCTCTTCTATTTCATTAGAAAATTCTGACATGCAGACTGAAACAATCACTTTCAATACCAGCAGTAGACTTCCAGTTAACTCCTTGGTGAGCAGTAGCTTTACTACAGTGATCTAATGAACAACTAGAGTGCTAACATTCTGAATTTATGGCAAATGTGTGACACATCTGAATGCCTTCTTGATGGAATCAAAGTAAAAACTGAAAGCATTTCCTACTGAGGAGACTGTAGTAAATTGGGAAATTAGGAAACTTCATAACAAATAAGTCTCCCAAGATGGCCACCAGAGAAAAAAGAGCCCAAATGTAGCACAAATATCACCCAGAGGTAGCCCACGTATAGCCCAATGACAGAAGTTTGCAAAACACTTTTTATTTTTGTTTTTTTGCAGTTTTATATAGTGCAGACTGGTCAGGTATTGGAGTGCTTTACATGAGCATTGGTTACATCACACAAGGACAAATTCATGTTGGTTGACCCCTACACTACCCAAACACCACTGCACTACCCTAAACCCTAAAACACTACCCCCAGCATGACCCCTTCACTACCCAAACACAACTGCACTACCCTAAACTCTAAATCTACCCCCTACACTACACAAATACCACTGCACTACCTAAACCCTAAAACACTACCCCTACACTACACAAACACCATTGCACTACCCTAAACCCTAAAACACTACCCCCAGCATGACCCCCTACACTACACAAACACCACTGCACTACCCTAAACCCTAAAACACTACCCCAGCACGACCCCCTACACTACCCAAACACCACTGCACTACCCTAAACCCTAAAACACTACCACCAGTACGACTCCCTACACTACACAAACACCACTGGACTTACCTAAACCCTAAAACACTACCCCCAGCACGACTCCCTACACTACCTAAACACCACTGCACTACACTAAACGCTAAATCTACCCCCAGCATGACCTCCCACACTACACAAACACCACTGCACTACCCTAAACCCTAAAACACTACCCCCAGCACGACCCCCTACACTACCCAAACACCACTGCACTACCCTAAACCCTAAAACACTAACCCCAGCATGACCCCTACACTACCCAAACACCACTGCACTACCCTATACCCTAAAACACGACCCCGTACACTACACAAACACAACTGCACTACCCTAAACCCTAAAACACTACCCACAGCATGACCCCCTACACTACACAAACACCACTGCACTACCCTAAACCCTAAAACACTACCCCCTACACTACACAAACACCACTGCCCTACCCTAAACCCTAAAACACAACCCCCAGCATGACCCCCTACACTACAAACACCACTGCACTACCCTAAACCCCCTACACTATACAAACACCACTGCATTACTCTAAACCCTAAAACACTACCCCCAGCACGACCCCCTCACAACACAAACACCACTGCACTACCCTAAACCCTAAATCGACCCCCAGCACGACTCCCTACACTACCCAAACACCACTGCCATACCCTAAACCCTAAAACACTACCCCCAGCATGAACCCCTACACTACCCAAACACCACTGCACTACCCTAAACCTTAAAACACTACCCCCAGCACTACCCCTACACTACACAAACACCACTGCACTACCCTAAACCCTAAAACACTACCCCAGCACTACCCCTACACTACCCAAACACCACTGCACTAATATAAACCCTAAAACACTACCACCAGCACAACCCCCTACACTACACAAACACCACTGCACTACCCTAAACCCTAAAACACTACCCCCAGCACGACTCCCTACACTACCCAAACACCACTGCACTACCCTAAACCCTAAATCTACCCCCAGCACGACCCCCTACACTACCCAAACACCGCTGCACTACCCTAAACCATAAAACACTACCCCCAGCATGACCCCCTACACTACACAAACACCACTGCACTATCCTAAACCCTAAAACACTACCACCAGCATGACCCCCTACACTACTCAAACACCACTGCACTACCCTAAACCCTAAAACACTAACCCAGCACAACCCCTACACTACCCATACACCACTGCACTACCCTAAAGCCTAAAACACTACCCCCAGCACGACCCCCTACACTACTGCACTACCCTAAACCCTAAAACACGACCCCCAGCACGACCCCCTACACTACCCAAACACCACTGCACTACCCTAAACCCTAAAACACTACCCCCAGCACGACCCCCTACACCACCCAAACACCACTGCACTACCCTAAACCCTAGAAAAGAAACCCCCACCCCATGCCCAATCCCCCTTATCTCTCACTCCCCGTGGTTCCTCTCTCCTCATGGTTCCTGCTTCACGTCGTCTCTGAGGGGCGGTGCACGTCGTTGTGAGGAAACGGAACAGCCTCTGTTTCCTTACAACGACATGGATCGTCTACATGTTTTTTAGAACGCATGGTCATTTACCATACATACCTTTACAACAAAATTCGTTGTAAAGGCATGCGTGGTAAATGACCATGCGTTCTAAAAAAATGCGTAGTAATGACTTCGTGATGTTCAACGCATGCATGGTAATGCATGCGTTGTAATGGTATCGCAAAGTAAAAAAGTCGTTGTAACAGCTGTTTACCGATCGAAGCTGGCCCCTGTTCTTCAGTGAGACGTTTATTTGATTAATTAGGAGGAAGGAATGTGATGTCATTTGAGATGTCATCAGTGATGTCATGAGTGATGTCTCTGACCATGTCATGAGTGATGTAATATGTGACGTCATCAGCAGTGCATTGCGGGCGCGCGAGTTATAGTTAGCTGAACTAACTATAACGGGGGAATTTCTATGGTTTTGTACGAGTGAAATGTCCAACTAACTATAACGCCCCTGAAACCTATGGTTTTTTCAGTGAATATATATATATATATATATGTATATATATATATATATATATGTGTATATAGACGGATTGATAGATTGATAGATAGACAGACAGACAGATAGATAGATGGATAGATAGATAGATAGATAGATAGATAGATAGATAGATAGATAGATAGATAGATAGATAGATAGATAGATAGATGGACATATAATATTGACAAATTAACTTTTTTCCACACAAACAAATCAAGCACCTGGAACATAATTTCTCAAAAAAACAGCTAAGAAAAAATACAGCTACATCTAATATGCACAAATGTTAGAATAATGTAATGTGTGTTTAAATAATAATGATACATAAAAATATTCTTTAAATTGAATAATTATTGTATGATTATAAACCCTGCCCCCAGATAAATTGTTGGAAAGAGCCAAATTTCTCAAATCTCAGAAACGAAAATTGTTGTTAAATCATACAGGATATTCTTACAGCAAAAAATGGCAGTGCTGAAATGTATTGGAAATGGACAAAGTACTCTTTAATTGCCTGTTAGAGGAGGGCTATGGCAAAAAAATGAAATTGTTGAACCCATTAGTGAGCACAATCATCCTCCAAGCATTATGGAAATTGAGGTAAAACAATGCATTACTAGACCTCGGGGAGTCTAGCATGAGCTCAGTAGTACCTACAGAAACAGAATTAAAAAACTGAATACCCAGTGTTCCTGAATACAGCACAGGCCATCTCCCAGGAAGCCCAAGTTTTACTAGACTCATAGTCAGAGCTAGAAAAGCAACCACAGTAACCGTTGCTGGCCAAAATCATTCCAAGATATACATATCCCTGAAAACCTAACTGTAACACACACAAATTAACCTTCCATTTCATTTGAGATGAGAACATCAATAATGAAAGGAACATAATTATATATACATTGACAACAACCTACTAAGATAAAGTCAGAACAACACATGGGTGATTAACTCCCTTCACCATTCACAAACATCTTCACAATCCAGGGAGAAAACCACAATATACCATTACTCTATGCACTTTTACCAAACAAACAAAGTGCAACATACTACAGCCACTTTTTGAAATAAAGTCCAAAACTAACAATTACTATTCCCCAAAAATCATTGACTTTATGCAAGCATTCATGTTTACTATTTTAAAAACTCTGAATTAGCCCATAAAAAAAAATTAAGTTCTCGAGCATAGTTTCCAGTAACTGAAGTACCAAAACACTAAAATAAACTACGAGAATCACCCTGCTACAGACATGAAGACGAATTAAGTCCCCTGATGTACTACTTTGAAAATACTTGCTTTGGCAGACTGCACCGGTCACAGGAACCAATCAAAGTATCACATATCATGGCACAACAAGCAAAATCAAACAACACAGTGGATAGGTGAAACAACTCTTTTCAAATCACATTAGGACAAAACCACCCTACACAATTTCTACAAATATTAAAAAAGGAACAAAGCTATCACCAACTAAGCAATTAAGTACAGAACAATGCATAACCCAATTAAAACCTAAAATATCCAAACAAATAAAAGAAATGCATGAAATATTACAATGTGAAGGCAGACTGTTTCTTAAAAATCAATGCCTGAACACCATAGTATGAGCATTACTCTAAAAAATGCAAATTAACAAACTAGATACAAAATCAATCACTGAACAATAAAAATGTATTTTAGAAGTATTTATTTATAAATATTAATAAAACAATCTTTAGTAGTCAGTTAAAAAAATATAGGGCCATATGTATGAAGCTGTTTTGCGATCGCAAACACTGCGAATCGCAGAAAAACGGTGTTTGCGATCGCAAAACAGAGCCCCGCTATGTATGAGACACATCCTGACAGCCAATGTGCGAATCACATAAATAGCGATTCGCAATATTTGCGAATAATACCATATTGCGAATATTTTGCGAATTCGCTAAATACATCAAAACCTAGCGAAATTCGCAATTGTTGTGTCCAGACTTAGCGAATTCGCTAAATGGAATGCATGAATAATTCTCAATTTGCGAATTCACGAAATTCGCAAAATAGAGAATCGCAATTACCACCAAGTCTGAGCAGGTGGTAACCAGGTGCAACCTATATAAAGAGACCCACAATGCAACTGATGTTTGCCACAATGTCAGGGCTGTACGTGATAGCCAGGAGGCTGCGACTGAGAGCTGCTGCACAGAGAAGGAGACGCCAGGAAAGGATCTTCAGAGCGCGCATAACCCTGCTCCAGCGGACTGAGGAGGAGATCCATACAAACTACAGGCTGGATGAAGAGAGCATCCTGGAATTAATAGCAGAGCTCAAACCTATCCTTGAACACCCCACACGCAGGACACACACAATCCCCACCCACATACAGGTCCTGTGCTCACTCCACCTCTTGGCGTCAGGGAGCTTCCAGGGGTTGATAGCCACAGCAGGAGGGGTCTCACAGAGTGCATTGTCGCGCTTCTTCCACGCGTTCCTTGATGCCATGGTACAGAGGCTGCATAACCACATATACTTCCCCAGCACACCACAGGCACTAGCCCAGACCAAGCAGGAGTTCTACCAAATTGCACAATTCCCCCACGTCATTGGATGCCTAGATGGGACCCATGTCGCCATATCCGCCCCCTCCCAGAACGAGTATGTGTTCAGGAATCGCAAGTCCTACCATTCCCTGAACATACAGGTGGTGTGTAATGCCAGGCACATCATCACCGACATCGTCGCTAAATACCCAGGCAGCACCCACGACTCATTCATCTTCCGCCACAGTGGGATACACCGCCGACTCACAAGTGGGGAGTTTGGTGAGGGATACCTACTAGGTAATTGCATGTGATAGAAGGACACACTAGTAATGCATAGCAGTGGCAGGACAGTGTTCAACCTAATTTTTCTCGCCCCACAGGTGACAGTGCGTATGCGGTCCGGGACTACATACTCACTCCTTACCTTAATCCTGCCAATGCTGGGGAGCAGAGGTACAACAGTGCCCACATAGCAACCAGATGTACCATTGAGCGGACCTTCGGGATACTCAAGAGCCGGTTTCGATGCCTACATAAGAGTGGAGGGGCACTTCAATACAGCCCCCAGACCTGTTGCAAGATAGTGGTAGCATGTGCCATGCTGCACAACATCGCCACCAGGAAGGGCACACCAGTGGAGCTCACTGAATCAGAATCATCAGATGAGGAGGGGCCAGCTCCTGGACGCATGCCGGCCGGAGTAATTGGTGCAGCTGCTGGGCGCCAGAGTCGAGATGAGATCACACAGAACTATTTCTAGGTAAGAAAAGATGACACAATGCCAAAGATCTAATACAGGACTGTGTTTAATTTCCCTTTGGACAGGATATTTATTGGCACACAGCCTGTGTGGCACACAATGTTTTGTCAAATGTACCGCACATGTGTGATCCACAGTGCAAATTGACTCTTGACCAAGTGTCTGTGTGCACTGGGTTAATGCACGCATATCCATGCCTATATGTGAGCGCCTCAACTGCGGCGCTGATGGGCTGTAGGCCCTCGCCGTGGGTGCACTGTGCCCTCTTCGCTTGTCTCAGCAGCCCTGCCGTGACGCACACTACGGCGCCTGTCCGGTGGGGGCGGTGGTGTAATGCTGCTCCTGCTGGATTGTGCGTCCTCGTCTGTTGGAGTGAGGACTCCTGGGCCAGCAGTGGCAGCTGCCCGCAGCTGATCCACAGCACATGTCACCTGTACCAGACCCCTGGCCACGTCCTGGCTGCAGTGTGACACCTCGTGCTGCATACTGATCCTGCGCCTTGACAGCACTGAGGTCGCTGAGGAGAGGCGGTTTACCGCCCTGGTGTAGAGGTCTAGGCGGGTGTGGAGGCGCTGCCTCTCCCTGCGCCTAGCAGCACGGTCCGCCCTTAGTTCAGCACAGAGTGCCTCCAGGGCACCCGTCAGGCCCATGAAACCAACCCTGATTTGCCTCTGGATTGACCTTATGTTTTTTGCCTGCAGGCGCTGGACCTCCAACATGTGGCCCTCCAACCCTTGGAAGACTGTGTCGTCTCCTGTCAGTGCTGCATTAGTGGATGCACGTGGTGCCCTGCGCCTGGATGGGATTTGTGGAATTGGTTCGGCACGTGCACGTGCACGGGGTTGTGGCTCTGACTGTCCCTGGACTGTTTGGACATTCACATCGGTGTCCTGGGATTCCTCCTCCAGTGGTGGCAATGGTGGCACTGCAATCCGCCTGCGGCGTATTGGTGGGATGACTGGGCTGCCCTCGTCTTCCTCTTCCTCCTCCTCCTCTTGCCCTGTTGCCTCTGGGCTGGGGGATTCATCCTCCCCTCCACTGATTGTTCCCTGTGTTTCTGCTGGTGCTGTGGACATAAATGCACACATTAATTTACTGTCCTGCCTTGCATCTGTCATGCATTAAATATCACTGTTTGGAGTTACATGGGTCCTATCCATCTGTATTTTGACTTTCATGATGCACACATACTGTCTGAGCCTGGCTGGGTGTCATTGCTCCACTGTTAGGTGCATGTAACTACATCTCCCATAATGCATTGCTGTGTGTGCTTGTGTACCTGCACTGGAATTGTAGTTTTGCTGTGCCCCTGGGACTCTCCTGGGTGTGTGGGGGTAGTAGGGAGGTATCAGGGGTGTGATGGCATGCTTCTTACCTTGTCTTGGTTGTGTGTGGTCGGAGCTGTCCAGGTCTGACACGCCCACTGCACTCTCCGGAAGCAGGGTCCCCTCAACCATTTCTTCGAGTGGAGTTGAAGCGGTGGCAGTGGAGGTCCCCACCGGTCTTGTTGGCCTCCTCCAGCCTGGTAGCAACCTTCTCCTTTGAGCGCGCGCGCATATCATACCAGCGCTTCTGTAGGTCTTTGACGCTGCGATGTGTGACGCCAATTGCGTTAATTTTGCGCTGGATGTCTGCCCATATCCTCCTCTTGCGTGTCTCTGGCACACGCAGGGACTTCTTGCCGAATAGGAGCTCATGGCTCACAACCATCTCCTGTATCAGAGCCTCCTGCTCACTTCTGTGAACTTTGGCTTTCTGATTCTGGGTGTCTCCCCCTGCTGCTTGTCCTTGCTGGCCATGTCTCCACTCTCTCCAATGTGTGTATCACTGCAGTGATGCCTCAGCCTCTACTCCTGCTCTCTCACTCTGCTCCTGGAACTCAGGTGCAGCATGGGTAGTCACACTTCCTGGTTGTGATGTCATCAAGCTGCACCTGTGTCTCAGAATTGCCGTTTGCGAATTTCGCAATTTTGCGATTTTCTCAATTTTGCGATTTTCTCAATTTTGCGATTTTCTCAATTTTGCGAAATTCGCAAAATCGAAAGTTCAATGCTAAATGAACGCTATTTGGGTATTCGCTATTTATTTAGCGAACTTTAGCGAATCGCTATTTTTTGCGATTATTTGTTTACATACGGTTTTGCGTTTCTCATATAGCGATTCGCTAAAATTCGCTATTTGAGAATCGCAAAAGGGGACTTTGATACATATGGCCCATACTTACCTAAAACAAAATCAAGTTAGACTGATAAGTAAAATAAATAAAAATGATTAATAATAAACAAATTAACATCAACAATACAAATAATGTTTAAAATAACCCTTGATCAAAAAACTAAAAGATAATTACATTTCACAACACATTATAAAACAATATAATCACACACATACACATCTTAAAAACACATAAACATGTACCATTCATATAGAATAAAATAAAATATAAGTTACATGTTATAGCTTAAATTCATGAACTTAAAATAATTCATTAAATGATAATCCACAAAAATATTAAAAATAATTCAAAAATGCAAACAATAAAATAAAATACCCAGTGAAAGAAATTGTAACATATTGAATCGATCCAAAAATCAAAAAATAAAATATTAAAAAATGCCCCCTTGAAAAATAGAAAATTAAGGAAATCTAAAATAATATTGGTTAATATATAAACAAATGTATTTCTTAAAAAAAAAGTATTCAAAAAGTGGGAAAACTCCAGAGTCCATATGAAAAACCTAAAAAAAACACAAATAGCCACCCACATAACACAAGTAACTCCATAAACACCACAACTTAAATAATAATATCTCTAAAAACACACACATACAATAAATGTGAAACAAACATATTAAACATTAACATTTGGGAGCTTTTAATTCCCAATTGAATTTATTTATTAAGATTTGGATCTCCAATGAGGTCCACATAAAAAATATCAACACAATTATTACACAATATTACAATTGCATGCTCGGTTCTTTACCCCAGAGAATACGATAAAATACATAAACAATTTGTTAATATAACATATCTATAAAAATCACTTCATATAAGTAATGAATTTGTTATAAAACAAAAAATCATAACTACATAGCAGCAGAGGTTACACCAATTATTATATAAAAGGAGAAATCAAAATCCTTTATGACCAATTCTAGGTTCTCCGTGTAGCAACAAAGAGGTATGGGCAAAAATAAACCGAAAGGGGACAAAGACTCGAAGTAAGCAGAATATAAGTAAGAAGAATCACCATTATAATGGAATAGACAAATTGCAATTACATAGTTAAAAACTTTACTGCCACAAATAAATCGAGTTAAGTACATATGCAATTTGTTAATGTTACATTTCCATGCAGTATCAACTTCATAATTAATCCAATTTGGTGTAGAGAGCTTCGTATAGCAGCAGTGATTTATAAACCAACTATTTTAAGAAAAAGATCAAATGAATTTATATCTAAAATTTCATTTCCCCATAGCAGCAATAGTTGGAAGTAAAGATATATCCCAATTTTGTGCAAAAGGCAACCAAGCAGCAGCACTAGACAAGTGCAAAATTTATTCCAGAGAGTATAAAACACCATTAATCCTTATAAAAATCTACAAAAGGCCCAGTACTTAGGAGCCTAGTGATAAGAGGTGCCATGTATCCCAAGAGATAACAGGAGTATAATTTGGTTCTTCTATCTCCTGTGGCGGATGCTCCTCTTTATGCATACTACTAAAATATAGTATATACTACTGAGGGAAGGTCCTACTGAAATAGACTCCTTCCTCTCAAGTGATAGTATAGTAAGGACTAAAATATATTCAAAAACTCCTTTAAAAAATTGAATAGCTTTGTACACTCTATTTCATTCTTTGGATAGAAGAGAAACTCGCGAGCTGATGTACGCTTTTGATGTTGTTCTGTATAAACATCGGCCAAAGCCACCAAAAGCGATATGGTAACAAGGCTGGGCAAACAAACAGGATATGATTAAGGTTCTGAATGCCCAAGTTACACGTTACAATTTTGTCCTATTTTCATAGAAGGGGACCAATTTGCTGTTTAGGTCATTTAGTGGTAAAAGTTTCATGCGGAATAGAGTTAGCCAACAGCGGCTACCATGGTCTAAATTCCAGGATAAATATTTCTGAGCACCTCTCTGGGTACTTGACGTTGCTATTATCTCCAATCTTTCCTTTAATCTACAGTACTTAACATCTCTCTGGAAACTAACCATACAGCTCGTGTTTTTAAAAAAGATTTAAGTTCTAAAAGTGGGAGCAAGATCACTGACCTCCTGTGCATTAAAAAATTCAGCGCCATAGTGAAGTCACGGAAGAAGGAGTATTTCTTAACATAGGAAACCCCTTAAGGTGTACAACTCTCTATTTTTCAACTGGTATCCCGACCGAATTACCATGGCTAAGCCTTGAACAAATGAACTTACCAGACCAAATTCCAATCTAATAGTGGGTGTCGGGACCAATGTGTTAAAATTACATAGTTTACGTAAAATCTGGCGATGTAGGGGGGATTTTTGCTTTAAAAACTGATAGCAAGTGTAGGAATGTCTTTGACCCATTACGCTATAAAATACACGTAATCAATTTGCATGTAAGGCAGCTTTACAGGAGCTGTGTTCAATGTAGGGCTTATTCTTTGTATTGCCCGCTATTAGTTTCCCCAAGTAGAGATAAGAATCTACTATCTCAAGAGTTTCAGAGCCAATTCTCCATTTAAAATTATGAAATTTTCTGGTCCTTCTACATTTCAAGATCAGAACTTTACTTTTAGAGACATTTCTCTTCAAATACTGTGCCATCGTACATTTCTGCAGTGACTTCAACTTCTTATTCAGCCCAATGGGAGTCAGATCCATAATTGCAATATCATCTGCGTACATGAGACATGCAAAAGGGCGACTGCCTGTCTTCGGCTCGTCTCCTTCTGGGGGAGAAAAGCATTCAGGTAAATGTGCTACGTACAGAGAAAAAAGTAGCGGGGCTAATTGACAGCTTTGCTTCAGGCCATTTTCTGTGGGTATTACTGCTGATAGGCCCTGTTCTCCCCCTAATAACACCTGGCACCACGTATGGGACTGCAGGGCAATAATTAGCAATAGCAGGTGGGTAGGCACCCCCATTTTTTGCAGGTTTTTCCAAAGTATTGGCCAGTCTACCTTATCAAAAGCTGTTGAGAAATCTATAAATGCCACATACACGTTTGATCTGCGAAATAAAGTGTACTTCTCCTCTATTAATTTCAACATACTGATATTATCCAGAGTGGAATGTTCTTTTCTAAATCCTCTTTGTTCTATGGGGAGAAATTTCTCCTCCACCACCCAGTCAGTAAGATGGTCTAGAATACTATGTGCAAATATTTTCCCCACTGCATCTAGTAGAGCTATTTGCCGGTAGTTACCCGGAATGTGTCTAAGACACTTTTTAAATACTGGAATTTGGATACTACTAGACCATGAAGGGGGAGTCTTCCCTTTCAGATAATAGCAGTTAAAAAGAGGAGTAAGATATGTAGCCCACAGCAAAGGCTTTCTTTTAATTATTGTCATAGGAATTTCATCAAGGCCCATTGCTCCTGAAGCTCTCATTCTTTTAATGAGTCCTTCAACTTCGCTCCTTGAAGGTGCATAGCTAGATTCTGGGATATTAGGGGGATTAGGTAAAGTGGTGGCAGACCAAGACGAATTAGAGTTCAAAGAATAAAGCTCTTTGAGATGGAATTTCCATTATTCTTCTTTTATGGGAATTGGGAGGTATTTTACCCTTGTACCACAACAATATGAGATTATTTCCCAATACCTTTTGGCGTTGTTTTTTGAGGCATCCAATTTTAACTTGACCCATTTGTAATCTTCCTTTTTTTGCCTTAGGGAGTGTTTTTTCCTTAGCCTTTATCTCTTTAATAGGTTTACTAATTTACTTGGTTCAAGTTAAAAGTTCAGGAATTGGGCCCTCATGAATTTATTTATTTTCCTATTTATATGAAGTAGCAGATTAGAACGCGGTCTCTGCTTGATTGGTAAATGATTCGTTTTACATGAAGTAACCAGGGTGCTTATACTGTGACCATAAGATCTCAACAGATCTGACTGGGGAGAATGTAGATCTCCTAATACTGTATGCTGCTGATCTCCTATTAAAATTGTTAGGGTCTCTTTTAGTTTTGAGGCAGCTTTGATAATTCAATAAATTCTGCCTTTTGTTTTTATAAAACCTACAGATTTGTCCTTAAAATTCCATGAGTCTACTTCGCCAAGGGTCATCTCGATTTTACAGGAGATTATTATATAGTCACTATAAGAATTTTCCAGTACTTCCATATAAGAGAGCTTAATGAAAAAATCAGCTGAAACAATTAAGTAATCAATAATAGTCCCACCAGTGGACGCATTGGGGTCGATTACGATGTAGTTCAGAAAGCATTCCGACTGAATCAGTCTCGGAATGGTTTCCGATTGAATAGGATTCGGAGAGTCCGACTGACTGATTACGATGGTTCCGAATACCATTCGTTCGGACTCCCATTGACTTCAATCAGAGCCTGTGATCTGACCAAATACACAGGCTCCCATTGAAGAACGGGGTGGGTGGGGATAATCGTGCACCGTGTCAGACAACCTTGGTGCCTGCCACACTGTGCATGGTCTGAAAGGGGGGTCCCTTGGGTACCCCTACGGGCCCCATTAGGAAGGCTGCGAGTGAAGGGGGGGCCTGCTACGGGCCCCCAAAGTCAGATTCCGACAGCCGATCCGTGTCGAACATACCGATTCGGAAAGGCTGTCCGAATCTGACATCGTAATCGCTCGGTCGGAAATGCGGTCCGTAGACCTGTCGGCTCAGAATGACAAGGTTCCTCTGAATGGCATCCGGAACCGAGTCGGGACCGACTCAGAAAGTCCGAACATTTTCCAAACATCGTAATCGGTCATTCGGAAATATTTCCGAATCGGTCAGAAAGACGGGTTCCAAATAGGATTCGGCAGACCCAAATCCAGTTCGGAGCCTTTCCGAATGACATCGTAATCGACTCCTTTATGTGTAATTTTTGCTGGGATATTATTTCCTAATCTCCCATTGTCAATTAGTAGATCTAAATTTCTCAAACCTTCGATTAAAATCAAGCCTCTTTGATCAACCCGACTATTATTCGGAAACAAGGCAGGAGGGATTTTTAGAGCTTCGTCTTTTGAGGCATTAGCAAATAACCTTATACTGTGGGTAGAAATTTTGGCGTTCAAATCATCAACCAGCATTAAATGCTTTTTCCATGGTACTGGATAGAAAAAAAAACAGATTTTTTAGTAAATAGGTATTGGATGAGTCAGGGGGGATATAAGCATTCACAATAAACTTTCATGTTCTTTCTTAAACTCTAACTTGACCGCCTGAATTAGGTAAGAAACATGGGGAATATCTTTATATATCCACCTAGAACTAGTTCTGAGCAGAATGGCAATATCTCCTTTCACATATCCTCTATTCACTGGGAGTACAGGACGGCTTAGCACAATATATTCTTCAATGGACCAGTTCTTTACAATCCAAGACTCTGGTATGCATATTATGTCTGCTTTCTGTTCTTTCAAGAATAACAATTTGTTTTTATTAGTGCATAAGCTGGCTGCATTCCAAGATATCAGTTTGAGACCCTTGCTAGGAAGAATTCCCGAACCTTAGACCTAAAGAGCTATTTGTGATAAGAGCCCCCGCCACCCAACTCCCTTTCCTATTTTCCTCATCTAAAGTCAGTGTTTGATTATTCTTTTTCTCAGCAAGCAAGGCAACTCTCCTTTCACCTTTTCTGAGGAAGACTCGCATTGTACTTTCTCTCTCTAAGTGAGGGATTGCCAGTGGAGAGAGATCTGAATGGGCAATGAACTGGCTGTTATAAGTAGCTTTTCTAAAAGCTTTCTCCTCTTGGGGAACAAGAACATCAATGCCACAGCATCGCAATTCATCACTATTTAAGATTATTAAATTGGAGATCACCTTAGAGCCAAACGTCTCTCAGGCCCCCCGTAATTACCATGTTTTTTAACTTGAACCAGGACAAGATCACTACTCTGAGCCATTTGGAGGTCAGGGATTTTAGAAAAACAGCACAATAGGAAAGACCTATTCATAAACGGCTCATGATCAAAAATAAAAGAAAATTCTAAAGAGAGAGGTGCTGGCGGCGGGTGACCAGCCCGGCTATCTCCCACAGGTGCAGTCCCAATTGGATTGTAAATGACATTACAGCCTAAAGAAGAGGAACATAATGCAGCATTAGGATTCAAATGACGCAGAGTCACCAATGCAGAATTTAAATCTGAGGGATTATCTCCTTGTGTAATCGAGGTTGAATCACATGAGTTCCCTAATGTCTACAGAGAACCCTTTGTGCTGGCTTCAAATTGACCTTCTTCCCTCTTTATAGCAGTCGAGTCAGGATTCATAGTTAAATTAGGGTCAAAGCACAGTCGTTTTGATCTCTTTTTGTTTATTCTATGGAGTTTTCCCATTTTTCTTCTTCTGCCTATGGGCAGATTTACTTTTACTTTTGGTTTTCTTTTCCTCTGCTACAGATTGTTCAACTTTTATACCTTTTCTTTTTAAGAAAATGGGAAAAACATTTTGTTCCATATTTGTTTTTTCCCTTTCTGAACACTGAGAGGACAGAGGTGTTGGTAGAGGTAATGGATCCTCAAGTTCGAAGAACTGCTGTAGCAGGATGGGCTGATGTTCTTCAAATAAGTCTTCAACTTCTTTGCCCTTGTTTTTCCTGCTACCAAAGGGCGTGCCTGCCTGAGTGCCAAAGACCTGGCAATTATAATGGGAAATAGTGCATGTTGGGGTGGATTTAGTTTGATTAAAGTTACGGCAAAGGGATACGGGAGAAGAGTCCCCCTTGGAAGGATTATTCTTGTATGAGGGAAGAGGGATAGCTTTACCACTTGGAGGTCTTTGATCAGAGATGACAGATTTGGTCAAGGACAGAAGAGAATCCAAGATGTGATCAGAGTTATTTACAGATTTCTCTAGGAGGGCCAGAATGGACAACAGGACTTTTCCCAAGCAGAGCAAAGATTCAGACATCCATATTTTATTCTCTGGGTGGCTATTTAGGAGATGAGGACTCAGAGACAAGTCAGGGGTGACGGACGCCCTCGAAATTAATAAAGATGTTCCACTGGGTGTACTACTTAAAAGATGCATCTTAATAGTAGGGCCAGAGGGAGAGTCCCTTATGCTGTCTCAGAAGTTTGAAAGAGATGGGATATTAGTATGTGGCTTAGGAGTCTGAAAGTTCTTTGGGACAGGATTCAGATTGATATTAATTTCTGGGAGAGTAAAGTCTTCCAGCAGAAGGCCTTATTCTCTGGGTTCAGGGCTTAATTCAGCCACAGACCGGATCACTCTATTTCCAGGTGAATAGATGGTAAAATTTGCCAAAAGTGACTTTTCTGTTTCCGCCTCGATATTTCCATGGAGAAATTAAGTTTTAGGGCCCGATTACGATGTCCAAACCGGTCTCTGAATCGTTTCCAACTGAATTGGATACGGGGAGTCCGACTGACCGGTTACGATGGTTCCGGATACCATTCGGTCGGGCTCCGATTGACTTCAATGGGAGCCTGTGTTCCGACCAAATACACATGCTCCCACTGAAGAAAGGGGTGCCTGCCACACTGTGCATGGTCTGAAACGGGGGTCCCTTGGGTACCCCAACGGGCACCATTCGGAAGGCTTCGAGTGAAGGGGGGCCTGCAACGGGCCCCCAAAGTCAGATTCCAACAGCCGATCCATGTCAGACATACCAATTGGGAAAGGCTGTCCGAATCCGACATCGTAATCGCTCGGTCGGAAATGCGGTCCATAGACCTGTATGAGTCAGCTCAGAACGACTCAGTTCCTCTGAATGGCATCCAGAACTGAGTCGGAACCGACTCGGAAAGTTTGAACGCTTTCCGAACATCCTACTCGGTTGTTCGGAAAGCTTTCCGAATCGGTCAGAAAGACGGGTTCCGAATCGGATTCGGCAGACCCGAATCCGA
Organism: Calotriton arnoldi; assembly: GCA_963921515.1. Classification (NCBI taxonomy): domain Eukaryota; kingdom Metazoa; phylum Chordata; class Amphibia; order Caudata; family Salamandridae; genus Calotriton; species Calotriton arnoldi. The sequence continues at coordinate 917,222 of CAWUFW010006224.1, read as the reverse complement.
TTCGGAGTCTTTCTGAATGATATCGTAAACGACCCCTTATTCTCCATAGTCGCCACTATGTTTAACCCTGTCTCTCTTTTAGAAAGAAAGGTGGAAATGGTGTTAAGACATTTAGCGTATTTATGTGTATCAATTTGTTCCTTAGGGGATTTTCTTTGTTTTTTTTACAAGCTCTTATGTAAACCAATTTTCCTGAATGCAGTTTTTTTTGCAGTCATAACTCCACTTTGGTCTTGTGTTGATCTTAAGGAAAGGTGGGTGGGCCTAGAGCGGGAACTCACCGGGCTGACTGCAAACCGCAAACAGTCCTAGGTGGGTCACTTCCGCGACAGGCCTGGGCTCTCGCTTAGCAGTGGTAACTACTACCACCATGCTCAAGCCTTCCTTTACCTCTTGTGCATCTCCTGTGCGCTAATAAACAGGATCTCCTGGTCACGAAGAACCCCACGTCTTCTCCGCCCTCCTCAATTCTTGATCCGGAGAGAACCAGGGTGGACAAGTTGCTGCAACTTTCCTGTTCTGTTTGTGCCACAGCTGCAACTGAGCCTTGTCGCTGCTGTGCCTCGCTCCGAGCCACAGGGTTTCCAAAGCTTCAGGGCTTGAGCGGGGCACACCTGACTACACCCGCAAGCCGCACCCAGCCCTAGCCAGGCCACTTCTGTGGGGGAGCGGGGCACACACTTGCAGCAGCTGACTATGAATGCAGGCAGGGAAGTTGGAAATTGGGGGCATGCTGATGCTTGTGGAGGCATCGCTGGAGGCAGGGTTGTCCTAGGATATCCTGATGCAGCGAGAGCAGAGAGAGCAGCGGCAGCAGTGGCAGAGATTTCGCTGGGTGATTTACAAGCCGAGATGCTGGCACTCTATTCGCAGAGGTGCTGGCGTACCTGCCCTCCTCTTCGGCATTTCAGTATTCTGTGTTCAGCAGTGATCAGCAGCCACTACCATTCCACACTCCACAGGAGCCGCGCCCCCACTGCAGCCGCTCCTCCGTGCCCAGATGCCTGCCACCTCCTTGCCGCCTCCTCCTCTGTAGCGCTCAGCACTATTCAATGCTCTGCGGAAAAGATATAACTGGGGTCGCTCACCTCCTCCTCCAAGAGTCCCGGGGTCTCCGCCCTTGTCGCACCGAGGATTTCTGCAGTGCCGGGCCGGGCCGGGCTTGGACTAGCTGCGGAAGTGCGGCGATGCGGCTGTGAGTGTGGGCACGGCCACTAACTGCCGAATTATGCAGCGGGTAGTAAGATGATGAAATATTGAAATAATGATGCGCAGGTGAGTTTCTGTGTCGCCCTCGCAGTGTACCCCTGCAACAGATCGTGGTAAGCTCCTCGCTTCTCACTCCGCTCCGCTCTCTCACCTCAAGGTGTCTGCCTCGAGGTGCAGGGATCAACAGGCAGCCCCTAAACGGATGCCGTACACCCAAGGGGGCCCCCAAACACACTTTCTGACATGGTTTCCATGTTGGACAGGCTGGCATGGAAACCATGCCAGAAAAAATGTATCGTAATCCCAAGGGCAGAAAGGCCCGCCCTTTGGGATTACTAGCCAGTTCCGACTGGCCCCTTGAGACCATTGGAAGCCAGACAAAATGACCGGGCGGTTTAGTTTCCGACCACCAGCATTGTTATGCGGCAGTTGGAAAGTAAACTGAGGGGCTGATTACGATGCCGTCCGGAAGGCTCCGACCGTCGGTGGGAGCCTTTATGTGCAGCATCATAATCAGCCCCTTAGCTACTAAACAATCACACAACACTCACCTATACTATCTAAATTACCCAAAACACATTCCCTAGTTAGTAAAACTAAAAATGTAACATAAAATTAATCTTATATGACTTAGAGAGTAGGAACGATGAACCGCGACCACACAGAAGCTTGAATAATCCAAAATGAGGGAGATAAACTAAAAAACTAAGAATTCGGTATACAACTGACCTGTTGAAAAACATAAAAAAATTCGAACAGTCCATAATTAATGATAGAAAATAAAAACCTATTATTCATATTTACTTTAGAAAAGTGTGGAAAATATATAAAATTTAATTTATAGATATGAAAATGTACCTATTACAAAAAAAAGAAAAAATGTAAAAGTATTGTGGACCTTTGGATGGAGAGGGCCATTCTTTGGCTACATTAAATTGATGACATATGAATACGCCCAGGTGAAAATTGTTATTCGGCACGCAGAATAGGCGAAATTTGGTGACTCTGTGTTACTCTTATAACATGGAGTTCCAAACAAATTCCATCTATCATTGTGTGGTAGATTTTTTCTCCCGTGAGGCACCAGAAATGTGATCTGGTGAGTACAAGCAAGTGCGAGCAAGATTTCGCATCCCCTAGCAGGATTTTTGGTCTCTAGCAGGAATGCTGGCGAGATTTTTAAATGAAGGCGGTTACGAGTTGCCACGGGCACAGTCATGGTAAGAGGGCTGCTTCTTGCGTAGCTCTTCTACTCGAGCAGCAGGAAAATCAACTCGAATGGCAGCATGGAATGCAATACCGCCGTCAAAGGGCAGCATTACATGCGCATTTCCACTCATTGGCAGAAATCCAACAGTATTTATGTAACTCCTTGGAATTCATCTGATTGAAATTCCGCGAGTTCCGCCCACCTATACTTAGTTATCAGTTATTTATTTATATCTGGATCGTATAAATGTTTATTTGGTTTTTCTGAGACTGTGCTTGTGCCTTCAACACCTTGACAATGATCCTCTGCTCGTCAATTAAAAAAGCACGTTTGATCCTGTTTCGTACACATTTTGCACACATGGACCCGCCATAGGCTCTGCTGACATGCTTCTTAGTCTTTGACAGTCGCATTAGCACTTTAGGTCGAAAAGTGCGGATACCACGGAGTCTACCTGGGCATATACCTCATGCTGACTTTGGGGCTTTGCCAACCTTCTTGGTGTACAGATAGACAATCCTGTTACCTGGAGTTCGGGATAGTCTGGTTTTGTTTGAGGTGGTGTTGTAGGACAGTCTACAGCAGTATGTCAAACGTTGAACCATTTTTTAACTTGCAGCAGCCGTAGCTGGAAGACTTAGGTATCATCTAGAAGGGATTGGATGTCTCGGCCAGAAGATTTGTTGCTCAGTTGAAGGATAATCTAATCAACCTAGACTTCACTTGCACTAGTGCCAGTAAGAACAGGACAGAATTCCTTGATATGCTCCTGGAAGTCCAAAAACTTTTTTCACAAAACTACAGCTGGGAACAGCCTGTTACTCACCTTAAGCAGTCACCCTGAAATGGAGCATCCCTTATGACACGGGTACTCATAGTACGGCCCGCGGGCCACCAGCGGCCCGGCAAGCCTTCCTTGGTGGCCCGCGGACCTTGCAGATATCCTACCTGTGTTTTTTCTTAAGTGTCAGCAAACACCGCCGGTTGCAGCAGCGCTCTATGGGGGCCGGGCGATTCTTTAAAAGACCATTCACTTGTTAATGAGGCTTTGTTGTATTTCACCTCTTCTTAGCGCCCCTGCATCTCCACTCTGAGTGGAGATGCAGGGGCGCTAAGAAGAGGTGAAATACAACAAAGCCTCATTAACAAGTGAATGGTCTTTTAAAGACCTGTGAAGTACTCGGGTGCGGCTGTGTGTGTGCCCGGGAAGCTGTCTCAGCCCGGGCTGACACACACGTGGGGTGAGGTGACAGAGAGAGGGTGACAGAGAGAGGGAGACAGAGAGAGGGAGACAGAGAGAGGGAGACAGAGAGAGGGAGGGAAACAGAGAGGGAGGGAGTCAGGGGGAGACAGAGGGGGGGGAGGGAGGGAGTCAGGGGGAGACAGAGGGAGGGGGAGGGAGGGAGTCAGGGGAGACAGAGGGAGGGAAACAAGGGAGGGAGACAGAAGGAGACAGAGAGAGAGAGGGAGACAGAGAGAGAGAGGGAGACAGGTAGAGAGAGGGAGATAGAGAGAGAAGGAGACAGAGAGAGAGAGGGAGACAGACAGAGAGAGGGAGACAGACAGAGAGAGGGAGACAGAGAGAGGGAGACAGAGAGAGGGAGACAGAGAGAGGGAGACAGACAGAGAGAGGGAGACAGACAGAGAGAGGGAGACAGACAGAGAGACAGACAGAGGGAGGGAGACAGAGAGAGGGAGGGAGACAGAGAGAGGGAGGGAGACAGACAGAGAGGGAGGGAGACAGACAGAGAGGGAGGGAGACAGACAGAGAGAGGGAGGGAGACAGACAGAGAGGGAGGGAAACAGATAGGGAGGGAGGGAGACAGACAGAGAGGGAGGGAAACAGAGAGGGAGGGAGGGAGACAGACAGAGAGAGGGAGACAGACAGAGAGGGAGGGAAACAGAGAGGGAGGGAAACAGAGGGAGGGAAACAGAGGGAGGGAAACAGAGAGGGAGGGAAACAGAGAGGGAGGGAAACAGAGAGGGAGGGAGTCAGGGGGAGACAGAGGGTGGGAGACAGAGGGAGGGAGACAGAGGGAGGGAGACAGAGGGAGGGAGTCAGGGGGAGGGAGTCAGGGGGAGGGAGTCAGGGGGAGGGAGTCAGGGGGAGGGAGACAGAGGGAGGGAGACAGAGAGGGAGGGAAACAGAGAGGGAGGGAAACAGAGAGGGAGGGAGACAGAGGGAGGGGGAGGTAGGAGGGGGAGGGAGGGAGTCAGGGGGAGACAGAGGGAGGGGGAGGGAGGGAGTCAGGGGAGACAGAGGGAGGGAGACAGAGACAGAGGGAGGGAGTCAGGGGGAGACAGAGAGAGAGGGAGACAGAGAGAGGGAGACAGAGAGACAGAGGGAGGGAGTCAGGGGGAGACAGAGGGAGGGAGTCAGGGGGAGACAGACAGAGGGAGGGAGTCAGGGGGAGACAGAGGGAGGGGGAGGGAGTCAGGGGGAGACAGAGACAGAGGGCGGGAGAGAGAGGGAAACAGAGAGAGGGAGACAGAGAGGGAGGAGGGCGACAGAGAGAGGGAGACAGACAGAGAGGGAGGAGGGCGACAGAGAGAGAGGGAGACAGACAGAGAGGGAGGAGGGCGACAGAGAGAGGGAGACAGACAGAGGGAGACAGACAGAGGGAGGGAGACAGAGGGAGGAGGGCGAGACAGAGGGAGGGAGACAGAGGGAGGAGGGCGAGACAGAGGGAGGGAGACAGAGGGAGGAGGGTGAGACAGAGGGAGGGAGACAGAGGGAGGAGGGCGAGACAGAGGGAGGGAGACAGAGGGAGGAGGGCGAGACAGAGGGAGGGAGACAGGGAGGAGGGCGAGACAGAGGGAGGGAGACAGGGAGGAGGGCGAGACAGAGGGAGGGAGACAGACAGAGAGGGAGTCAGGGGAGACAGACAGAGAGAGGGAGTCAGGGGAGACAGACAGAGAGAGGGAGTCAGGGGGAGACAGACAGAGAGAGGGAGTCAGGGGGAGACAGACAGAGAGAGGGAGTCAGAGGGAGGGGGAGTTAGTCAGGGGGAGACAGAGGGAGGGGGAGGGAGTCAGGGGGAGACAGAGGGAGGGGGAGGGAGTCAGGGGGAGACAGAGGGAGGGGGAGGGAGACAGGGGGAGACAGAGGGAGAGGGCGGGAGACAGAGGGAGAGGGCGGGAGTCAGAGGGAGAGGGCGGGAGACAGAGGGAGAGGGCGGGAGACAGAGGGAGAGGGCGGGAGACAGAGGGCGGGAGACAGAGGGAGAGGGCGGGAGACAGAGGGAGACAGACAGAGGGAGGAGGGCGACAGACAGAGGGAGGAGGGCGACAGACAGAGGGAGGAGGGCGACAGACAGAGGGAGGAGGGCGACAGACAGAGGGAGGAGGGCGACAGAGGGAGGGAGACAGAGGGAGGGAGACAGAGGGAGACAGAGGGAGAGAGACAGAGGGCGAGAGAGGGAGAGAGACAGAGGGAGGGAGACAGAGGGCGAGAGGGAGGGAGACAGAGGGCGAGAGGGAGGGAGACAGAGGGTGAGAGGGAGGGAGACAGAGAGAGGGAGGGAGACAGAGAGAGAGAGAGGGAGACAAACAGAGTGAGTGAGACAGAGGGAGAGGGAGGGAGAGATAGAGAGAGGGAGAGATAGAGAGAGAGAGGGAGGGAGAGATAGAGAGAGGGAGGGAGAAATAGAGAGAGGGAGGGAGAGATAAAGAGAGAGGGAAGGAGAGATAGAGAGATAGAGAGAGGGAGGGAGAGATAGAGAGAGATAGAGAGAGATGTGTGTATGCCGGGTCTGGTGGCTCAGTGGACGAAGGCGTCCGCTGCAGGGGCCTGTGTTCAACCTCATGGTCATAGCTTTTTTTTTTGCTCTAGCCCCGCCCCTCCCTTACTGACCCCGCCCCCTCCGGTGCGGCCCTCGGCCACAAACCACACTGTAAATTAGGCCCCCGAGAGAAAGTTTGTGAGTACCCATGCCTTATGAAAATCATAGAGACTCAAGGGAAATTGTAGCTCCAACTTGACTTTCTTAAAGTAACAGAAAATCATGCTCACTCGATTTGAGGTAAGAGTCTACCCTCTATGGGTTCTCAGGAAATATGTTGAAAGGGTTAAAGACAATGACAGAGAGAATAGCCTATTCTAACTGACATATAAACAGGACATTGAGGGAGAAGGAACCACTAGATTTGTAACTACCTTCAATAAACAGTCCAGGGAAGTTTAAATACGAAATTGGAGGATTCTTTCCAATGATCAAACAATTGGCCCTATACTAGATCAGATGCAATTGATAGCAAAGATCCTCAATACCACATGGCAAGGCATTTTGGTGAAAAACATTTCAGGGACAGAAATAAGTTGGTTTATTATATCATTGATCAACACCCAAAGAGAATAGGGGAGATAACAACGTTTTGGCCTTCAGATGTTTGGTGTCTAAATATATTATTGACTTAGAAACTAAGGGCCCACATGGGTAGAATGTTGAGGAGGAAATGAAGGTTCACCTAGGTGATGAGAATATTAATATTTTGCTTCCATTTCTGTCTCTTATTCCCTTTTGCCATTTTGTCTTTGTTCTAAATATTACATTTTAACATTTTTCCACAGGAAGAAAGGAAGGGCATCTCTTTTAGATGTCGTCCAGCCGGTTGGCAGGTGCCTACCAGCACACTCCACAGTGACAATGGATTCACAGATAAGACTGTTTGCAATGTCTATTTATATCTATATGCTCATCCTCACTTTAATGTACCCTTCATGGTTCTTTTTCATTATTTTGGATGTTACCAAGGCAATATTAATATTTTGATTTACTGTTGTGATCCAGGTTCAGATTTGACAACTGTATAGCCTATCAGGTTTTGCATTTACTTCTTCACAATATGTTCGAGATCACTATACCAACTTGGGTTGTATGTTTTAATTTCATGATAGGGTGTTAAATTTTCTTCTTATTTGACCCTAGGGTCCCATTTTGATTACCATAAGATGGTGAAAGCATTACATTAATTCAAGTGATCATTGTTTCAGATTTCACTTAGTCATTCTCTCTGTTTTTTTTTTTTATTATTTTGTCATTTGGATGTTCATTTTGTGTTAGAGTGTGACCATTTTTTGTCTGAGGGATCTTCTAACCATTTGGTTTTTTCTTTTTTTTGGCATGCCCATCATTATATGTGCTACTGGGGAATGATATTGTGATCCCTTTACCACAATATTGTACTCCTCACTCCCTGATTATTGACAATTTCTCTTCTTTTTAAGAAGGAGATGGCTTTTTCGGTTATATGAGATTGTTTTCTCTCTAATATTGTATGTATAGCTTTTAACTCGTGTACTTTCAAGATGGCACCCACACTTTTCACTTGTCCATTTTTCAGGTTTATACACTATATCTTGATGTTGGTTCTTGTTGTGATCATGTGATCAAGGCCTCTGGGCCGAAATGCATCATGTTTGTTTCGTGAATAAATGACTGGCCTATATGCAACTTTCAGAGTGAGCGCTTTAATTTGGATTGTGGACTGAGATATTGGCTGGTTTGCTCCTTCAGCTGTTAGCTCTCCTCCCCAGTGGTGGTCTGGATAATTTGGGAGATCCTTGATTTTCTTGGACCTTATTAATATATATTAATTAAATATTAAAATAGTGTGTATCATTTTTTTAAAGTATTAAAATAAGAAAGAAATGAATACACATATGTTGTAAAAAATGATTATACATGTACAAATATAAATATGTTTCAAAGATCTAAAATGTGATGTGAAAAATGTTTGTTAGTCTCAATGACAGATTTTGAAAAAATACATAAAAATATGTTAATAAGACATACAAAATAAACCATGGAATAAATCGTGCAAAAATGTATTCGATGATTGTACACAAATTTGCTACTATTTTAAAAATAAAACTTGTGTTACCAAACAAAAGTCTTATGATTTTTATTGGAGTTCAATGACGCTATACCATTCTGACTTCAATCTAAGCCACACTGGACAAAATGCTATACTGGGCAGGGTGGGGTAGGGGTAGATTTACTATTCCCACTCCATCCTAAGGCATATTGGGGAACCTGTTGGACCTTGAGGGGTGAAGATTTGCTTCTCCCACTCCAAATGAAACAACATTGGGCAAAAGCTTGGATTTGGAGTAGGATACTCCAATCTAACCAACCTTGGGGAAAAAGTTGGGCTTTGAGGGGTGTTTATAAAACTTAAGAAAATGAAATATATCTACTTTAAATGATAAAATCAATAGAAAACGTAAACAACAATTGTTTCACCAATCAAAAAGCGTTTAAAAATTATAATAATGTATAAAACATATAAATATTTTAAAAAATATAAAACAAATGTATAGCCTTTGCAATTATTAAATGACTTTTTAAATATGGAAATTAACAGTTTGCTTTAAATATATATCTTGCATTGAAATAATTGAAAAATGAAAATTACTTCAACTTTTTAAAAAGATTATTTATTATTTAAAATATTAATCCAAACTTAAATTAATATTTTTAAATAGAAAATAAAAAAACGATGTGGAAATATGAAAAAAACAATATAAAAAAACACTTCATTTTTCTAACATAATTAAAAATAATTATTTTTAAATTAAACATTTAAAAATAAACAAGACAGGAACTAATGTAAGTATATTAATATTTAGTACTAAATAAAAATAAATACAAATAAACTAACTTACAGAAATAAAAAATCTGTAATAACCATTTACCATATTTTTACCATAATAATAGTTTAGAAACAATAACATGAATTCCCTACAAACCCAACATAAAAATATTAGGACTGGGGGGAATTTGAATTATGCTGAAGTAATGAAGTAATTTCAGTAATTCCGCACTATTATTTGACGCAGAATTACTGTATGCAATTACTCCTCCCATAATTGAGAGCAATTTGGGGGAAAAAAATCCTAATGCCACAGCACATTTAGCGAGCATGAGCAGCGCTATTAAAAAAATACATTTACACATGATTAAACTAATTGACAAAAATGCAAATAAAAATATACATTAATATTTTCATTTAAAAAGTTCACATAAAAAGATCCAAATCAAAAACTATAAAAAAAATGTAGAAAAAGCAATATTGCTTACATCAATATTATTTCCAACAATATCTATACATTTTATATCCCTCATCGCACCATCGCTTTCTTACCAGCGTAGATTCCCTCAACAACAGGGAACTTACCACGCCAAAGATAATTGCTGTTTGTATCTGGCCCCGCCAGCATAGAATGCACAGCTTGTATGGCTTAATCATCGGACCAAGCAGTTGTTTCCCAATTAATGGAATGTTTCCAGACCCTCTCATAGCTCCAGGGATTACAAGCTATGTCCATCTGGCTCATTAAGTTAATGTTTTTGAGTAGCTCATTAAATAGAGCTGGGTCAGTTGACTTCCAAAGCCTACATATCTCTCTCCTCACTAATAAAACCAGAGAGAAGACAAGACTCACCTTAGCAGACTTAGACCCTACATACAGATCAGGACCTATCCCAAAGATCACAAGCTAGGGGCTTACCTCCATATGATGTCCTATTATATCGCTTATGAGCTTACTTGCGGTATCCCAGTAGGAGGCCAATGCTGGACATTGATTAAACATCTGTATATTGTCCGCCTGTAAAGCAGTGCACTTCGGACATCCCATGTCTTGACCATCCACCTTTGACAGCTTACTAGGGGGCCAGTAGGCCCTGTGGATCGTAAACAAATGGTTTATCTTCAGTGGCGTTGCTTTCACCACTGAGCATAATTTAATAAAAAATACTTGCCAAATTTGCCTTATGTCTCCCTCTATTATGTCATCCTTCAATACTGAGGATAACTCAGGGTTTTTCGTGTCTTCGGTCTCGAGAAAGTCCCAGTACCATATCATCATCTCCTTTTTTAATGGACCGACAATCATTACACGTTCATCCCATTTGTACTCCTCTGACCACGCCTGAGTTACCCACCACGATTGTAGCTGATAGTACTTGAATCTTGTAAGCTGACTGTTGGTACGTAGTGACAAATCTTGCCATTCCACTAATCTAGATCCAACTTTCAAGTCTGCCCAATAGTTCAGACCTGCTTGTCTTAAAGGGCGGCTTAACTTGTCCTCAAACAGTCTGGAGTACCAGGAGAGTCCTAGATTGGGGCTGAAAGCATGTAATATCAAACGTTAAAACTGTTTCTGAAAAAAACCCAAGTTATTAGTGCTGCCTTTAAAACCTTCAGCCTAACTATAAAAAAATATTTTGGATCTCCATATTCATAAAAGAAATGACTCTCCCCCTCGCCAATTTGCAGCGCCCCATATATTCCACACATTGAAGAGTGATCTGGTTTGTTAGCCAGCATCCGAAAGTTTTTAAATTTGAATGCATGGCAATAAATCTGAAAATGTGGCATAGCCAGCCCTACTGCTGCCACCTTTCTCCTGAGTTTCTTTCATGTTATTCTAATCCCTTTTGATGCCTGTATGAATTCATCAATTTTACCCTGCAATTTACCAATAGACTCTTTTGAAATTGTAAGGGGAATAGAATTGAACAGAAAAGTAACTTTAGGGAGGATGATCATCTTGACCAAATTAACTCTACCATTGATTGTTAGTGGCAAATTACTCCATCTCTCCAAGAGCATCTTTATTTTGTGGCTTACTTTTATATGTTATAAGGAAACATTCTAAAATATGGTACGAATAGCTTTGGTATATGGTTGGTGGCAAATCTGTCTGTTAGGGATACGCAGATCGCATGCACAACATATTATGGCCCAAATAGCGAGGACCCAGAAGCACTTGATAGGTTACAACAACACCTTCTGGAAGTGCATACTCCTATTGTGGTAGGAGGAGATTTTAATGTAGTATTAAATAAGGACCTAGACAGTACATCTAGAACTAAATATATAAATACCCCTAAGACCTTACGTAAGTTAAAGGATATGATGGCAGAATTGAACTTGCTGGACGTTTGCAATAGGAAGATGGGACCGACTAAGAGTTTTACCTTCTATAGCAAAACATACGGACACCATTCATAGATAGACTACATTTTGTTAGATTATACTTTATATGATCTAGTGGAGTCAGTGGCTCACTGTCCAGCTATACTGTCACATCACTCCCCGGTATGTTTAAACCTAAAATTCGATGAAAAGCTGTGTCAGAGAAGATGGACCCTAGATTGAGCTATATTGTTAAATGAGGGGATTTTATCAGACTTGGCAGGTAAGACCATCAAAGTTTTCACATTTAATAATGATTCTGCTAGTCTGCCCATAGTATGGGATGCGTATGAGGCATACTTAAGGATGGGAATTAGTAGTATAACGATTAGAAGGAGGCGTGAAATGCAAAGCCAAGAAGAGACCCTTCAAGCCAAAATCAAGATAAAAGAGATGGAGCTCCAAGGTGCCTCGATGGAAGGGCCATCTAGGATACCTGCTTTATGAATTGGAGGGCAGGCAGGCAGAGTATGGCCCAAATAGCTGAATAGTATGAAAGTCAGCTGACTGGAAAAATTTAGGACAGATGGAGAGCTAGTAAGCTGCAGCAGTTTTCATATGGTGAGCACTGTAGCTCCTTTTTAGCTTGGTAACCTAGAGCAGATAAAACCAGGAATACGATTTGTGTGTGTTGGTTGATTCAGAAACAGGTCAGTCCCTAAGGGCCCAATTACAATGACCGTGGGACCGCCACTGACAGCCTGTGGGTGGCGGTCCTACCACCATCGCAATCATTTTTCTGCACGCCACATTTGGATTGGCGGGGGGATGTGTGGCCACGGGTCTGACAGGCTCAAGGAGCTCGTCGGTCCCTCCGAGATGGAATAATGCTTACAATGGTGACGGTGCATTACGATGTTCCTTTCTGCCGGTCCTTTCATGGTGGTGAACCCGCCATGAAAAGGCAGGCGGAAAGGGACATTGGGGGCCCGTAGCAGGCCCCTCTTCCCTCTGGGCCTCAGTTTTGGGTTTTGGAGGCACCTGTGGTGCCCCTCTACATATCCCTACACCATGTGGCAGGCACAGCATGGTGCCTGCCACGTAGTGCAGGAATATATTTCAGGCATATTTTATGCACCGCAGCGGGTGCTGCAGCCCGCAGCACCCGCCACAATACATAAAATAGCAAAACCAAAGGGGATGATGGACGGAGTGTTGAACATTGCAAGCACTCACCCCCAGTCAACTGATCTGGGTTTAATCCATCATCATTCTTTAGCTCACTCCGCCACCCCAGTTCAGACATGGCCATATGCAAATCAGTCTGACCCTGTGCCTCATGGGAACAGTACAGCCCGAACTACCAAGCCATGTCTTCCCTGGACCGGAAACAAGCATCCTGGGACCGGTTTCTGGCTTACAGCCGTCATCAGCCAGGCTATCTTGAATCCAGTGGCAAAGTGAGCAAGGGACCCACGTCTGGGCATACCCTGCCAACTTAGGGCGAACATAGCAAAACCAAAGGGGATGATGGACGGAGGATACATAAAATAGACATTGCAACCACTGTGGTGGCGGTCGCATCCTTATTCGGAATGCGGGACCACCGACTTGTAGTCAGGCGGTCCCTTTTCTGAATGGATGGTGGTCGGACGAAAGTATGACCGCCATCCTAATGTGGCTCATATTATGAATAAGGAGATTAGAGGGGATGCCCTGAAATTTATAAGCAGTCTGTATGAAGAGGATATATATCCAGAGAGTGAGAAGATTAAGGCCTGGCTATCGGATAAGGATCTATCAAGGCTAACAAGGGCACAAGTCAAAACTCTGAGCCTAGATATTACAGAGGAGAAATAAAGACTCAGAGTGTGAGAATAAAAGGTGGTAAGGCTGCGGGCCCAGGTGGACTTCCGTCTGAGTTATATAAGTCAACCTTGAAGGAGCTAATTCCTGTATTGAAGGTGTTGTTTAAGGCAATATACTTGAAAGGGAGAAAGCCCCATCTTCTTGGTCAGAGGCTACTTTAGTTTTAGTCCTGAAACCAGAAAAAGATCCCTCCAAAATAGAATCATACAGACCAATATCTCTGTCAAATGTAGATTACAAGATTTTCTTATGGATATTAGCTTCCAGGATGGCAGGAGTAATCAGGAGCATCATACATCTGGATCTGAGGGGTTTTGTTACAAGGTGGCAGCTGAGCAAGCTTACTTATTTGTTGATTGGTGCCATGGATTTGGCGGACGCCCAGTAATCTCCACTAACGGTAGTGGCACTGGATGCGACCAAAGCCTTCGACAGGGTTCATTGGGATTATCTCTGGGAAGTTATCAGGAGTTTCGGATTTCACCATAACATGATAAGGACAATACAAAATTTGTACAAGGCCCCAGCTGCCAGAGTTCTTATAAATGGTGAATTAGCAGACTTTCAGATTACTAGAGACACAAGATAGGGGTATCCTCTTTCCCCCCTCCTTTTCAATGTTTATGTCAAACCATTTGCCCATCAGACTAGATTAGATTCTTCTATTGTCCCATTCAGGACTGCCGAGTTGGAGATCAAACTAGCATTGTATGCGGACAATATATTACTATATACAAATAACCCACATTTTGCAATATCTAGAGTAATCAAATGGGCTGAAGATTTTTGTAAAATATCAGGATATTTGGTTGATGAGGAGGTTATGTCATGGAAGACAGACTTGGGGGGCAAAACCGCAGATGAGGTATTCGGGAGTCCAAATAGTTCAGAAGCTGGAAGACATTCCTCTTGTTGACTATTAACAAAAATGTTGTATAAAACACTAAAAATTATATTCTTGCCTGTGAAATTTCAAACAGCAATATGTTTGTGATCACACTATAAATACAACAATATTATGGTAAACACCACATGTACATAATGTTTAACTGCACCCAATTGTCAAAGTTTTGTTTCAAGATAACATACTTTCGAAGGAAAAGACTTTGTACTTGAAAAACAAAAAATTATTGACCCGGATGTGCAGGGGGATTTAACCATGCGAGTGAGGGCCATTGATTGACTTCTCTTCCAGAGACTTCCTTGGCTCGATTTCTGATCCCAGGCCTGAGAAATCTAGTGATGGTCTCCCCACCATGCAGTGAAATGACTGCCACTGTAATCCAACAGCCCTCTTGGCAGGTGTGCTGTAAGATCAGAGGTTTCTGACAGAACAGGTAGGAAAGTGTCGACCATCATACACCCAGGGCTTCCCTTGATTCTTCATGGAGCTGGAGAGCCTTAAGATTGGTAGGACAGGAGATCCGCTGATTTACACTGTTCCTGCTGCCCTGGAAAACACTTAAGGTCTAACGAGTGTGGCAGTGTGGGAGCTGTCCACCACACCAGCGCCCTTCTCCCACACTGCCAAATTCGACTGTTGATTAGAAGTTTTCTCCTGGTCTGGCGGGCGGTGCTTTGGTAGTCCCACGTGGTGAGCCTTAGAAAGGCAATGGGGATGCCAAAGCCCGTTCCCACACAGCATGGACTGTACAGTCCATGCTGTGCAGGAACTGGGGTGCATGCACACGGGACACACTGTGTGCCCCACTGCATGCATCCACAGTTTTCATGGTGGGCTCACTGCCATTAAAACTATGGCAGTGAGGAAACTTGTAATATGCTTGACGGTGCCGCAGCGGCACCACCAGCATATTGCAAGCCTCAGACCACTGCAAAACCACCGGCGATCATGGATCCCTGGCGGTAGCAGCAGGCCCATGGTGGGCCAATGGCCCACCTCAGAATATGGTGGTCGGACCGACACGATGGATTTGGCGGTCAATTGGACTACCAAACTCATAATTAGGCCCATATTGCAGGCCTCAGACCATTGCAAGACCGCTAGGGATCACAGATCCCTGGTGGTAGCAGTGGTCCCATGGCGATCCCATCGCCCAACCCGAAATACGGCGGCAGCCGCACTGCCACCATGGGTTTGGCGGTCCATCGGACTGACAAACTCATAATTAGGCCCTAAATCACCATTTTAATCACAAGAGAGCAGCAAATACACTGAACAACTGACCTATAGAGTGACAATTTTCAGAGGAACCGAGAGGCATATTCTACCTATTGAGCATGTTCACAATGCAAGCTCATGGATGTCTGGATGGGAACTTACTACTGCTATAATTGTCTGACTTCTAATTTCGCATCCCTTTTTCTTCCTACTTAGACAGTGTTTGACATAAAATTGTTTTAAATTAAAACTAACCTCAGCAGTCCTTCAGACAAACTGTGTTCCCTTAAGTGTTATGGTCTATCTAAGCTTAAGGTATGCCGAGAGGTGAATTTGCTAATCATGCACACTGAGAGAAAAATAGAATAAATATGAAGATAGGCCTACAAAAAAAAAATTACAGGATGGAATCACTAACTTAAACAATACAAAACAAACTGCCACATTTTTTGTACACGATCACATCAAAACTTGAATTTGCCCACTGGATGGATTTATTGGAGTAGTGTGAATCAGAACTGATTTTTTATTCAGTGCTCCGACTTAAATCATTTCTCATGTATGGTGTGTGTTTCGTATCACACTCTTGTCCTATTTTCAATTGACCTAAAAGCAGCTTTGTAAATTCATGGAGGGAATAGGGTGTATTGTACATCTGCAGTATGCATTGTGTGTCTTTGTATGCCTGTGTGTTTGTGTAAGTTGTGTATGTTCCTGTGTCTTGGAGCATAGGAGGAAAAACAATGAGATCATACACCAGTAAAGAAATAAGAAAGTGTATCTTCTATATCATGGTGCTTCTGTGACCTTCTTTGTACAACAGCTGGTTATATGTTATTGTTAATTCCTTTTGACAAGACTGCATGTAGTCATAGCTGTATGGTAATGGAGATGTCTCCTATTGTACCTTGAAAAGATTAGACACCCGTAGGCATCGATTCGGAATTATTAGGTGATAATACCCGTAATTTGTGAATTTGTATTAATAAAGCTAGCAATGTAGTGAACCTGCTATCATTTTTGCAACTGCCAGAAACACCTATTCAATGTGCTATGCTACCTTGATTATGTATGTGACAACCAGACACCACTTACAAATGTGCCAAAATGCTATTTTTCATACATGCTCTGCAAATCATATGAAAATAGCAATGTAGGTAACAGGCGTCAATAGGTGTGTTGTGTGTGCATTAATTGCTTGAATCACATATTTTTTGTTTGCTCTAAGGGTTTCGCTCTCGCCGGTTCATTGTTTGCTTAGTGTCCTTCTATCAACGAACAAAGGGTTTATCTTGAATATTTTAAAGTGCAACTAAATAGCTGCAATATTTTTCAATAAATAATCACAAAGACACAACTTGATTCTTTCCCATTCTTCACTTGGCTAAAAAGCTTACACACAACATTCAATGAACAAAACTAAAAAAATGATGTATTCCCTTTAGAATCCTTAAGTGTAGTGAAGATGGTGCAACAGAGGAGCATTAATAGATGATATAAATAATACTAGCTGTTTTAAATCTCTTTCGGTAAGGGCAGTGAGGTGGTTATGATGATGATGGCAGATTAATGACTATGGTGTCAAGCCTTGCCCTAACCAGTAGAATGGAACAGCACAAATCACTCCTAAGGAAGAAGTCTGAGAGTAATTTTTGGTAAAATCATTGAAGCTTGCAAATCATAAAGGATGGGCATGGAACAGTGTTTGGTGGACTTTCTCAGGGAATTACATTGGGGCTGATGGCTTCTGTCCGCTCCGGTAGCAATGGGGTATTCACAAAGCACTTTGTACTTAAAACGGGGGTCCGGCAGGGCTGTATTTTTGTCCCCTTTCGTTTCATCATGTATGTTAATCGCTTAGAGATAGTTCTTTCTGTGCAGGGCATAGCTGTCCCAAGAATCGGGGGTAGACCGCTCCCGGCTCTTTTATACACAGACGATGCTGTCTTAATTGCCCACGCTGCCAGAATCCTGCTGCAGCCTTTAGACTTTTTCATTGATTTTATTGGCACCTTGGACTTACTCACTAATTTAAAAAAAAATTGCATATGATGGTAGTGGGGCCGAAAAATATGAAAAGTGGCACTTTTTCTGTGCAGGGCCAGATTTTAAGCAAAGTTGATCATTTTACCTATTTAGGAATTTTAATAAACTCTGGGCTTAACTAGAAATCCCAATCTCTACTTTTGGTTGTAAGACCTGGGGTTACACGAAACTAGGCTCAATGACGGTGGCAGAGAATACGTTTTTAGGGCTCTTCTGGGGGTAGGCCAAAGTGCCCCAAATGAGATCCTACATGAAGAGCTAGGGATGAGTTACATCAATGCTTTTGTTAGTTTCCGATCTTGGTAAAAAGAGGAACTTAGTTTAAGCAGCCTAATTCTGCAGGACTGTTTAAAATTGGAAAAATCCTCCTTAACCCCGTGGCTGGCGTATGTGGCACGTAATTTGCGGGCCCAAGGGTGGTCTGATTTGTATGACAATCCCTCTGTTTTAACTCGTTCTGTGGGAAATAAGGTTGTAACAGCTTTTAGGGACAAGCTGGCATCAGAACGTGAGGACCTTGCACTAACAAAACACTCTATGCGACATGCTATCTTAGTGCAAACTATCAGTAACATAGAACCTTATCTAACCTGGAATATGACATGCAATCAACGTCGCTTGCTGACTCACTTCAGGTTGAATTTATTTCCCCGCCTTGTCCCTTTTAACCATGGTTGTTTTACACACTCGGATCTGCCCCCCCGTGATTGTGACAATATAACGATTAACAATACTTTACATGTTATAATATTTTGTCCAAAATACAATAATCTACGCCATTAGTTCCTATATCCGATTTTAAAACCAATTAATTTTACCCAAGTTAGGCCTGCTTTACTGTTTTTACAGCTGTTAAACTCTCCAACTGTTTGCTTTTTCCTCGTACGCTTTCTGATGGGGGTCTTAAAATATGAATGGGTTTGATTATGGTAATCTGTTTGTTATTTTTAATGATATTTGTTATGTCTTTTGTGATTTTACCTGTAAAATTGAATAAAGAAATATGACTGACTGACTAGTTTCCAACCCCTCTTGTTATGGTGTGCTATCTGGCTGAAGGAAGAACTAAGGGCCCGATTACGAGTTTGGCGGTGTTGGAGCAGGCTGCCACGCCACTGCCCCGCTCCCACTTTGCCAAACAGGACTGCTGCCCCGCCAGATTATGAGTAATTTAATGGTCTGGCAGGCGGGTGGCGTGGCAGTCCCACAGCCTTGCAGTACGAAGGCTCATATGTGAGCCTTAGAACTGCATCGCCGCAGGACTGCCAATACAATTTCCTGCATGGCATGGACTGTGCAGTCCATGCTGTGCAGGAACAGGGGTACATGCACACAGAGAGGAACAACATGTGCCCCCCTGCATGCACCCCCATGCAGAGAGTCAAGAGGGGGCCTATAGGGCCTCTTTGTTTCCCCACCACCAGCAGTTCCATGGCATGAGAACCGCCATGAGACCACTGGTGGTGAGGAAACTCGTGATATGCTTGGCGGTGCTGCAGTGGCACCACCAAGCATATTGCGCCCACAAGCCTGCCACGCCAGCCAGGGATCGTGGATCCCCGATGGTTGCGGCAGTTCTCTGGAGGTCCGACCGCCGTACTCGTAATACGACAGTCGGACCGCTGGTGCGGCCGTCCCCGACAACCACTGCACCTCCACTGCAAGTTTTCCGGTTCCATGGATCGCCAAACTCATAATTAGGCCCTATGTCCCAACAGGCTAGTGGTTATGGATTGTATGAAGTTGCACAACATGCACAATATCCCTTGGCTGGTTTATATTAAGGAAAATGTTAGTGCCCTAGAGAGATAGGAGTTATTTTTCAACCCACAGAGCATTACTAAACAAGACACTGTGTGGCTGAAGCAGACCTTTCCTCTCAGCGTGGCAGCCAAGAGAGAACCCTCAGCCCTGGCAAAACCATCATATTGGATATTTTGTCGTGGTAAATGCAGTACCTGGGATAGAGCCTTATCTTCTTTATGAAATGCCAACTCATCAGCGTTGACTATTCACTTACTTTAGGTTGGGCTTGTTTCATCAGCTACTCTATCCTGAGAAAACATGGTAAATGCAAACTGAATTGCTCTTATGTTCCTGTGATCAACTTTCAACCTGTGACACTCTGCACATTGTATTTATTTGCCCTTTTTATAAAACCCTTCAATGTAAGTTTAGGAAAACCTTTATTTTCAACCACTGATTTTTTCAGGTTAGACCTGCCATTTTATATTTGCAACTTTTAGCAACACAGAAAATGAGCTTAATGTGTCAAGGTTTCTTATGGGGGTTTACTGCAAAGGATGTTAGTTACTTGGGGTCGGTCATAAATGTCTTTTCTTGTCTGTTTTAATCATGATATCTTTTTATGGAATGTATATATATATAATTCACTGAAAAAACCATAGGTTTTAGGGACAGTTATAGTTAGTTGGACATTGCACTCGTACAAAACCCGTGAAATTCCCCCGTTATAGTTAGTTCAGCTAACTATAACTCGCGCCCCGCAATGCACTGCTGATGACGTCACATATTACATCACTCATGACATGGTCAGTGACATCACTGATGACATCACTGATGACATCTCAAATGACATCACTGATGACATCATCCAGTGACTGTGTGTTTCTGTAAAGTTTAAATATTTTTAATATATATATAGGGAAAGGCGTATTGAAGAATGAGTGGGTGTATAAGTGTCTGTATGGATGATTTAGTAGGTGCGTGACTAACTCTATAAGTGAGTGATTAAACGTATCTTACTGAATGCATGGGTTAGTGACTAAACTGGGTGAATGTCTGTATCCATCTGTCTATTGCTGTGTAAGTGGCTGCATGGGTTTGTGAATAGCTACATGAGTGTCTATATGAGTTATTTATTGGTTGTCTGAGTATCTGTATGGGTGCCTGAGTGTTTGTGTGGGTGGGGTGTGTGCGACTCTGTGCATAGATGTGTGAGTGGGTGATTCACTGGGTGGATGGTTTCAAGAGTGCATCTGTGATAGACTGTATGGGTGGGTAAGTGTGTGTAAGAGTGTGTTAGTGAGTGAATGTATGTCCCAGTGGTACATGTGTGAGTAACTACATATGTGAAAGGCAGTATATATGTGTGTTGGAGTATATAAATAGCTATAAGCGAGAGTGTGTGATTGTGAGAGTGACTGTATGGATGAGTGTGTGCTTGTATCAGTGATTGTATAAGAGCGTAAGAATGTGCTAGTATTTGTATGAGTAAGTGAGCTGGTGTGTGTATAACTGTATAGGTGAGTAAATGGCAGTGTGTTTAATTATTTGCATGACTGACTAGGTGTGTGAGTACCTCTATGGATGAGTGGCGATGTTTGAGTGTCTATATAGGAGTATGAGTGCATATGATAGTCCTGTACTGAGTGACCGTAAGTATGAGTGACTGTACGGGTGAGTGAGTGGATGTGTGTGTAGACCTAAGAATCAGTGAGTGGGTATGTAGTTATTGGTGTTGGAGTGTCTATGGTTTTGCGAATGGCAGTCTGTAATTTAGAGTGAGTGTATCAAAGGTTATATTAGGGTGTGAGGAGGTGCATCAGATTATCACGTGGATGATGTCATCAGTGATGTCATCAGTGATGTCATTTGAGATGTCATCAGTGATGTCATCAGTGATGTCACTGACCATGTCATGAGTGATGTAATATGTGACCTCATCAGCAGTGCATTGCGGGGGCGCGAGTTATAGTTAGCTGATCTAACTATAACGGGGGAATTTCACGGGTTTTGTACGAGTGCAATGTCCAACTAACTATAACTGTCCCTAAAAAATATGGTTTTTTCAGTGAATTTGTAAGGTTTTTTAAATGCTAATTTCTAACTATAACGTGCCTGAAACCTATGGTTTTTTCAGTGAATTTCAAAGGTTTTTTAAATGCTAATTTCTAACTATAACGTGCCTGAAACCTATGGTTTTTTTCAGTGAATTTCAAAGGTTTTGTAAATGACAATTTTTAAATGTATTAATTGTTATATTTATTTTCTTGATACTGATTTACTACATTTTTTTAAACTATTTATTTTTAGATATTTTATTTTTTAAATTACATTGTAATTACATTATACATTACATTACAAAATATACTTTCTCAGAATGAATTACTTTAGTTTAAATACTTAGCAAATAGGCAATAGACTTTTAAGTACAGTAGTTACAGTTGTTGCAATGGGCAACACAATTTCAAACACAATGCAACATTGAGCTCAATGTGAATTTCTAGTTAAATGCAATTAGTTACTTTATGGATTACTTTTCTAACCACAGGACTGGATCCTAGATTCAGTCCTGGGACATCTCCTGTAAACAGTTGAGTAAAAGCGTTTTGGTTACAGTAGTGATTTTTAAGGAATATTATTGTATTTTAAAAGTTGACACTTAGAAACTTTTTCACATAGAATCACCAATGTTATCCTATGGGAGGAAATTCACTTAGCAGGTAAGTAGTGTTATCGTTACTTTTTCTTACTCAGTGGTGGATCCTGGATCCAGCACTGGTGCATCTCCTGTAAACAGTTGAAAGAATGCGTTTAAGTCATACAGGCGATTTTTAAGGAATATTTGTAGTTTGTGAAAATCGACACTGAAACTTTTCTGCTGAAAACCAGACAATGGATTCCAATGGAAGGAAATACAAGTTATTGGTAAGTACGGTTAGAATTACTTTTCAGGGTCAGTGCTGGGCTAAAAGATGCAGCACTGGGTTCTCTCCTGATAACAGGTGAGTAAATCGGAATTCGTAGTTCGGCTGATTTTAGAGGAATATTTGTATGTTTCAAAAATCGACACAGAAACTTTTTCAGCAAAAAGCAGGCAATGATATCCTATGGAAGGAAATTCAAGTTACTGGTAAGTATGGTCAAAATTACTTTTCAGGATCAGTACTGGGCTCAAAGATGCAGCACTGAGGTCTCTCCTGATAACAGGTGAGTAAATCGGAATTCGTAGTTCGGCTGATTTTAGAGGAATATTTGCACAATGGTGAAGGAAGGGGGTGGGGCCTGAAGTGACATGTCTGCAAACACGCCCTGTGGCGCGTTTTAAGTTGGAGAATTAATTCCTCCTCAATCCCGAGGGTCCCTAGGGGCCAACTGGCCCCCAGATACCTCCAGTATGCGCCAGAGAGCTGCGTTGCAGAGAGGTGTTCAGAGGCCATGCCCCTTTTACAACACTCTGCAACGCAGCTCCGTGGCGCTACTGGAGGTACCTGGTGGGCTAGTTGGCCCCCAGGGACCCTCAGGATTGAAGAGGATTTAATTCCCCATCTTAAAACGCGCCACGGGGCCTGTTTGCACACATGTCACCTGAAGCCACGCCCCTGCCTTCACCACTGTGCAAACGCGCCCGTGGCGCATTTTAAGTTGGGGGATTAAATCCCCTTGAATACTGAGGGTCCCTGGAGTCCAACTAGCCCACCATGTACCTCCAAAAGCGCCACAGAGCTGCGTTGCAGAGAGGTGTAAAAGGGGCGTGGCCTCTGTACACCTCTCTGCAACGCAGCCCCTGGCGCATACCGGAGGTTCCTGGTGGGCTAGTTGGCCCCAGGGACCCCCAGTATTCAAGGGGAATTACTTCCCTTCTTAAAACGTGCCAGGGGCGCGTTTGCAGACTGCTGCAGGGAGGGGGAGGGCCTCCGGCACGATGCTGGTCTTTTTTTTTTTTTTGCTTTTTCTGCCCAGGGGTCCTTGTGGGACCCCCTGAGCAGACCTAGGGGTCAGGGTGTTTCTACCCTGCCCCCTTTGTGCGTTTGCGCACTTGTTTCTTGTGTTTTTTTTTTTAATCGGCGGGATCCGCGCACCCTAAGTGCATCCCGCCGATTTAAAAAAAAAATGCTTTTCTGCCCAGGGGTCCTTGTGGGACCCCTGAGCAGACCTAGGGGTCAGGGTGTTTCTACCCTGACCCCTTTTGCGTTTTGTGCACTTGTTTTACTGCTTTCTTGTTCCTCGGTTCTACCGAGGAACAAGATGGCTGCCAACACTTCCTGGTTTGGAGTGTTGACAGCCAATTAGCATGCAGCTAGTGGTCGGGAGGGTGCGCGGATCCACCGCGGCCATAGATATCGAAACTTTTATTTTGGATTTTCTCAGCAACTACTGAACGGATTTACACCATTTTTAAATTTGGTGTAATTCCGTTCAGCAGTTTTTGCTGTAGCCTTGCATAAAGTTTCCTATGGGAAATTGATTTTTTCACTCTTAGTTTTTGAATTTCTCCGCAACTACCAAACGGATTTACACCATTTAAAAAAAAGGTCGCTTTCTGAACCAAGCGCTACCCTTTTGCCAAATTTGGTGTAATTCCGTTCAGCAGTTCGGGCTGTAGCCGTGGCTAAAATTTCCTGTGGGAATTAACATGGAGAAAACACGTTTTGGGACCCCCCTTTTTTCTCGGCCCCCGCTTGATGAATCACCCCGAAACTTTCAAGACAGGAGCGGACCGGAGCACCCCATTAGTTTTGAAAATTTCGCGAGGATTTGTCAAACGACGCCAAAGTTATTGGGAATAGAATGTTACGGATTTCCTATGGATAATAGGTCCTAACTATAACTATCTACTGGCGACTGCCAGTAGATAATATATATATATATATTATTGTCACATGTATAACAGATGTATTTTATGTAATATTGTGATGATGTGGTATCTTCTTGTGACTATTTGAATGATTTTATTTTTAGAATCGAATAAAGTATTGATTGATTTGACTAAATGATTCTTGAATTTTGTACTGTGATTCTCTGAATTCTCAAAAAACATGCTGGGTGGAGCATTTCCTTTAAGGGCAAAGTGGGGGTCTTGGGCCATCAGTAGTTCCTAGTGTAGATTTAAAGATTACTGCCACACATGCCACATTTTCCTATCGTAATAAAGATCTAAAATAAATATTTAGGCCCAGATTTACTAATGCTTTGAGCTGGGTTTGTGTATTTGTGTAACTTTTGTACCACAAACCCGAAGCAAAGTATACTGGGGTTTACAATCCAATGCAAATCAGGATTTCCGTTGGATAGTTTCCCACAGTAACACAATGTTGTGCTACCTAGGGTACAGGCTGGGTGCTTAGTGGATTTGCTGGCGATTTTACACTGTTTTAGCTTCTGTTTCGATCGTAAATATCTGTTCCTAACTGAATTTGAACTGTGTTTTTAAACATTTCTGTTTTAAATTGAACTGAAGGATGTTTTAAATTCACGCTGTCTTGACGGGCTGGGTGAGTTGCACGAGGCACTTTACTTACCGGTTAAGCGCTCGCAGGAGCGGGGCAGCCATTGGAGGTCAGCGGGCTAGTCTTCCTGCCGCACCTACAAAAACACACGCTGACGCGACCGCGCAGCGCTGTCTATCTGGGGTACAGGCTGGGTGCTTAGTGGATTTGCTGGCGATTTTATACTGTTTTAGCTTTTGTTTCGATCGTAAATATCTGTTCCTAATATTGAATGTGAACTGTGTTTTTAAACATTTCTGTTTTAAATTGAACTGAAGGATGTTTTAAATTCACGCTGTCTTGACGGGCTGGGTGAGTTGCACGAGGCACTTTACTTACCGGTTAAGCGCTCGCAGGACCGGGGCAGCCATTGGAGGTCAGCGGGCTAGTCTTCCTGCCGCACCTACAAAAACACACGCTGACGCGACCGCGCAGCAGACGCGCGCAGCGGGCGCGCGCAGCAGACGCGCCGCTGGCGCGCCAAAGGCGCGCTTAAGGCAAGCCCGTCTGCGCCCGTCCGCGCTCGGCCCGGGCTTAGGGCATGCCCCCCTGGATCTTTGAAGCCATATTTACAGATATACTCGAGGGAGTTTCTTCTAGGGCGGGATCCGAGAGGTGGAAAGGTGAGCTGTCCCAAATTGCGGCCTGATATCATTTCGGCTGATCACGCTACGCTATGCTCTAACTGCTCTCTACCCCTCCCTTGCATCACTGCCTACCCTATTAAAAGCTTGGTTAAACAACTAGGTAGTACACCCATACAAAGTGAATTGGCTCCCATAAAATGTCTACTTCTTAATGCCAGGTCATTAATTAAGCACAGCATGGAATGCTCACTGCTTATAGAGCAGTATGATATTAAGCTGGCATTTATTACTGAGTCCTGGACTGATGACACATCAGGACCTGATATTGTTAAAGCATCCCCCCAGATTTCCTCTGCCACACTCTGGACAGACCACATAGGAAGGGCGGAGGTCTGGCTGTGCTATATCACAATACATTAGTGCCCTCTTTCTCTATAGCCTCCAATGCAGCTTGTGAAGCATTGTCGGTTAGTGTACGCATTTCCCCCCATGACACTTTCAGGGCTATCCTTCTCTATCGTCTTCCTGGTCCCAGAGGCGCGTTCCTAGATGCTATTGGTTCACTCCTGGAGGAAGGACTCTGCGCCAATTCCTTTACAGTCTTGGGGGATTTTAACTTCCATCTGGAAGAACCCACCGATCCTGATAATATGAGGCTGAAACAAGTTATGAGTGGGGGGGATCTTGCGCAGCTGGTGGTCGGACCTACACATGTAGCAGGTCATACCTTAGACGGAATTTTTACCAATAACTCTTGCCTTTCCTTCTCCGAGGCTCTGCCTCTCCCCTGGACTGATCATGCCGCCATCCTATTTGTATTATCTCGGACTCCTCACTATCAACCTAAACCAGAGTCAAGGGCCAAGATAACTATCAGGGCCTGGAATAAAGCTAACAGTCTCGCTTTAGGGAATCTCTTGAAAGACACAGCTCCCATCCTTCCGGCTGGAGTAGAGGAGGCTGCGGCTGTTTATTCAGGATGGATCGATGCCACGTGTAGTAAACTTGTCCCAATTAAACTGTATTCCCCCAAGCGGGCCACCCCCTCAGCCCCCTGGTTCTCGGATAACCTTCAAGGGCATAAAACTGACTGTAAGAGGTTAGAACGAGCCTGGAGAAAAGGTTATAGTGTCAGTGACAAAGTGGCCTATAAAACCAGTCTCTCAGGGTATAAAAAATTACTTGTGGAAACTAAGAGGATTTATTTCTCTGAGCAGATTAATAAGGCAGAATCCTCGTCCAAAGAGCTATTTAAAACTATAAATTTACTTACTAATCCCATTAGGCCAAATGTACATACTAGCCCTGAGCTATGTGAAAATCTTGCCTCTTTCTTTCGGCAAAAGGTTGATGTCATTTTTTCCTCTTTCAGTCCTCAGCTATCAGAGGCCAAGGAGGCCTCAGACAAGGTGGAGCCTACTGTAATTAAAGCTATATCTACTTTAGTTGAGTTTACACCACTAGAGACTCAAGAGGTTATTAAGCTCTTGATGGCGAGTAGATATGGATCTCCCCTGGACCCCTGTCCAGTCTCGGTGATTAAATTCTTTCCCAAGATCATTGGCCCGGTCCTGACCTCTATGATTAACTCCATTTTTGAGTCGGGCCACTTTCCCATAATGTGGAAACAAGCCTCCATTCTTCCTTTGATAAAAAAGCCTAAACTGGACTCTAGTGATCTGAACAGTTATAGACCTATCTCACGCCTCACATTGCCAGCTAAAATTATTGAGAAGGCCATGAATGTCCAGCTTAGCATGTTCTTTCGTACTAACTGTTCACTGGATCCTACGCAGTTTGGCTTTCGTGCTGAACATAGCACAGAGTTAGCCCTGATTAAAGCATCGGAGGAAATAAGAGAGGCCTTGGATCAAGGAGGTGCTGCGATTCTGATCATGTTAGACCTCTCGGCGGCCTTCGATATGGTCCATCATGAAGTATTGATGGACCGGCTATCTACAGTAGGGGTTCAGGGCAGGGCCTGGAACCTTTTAAAATCATTCCTGGCGGATAGAACCCAAACGGTGGACCTGGGCAGGGATAGGTCTAAGCCTTTCTCCTTCCCTGCGGGGTGCCACAGGGTTCGTCTCTTAGTCCCACA
Source organism: Calotriton arnoldi (assembly GCA_963921515.1). Classification (NCBI taxonomy): domain Eukaryota; kingdom Metazoa; phylum Chordata; class Amphibia; order Caudata; family Salamandridae; genus Calotriton; species Calotriton arnoldi. Next base: position 889,918 of record CAWUFW010006224.1, on the reverse strand, counting down.
CTTTTTAATATATATGTGTCCCCATTGGCGGCCCTGATCAGATCCTTTGGGTTTCAGGTGTCGTCTTATGCAGACGACACTCAAATTGTGTTGTCCCTTCAGCCGGGTAAAGAAGTTGATACCAGCTCGAGATGTCATGACTGCATGAAATCCGTTGCAGGCTGGATGGCATCCAATTGTCTAAAGCTTAATGCCGGTAAAACGGAGGTCTTGATATTTGGGAACAATGTCAACCTCTGGACACCTGACTGGTGGCCAGAGGAAATGGGAATACCTCCAGCCCCCACTACGAAAGCGAAGAACCTGGGTGTGGTGATGGATAATAAACTAACCTTTGGCGATCATGTTAGTGGGGTGGTCTCTACCAGCTTCTTTCTCCTCAGAATGCTGAGGAAAATAAAAAAAATTCTTCCTAAAGATAGCTTTAGGACAGCAGTCACAGCACTCGTTTTGTCACAACTGGATTATTGTAACGGTCTGTATTTGAGTTTACAAAAGAAACATCTTAACAGACTCCAGATTGTGCAAAATGCGGCGGCAAGACTGCTAACGGGCACTCCCAGGTTCGTCTCAGTGGGAAAGGGTCTTCGAGATCTCCATTGGCTTCCAGTGAAACAACGGGCACGGTTTAAAGCATTGTGCATGGTCTTTAAGGCCCTGGTGGGCAGTGGCCCAGTCTACCTGAGACAACGATTACTTTGGTATGTTCCTGGAAGAATGCTACGTTCCTCGGAAGCTAAGCTAGTGACCATCCCCCGAGTTAAGAAAGCCAGCTGGGGTGGCAGGAGTTTCTTTTATTGTGCCGCCAAGGCCTGGAATGATCTTCCTGTGCATCTGAGAAAGGCCACGGATCTCCTTTCGTTTAGGAAGGGGTTGAAAACCTGGCTCTTCTCTGAATAATCTTTCTCTCAGGACACCCACTAGGTAGCGCTTAGCGCCAGGATGCCTTCGGGCAACAGCTGCGCTCTACAAGCTTCATTAACATAACATAACATAACATGCACTACTTTACTCTACTTTGCATCAAGGGGGCTTTTATGGGTGGTACATGGGCGTTCCCATGCAGCCACCCATAGGTTTTGATGCAAAACCCTAGCTACAGACATTTGTATACAAAGACTTGTGCAAACATTTAAGCCTCCTCAAGGCAGGCGTAAAAAGGAGACATTTTTGAGGCGTTGTACAGTACGAGTACAAAGCAGCAAAAGTTTTAAAGGAACGTTTTTGAATTAGACGGGCCCCCTTTCGGTACAAAACTATTACTTGCAGAACACACACACCCTTGCACTATGGCACAAGGGTGTTCAGGATGACGCATGACAGCTAAAGTGTACCAGCGCAGGGAGAGAGGAAAACAGCACCATACCTTAGTAGATATGGTGCTGTTCTGCTCTCTCCCTTTCATGCAATGCAGCACAGCATCTTTAATTGCTGAAGGTGAGTTGCATGAGTTTATCTTAAATCTGGGCTTTAGTGTCTAAGTGGCTTAATGGTCGTGGAGCACTATTATTTAACAATCATTTGTCAGTAATAAATTATCATTCCAAATGTGAATAGGGAATTTATGACCACATGTATTAGTACGCTGGACGAGAAATGTGCTGCAATTTGCAGCCATTATTTTTGCGACCAGTGAGGCATTTTGCAAACCCATCTATATACCAATAGGTTTATTAAAAATATTACAAATCAGAGTGGGTTCCTGCATGGGTTAGCAGAACACCATGTCTATGATTGCATTGAAAACGTGTTTTTGTAAAGCCAGCTTGTTAGAAATGGGTGTTCTGGTTGGCTAAGGTGTGCACCTAAGCCAGGTAGAACCCACCACTCTAGTCAGGGCAAATAAATTACACACCAAAGATAAGCTGTGCTCACCCTCAGGTAGCTTTGTGCAGAGCAGGCAGGCTTATTATCAGAGGCAATGTGTAAAGCATTTGCACAACACACTCACACAGAAACACAGTGGATACACCACAAAAGAGACTCCACACAGGATTATATAAAAATATATAGAGTATATTGTACATAAAACATAGACCAAAATTTCATAAATCATAAATACTGTGCATACTATTCAAATCTTGAGAAAATGCTCGTTATCCTGAACCATGTAAGAATCAAAACAATTTACGACATAACTTTAGGTCATGAAATGCAGTATAGGAGCATATGGTGCAGCGTACCTGCACTCCTGTCACACGTTTATTGGTAATTAGGGATCCCATGTAAGGCACAGGAGCTCCTGCATGCCTTCTATTTGTACTGCGGTATTTGTATGATCATCCTTTTCAGAATGGCAGAATTTTTTTTTTCTCTTTTCTTTCCCATTGAATACGATACCGCTTCTAGGTGCAATCGACTGTGGCCAACTGCCACCCACCACACAGTAGAGGAAGTTTATGCCCCTGAGCCCCAAACAGGGCACTAGCATGTCAGTACAACAATGCCTCCGTGCTTCATCATTGCAAGAGAAAGGAAAAGGGGGGAAGGCACCAACTGCAACTGCCTGCGAGTGTGTTGCACAGCTTGCCAAAATATCTCACTAGCCGGCCCAAAGCAGAGGGAGGCCCCAGGGAGAAATGCCTGTGAGAGACCTCCCTCAGTCCCCCTGCTGCACTCCTTTAAGAATTGGCTACCCGTGAGCGTACAATGCAGCTGGAGCAGCCCCGTACCTCTCCATGGTCCACTAGGAGCTGCCGCGAGTGAGAGGCTGGCCATCCCTGTCTTTGGGTCTGTCTTCTCTGTGGCACAGCAGCTTCCCTGCAGGAGGGGCCTCACAGGGAGTTTCCAAACCACAGATGGTGATTTTGGCAGGGAGCGGGTGGCTCGGCACGGCACCTGGTTCAAGGTGGCTGCACGTCACAGTTTCCCTTACAGGAGGGTCTGTACTAGGGTGAAACACCTGTCGCTCTCACTGAAGATGAAGCGCTCACCATGCGCTGGTCCATAAAAGGTGATGAAGTGGCCGTGCTGCTGGTACAGAATGAAGTGCTCTACACTGATCCTGGTAAACTGAGGGCCCCAAGAGGTGCTCCACATGTGCTGATTTAAAAAGCTTATGATGGCCATAACAGGGAGGGGGCAAGCCACTCCACTCCTGGAGAACACTTGAGGGCACGAGAGCAGTGGGAGCAGTGAGCAGGCAGCCTGCTAGCACATAAAGGATGTTTGCAATGTGGCAGTCTCTCCAACAGCCTAGCAGGCAGGCAGACCAGCACAACAAAGTAAGTAGTTTTTATGGCGGTTCCTCCTGGCAGCACAGCATTCCTCTGGCGATGTGCAGCATGTAGAGCCAGCAGTGTCTAAAATCATGGGGTCAGAGTCCCTTTACTTATACTCATAAATGTCTTTGTTGTAGGGGGTGACTTCACAAGAAACTTTGGAAGTGCACCACAATCCCTTTCAACCCAGCCCTGGCTCCAGACATCAGTAGAGGGTAAATCAGCCCTTTGTTTGAGGGCAGGACACAACATATACAAATGTAACGTGTGAAGCCCTCTCCCAGGCCAGGAAGACCATCAGTATGCAGATTAATGCAGATGTAATCCCTGTCACATCCAGCTCTTCCTGTGTTGCGGCTGTCTGGAAAGTATGCACCAAGTGTAGCTGTCACCCAGGTCAGACATGGATTGGAGTAAGGCTACAAAGCACAAACAGTCATAAGCACAGTGAACTTTCTAAAAGTGACATTTCTAATATAGTAATGTAAACTCCAACTACACGAGTAAGTAGGATTTCAGACTCCCATTCTAAATATACCAAACATGGCAACGCCACTCCTTTCAGATAGGAATTACCACTTAAAAGTATATAAGGGAATTATTCATGCTAGCCTATGAGAGGATTTGGCCTCACAGCAGTGAGAAACAAAATAGGCTGTTTGACACTACCAGGACATGCCACACATAAAGGGACATGTCCTACCTTTTACTTACACAGCACCCTGCCCATAGGGCTGCCTAGGGCCTACCTTAGGAGTGATCTATGCGTAATAGAAGGGGAGTTTGAGACTTCGCAAGTAGTTTTAAATGCCAAGTGAAAGTGGCACTACTTTGCACACACAAGCCCTGCAGTGGCAAGCCTGAGACAGGTTTGAAAGCCTACGTCTGTGGATGGCACAAGCACTGCTGCAGTACCACTGGTCACATTTAATTTACAGGCCCTGGGTATGTGGGATACCAGTTTACAAGAAAGTTACACGTAAATTAAATATGCCAAACAGGTGTAAACCAATCATATCATGTTTAGAGGAGAGAGCACATGCACGTTAGCACTGATTAGCAGTGGTAAAGTGCCCAGAATCCTAAATCCAACAAAAAGGGTAGGAAAACTAGCCGGAGAAATGCAAAATATTTGGGGATAACCCTGCAAAAAGGGCCAGGTCCAACACAGCCATTTTCCGTAAAGGAAATGGAACTGTGTTTTTAAAAAAGGTATTCATTTTATAAAAGGTTTCACTGAAAGTTGACAGTGGTGCTCTTCACCTCATGAAAATATGGTATAGCTGTTGGATTTGGGTGGAGTGGTGCCTTTCCGGTGTTTAATGCCTGTCTCACCTCTGAATAATGTTCAATTCCCCCTCCATTGTGGAAGCTGGGAAATATAGTCCTCTTCCCATCAGTATGATACACCAAAGTATGCCCAGAAAAATGAAATGTCTATATTATATTATGCAACCTACTTATCACAAAGGAGGCAAGAAAAAACATTTGTTGTTGTATTTCTGGTAGAAGCAGACTTTATTCATGTTTGTGATCATAAATCTATGTTAAGGATGTCAATTACAATGTGATGTATTGAAACTGATAAGAAGTGCATGTATTTCAAAGTAAACACATGTCTACATGTGATGGCAGTTGAAAGCCATTTTGGCTGTAGCGCTGTTTAAAATTCCTCTGGGAAATTGCATGTGAAAAACACATTCCCCCCCTCCCCCTTTTTCTCAGCCCTGATTGACAAATCACCCAAACCTTCTATAAAGGAACTGGGGCGAGTGACCTTTTATTTTGGAAATTTTCATGAAGATTCATTAAAGGGTGCCAATGTTATTAGCAAACAAAAAAAACAATTCCTATGGAAACGTGGCCCTAACTATAAGTGGGAATGTCAGAGGGATTGCAATAATTGTGAAAAAACAAGCAAAAATTTGGGTAACACGTACAAAAGCAGACAAAGGGGGAAGATGGATTATAGCGGATGTTAAAATAGATGATAGGACATTAACGATAGTAGGGTATTATGGCCCAAATCATGATGATTGTGAACCGTTAACAAATCTGTTTGCCAATCTTTTAGATTTCCCCGGCCCAATAATTATGGGAGGGGATTTTAATGTCATTTTAGATTTAAAACTAGATAAATCGACTAAAACCAGAACAACACCAACTCCCAATTCACGTGCATTGTTAAAAATATGATGGCCCAGCATACATTGTGCGACCTCTGGAGAGAAAGAGCAGGAACTTCACAGGGTACATCTTTCCACAACAAGAAATATGGTAGTAGGTCTAGAATTGATTACTTCCTAGTAGATTCCTATGGAAACGTGGCCCTAACTATAACTACAAGATACAGTGACGACTGCCACTGTGTCTGTGTAATATATATTTTCTTTTTTAGGGTAAAACCCCCAAACCTCCCATGTTTTTATTTTATTCTTAACCTCCTTTTAATACTACCCACCTCTAAGCCCTAAAATTACCCTTATCTGCCTTTACCTCTGCCACTCCTAAACCTTAAAACTACTCTTACCTCCCTTTACCACTGCCCAGCCCTAAACTCTAAAATTACCCTTAATTGCCTTTACCACTGCCCACCTTTAAATCCTAAATTACCCTCACCTCCCTTTACCACTGCTCAACCCTAAACTCTAAATTTACCCTTGCCTCCCCTTGCCACTACACATCCCTCAACCTTAAAATAACTCTTCCCTCTCTTTACTACTACCTATTCCTAAACCCTAAAATTATCCTTACCACACTTTACCACTACCTTCCCCTAAACCATAAAATTTCCCTTATCTCCCTTTACCACTACCCCACCTAAAATCTCTGTTGTTAAAAAAAATACTTACCTGTGCGTTAGCGGCACGCGTGGCAAAGGAAGATACAAATACTTACCTGTTCGGTACTTACCTGCATGGAAAAAGCATTGTGTGGTTAAGACTTCACTGTAAAGGCTGCTTCCTACAGGTGGCAGAGGCTGTGATGTATGTCCTATGATGTTTCTTTGCTGTTTCACTCGAAGCTGTATATTTCTGTAATCTCAGGTTTGGCTGGACTGCTGCCATTCCCATCACTTACTTTTTTTTGATGACTGGAAGCAACATGACCATTGTTCCTGCTTTATGAAGGCTGCTTTGTTTGCTTTCACATGTTGCTTATGCGCTGATTGATCTTCGATCCAAGTTAGGGTCTTATTAAGAATTCTCCGCTCACTACACATTTAACAAATGAAAAGTCTTTTTCAGTTAGCCTACGGCATTATTGTTGGGATGATCTAGCAAATAAATCATTATATGAAGTGGTTAAACTTTGTTACATGTTGGTGAAGAAGAGTCTTGTACTCAGGGACTGATTATGAGTACGTGGTCTTGAGATCGCTGTACTGTCGGTGGCAGCCCGATCGCCTGATTACGAGGAGGGTTGTCTGACCACCACCAGACTGCCGCAACTGCAAGGATCTTGTATCCCAAGGTGCGGGGGAGAAAGTGGCCCTCTATGGTGGCGGTGCCGATGCCGGCGCCGCTGTGCTGATCACGACGTGCTTTTCCACTGACCTTTTCATGGCAGAAACCCCTCCATGAAACGGTCAGCGGGAAGGCAGGGGAGAGACCCCAGACAGGACCCCAGGTGATTTTGCCCATTGGGGACTATGCATGGGGGCCACATGTTGTGCCCCCCTCTGTTTGCACTGTTGTGCATGCAGTGTGTGCCATGCACAATATGGTGCATGGTATACACTGCATCCGACACACTAGTGGTACTGCACTGTGGCTGCATGTGATTCAGGCTCTTTATATGAGCTGAAGCATGCCGCTGCCATGACACCGCCACCGCAACACCTCCAGCCCATCGGTAAGTTCGTAATGCAGTGGTCGGGATGCCACCAGACCGCCAAACTCCTAATCATGCCCTAAGTCCAGGAAAGTGACTGCTGATCCATCTAAGCATGTATTGCAATAACATTGAAGCAAATCAGATTTACAAAAAAGTCAGAAATTTACTCATGCAGGTTTCGCTCTCTGTTTTGAGTACATTTCTGACATCTTTTGGCATTGACAAAGGTTGGCGGTGGTTTGTCTTGAAAACTGTGAACGTCACAGTTTTAAAGGAGTAATCCTGAAAAAAAGGTTTGTGAATTTATATTTAGACTTGGGCTGCACAACTCCATTTGCACATGCACATATTTGTAGATAGTTTACAACTACATATGTGCAAAGTATCACATTACTTCAATTGTACTTTGATTTATTTCTCCACATGTAAAAAAATGATCCGGGGAGTAACCCCTTTTTCTGTCCCTCCTATCCCCCCCACCCCCTTAGTGGTGTCCCCTTCCTACCGGAAAGACATTTACTTCTGCCCTTTACAAGACTAAATCTGCGGCTGTTTCTATGGTGTGAATGGCAATGGAAAATGTTGTGATATCCACATACAAGTAAAAAAAGATGTAATTGAGAGAGAAGGAACTTCAACCAGCTGGACTGTAAGAAGAATGAAGAAGAAAAATAAAAAAGGGAAAGTGGAGAGGAAATGGAAGAAGATGAGTGGACGGGGCAGGGGTAAGGGATGGTAAGGGGGCTCCTAACTTAAAAGGGAAACAATGGATCTATGTGATTCTTGAAAATAATACAACATGGAACTTTTAATGGGTAGTCACCTACACAGACTTGACATCCCGGGAATGCCATTCATTTTGATGAAGCAGGTTCCTGGAGAAAGTTTCTTCAGAAGCTATTTCTTTAATCACTTTTTACGGAGAATCACATACAACCAATAATCCAAAGCAGGGGGTTGTTTTTAGAAAACAAAACAAATCAATGTATCCAATGCACTGGGAGTATTCTCTCAGCACATCTAGGAAATTACTGCTAGACAATGTTCTGATAGGTAATGCTGTCCTAGGTAAGGAAAAATAGGATTGGAAACCCTATCCTAAATATGACTGGCGTTCCTATGGGATGGGGATTGTGGTCTGTGGCAGCTGGCCCAGCACTAACGGGTTTGTGATTGCACAGCTCACAGAGACTGCCAGCAGGAACAAAATAGTTCTTCCACCTCTAGATGGAATTGTTTTATGTGTTGTTTTGGCAAATGCCCCGAAACCACCCTCCTCTAAATCATCTTGCCTTCTTTTTGGAGACTGATAAGTAATGTGGTGAGCAGATCTTCCTGGCAACCAGAAAATGCAATCAATATAGTGAAATAAAGTACCATACTTTAAGTCTACATGGTAGTTTTAATTATGAGAAAATGATTTTTTTGCAGTTCTTCTTCTTTATTAATAATATCAGAACTGTATGAAACGTTTGATATCATAGTTTTATCCTGCACGTTTCACCGTTGCTGTAGGACCTGAAATGTTATCTAGTGAAAGCATGAAGGCTTGAAGGTAAACAGACATGCATAAACCTATTTGGGCCCATTCATCGAAACGTTTTGGTAACTGGTGGATTTCTGTTTCTCTGTGACAACGTGTCCTATTTTCATTGCCCAAAAAGGGTGAATGGAAGAATCTGGCGATCACTGGCTGATTGCTCCACCAAACATTTACAGCCAAAATAGTTGATGCATTTAGACTGATTTGCAAATTGTGGTAAAGGACAGGTATGTAATTATCTGAGCTTTAGTGTGGGGACATCAACCAATACTACCTCTTATGCCTTGACAAATCTATACCAGTCTAGACCATACAACTGCAATACACAGAGGTATTCCTCTTTATTCTGTGTTTATGGCAGCATGGGACATTAATCAGTGTCATTTACATGAGGAACCAAAGGGGAGATGGGAGGGAATCAAGATGAATATCAAATCTAAATTTTCACGATGTAGACTTCTCCTGCTTCTTTTTTTATAGCACATATGCCACAAGCATTGCTGCACATTGATTCATTTCCCTTAGCACAATAATCCATTAATCATACGACATACGCTCCAAATCCAGTTCCAAATCTATCTATTTGGCCTTTTTTCATGAGACAAATAATCAATTTCATGCAAAAAAATACAATTAAAGAATATTCTTAGAATCAGTCATGCATCATCAAGTTAGGTGACGCCATTGATCAACTTACTATCACTAATTAAAATGATGTAATTCAATGCATATATGTATTAACTACCTAGAGTGTTATATTGAATCGTCTCATTCCTTGAGGTCAAATTTGCACTTCCCATTAGTATGACTCAGGTGTGAACAACTGTTCAGATCTGAGGAATTGTTTTACTATGTATCACGGTTCCAGAACAATGCACACGCGATTTTGCTATTTGGTGTATGAAATTCCAAAATTGCTAATAACATGAACGGGGCCAAATGCATGCTTTTGACGAAATAACCTGTGAATACACAAACTATTTCTTTATAAATGATGTGTGTAATTTCACATTTACTCATCAAATTTCATATGTAATTAGAGAAGCTAGACATTGTATAATTTAAGGTGAATTAAGATAGCCATTCTTGTCCAAGAATGAGCAAATGTACAAGTACAACCATTTGGTAAAGGGTTGTGTATCCACTTCTCTAAAAGTTGTAAACACTAATCGGACCAGTCCTCACCAAATATGGTGTACACTGCGTCAGGAAATATGCTATTCAATGACACACAAATCAAAAAACTGTTGCTTTTAAAATATAGGAAGACACAATCATTTCTGAATGTGATGTAAAACGTTTAATTGGTAGATTGATGTTTTCTAACCTTGCCAAGTACTCATTGGTAACACCAAAGTAACTGTAAGCTTAAACTATGTTAGCAAGCACCCTCAAGAACCATTGTAATCATAGGCTAGGTCATGAGTGGGGTTTTTGGCTACTGAGAAGAGCAACAGCAAGTCCAAACGAGTAAATCAGGACCTTCCACTTCTTGCAGAATTTTAATTTTTGATTCCGAGAATGAAACGCCTGTAAGAGAGGTCACACCTTTTTCTCTTTAAATCCTATTCAGTCAAGTCATTTTTATCTAAAGCTCAAATGTTTGAAATATATAGGACGCTGTAGGAAATTATTGTTACAAGATTGTTCTTTAGTACAGCATTCTCCAGGTGCTTTCAGATTGGAGTGGAGTAAGGTGTCATCTGTTACGAGGTGGATGTTTTCTAGTATGGGGCACCTGTTGTTCTCAGAGTAAATGTGGATTATGTGGGTGTAGCGTGATGGACTTCCCTTTGGAGTTCTCTATGGGTGTGTAAGGGTGGGTTCTGAAAGTTATTTTCTCAACATCATCCGGATTCATGCCCATCTAATGTTACTTTTTTGACATAGCCCATTTAGTGCTAAAATTACAAATGTTCAAAGTTTTCCATAATGTTTTACAGCGATTCGCTAGATCTGTCGCAAAGAAAGGCAAATCAAAAGTTAGATCAGATGAGACATACACTTTAATAAAAGGTTCCCCTGCTTAGAAGTCCTGTTGTACTACAAAGACATCCCCTTTGCATTTAGAATTTGAAAAATGTATATGTTTTGTTAATTAGTTTATATATGACTATTTTAAAGGCTGTACAGTATGTCAGCGAGTTTGCATGGTTATCGTATGTAAACATTTGTTAAAATACACAGATCTTAAGTGCCCCCACCCTCAATACCACAATTACCGTGTAAAACCCAGTCCATCCCATCCAAATCGAACACAATCTTCCCCCACTGATAACAAACCAATTATTGCTGAAATGTATTAAACTAATCGTTGTTTTGGCACTGCGTATTTTGGATTTCATATTTTTGGGTTGAGGGTTCAATTGAGATCTGTTATTGTTATTATCCACCAATGCAAACACTTTTAGAAGCTTTTGTCAGAACATTAAAAATAAATGTGTATTTTGTGAAGACAATGAGAGTTTTCCTTTAGGCAATAATTATAGAACTGCAGTAATAATGCATGAAAATATAAAACTCGTTTACAAGCAATTTCAGTTTCAAGACATGAGATATCATCAACAGAATCATTACTAAACATATTTGCTGCAGTTGGATAACCTTACTATTAACTGGAGTCTCCATACCTATTATCTTATCAGTGATACCTGTATATTATTCCCATTTAAACATGCACATGCAAATATATATGTTTTATTTCCTGAAATGCAATACACTCTCAGCTTCTGTGATGTCATGGATAAATAGATGTTTTGTAAATTATGGAGTATAGCGAGCTACATATTTATTATCGCTACTTTTGAACTTTTTCATAATTTCATCTTTAGCATTTACCTTATTCTGTGATACAACTTAACTTCAGAGTATTTCTTACTATGATTCTCAGTGAGTGTGCTGAGTGGGTTAGGGTGGCCTTTAGTGATGTACGTTATCTTCAGCTTAAGGCAGTTTTTGCCATTTGTTGTGTGCATTTATTTGTCTATGTATGTTTGTTAATGGAGGAATTAATCATGGGGCATTGTCTGCTATTATGAATATCTGCGACCTTTGCTTCTCTGCATTGAATGCCATTGTGTCTTTTTCCAACGCTTTATATATTCTGGTCTGACTCTTAATTTCCCCATTCTGTCATACTACACTGCAACCTTTTTCATTTTGCTCTTCTTATTTATCTTAACTTTTCATCCTCTGACTATGCCCTTACTGCAGTCATCTTTTGGTGGAGAGTCACAATATTGACAGTAGCGGCCCGTGGAGGGAGTTCCGTGGGGCGGTGAGGCGGGGCGTGGGAGGGGCAGGGTGGGGGGTAGTAAACACTGGAATATGGATGAACGGAGGTAAGTAAACAATTAAATAAATAAAACGAATTTAGTTGCGCGCGCTGCATCGCATTTTGTGATGCAGCGCACGCAACGAAATTCGTTGTATTTATTTAATTGTTTACTTACCTCCTTTCATCCATATTCCGGTGTTTACTACCCCCCACCCTGCCCCTTCCCCGCCCCGCCTCACCGCCCCACGGAACTCCCTCCACGGGCCGCTACTGAATATTGAAATTTTAATTTTGACCTGCCCTTATTTTGACTCCACAATTTCGACTAGCAATTTATTGTCAAAATATGTAGATGTAAAGTTAAACTAGTGAATATTTGCTTACCTACATATGTATGCTTACCTAGACAATTTATTGAAATCAATATTGAGACTTACAGCCTAGGTCTACTTGCTTAGTTTCCACATTATGATATCCAGGATATTCCTACTGACAAATCTCACCGTCAGATCATTTCTTTCATGACTTAGTACTTACTCCCTGTCCTCCTTTTCCGCATCTCATCTCTCTCCTGGGTTACGTACTAGATAAGTGGCCATTGAGATTACTGATACAACACTGACTGGTCAACTAAATGCAGTCTATCATCTTAACAATCAAGCCAGGAAGTAATTGGTGAGTTCTCTTACAGTACGTAATTGCCTGCAGACCTACCTTACATTCTAAAAGATAAGTGCAGGTGCCCATAATTTTCTTAGAAGCCTGCTGCTGTGGCAGTTGAATGCCGGGGTTGGAAGATCCCTGGCTGAATACTTTTGATTCCCTCACCGGCCTCTCTTCCACCACCTTCCACTTCCTCTCTCTTTATCTCACTCTTGTAGGTTATTTTTCATCCAGTTTCTCCCTTTGTTACAGTTGTCCTATCTTTCTTTTCCTTCCTTGTCTGCCCTTCTCTGACTTTCTCTCTCTAACTCTGGGTCAAAGTCTCACAATGAAAAACGTCCTGGCTTCCAAAAATGAGTGTGGGTACCCTGCACCCAGGGCCGGCTCTAGGGCGGTGCGATCGGTGCGACCGCACCGGGCGTTGACTTGGGGTGGGGGCGTAATTTTTGAAAAAGTATACTATCATTTTAAAAGCTCCTGCTGCCGCGTTCCTGGCCTCCAGACATTTTCAGACATCAATTAAAATGTCAAGATAACTCCTGTCATTAATCGTCTTCCTGGAAAGAGACCGGAGGTTTGTCTTGTGGAAGTTTTGGCTCATCCTAAGGTAGTGCAGAGGGTTAAAATGCCTGCTGCTAGGAACGTGTACCATGGGGATAACGAAAAGCATATAATGTAAATAGGTCAGTGGGTTACTGCTTCTGTAAGAGAGCTCCTTTTGTTACTTGTCGTTTATAAGTCAAAATCCTAATATAGAACATTGAGCTATTAACTGTCACCCTAGAGCTGCTGCAAACTGTAAGGTATATGTTAGAGCTATATGTTTTTTTGCCCTGTCTTTCATCATCCCAATTTTGTGAAGAGGGTTCATTTGGGTAGAAAACAATTCTTATTATGAAAGAGAACCCCTAACAATTATGTTACGTTTTAAATTCTGAATTTGTGATTTTCCAGAATAAGGACTCAAACAATATTGCCTACCAGTATCGATGACATGTCACTCCTACACTACACCTTGTAGTCCTGTCTGATGTAACATTTCCTATACACTGATTTACACACATATGATTGTCTCTGTGCAATGTGTGTGTGGTGTAAAATGCTCTGACACCTTACACTGGTATGAGTGGTGCTATAAAACTAAATGAATCTGAGAGACAGTGGTTATGGAGACTTCAGAGGCACTGTTAAAGGGTACTAGTAAATGACTCCGTGGCTGAGGTGGTCACCAGCGCTAAAGCCGGCCCTGCCTGCACCTACAGGAGGATTTAGTGATTCCTCCATAGTTGGGAAGATTTTCTGTTAAGAATCAACTTTAAATCAGGCTTTGGTTCATTTTTACATTGGCTTAATTAATTTCAAACAACAAAGTGGTGAAATACTTAGTTTTGGCGAAGACCTGATTCCTCTCACAAAACTAGGGTTTGGATCTGAAATATCAATTTTCTGAATAAATAATTATCTAGCCCTTCTGCATACCAGTGGTTCAATATTTAAAGCATAGCTTAGTAAAAACATCAATCCATTGGTTCCTATTTTCATGCAGTAAATACATTGCCAAGGATCCTGTAGTTGAAATCCTCTACAAATTTGAACAAATAATTACTTATAGACTATTTTAAAAAGCTGGTAATTCAATTCCTATGGATTGCCTGCTTTCAGGACCTTGTCATAGAGGATGCATTCTGAATGGGATAACTTGAGGGTTTGCCTTTGGAAAGGTTTTAACATTTGTCTGATGATGAACCTTCCTGCTACTTGGAAAAATAAATGCAATTTACTTAAATGAAAGCTATTTCACATTAATAAATCTACCTTACCCGAGTCTCGCACAGGGTTATGCATCAGACAAGAACCTAATCACACAAAATTACACCAATTACACACAAAACCACTGTGCCAGTAAGTAGTGCATGCTTTACTAAGGGATTCTCTAAGGCCCTGAAGATAGGCTAGACCCCCTGTGAAGAGTGCCCGCTCCAATTTATTTCCACCCAATTGCCCTTCTGTCAAGAACCTGCCTACTCCCCTTGCAGCCTTAACTCTCTCTGTTAGTTACGCCCCAGCACCCTTCCCCTGTACACCTCTGCTCATGATGATGAATAGCTGCTTGCCCTTTGCATTCTCTCTTCATAGGCATTATCTGCTGTAAAACCTCAATCATGTACACTGCTCCTCTGTGTGAAGCTTGGTTTGCACAATAAAAGTCACATACAATCAGACTGTAACCCCTCTTCACCAGTGATTGTGGTAAAAGGGCCTATGAAAAAATTCTAACCCCTGCAGGAAGCATATAGTCCAAATGTGCCCCACACGTGCCTCAAGCCACACTCCCATACTTGACAGGAACTGTTAGTTGCATTTAAGACCATTTGGTTGATTGTTTTAAATATGTTAGTATTCTACCACATAAATAAGTCCTCATATTTGTAAAAAGGGATGGAAGTGACTTTGCTTGTAGGCCTGCCAGCAGACAAGCCTATACCACTGGTATAAAGCAAAAACACATTTTGATACTTGAAGCTTGCTACTGCTCACTGCTCCATGAGGGTGGGAGGAAATGGCTCCTACTACCAACAATACTGGCCCTAATACACTATAAATAATGGGTCTCACAACCACTTTGGGCAAAAAAAAGCTTTGTGAATGTTAGCTACAATTATTCATACATGACTTTAGCTAAAGGTTGTTACTAATTATAGGTCACTGGAATTGATACCTCCAAGGAGGATGGACTCCCTGTCTTTCTGCAGTAAGTCATTGGACTCTCACTAGGAGTTCTATGAATGCAATTTGAGGACCTGTATGACCCTATGCAATCCTGCACTTATCACACCAAAGTTTTTGGTCCTTCCTTCAGACTTGGAGAAGCATACTTCCTGAAAATGGAAGGCCCAAACTGTTCAGCTACAGACTGCAGCCTTGTCCCATTGGAGGAATCCGAGCTCCAAAAAAGTAACTAAGTCAAAATGTAGAAATCTTCACTGACCAAAGGCACAAAAAGTATTCAGCCAGCGAGGGGCTGAATACTTTTTCTTTGGCTGTGAATTTTGAATTTCTCCCTTTAGGAGCTTTCCTGTCAAAAGTCAATGGCTATCCAGCCTCTTGCAGCCCTTCTTGGGCAGAACCTGATGCCTCACCGAGAATTTTGACTTCCATTTTAGAGGGCCTGATTTAGACCTTGGCGGTCCGCCCACTCAATTTAGGTGTTGGCTGAACACTGGAGGGAAGACCGGCCCAGTCCCATCGCCTCCGCCAGTATCTTTCTCCCACTTAATGATTTCAGAGGCAGAAGCTGCTGTTGGAGGGAATCATGCCAAGATTCCAGCCATTCAGATTATGATGTGCCTTTCCGTCAAGGCAACTGTTGCGGGAAAACCTCCAAGCACGCATTGGAGGAAGCGATGAAAAACTCACCTTTTTTGGGGGTCCCACCACCGAATCCATTTAAAACGCCATTGTCCAGGTCCTTCATATGCAGTTGCTCCTTGGCCACAATGCTCTGCCACCCCGTTGCTGCTGGACTCTAAGATAGACGTTTGTGCTGCGTGTGGGTGTGCATACAATTGTGTGTGTATGCTGTTGGTGCGCAATGCTATATGTAACAAAACTGGGCAGTACACACTACCTTCATGTACATTTTGACAGATTCACAACATATATGTGCATTGGGATGACAATAAGTAGTACTTACCTGTCTCCTCACCATCATGGCCATACTCCATCAGGACAACACCACCAGGGCACTGCCAGCACAATGGGAACATCTTAATCAGCTCAGCACAATCCCACCGGCATGATGGTGATGGAGTACTGTTAGCCAGCAGAGACGACCGCTGCGGTCTCCTGTCTATTGCCATAACATCTAAATACGGTGGGCAGACCTCTGTCAGCTTGACGGAGTACATGGGACTGCCGCTGTGGCATGAGGGCGGTAGTCCTGCCAAGATCTAAATCAGGCCTTTACTCAGAAGGTGAAACGTCCGATCGGTATGAAACTAGATTTTGTATCCGACCTGCTCTCCATCACGTTCAGCCTTCCATTGAACCTAGTTTTCGGTGAAGTGCAACCGGATGACCATGCTTGCCGCTTAACCCTTTTGGTGCTTTTATTTTTTTTAAATGAAAAAATTCTTATCAACTTATTGGATATTTGTCATTTTTATGTCATTTTGTTCATTAGGTTATTCTTTATTTTTTTAAACTGGAGTGGGATTTTGTATTGTGTTGTGTTTTTTACTTTTAACTGTTTGGTACTTATAAATTCTTTACAGATTAGAGTAAGACTGTCTGCTGAGTGTCATAGCTAACAGAAGTGACCTCAAGTTTTAATTACAGAAACCTTTATTAGACCTAACATGTATAGTGACATTATTACTTGCAGTAGTCTAACATTCACCCCAACTAATAATCCACATTCTCAGACACATAAAAACAACACAACTACAGAGGCTACAAATTAAGACAGCAGCACAATACAACAAGGCATCACAAAAACAACACAAGACAATGCAACACACTAAAATCACAGCAAACTGACCACAATGTGTAGTAACATAATAGAAAATAATGAACATTTTCTACAACATAACAATCCATTACACTAAGCACCACAAAACAACACCATGCACAATATAACAAATCATAATAGCAAGAGACCACAACAAAGCATGACAGTGTTAGAAAAACACAACAATAATACAAAGCTCAACACACCAAAACAAGAACATAGAAACACACCAAGGTTTCATTCTTGTACTGTTGGGTAGCTTTGATTCTGTTTTTGTATTATTCTGTTTGTATTTTGGGCTGTGTTGTTGTGATCTCTTGACATGTTTTGAAGTATTGTTTTGCTATTTTGTTGGTTGTGTTGCTCTATTCTGGTTGTGTTTTGGTGTTTTGTTCTCTTGATCTATTCAACTGATTTGGTGTAGTTCTTGTGTTTTCCTTTCTTTCTTCTGTTGTGCTGTTGTATTTGTTAATGTGTTGTGATAATGTGCTGTGTTTTGTGCTTGTTGCGGTTTTGTTGTTGCATTGTGTTGGTGTTTCATATCTTGTTCTGTTATTCTGTTGCGTGATTGTACTGTATTTTTGTAATTTGTTGTGACGCTGTTGTATGGGGTCACTGTTTTACTTCAACCACAATCTTTCTGTTTAAATTTGCACAAACATTCTTGCCACATATTACCAAAGCCATAAATCCATTTGTTTAGACTGAGCACTGCACTGTTTACTATCAAAAACATGTAATAACATGACCAAAGACTGTTTAGCAATCTAGCTCCTGTAGTTTGTACCACTGCAGTACCAAATTAATACAAAGCAGTAGTAAGCAGCAGCCTTAAGTGTACTAACCAAGGGCCACCATTGCACCAGTGGAGGTGCAAGGTTGCCATGGGCCTTGACGCATGAAAGGAAAATCGGATTCCATCCATAGGGTCTTTAGCATAACTGCCACGCAAATAGAAATAAAATGGTACACAAGGGCTAATTGCAAAGGGTATTTCATAGATATAAAAACAAAATCAAGGAAAAATAACAACTAGATAGGGTAACTGTCACAAAATATGCATGTTCAGTCTTTTACTATGGAAGATTGTAGGTTTAGGGATTATTATGTCTCATGTTAGGTGGAGGTACAAGGTTGACATGGGCCTTGATGCAAGTAAGGAAAATAGGATCCCATCCATTTGATCTTTAGCATAAAAAACTGGCATAATTGGTGTGCAGTGGGCCCCTCACATGCGTAAGCCTGGGTGCCACTGCACTTGCTGCTCTATTTATAGGTAAAAACCTGGCTACCTTATTGTGCCTAAAAGTGGCAACATCAGCAAACGTTGACATCCTTCAAGTGATAGGTCTTGGCAAAATACCATGCTTCCTATGGGGGCAAAAAGTTCTGTCTCACTCAGGACCAATGAAGGAGAGGCCAGTGATGATGTGAAACCGCACAATTTATACGCTCCCACTGGTCTCACAATGGCATCAAATTTTCCTTTTTCTAAAATGTATGTTTTATTTCCTCTTACTGCTCATATCCTCATTTCCAGACACATATCTCTTTTCCCTTTTTTCTTCCTTGTTAACCACTTGCATGCTGAGAACATCTCGGAGCCTTCCTCAGCCATGGTGCTCGTGTGCCAAGCATGGCGCCAAGCTGCGCTGACACACGAGATAGGAAATCCCTCTGCTGTGTACAGCAGAGGGATTTCCTTTTTTTTAACCATGGGAGCTAAGGAGGAGTTTATACAGCAGCCCGAGGCACGTTTTTTCTCAGTGCAATAACAATCAGCGAGCATGGTGCGCTTACGTCATTACATTGAAAGTGAAAGTGAATGAGCCGATCGGCTCATTTCACTTTCACTGCTTTGCTGCTTGGGCACCTTATCTCACCTCCCCAAGCACCGAAGCACACAGGAAAGGTATAATTGGAAAGGGGGATAATATCCCCTTTCCAATGGTATATTTACCAAGTTGATCCTCACTTGGGGATTGCCGCAGGAGGGTGATCCCCAAGCAGGGATCTACTCCACTAGCCACCAGGAATGTATTTTTAGTTGCGGGGGTGGCCCCTTGGGTGAGGGTCACCCCCCTTTATTGAGGCAATATTTTGGCTGTTTTCTTCCCCCCCTGGGGTCAAATAGGCCACATTTGTCGGCCGATCTGCCCCCGGGGGACAGAAAACCACTAGACTTATGATTTAGTCATAATACACGTCGGGGAGCCATCACGTATGTGACGGAGCATCACATCGGCAGAGATCGTAATGAGGCCCTTAGTTCCTTTGGGAAAACCTTGAAGGATTTACACTAATGACCCCTTGCTGAATTCAGAATTTTGTCTTGTTTACAGAAATGTATAGCTTTCCAGGATCCACCATGAGTTTCACACCCATTTTCACCACAAGCTGGAAGGAGGTTGAAAGCACAGAAAGTAGGACAAATGGGCTATCTCCCAGTAAAATGCCAAAACTGCTGTAAAAACGTGTTTTTATTCAAGTGTGCCTGTTGCCGAAAACTGATAATATGGTGATTTTAGCACCATGCACCTTTCGTTGATGCCATGTGCAGAAAAAAAAAACAGAAACTTTCTTCTGCAGCACTTTTTTCCCATTTTCCCACAACTTTAGTTATATTTGGGATAATTTCTCAGTCCCCTCCAGGGGAATCCACAAAGCCTAGGCACCATTAGAATCCGCAGGATATTGGCAAAAAAGGACATACATTTGGTGTAGATAGTCTATGTGGAAAAATGTTAACAAGGCCTAAGGGTGAACTATCCCAAAAAGCCAAAAAAGGCTTTGCACCAAGGGGGAATAGGCCTAGCAGCGAAAGGATTAAAACTGTTCTCTCTCATTAATGTACAATGTCTACACCATTCCGTACCTTTCACCATTGTTGCCATTCAGCGTTACCTCTTCAAATGCTATATTTTCACCAACCTTCCTCCTTTCATGTCCCTTTCCTCTTCTGAAGACAAATCCCACATTTCCACACAATTCTTTTTATTTTGAAAATGCATTTAGTCTCAGATGATTACTGCATTGTCTAACTCGCACTTTACATTATATGTTATTTTTAAAAATAAACAAATACCAGTAGGAGAAACATGTCTCCTTGCACATCATCTCACTAATGATAATTTATGTTTTCTGTGAGAAAATAATTGTAGGCAGAGCCCTCTTTGTAAACAATATTCCAACAAATTCAGAATCTCTTTGATTATACCTCATACCTACGCATAATCATCCAAAATATTATTAGGTCCAAACAACATTTTTAAAAAATGTTCAATTTTATAATGTTTAGAGAGACTGAGCACTGCACTATTTACTATAAAGGACATGTAATAACATGGCCAAAATCTGTTTAGCAATCTAGCTCCTTTAGGTGGTACTACCGCAGCACCATGTGAATGCAAAGCAATAGTTAGGAGCAGCCTTAAGTGTACTAACAAAGAGCCACCATCAGTGGAGGTGCAAGTGTGCCATTCACCTTGATGAAAGCAAGGGAAATCGGATCCCATCCATTGGGTCATTAGCATAACATCCACACTAATAGAAATGAAATGGTACAAAGGGGCTAAATGCAAAGGGTATTTCATAGATATAAAAACAAAATCTGGGAAAAATAACAGCTAGATAGGATAACTGTCACAAAATATGCATGTTCAGTCTTTTACTAAGGAAGATTGTAGGTCTAGGGATTATTATGTCTCAAGTTAGGTGGCATTACATTTAAATTTTAAAAGATTTAAAGAGCAGTCTCAAGAGCGTTAGAAGTCTTCTGTATCATTTTTCCACGGCAAGGGGCTCCTCTCCATCAGAAGCACGTGACTTCAAATGAGATATTTGCAGACTTTAAGCATTCAGTTTCATCCCAGGTTCACAAAGGACAAAATCTTCAAGGGAAGAAACATTCTAACATGATAATTCGGTCTCGGATATTTCACAGGGAAGAATGTGTAATCTATTAAAAAAAACTTCTGTGACAAAAGCCCCATGTTATCGTGCATTGATACATGGGTGCTGAGTCTAATTAAAAAATGAGAGGGGAGCAGGCTTCTCGTTTTATTTAAATCATACAACCTGCTTTCTTGGATTTTACTGTCTGTCATTTCAATATTCTGTTTCTAAGAAAAAAGCATTCGGTGCTGGCTGATCATATAATGATCTGAAGTAGGTCAACATTACATCAGGGATCGAATTCTAATAGAATATTGCCCAGATCACTGGAAAGCAGGTATTTAATCAGAAGAACAGAGTTAAGAGCTATGGGAAATAGAATCAACAAGTTATTGGAGTGATATTTCAACTAAAGTTCATCCCTAGAAACTCATGGGATGAATAGAAATGTAGTAGGATTAGAAAAAACCTTTGTTTGAATACATGCTTAATTGTCATGATCGAGAAGATGATAAAAATGGGTCCAAAGCTATGGTACTGAAAAATATTGGCCCAACCAAGTCAGGTTTGTGGCAGCCATGACATTGCCCAAAATATGAATAAACGCAACTCGTAACAATGGGTAAACATAAGTTCCATTTCGCTGACCTCGAACTAAGGGGGTCATTATGATAGCGGGCAGATCGCCACCACCCGTATGGCGGTGGCGATCCGCCCGCTATTTTACACCGCCTGCAATCCATTTCCCCGCCATATTACGATGGCGGGGGGACCCGGCGGACGGAAAGACCGTCCGCCAGCGCTCCGCCGGTCGACTCGCCGACCGGGCGGAAAAGGGGCATAACATGGTGGCGGTGTCTCCATCCATATTATGATGCATGCGGAGATGTGCCTTTCCATGGCGGCAACGCCGCCATGGAAAGGCATACGGTCTTTTGCAATGGGGGCCTGGGCCCCCGGTGAGGGGGGGGTTGGGGGTGCACTTGGGGTGTACCTATGGTACCCCCCTACATTGGCATGCACAGGGTGGCAGGCACCGCACGGTGCCTGTCACGTTGTGCATGCCAATGCGCAACATGCTTTTATCACATTGCGGCGGGTGCTGCTCACAGCACCGCCCGCCGCAATGTAAATGATGCGGGATGCCATCGCATCCTAATAGTCATGGTGGGACCGCCGCACCTCTTGCGGGCAGTCCCGTTTGCCATTGCGGTGGCGCCCGCCATCGTAATGATGCCCTAAGTGTGCCCCAAGAAAATCCAGTATATTTCAAAAAGAAATTTCAAAGGTTTTAAGTCACATCTTATTTTTTAAACATTGGGATCGCTTATGGCTTTGGTGATGGACTATCTGAAATGGGTGTTGCACCTTCTAAAAGCAGAGTGCATGTCAGAAAGGTGTTGAAGTTGACGAACATGAAAATAAGCTAAAGTCTGGGCTCAGCCCTGCAAAATAAAGCGTAGGATTTCTCAACAAAACATTTGGAAATATACTACTATAGGCTTCTTCATATAATTTTGAATTACATTTCTGATATTTAGGAATTCGCAAAGCTCTCCAAATATAGAAAGGAAAAGACATGACAATTTCAGTTTTCCGGACGTACACATGAAAAACCTTGGAAAAATTCCATTTACGACAGAGTGGAGATATTTTTACATCGGTAAATGTACAGAGTGAAAACAATTTGTTACCCAAAAATAATTTTAGCAGTGGATAAACTGTTTTAACTACACCCTCACCAAATATTAGGAATTTGTTTCCTATTACCATAACGAAAATGATTTACTCTAGCCCTTAACAGGAGTAAACATCCAGCTGTTTCCGTGCTGGCAAAGGACTTTGAACATGTTTATTTATCTGATTCACAAAGTGATTTGAGAAAAAGTTGAGTTTCCATGTGCATAATGCCATTTTATGTGTGCAATGCATGTGATACACAGTATGTGTCCGGAAAAGTTTGGGTACACACACACATGTACATAGTTTGTGTGTATGCTTCAACTTTTCAATGGTCCATTTCCACCCTAGACAGAGTTGGAGAGTAAGGGGCCCATTTAGAGTGGGGGTGGATGTGGACCAGCCACCAAAAAGTGCAAGATGTCGCGTCTGCCATATTACGAGCCTGTTGATGTCAAGGGCACTCTAAATAGTGTGGCAAGGGCGACCACAATGTCCAAGCCCTTCAAACCCTAAAGAAGGTCTTTAAAGTTCCAAAGGTAATAGTAAATAGTAGCAAATGGCGCATGTAAAACTCTGCGAATGTCTCACTTCCAGGATATCAGCGCATGGTGCAGTTCAACATAGAAAGACATCATGACCTTCATGATAATGTCTCAGCAGTGTGATTTAAATGCATGGTGCAATTTATCACCTAGGTATATTAACTAAGTACTCCTATGTATGTGATGTCAGTTATGAATGTCACAGAATGCAAATTGAGGATCCACTGGTGTAAACTGGCACTTTGGTCACCTCTACATGGGGTGAATGAACTGCAGGTTTGGCAGACAGGGACCCTGGCACTTTTTGGCACGTCCTCTGCATCCACCAAACTCTAATGTGGCCCAAAATGTTTTTTCATGGCAAATAATAAAAATGCACCCCTTCCTCACCATACTATATTTATTAAATACCGGATGTATCTACTTCCATCTTTCACATTCTCTGTCGTTCTTGCACTCCCTCTCATTCTCTCAATCACAAACTCTGCTCTCATTTTTCCCTATTTCCAACCTCACATTTCTGACAAAAAGCACTTATTTTTTTTTATCTTTCCCTAGTTTCAACTTTATTTATTTTTTTAATCTTTTCTTTGCACTCTCCAATTCCTCAAATTTTTCTTCTACTTATCTATGGCTCTTCTCTCTCCCACACTACTCTCTTACATCTTCTTTCTCACATATATATCTCTATGAATCTTTGCTCTTCCACGTATGTTTCATCTTTCACATACATATTTTAATTCATCCCCTTTAATTCCTCATGCTCGTAAAATCTACCCCTGCTTTCCACTTACAGGGATAATGCAATGATGTTCGACAAAGTAGGTTAAAAAGAAATTGCCTTACCAGGGTCACACCCCTAGCAAAGGTACCATATTTTCTTACCGTAAACATTGTCTTAGCAGTCAGTTTTCCATGAACTAATTCGGTCTTTTCCTCTATCCAACTTGCTTTATGCAATGCATATCTAAACAATTTCCCCTAATATAATGTGGTCTGGTACTCCCAAATCTGTAATCTGATTTGAGGTACCGATAGCAGTTTTGCGATGATGAAAGTGTGATATTTTGTTCCTAATAGAACAACTGTGCCCTAATGAGATGCATGCCTAGGTTGATGTTTTTTTTTTTAACTTACTAAGCACTTCTGAAAGGAGAGCTAGTTTCAGTTCAGAAACAGAACATTCAACAATAGCTGTCAAATGCATCTGCAAACAAACAGTGATCTTTAGTCTTGCTACAGTGTAGACCTTGAAGTTTAACTTTCTATACCATATAAGATATACCTATTGCCACTCTCATATTTACCACTCTCTATTATGGAATAAACCGGGAGCTGAAATGCAACACATGTCAGTATATTACTGTGACTCCCACTTTGGACTATACCATATTGTTAGTTAAATAGAAATAGGTTAAATATTAGGAAAACAATCTTCCAGTGATCCCTTTTATAATAAATATAACTAGTTGAAAACTGAAACACGAAGGGAATCAATATAGAATATTTCAATTTTTTTTCCTGTTACTCATATATTTGATATCATTGATATTGGTATATCGTACAACTTTAGTTCTATACCAGCATGACTCCACAACAATGATTAGTTCATGATCACAAGGAACTTCTTTTGGAATAAAGAAGTCTAATAGAGTTTTCAATCCAAATGGATATTTTCATATGAAATTAACAAGTACAATAGAATTAGTAAGTCAAAGTCAGACTCCTTGTGAAAAAAAACAAGTGCTATTAGGTTTGTAATTTTCATGAATAATTCCTTTGTGAAAATAAGAAAGCACTAATAATAGGCAATTCAGTCTATATTTTTGTGAAACTAATGCAAAATACTTCTCTGAATTCAAAATGTATTTTTTCAACTCCATGGAAGAATAGATGTCAAGGATTCCAACAGACTGCTGTGGCTGCATCAGCTTTTTATTTCAATTGCCTAGCTATGAACCACAAGAAACCGGTACTATAGACATTCAATATGGCTGCCACCATTGGCCAGCCTAGTGACAATCCTGTGGGCCCATGGGCCATATTGTACTATTAACCTTTTATCAGATGGTTCACAGAGAACACCTTTCTCAGACGCATGAATTCTGTTCAAGCAGTGCCCACACTCTGTGCACCTTTCCATCTTCTTCTGCTTCTGAAGACATGCATGTTCAGAAGCTTCGGTGTAGCTCATTCTTACTGCACAGCGAAGGGCACTTGCAAAGTTTTACTGGCTGCAGTTGATGATTGCTATATTTAAGTATTAAATTGGTGTAAACCAGGTGAAACCTTTGTCTTGACAGTGTTACCATGCATAAAAATAACAAACTAGTGAAGTAATACTGCTCCAAAATGTGCCACATTACTCTGCATAATTTTCCATTTTCTTGTCGCACAATTTACTCAATGCTGCTCTATAATTTGGTTCTCATCTGTCACATAATTCTAGAGGCCCTCACTACACTGCATAATTACATGTTTGGGAGGTGAGAATAGGGGGTAACATTGTAACAGCACATATTTTCTCCTATGCCGTGCTTAATTTTTTCCCTACACAAATATTTCCAGGGTTCAACTAACAAAATTTATGTGGAGGAAAAAACGCTGGCTTTGTGCACCTTTTACACCATACTAGTAATGTAAATGAAGGCATTGGTGTCTTTGTCTGTAATTGAGGATTAACAGCACAAATTCGATCAAGAACGTGTAATTTATGATCAGTTCACAATCAGTGGGAAAATCTTCCCCAATCATTCATTCCTAAATGGATCGCTTTAGAGTGAAAATGCACAATTGAAGGTCAGGGCCAGAAAAGCATTTTATTTCACCGGTCATGTCCCCGGTAATCCGGAGACCTTGGAGATGGATTTGAAAGCCCAGAGCTGCTCCTATTGCCTCAGTTACTTTCCCCAACTCCCTGCAGTTAATTGATGCAGGCAAGTGGTGGCTTCAAAAGAGAGGGACAGAGAGGAAGGGGGGAGGAAGAGAGAACGCAATCAGAAAGGAGAAGAGAAAAAGGAGAGAACAAGAGAGAGAATGGATGGAAGGAAGGTGAGAACATGCACAAGGAGAGGAAGGGAGCCAGGCCAGTTTAGACATTTTTGGCGGGGCTGCTTTTGGCTCCCCAGTCTGGCCTCGTGCAAGTGCCAGGGAGTTAGGTAAGCCCTGAATCCGAAAGCATCAATGAGTCACATAGATCAACAGCAGAAAAGTGAGCACAGAAAGGAATCCTCTCAAAGCACAAAGTGTTAGAACTACACTATCAATCAATCTGCATTTGTATAGCACAGCACTGCCACCCCTAGGGGTATCTGGGCGCTGAGGGTGCAGTGTCTCTGTCGAAAAGCAAGGTCTTGAGTTTTTTCTGAAGTCAGCCAGGGAGGGTGCCATTCGGAGGTGTAGGGGCGTGTCGTTCCAGGGCTTGCCGGTGATGTAGGAGAAGGAACGGCCGGTGCTGCGGCAGATGCAGAGGGTGTGTGTGAGGGCACACACACACCTCCACCTCACACACACCCTCCAAGTGAGGTGGAGCGCAGTTGTCTTGCAGGCAGGTGGAAGTTCAGTCGATGGTTGATGTAGGATGGCCCTTGGTCGTGTAGGGCTTTGTATGTGTGTGGGGATCTTGAACTGGCATCTCTTCTGGATGGGGAGCCAGTGGATGTTTCTGAGGTGGAGTGTGATATGGGTCCGTTTGCACGGCCGGACTGGCCGTAGCAGGCATCGGGCGTTTCCCCAGGAGGCTGGAAGGGTGAGGGCTGGCTTTGTTACTGGGGGCCGGTTTTGTGGTGGTACTGCAATTCTGACCCCCAGTAACAAAAGCAGCAGTGCTTTCACACTTGCACAGCCTCTCCCTGCCCAAGGGCTAGTCAGACTAAATTTCCAAGGCTGCTTTAGCCCTGTCCATTTGGGGAGATCCAGGATGAGTCTGGCTGTGGTGTTCAGTATGGTCTGGAGTTTTCTGAGGTGATGGGTGAAAATTCTGGCTTAGAGGACGTTGTAATTTCATGGTCAGTTGGTTGTCCAGGATGATGACCAAATTGTGTGCATGGTCTGTCGGTGTGGATGTTGGTCCGAGTTCTGCTGGCCACCAACTTCCCAAAGATCATAATTCTGTTTTGTAGAAGTTGAGTTTAAGTCAGTTGGCTGTCATACAATTGGCTATCGTGCAAGTGCCAGGGAGTTAGGTAAGCCCTGAATCCGAAAGCATCAATGAGTCACATAGATCAACAGCAGAAAAGTGAGCACAGAAAGGAATCCTCTCAAAGCACAAAGTGTTAGAACTACACTATCAATCAATCTGCATTTGTATAGCACAGCACTGCCACCCCTAGGGGTATCTGGGCGCTGAGGGTGCAGTGTCTCTGTCGAAAAGCAAGGTCTTGCTTTGGTCATGGCATTGCAGAAGTTGGTTTTGGCTTTGGCATGGTCCTCGGTGAGCGAGAGGATAAGTTGAGTGTCGTCTGCGTAGGAGATTGTGTTGAGTCCATGGGATCTGACGACATCCGCGAGGGGGGTCATGTAGATATTGAACAGGGTGGTGCTGAGGGATGATCCTTGGGGTATGATGCATATGATGTCCTTGGATGCGGAAGTGAAAGGGGGAAGTCGGATGCTCTGTGTGCATCCTGTGAGAAAATATGCAATCCACTTGAGGGCACTTTGCTGTAAGCCGATGTTGTAGAGTCTGTCGATGAGGGTGTGGTGGGAGATGGTGTTGAACACAGCAGAAAGCTCAAGGAGGATCGGGCCACAGTTTATCTGTGGTTGAGGGGAGTTCTAATGTCATCTGTGGCAGCAATCAGTGTGGTCTCAGTTCTGTGGTTTGGCCCGCAATCCTGATTGTGAGGTGCTGAGTAGACAGTATTGTTCCTGGTATTCAGTGAGCAGTTGGCTGATGAGTTTCTTGAGTACTTTTGCTGGGTAGGGGAACAGGGAGATTAGTCGGTAATTGTTTAGGTTGCAGGGGTCGGCAGAGGGTTTCTTTAGGAGGGGTCTGACCTAGTGGTGTAACAAAACTTGAGGGGGCCCCCTGCAAAGTACATGGAGTGGGCCCCCTCCTTGGCCCACCACCTAGCACTCTTGCTGAGAGGGCCCCCTGGAGTTCAGGGCCCCCCATACCATGGGGGCTGCAAGGGCTTAAGTTACACCAGTGGTCTGACCTCTGCCTGTTTCTATCTGTCTGGAAATGTTGCTGTGGAGATGAAGGTATTGAGGATGCTGGTGAGTTCCATGCTGATTGGGGGTGGGGGGTTCCAAGGTTGTAGAGTGGGTGGGGGCAGGGGTCAGAGGATGCCCCTGACTGGATGGACAACATGATGGCTGTGGTGGTCTGATTGGTGATTGAAGACCAGGTGGTAAGCGTTCAGCTGGTGTTCGCTGGTTGGTTGAGGTTGTCGAGGTTGAAGGTGAAGGGTTGGGTGTCGAAGTTGTGGTAGAGGTTGGCAATCTTGCTGTGGAAGTAGTCTGAGAGGGTGCCGCTGAGTTCTTGTGAAGGGTGGATGGTGTTCTCTGTGGATATCGGCAGTGGTGGCTCTTTATCAGGGATCGATACTCATCAATATTTCATACAAATGGCCCATACACATTCACCCAACTCACAAATCCCTGTTGCGCTGGATGGTCAAGTTTGAATGTCGTGAAAAATTATTTCCTTCACAGATTCACCTTTAACAATTCTAAATACATAACTAGATCTATATATCAACTCTCTTTCCTCTTGCTCGACGGACCAATTAGTTGAGTAGTTGATGGCAATAATAGAACTTAACTAACTATCTAACCAGCTAAATAATCACAGACTCTTGGTAAGATTAATAAAGTTTATCTCACATAAATGTAATTGATAAATGCTCATTGCATACAGGTTGCAATGCAAACAATGAATCCCACAAAAGGAGAGAAAATCAATTATCAAATTGTAAACAGTGTCATACTCATCATCCATGAACGATATGCATATGAAGGAGTGGATAGATGAAGAGACATAATTTTCAGCAAAATAATGCGAAACAATATAATACTTATGACGGAGTGGACAGATGAAGAGACATAAGTTTCAGCAAAATAATGCGAAACAATATAATACTTATGACGGAGTGGATAGATGAAGAGACATAAGTTTCAGAGACAAATTACATTTGCAAATAATTATGTAAATTACGAGTCAGAAGATAATACAAACCCAAAGATGAATGAAATACCACCCCCCTGGCCAAGGGAGTAGTGGGGGTCCCCTGCAATAGAGTCAGGAAACAAAGATTTCAGGAATGGGACAGAACAAGGACAGGAACAGCTACGCCTCTCTGCAAACCTACGGACAGCGACGCATCTCCCCTCTCAATCTCCTACTGCTGCAGCTCTAACCACACCCCCAAAGGAACCCCAGTTGTACCCTAACACCTACATGTCCAACCCACATTAATTGAAACATTACACAGAATTCGACCGCTCATTGGATGCTTGGGGAGGTGGTGTATCACACCACCGTGATTTCATTCAAAATTCTTCATACCCATTGTTCTACCCCCTTTCCCATTACATATTGGTTGACCAGTCTATACAATTTTGTTCTTGCTACATTTCATTAATTTCACACAAATTTCTCAGCCACTTCTGTGGAAGAAGTCTTGAATCCCATGGCCAGTCTCATCTTTTGGCAGGCAAACAATGTTCACTGAGCTGATCAACCCTGAACTTATATTCACCAGCAGCAGCGCTCAGCACTTCTGTCGGTTTTGTCAGGTTATTCTTGCTCATTTTTCAGCCCCTCATTTATCCGGTTAATTTAAGAAACTACAGGCCCATTCGGCTCACTATGACGACATAAACACATACACTCATTAATTACATGGAAATGCATCTTTCACTGTTTACCACCCACCTTTACACTATTCCCTGTTAATATTTTCTTAGCATAAGCTTCATGCAAAACGGCATTATTTATTATCGTTTCTAAAGCCAGGTGCAAGATGCGAAATGCGGCCTAAACCTGCATTAATTTAGTTTCTTTTGAAATGCAATGTAAAAAGTGGCCTAGTTCTTTCATGCATTAGTTCACATTAGTACACGCATGCGCAAAGCGGTTTCCCATGTAGCTCATGTGATTTGCGTGTTAGTTTTCACTGCACACTGTTAATAAGTATTATGGGGGAGTTCATTTGAGCAGGTTTTTTTTTGCGAAACCCTGCTCCATCAATCCCCCCTCTGATGGCTTCCTGGAGCCATCATAAAATACCAACCATACCAAGTGTCATCTTTATCTATCTAAAGATCAGTACTCTTTTCTCTTTTCATCAACTTCTGATCTAACTCTTTCATCTCGTCATAGTAATCTTCTTTCATATCTTCTAGTTCTATTTCATCTCTTTTTCTCTTTCTTGCTTTTCGTTTGTTATTTGATTCTGTCATCTCTTTTCTTCCACATTGACACTTCCAACATTTGTATATCGTTATTATCACTAAGGCTACTCCAGCTACTGAAATGATTGGCATTATTATTTTCCCTAATAAGCTACTTCCAAAAGTAGAAAACCATTTACTTACAGAAGAGAAACTCTTACCAAGTTTCTCCCAGACACCGTCAACCTCCAGTTGGGTCAAGTATTCATGTAATTTCGTAATATTCTTAATATATCCCTCAATACCTTTACTTTTGTCAGGGATATAAGTACAGCAGTGTTGAATTTTCAACATGCCACAGACTCCACCCTCTTTTGCCAATAAGATATCAAGGGCAAGTCGATTTTGCAAAACCATTGATCTGATTGCAACCATTTCGGTGTCAATCATCAAGAACCCACCAGCAGTATCTGTCGATAAACGATCAACCACTGTGGACAATTTTCGAATTTTATGCGAATTCAGAACAACTCCAACTGATGGTATCAGTGCACCAAAAATATCACCTACTGTTTCTGAGAAACTAGCTCTCTTCTTACATGTTAGTGCTTGTTTTATTTAATTGATTCTGTTATTACTTTTGTCTACATGGTAAACCTTTGGGAAAACAATTGCAAAATAACAACTACCATACCAATGTGCAGGTAGCCTGTACTAGGCTTTCTTACCACACACATAATAGACTCCTGGGAAAACAGGATCAGTTCCACCCTTCAATCTCCAACCTCCAGTAATTGGGTAAGTATGCTCACATTCACTAGAACCAATGAAATAATTATTATAGTTAGTTTTCAGTCCAAGCAAACAGATCTTCCCCTTTTTATACCAGTCCAGGGACATTGCAGCATATGTCTCGCCTTTCTCATAATTTCCTTCTCTAAACGCCCATGGTGGTACCTGTGACTTCTGTTCAGCAGCTTTCCTTTGGAAACTTTCTCTTCTATATTCTACCATATCTATGAACACTTTTCTTCAACCCGCAAACTACATGTTAGATTGTTTTTGTAAGCATATCCTATATCTAGTGTCTTAGTAATATGGACGAATTCTCCCATATAACGTGCATTTTTATTACTTAAAAACTTGTTTAGTTCCCTTATAATAGGTATCTCTGAAAATACTAAATCTATATTGGAATAATGATACTCCAGCTTCCCCGTCACGTAGAATAAACTGGTTAAAACACTGCAAGACACACCATATGTTAAAGGTAGGTGATGATAGGTCACCCCCTCTGAGACAGACGAAAGTAATTGCATGCATACATAACAATCACTCACATTCATCGATTAACATACGCGTACAACAATTTTGTAAAAACATTTAACGAGAAATCACTAATTGATTTATCATGATGGAAAATACTTCCATCTATCTGTTCTATGTTAGTATTAGGGGTTTCTTTAGTAACATCACTCACTCTTTCACTTATTACATCATTAGTATTGTTTCCATTATTACTTACCATTAGAATAGGTACAATGACCGTTAATAATATCCACATAAATGTCAGTAAAAAGACACTACATAAGCAAGCTTTAATACATCTACGTTTTAGGCTAGATTTTGGATGTTCAGTCACTTTTGCTTCGGCCATTTTGTATTCTACTAAAAACAAAAAATCTAAATCTATAAAAACTCTAAATTTACTAAAATAATTTTCTGAAAAATAGTGTACTCCTACACTTCAAGGCTTTCTTCTTTTACCCCTTTCTTTTATTTCTTTTCCTTTTAAATCTTCTGAGTCTTTTCATTCATTTCGTCTGGCAAGGTTTCACCTTAATTTTTCACAGTTCTTTTAAGGTGGTTTTAAGTTGCTTTCATCCACTTGCTCAGTGCCTGTACCATCTTTTTCTTCACTTGGATCTGAACTTTCAATTTCTTCCAAGATCACGTACGTCCATTCCGGTGCTTGGAATTTTTACTCTCCTTGTTTTTTGTACTGAATCTTCTCCTGACTCTTCTTGTTCGGTTTGACTTGAGACCTCATTAAGTTGCTCTGGTCTTCTTTTTGACCTTCTCCTCACAAGAGTGTATTTCAGTCTTTTCACTCCACTTGGCCAATTGTCACCTTTTCTCAGTCTTTTTGTTTGAGCTACTTTTTCACCTTCTTCATCTGGTTCATAGGTTCTTTTATTTGGCCTTTCTTCTATCTGTTCTTCTTCTTGACTTTCAGTAACTTCTCTCTCTTCTGGTTCTACAGCAGTCACATGAGACCCAGTAACTGGTGCCCACTCTAAGTGACTTGTGCTTGGCTGTTCGTCATCTGTTTGTTCTTCAGAATCTGTTACTCTAGATTCTTCAGCTTCACACACTTCAGCCTTCGGTCCTTGGCTTTGGTTTACCAGTTGCTGCTCTTCTTGTCTTTCAAATGGACTTGGGACTCGTCTGGTATGGCTTGCATGGATCCAATTTGGCAAACCACCACACTTCACTGCTGTCGTCGTCACCATAATCACCTGGTATGGTCCGTTCCACCTGGGTTCTAAACACGATTTCCTCACGTGTTTCTTCACAAGAACCCACTCTCCAGGACTCAGGTCGTGAGCTTGTTTCGGCTGTGTCGTAGTGGCATTTTCTACAACCTTGTGAGACACAGAACGCACCAGATCAGCCAATCCTCTGCAATAGTCAAGCACTAGATCATCAGATATATTCATCAGTTTGTTCGCTGGTATAAATGCTTGTCTCATTGCTCTTCCCATTAGGATCTCGCGAGGACTTAAACCCGTATTTTTGTCAGGAATGCTTCTAAGACTCATTAATACAAGGGGTAAAGCATCAGGCCATTTCAGTGTTGTGGATGCACACACCTTTCCTGATCTAGATTTTATTGTGCCATTTAACTGCTCAACCACTCCAGATGCTTCGGGTCGATAGGCACAATGCAACTTCTGCTCAATCTGTAGTGCTGCACAAATCATCCAAATTATCTCAGTGTTAAAATGGGTTCCTCTATCTGTTTCTAAAGTGACTGGAAATCCGAATCTAGGTATCAGTTCTCTTAGAAGTAGCTTCGCGACTGTTAAACTGTCATTCCTTCTCGATGGATAGGCTTCCACCCAGCGAGAAAACAAACAGACAACAACCAACACATATTTCAGCCCATTGCACGGGGGGAGCTCAATAAAATCCAACTGGAGTCGGGTGAATGGTCCTGATGCCTTTCCAATTCGTCCCCAACTAACAACTGTCTTTCTGCCTGGAATTTGCTGCTGACAGGTGACACACCTCTGGCAGAGACTCTCTGCAATGGCCCTGAACTTTGGGTTATACCATGATTGCTTGAAGAGCCTGATCATAGCATCTCTTCCAACATGTGCAATTCCATGGTATACCCTTGCCATTTGGGATAGTAAACTGTCTGGCATGGCTGGTCTTTCGTCTATATAGACCCATACTTTGTCCTCTGCTCTCTTCCTGCAGCCTGAATTTATCCAAATTCCCTTTTCCTCATCACTTGCTTCTTCCTGTAGCTGTCTAATTTTGTCCCAAGTTTCAAATGAAGAAGGAAACATAAGATGGCAATTGGTATTTTCTTTTTCCATCCCTCTGTTTAGAGCAATTAAATTTCGTGCACAGAAACGCGCTACTTGATCCACGTATCTGTTGCCCTTCGTCACATAATCATCTCCAGATTTATGTGCGGAACATTTGACCACTGCAAGTCTTTAGGGCAATTGTAAAGCATCCAATAAATCTTTTACAATTTTGCTGTTTCTTATAGGGGAACCTGAAGAAGTCAGAAATCCCCTTTGCATCCATAGCTGTCCGAAATCATGGACAACCCCGAAACCATATTGACTATCAGTAAATATGGTTACCCTCAGGCTTTTGGAAATTTTGCACGCTCTAATCAGAGCTATCAATTCAGCAATTTGGGCAGAGTTTACCCCTTTAAACAGGATGCTTCTAGAACTCCCGCTATGTTGCAAACAGCATAGGCAGAACACAATTCTCCTTTCTCATTTCTTAAACATGATCCATCAACAAACATCCCACAGTCTGGTTCTTCTAATGGAACATCCTCAATATCGGGCCTGGGTTTCGTGCACAACTCTGTCACATCCAAACAATCATGATCCGTCTCTTCTCTTACTTCCTCACAATATGAATTCGGCAACAGGGTTGCCGGATTTACAGTTGTGCACCTTACCACAGTCACATTTTCAGCACCCAACATCACTCTTTCGTACTTAGTCAGCTGACTAGAGGTCATATACTGTGTCCTTGTACGTGTCAAAAGGATCTCAACTGAATGTGGTACATACACCTTGACTGGATGTCCCATCACAATTGCTTCACTCTGTTCCAGACTCACACAAGTGGCAGCCACTGCTTTTAAACAGCCTGGCAACGCTGCGGCCACTGAACCAAAGTAGCAGAAAATTATGCTACTGGATGTCGTACCATTCCATGTTTTTGAGTTAAAACTGAAAGTGCACACCCATCTCTTTTACAACAGTACAATGCAAAATCCTTTGCATAATCTGGCATTCCCAATGCAGGTGCTCGACAAAGACTGTTTCGCAATTTAGTAAAAGCTTCCATGCTTTCATCATCCAACACAATCAGATCTTTCACATCTTTTCGTGTCAACCTCTGTAGAGGTTTTGCAATCAGTGAGAACCTACTGATCCACTGCCTGCAGTATCCAACCATTCCCAAAAACATTCGGACTTCTCTCTGAGTTTTTGGTGGACTCATTTGTTTAATTACACTAATTCTTTCTGGTGTCACCTTTCTGACTCCTTTTTTAGGTCTCGCCTACGCAGCGCACATGCGCTGCGTAGGCAAAAAGACCTTTAGCAATCGCTTCGGCTTTTCAGCCAAAAACGTGCACGCTTTCCATTGCCTTCAATGGCAACGCGTGCACGTTTGGCGATTCACTTGCGGGAGCGAGCGGCGCCATATGGTAGCAATTATCGCTCCTGGCGCTGCTCGCTCCCGCAAGTGAAACGCTTTCACTTTTGCAGTGGCCAGTGCTTTCCAAAAATACACTAGGGTTGAAATCTGAATAGTATTTATCCTAATCCCTGAATTTTGTTGAGGAAATATTAGTTGATTTTGCACTTACCAATGTGAATTACCAGGTAATTTAAATGATTTTCATCAGCGCTCAAAGGCAGCCCTCCATTTGTCTCACTCTGAGCAGACTTATCTGTGCCCATTATATGATGTAGCCGGTTTTGGCTTGATGTGTCCAGTTTGTTGTGGGCGGCATCAGCCAAGTCACTGTTGGCTGCACATCCAAGAAACCAGTCACTAAAGCAGCATTGGCTTTATAGGGGGTTGTTTTGTTGCAGGTCAGGGCGGTGGTGTTTTATGTTCTTGCACTAACGTCACAATGGTGGTAACGTGCCCCGCAGCATGCACGCGCTCCTCAAACTGCAGCTTCTTCCAGTCCTCCCCCTGCCTCCTTATCTCTCAGCCTGAAACCTGATCTACAACAGTAGTCAAGGGGGAGGGGGCGGGGCAGCAAGATCCAAATGTTTCCCTTGTGGCTTTTATGGTTGTCATGTTGGGCTTGCTGCACATGGAGTGAATTTGTCGTCTTTTATCTTTCTCGACCTGTGTGCCTGAATGCGAGGACTGACAAGGTCTGACAGGGATTAGGTATGTTAGGAAATGGGGAGAATTGTATGTTTTTTTTGTTAGTTGGCAAAAACGTCAAAATTCACTCTGTTCATGTTCTAGGGTCCCTGTAAAGTGCACACTCCTCACTCGCCTTAATTTTCACCTCATGTGGGACCATGGCCTTAAGTATTGTAAGCTTTGTAACTACATTTCACAACTTTGGATAGAAAACCGTTCCTGCCGTTTATTGGTTTTGTCGGTGTCTGTGGCACCCCCTTCATCCGCATGCGCCGTCGCGCCTGCCTGCCCTTGGTGGTAGATTCATTTTGAGATTTTGGTGAAGAGTGGCTTAGCCATCCATGGTATTATGCCAGGGTTTAAACAGACACCATTTTGTGCAAATGTAAGCATTTGAATTACAAAGGAATGAGGGTTTCTGCAGCATGGCTGCCAGCCAAGAGTGACTTGGGCTTGTATTGGCCAGATACCTCCATAACAGGTCTTGGTTATTTTATTTTTTACCTTCGGGTGCCAGGCGAGCTCAACTGTATTAGTTAACTGCTACCAAAGATACACGAACCCACCGAGCTATCTTAGTATTCCATTCGTCTGCTCTGTGAAAGCGTGTTTATTTGGCGCCCCTGGTGGCGGTGGAGGATGCACTTTGGATCCGTGCTATAGTGAGTAACACTTCCTTTATGTGAACTCTTTTATGCATTAAGAGTTAAGGGCCAGTCCCTGCAGCTCATATCTGTTAGATAAGATAAGCTCGGTGTTGAAACACATCTCTTTGTTCTTCGGTGACAAACGCGGCCATTTGACATTTTGCCTGCGGGGCTGTTTAGGTTTACGGTTCAGATATTCTCCGATAGTGGCAACGCAGACCTTGGCACTGTGTGTGTTCATTCATTCACGACTCCTCTAATTCAGCACTTTCATAGTGCTAGGATGAGAGGGTCTGCCCTTAAATCCTTTTATGGAGATGCATTGGCTTTTTTCACGTTTTGCTATTAATTCAATTAGCACGCATTTCTCCTGTGAATATTCCTCAGTATACAAACCTAACCATATGGGTGCCATAGTCTCCTCTACCCCTCTCAAAAATTCTGTAGTTGCAGCTCCTCCTGGAATTATAATGGTATTTGCTGCCCCTTACTGGTGGGCCGGCAATGAGGCTAGCTTACCTTGCCTTGGCTGGCAATGCCTTGGAATGCTGAGTGGAGCAGCCAATCAGCTTCTTCAGACTGCAGTCCATAGGGCAGCTGAAGGACACCTCTGGCACGCCCCTTGAGAGCAAGCATTTCACTCGTACCACTGACAACAAGCAAAGAGGACATATTGGATGGACCACGAGAAGGAGAGAAATGGCAGTGAAGATGAAAGGGCGACAACATGGGCACATTTGTATTTATTTTTTACCATGTAAACAGTGTCACTGAATATTCAACTTCAAAGTGCAAGATTACAAACAATAGTAAAATATAACATGAGATGCAGTAACATAGCATTAAATACACCACCACGTAACATTAAGTCCAGCTCAAGGTACCAGCAAATGCATGTGCTAATTGCAATTTTATTCTTTGGTCAGGCCTTACTGTCTCTTTCCATCGAGGCAACTGTGGGAGGAACCTCCAAGCTCGAGATGGTGGAATGGAAGAACAAGCATTGGCATAGCCAATAGGTCTCACCTTTGTGACCTTATACGTGTTTAGCCATGCAACAGTTGATGTTGTTGCACCAAGGATATTGTGCTGCATAACTAAATACTGATAAGGTCCCAAAAGCGAGACCTACTGGCTATGCCAATGCTTGTCTATTTTGTGTCCTAGATACTGGAATTCCTGTTTACAAAATTGTAATTTTACTGGTGACACTTTGTGTCCTCCTTCTGCTAAATGGTTCAGTAAGGTAATGGTATATGTCACACATGCCTCTTGTGTCTTTGATGCCACCAGTAGGTCATCAATATACTGAACCAGAACTGAATTTCCTGGCATGACTAAAGTCTCCAAACATCTTTTCAGGATCTGATTAAAAATTGAAGGACTCTCTGTGTACCCTTGAGGAACTCGGCACCATGCCAAAACACGGTCTCTGAACTGGAATGCAAACAAATACTGGCTTTCCAGATGTAAAGGAATCGAGAAAAATGCTTGGGACAGATCAATCACTGTGTACCATTCAGAATCACATGGGATTTGGTAATGGATTACTGCTGGATTCGGCACTACTGGACAACAGGGTACTACAATTTTATTAATTTTTCTTAAATCCTGCACTATTCTATATTTTCCACTGGGCTTTTTAATTCCTATTACAAGGACTACTCATTATTTCTTTCAGAATTCCCCGTTCAACCATTTGGTCAATCACAGGAGTGACTCCTGCAATTACTTCCGGACTCATTTTGTACTGAGGAGTGTTTGGATATATGGCACCCTCTTTCACCGTAATCTGAATCGGATCTACATTTGACATTAGGCCAATCTCCTTTCCTGTAAAATCCCATACATCCATCCTTACTGCACTTTTTAATTCTTCAGGCAAACTCTCTTCTGTGAGAAGTGAAAACAACTCATCCACTTCTGTCCCTTGCTTCGCTAACATCATCTTGAATTCGACATCCTCATCAGGTGTCTGAAACGCAATACCATCTGGCGTACAATAGATGGTACAATTAATTTTACACAATAAATCCTTTCCCAAGAGATTTACTGGACTCGAGTCACATAACACGAAACGATGCATGTCTCTGAAACTTCCAATATGAACTTCTATCGGATTTGTGACTGGCATTCTAATATGCTTGTTTGAGACTCCTACAACTTGGATAGTTTCTCCTGAGAGGGGTAGGTTCGGAATTTCTGCTGCTCTCACAGTAGAACGGGTAGCATCAGTGTCCACCAGGAATGTAATATCAACCGGCCAATCAGAGCTTACTTCACGTTCGCCGCCTGACCAATGCCAGCGTGACATTTTTGTGACGTCAGTATTACTCCTTCTACTGACCCTCCCTTTACAAAATAATACGGCGATGTATTTCTAAGTTTTATTAATCAAAATTCTTGTTAGTAAAAACACAAAACAATGCTACCTTGTCTGTTCCTCTAAATAAAGAGATAGTTCTTCACTTCATGACGAGAAATTCTTTCACTTCCAGTAAAACAACGTACAGCGTTATTTTACACCCAAACAAGCTACAGGTGGACT
Source organism: Calotriton arnoldi (assembly GCA_963921515.1). NCBI lineage: Eukaryota > Metazoa > Chordata > Amphibia > Caudata > Salamandridae > Calotriton > Calotriton arnoldi. The sequence continues at coordinate 850,560 of CAWUFW010006224.1, read as the reverse complement.
TGGTACTCCTCTAGGGATAAGGCCAAAGTTTCGCAAGAGGACTCTTTGCAATTTTCAGACACTCTTCTCATATACGAAATGTTCCCTAATTATAACACCTACAGCCTTCCACCGTACAGTATAATAACAACAGACAAAGTACTTCTGCAGTGTGATATCTTATCCACACTCTTCTTCAGGCTAAATTTCCATCCCGGGATTCCTCAGGTACCTCTGCACCTGTACTTCTAGACAACATAGAACAGGACACTAACTTTTCTTGTTAAGAACATATACTCAATAATCAATAATTATTACCAAACTAATCAATAATTAAACCTTCCTCTGCTACCAGAAAACCTGATCCAGCGCTACACTTTATCAGGGATCGATACTCATCAATATTTCATACAAATGGCCCATACACATTCACCCAACTCACAAATCCCTGTTGCGCTGGATGATCAAGTTTGAATGTCATGAAAAATTATTTCCTTCACAGATTCACGTTTAACAATTCTAAATACATAACTAGACCTATATAGTTGATGGTAATAATAGAACTTAACTAACTATCTAACCAACTAAATAATCACAGACTCTTGGTAAGATTAATAAAGTTTATCTCAGATAAATGTAATTGATTAATGCTCATCGCATACAGGTTGCAATGCAAACAATGAATCCCACAAAAGGAGAGAAAATCAATTATCAATTTGCAAACAGTGTCATACTCACTATCCATGAACGATATGCATATGAAGGAGTGGATAGATGAAGAGACATAAGATTCAGCAAAATAATGCGAAACAATATAATACTTATGACGGAGTGGACAGAAGAAGAGACATAAGTTTCAGCAAAATAATGCGAAACAATATAATACTTATGACGGAGTGGATAGATGAAGAGACATAAGTTTCAGAGACAAATTACATTTGCAAATAATTATGCAAATTACAAGTCAGACGATAATACAAACCCAAAGATTAATGAAATACCACCCCCCTGGCAGGGGGCAGGAATGGCACAGGACAAGGACAGGAACAGCTAGGCCTCTCTGCAAACCGACGGACAGCGACGCATCTCCCCTCTCAATCTACTACCGCTGCAGCTCTAACCACACCCCCAAAGGCACCCCAGTTATACCCTAAAACCTACATGTCCAACCCACATCAATTGAAACATTACACAGAATTCGAACGCTCATTGGATGCTTGGGGATGTGGTATATCACACCACTGTGATTTCATTCAAAATTCTTCATACCCATTGTTCTACCCCCTTTCCCATTACATATTGGTTGACCAATCTATACAATTTTGTTCTTGCTACATTTTATTAATTTCGCACAAATTTCTCAGCCACGTCTGTGGAAGAAGTCTTGAATCCCACGGCCAGTCTCATCTTTTGGCACACAAACAATGTTCTCTGAGCTGATCAACCTTAAACTTATATTCATCATCCGCAGCGCTCAGCACTTCTGTCGGTTTTGTCAGGTCATTCTTGCTCATTTTTCAGCCCCTCATTTATCCGGTTAATTTAAGAAAATACAGGCCCATTCGGCTCACTATGACGAAATAAACACATACATTCACTAATTACATGGAAATGCATCTTTCACTGTTTACCACCCACCTTTACACTATTCCCTGTTAATATTTTCTTAGCATAAGCTTCATGCAAAATGGCATTATTTATTATTGTTTCTAAAGCAAGATGCACTTCCACTTGTCTAGTGGTGGGTACAGGCAGAGTGACCTTGAATAGTAGATAATGTGGGCCTGGCCTCAGAATCGAAACTTACTCCTTTGTAATTTACTGTCCAGCTGCATCTCTCTGGAAAATTCCATGGTGGGCATGCTTTCATTGGTTTCGAAGTGTACATAATGTATCGTTATGCTTGCTGTTGCCCTCTGCAGCACTCCTAAGCGACTGGGCAGATTGGGCTCCGCTCTGAGTGTATTTGAATAAACAGATATTGGTTTGTATTCTCTACTGTCTGACCGACTCTTCATTTTAGTGGAAGGCCGAGAGGTGGTCATTAGTGACCCGAGTGACCCGAATCGGACCACTTCCTTCAGTTAGCACCCGAACAGGGACTCCGCGGACGGGGGGGGGGAGGTCAAGGCTATTGTCGGGTTGGACGGACGGATCAGGGATCCCTGCACAAAGAGTGGTACTAGCAGCTGCCCCTTTTGTCCTGCCGGATGGTGCCTCGCCCGGTGGTCATCCCGACTAGAGTCCTGAACTGCGAAACCCTTGGATCTGACCGTTTGGTCTGAAGAGTCGGCAGTGGAGAATTAATTCGCTTTGACCTGCATATATCAGGTGAGTTTGTTTTGGTTCTTTGTGGATATGGTACCATTGTGGTTTGTATTTGGTACGGTCTAAGGACCGTCTTTGGACAAGAGTATTTGCACTTGTTTTGCCAGGCATAAAATAGTGAATGTTTTGAAAATGCCTAGCGTTAGCAAATTGATTTCTTTGTGCTGCCGCTGTTGTTCTACAGATGCTCGATTGGAAGAAGCTCAGCCGGCGCCTCCAGAAGGCACTCCCAATTTTGATATGTATGTGAAGCATGGTCTTGGCCCTATTATGTTTAGTACATTATGGCACAAATATACGAGGGACAATGCCAAGTTGCAGTGGCCGTTGGCGGGCACGTTTGATGAACAAAAGATTGAGTATTTACAAGAACAGTTGTTTAAGAAATGATGTAGGCAGTCTATGTTTGATTCTCTCAGAACATGGCAGAAAGTAGCTAGACAGAGGCGATTGAAGGCAGAAAAAGAGGCCCGGAAGGTGAAAATGCAGACATTGACTCAGAAAGCTGTAGCATATGATATAGGGAAAAACAGGAAAAGGGTGATGAATGTGAAGATAGAAGGTTTCGATTAAAAATTGATAAATCGTATGTGGCTCAGGAAGAAGATGATACTTTTGTGGAAGAATTGTTGAATGCCTGACCCCCGCCTCCATATGCCCTGCAAAGAATATATCCCACTGTTCCGGTACCCTCACAGCCATCCGTTACAGTTGCGTCCACTGTCTCTGTCCTGGTGTCTACCGCTGTTATGTCAATGGCTGTGGCTTCAGCTCCTCCTCCTCTTTCTTCTGTTTCTTTGCCGTCCGTTGCCCCTGTGACTGTTAGTACTCCTGCCGTACCTATTGTCTCAGCGTCCCTTTTGCCAGCTCTTTGCCATGCGATCCAACCTCCAGCGACGATAGTGCCTGTTCCTTCTGTTGCTTCTCCCACTGTGGTTTTTCATCCTCCGACATTAGTAAGTAGTGGGACACCGGTGCGTGGATTTGAGGATAGGGATTGGACAAAATTTAAGGGACCATTAGTGCGATCTTATGTGGGAGATGAAGAGAAACAGGTAATAGCCAATCAGGCTGCACAGTGGGCCCGTAATCCTATTTATAGTGTAGAGGATGTCTGGGCGACTATGAGAGATTTTGAGCCTTTTATACAGCAGCATACCCTCAAACACATGTCTGCTACTTTGATCGGTCTTTGGCAACAGTACTTTGAAGCGGAAGCACATCAAATTTTATATGACATTAGAGATCGAGTGTATATTATTGAACTGGGGCCAGAACAAGTCTGTGCAAATGTAACATCAATAATAGCTTATAGGGGGAAGACTGCATGAGAAAAGTCCCAGGTCGGTGTCTCAGTTTCCGATGAGAGAGGTTCATCCTATATATTTACCCAGAGATACCAGAGTTAACGGATGGGCGAGGTAATGTTACTCGAGCGCCAGTGGCTGCCCGGTTTCAGGAACAATGGGTTTACACTCCATGGAAAAGAAGTGAGGTTTTATCCCTTAAGACTTATTTGCCTGACCCTAGAAAAAATCCTACTGCATATTATAAAGAATTGACTGAAGCTGCCTCTTCCACTGTAATGACTTTGCTGATATTGAAATGTTTTTTGGTCTTCTTGTTCCGGTTGATATTTGGGACAGGTCGATACCCAAGACCATGTTCTTGAGTTGGGGGGTACTTGGGATCAAATTAAAGCATGGGACCAGGAAAGAAAGCCTGGTGATAAGCCCTGAGCAAAAATGTTAGCATTGCCAGGCCGCATTATTACGTATATGCATTTTCTTATTTCGCTGAGAAAGGTAGACTGGGATAAATTGTCACCTTGTCGACAAAAGAAAGATGAGAGTGTGTCTGATTTCTTCACCTGATTTGAAGGTACATTTTTGGACTACAGTGGGCAGGATTTGTCTATTGATGGAGGTGTTTGGTTGTTTGTTAATAGACTTGTCTCTAATTTGCTTCCTGAAATTGAGACTCGATTGTAGGCTTCTGAAAGTACTTGGTCTCCCTCTTCCCCCTCTGTTATTTTGAATATGGCACAGTACTATGAGCATAGGGATAATGAGGAAAATGAGAGGACAGAGAAGAGGCATAAGGATTTAAAGACAAAGGTGTTGTTACAGCAGGCTTTTAGAGGAAATGGGAGAGGACGTGGTGGTCCTGCCCGACAGCTTCCACGCACTAGCAGGCAGCCAACAACTACGCCTTTGGGTCCGAATCAGTGTGCGTATTGTAAAGCGGAGGGACATTAGCGTAGCGAGTGCCCTGTGCTTCTACAGAAGGTAGTGGTCCCGAGAGGACGAGGTTCTCGTGGACAGGTTTGTGGAGCTGGTGGGTCAGATAGGGCTCAGGATGCTGTGGCCTCACAGGGTCTTTCTGATAATAATTACTTTGATGACCCCCGTGAAGGACAATACTATCATGATGATTATGATGTGGAGGAAGTGACAGGAATGTCTTACAGCTAGGACAGCCAGGGACAGAGTGGGGGACCAAGTCCGATACCTATAGACCAGTGTGGTCCTTATGTAACAGCGGAACTGCAAGGTTCGACTAACGAATTTTTGGTGGACACAGGTGCGACAAAAAGTTCTGTTTCTCGAAATATGGTCCCTGGGGCGCCTCTGTCTGGCCATAATAATGTTTCGGTAGGTTTTTCTGGTGTACCGGTTGTAAGCCCCATTTCAAGACCCCTTGCGTTGACCTTTGGTTCTTTCACTGTGGATTTGCCATTCTTGTTGACATCCAACTGTGGTGAAAATTTGATGGGTCTGGATTTGTTGAAGAAACTGCATGCTACTATTTATTGTTCCCCGGCAGGTGTTTATATGACAATGGGACCAGATGTAGTTCGTGCTAAACAGTGTTTGTCCAAAGATGCACCTCTTCCTGTTGAATTTGCTGTTGTGCCACCCACTTTGTGGGTGACAGGTGATACAGATGTGGGACTACTACAGATACCTCGAGTCTTGATACAGGTTAAGGATGGTGCTATTTTACCCCGTATCACTCAGTATAAAATACCACAGGCAGGAGAGCGAGCCCTATTGCAAATTATTCAGGATTTGATTAAGAAGGGAGTGGTTGAAGAGACGACTGCTAATGTTTGTAATAGCCCTAGCCTTCCAATTCTTAAACGGACACCCTCAGGTTCCCTTGATGAACATGAGGATGTTTACTGTTTCGTGATTGATTTGCGCGAAGTTAATAAAATAGTGGTTCCCCAGTTTCCAGTGGTCCCTGACATCACTACTCTTTTGACAATGATTCCTTCTACTGCTAAATTTTTCTCTGTCATTGACTTGAAAAATGCATTCTTCAGTATTCCTATTCATCCAGATAGAAGGTACTTGTTTGGGTTTACACTAGCTGGTAGAAGCTTTAGATTCTGTCGAGATCCTCAGGGCTATACTGAGAGTCCCAGTATTTATAGTCAAGCTATAAAGTCCCAATTGGATTCCCTTTCGCTTCCCTCAGGTAATGTATTGGTGCAGTATGTTGATGACTTGCTCATCACTTCTGATACAGAACAAGGTTGCAAAGACAGTACAGTTAAATTGTTGTTGCATTTGGCCCAACATGAACATAAGGTGTCTCTTTCTAAATTTCAATATTGTCGACAGGAGGTCACCTATTTAGGAGATTGACCCCGGAGCACATCAGTACCATTGTTAAAATGCCTGTTCCACAAAGTCAGAAAGATGTGCGTGCTTTTATAGGTATCACTTCCTACTGTCTGCAGTGGATACTTAACTACTCATTACTAATCAAACCCTTGCTTGCACTAACCACTAAAGACGTGCATGAGCCCCTGCCTTGGATGCCTGAATGTCAGCATTGTTTTGAGCAATTGAAAACTGCTCTTGTTCAGCTCCAGTACTTGGCACCCCCGACTATAACAAACCGTTTTTGTTGTTCGTCCATGAGATGGCTGGTTGTGCGCTTTCTGTTTTAACACAAAAATTTGGAGAAAAGCAACAGCCGTGTGCTTATTTCTCTGCTGTTCTTGACCCTCTTGCACGAGCCCTCCCGAGCTGTCTAAGAGCGGTCGTGGCTTTGGCCGTCTCGATAAGAAAATCGGCTGGACTCGTACTTGATACTGATCTCACAGTCATGGTACCCCATGCTGTGGATACACTTTTGAATAAGACTAAGACACAGCACCTCACCAGTGCACGTCTGACTGGTTATGAATTAAAATTGTTCGCTAAACACATCACAATCAAAAGATGTGCCACTTTGAATCCAGCCACGTTACTGCCCCTCCCTTCTGAGAATGATGAGATTGATAAACATGACTATATCTTCTGGACGGAAGAAGAGACGAAAGGACGGGTAGACTTGACTGATGTTCCCTTATCAGACCCACAAGGGGGACTATATGTTGATGGCTCTTGTTTTAAATTACCAGATGGCACTACAACTGCTGCGAATGCTATCACCACAATGCGTACAGTAGTTGAGACATCACGAGTTCCCTATGAATCAGCCCAAGCTGCTGAGCTTGTTGCCTTAATACAAGCTTGTGAATTGAGTGAGGGACTGGTTGTCAATATTTAAACTGACAGCCAGTATGCTTTTGGAGTTGCACATAACTTTGGGCGACTCTGGGCTGAGAGAGGGTTTCATACTTTGCATGGCACCAAAATTCAGCATGGACACCTTATATTGAGGCTTTTGTCTGCTTTGAAACTACGAAATTGGCTATAGTAAAGTGTAATGCCCACCGGAAATTCACTGAGGATGTAGATAGGGGAAATGCTTTTGCAGATCAGACAGCTAAGGAAACAGCCCGAACTAAAATGAAAATAATGTTCGCAGTAGGTCCCGCTAGGTGGGTGCCTGAAGTTACCATGTTTGAGGATACACTTGAGAATGTGAAAGAGATACAAAGTGAAGCCACAATGGAGGAATTATCAGTGTGGCAGAAAAGTACCGCATAATTGAACGATGAGGGATGTTGGATTGATAAGTCAGGGGAGCAGAGATGGATGTTGCCAGATGCATATGTTCTCCCTGTAGTTATGATGGCTCATGGCCCAGCCCATATTAGTAAGGGTATTTGCAAGTTGTTAGACCCTGTATGGCAGAATGATAATATTTCGAAAACAGCTGCACATTTAGTGAAGTACTGCATGGTGTGCATGATGCACAATCCGGGAAAAGGTACCCCTACACCACCTGGCAATTTCGCACCATCCACTTTTCCTGTTGAGATCCTCCAGATGGATTATATAGAACTAGACCGATGCAATCATTTGAAGTATGTTTTGGTGGTTTTCTGTGCTTTCAGTAAATGGGTTGAGGCTTATCCCACTAAAGACAATACAGCCATTACGACTGCAAAGGTACTCCTGAAGGAGTTCTTTCCTCGTTTTGGCTTGCCCCGTTTGATTTGGAGTGATAACGGAAGTCATTTGAATGCCAGGTGATTCAGTTAATTTGTGATGGTTTGCATATAAGGCAGAAGTTTCTTGCTGCCAATCACCCACAGTCAGCAGGTTTGGTTGAGAAGTATAATGGTACTCTCAAACTGAAAGTGGCAAAGATTCAGGAGGTGCCAGGGTTACAGTGGCCAGATGCTTTACCATTGGCTCTTTTGTCGACAAGAACAACAGCACATTCTAGGACAGGATTGTCACCGTACGAGGTCGTGTTTGGAAGCCCGGCAAATGTCTGGGGTGTCCTGCGCCCTCGGCGGTTTTCAGATATTGAGTATCCGTTGTTGATCGACTACCTTTGCCAGTGAACTGAAAATTTGCGTTCTATTCACCAACAGGTCCGGGAAGACCCGCCAGCTACACCAGAGGGGCCTGGACACGACATTCAGCCTGGTGATTTTGTGCTCGTCAGACATTTCCAGCGGAAGAAGAGTTTGGAGCCGCAGTGAAAGGGACCGGAGCAGGTCCTCCTGGCTACTCACACAGCTGTCAAGGTCGCTGGCCGAAAGAACTGGGTGCATGTGACTCATTGTCACAGGATACCTCTACCTCTGCCCTATGATCAATGGGTGAGGGATGGATTAGGGGACTCCGAGTGTGAGACGGTGCTTCAATTTGTCCCCTTCAGTGACGCCAGGCTGACCTGGACCAAAACGGATGAGGAAAATGATGAAGTGCTGAATGCGGCAGTACCTCTGGAAATACGGGCTTTCCAGGAGAACCTTTTTATTGATCCCTCTGTGTCTGGAGTTACTAGGTATAATCTGTGTCCTCGGCTGAGGAACGGTGCACCAAAGGAGAGGTCAGATTAGTCAGGGATGGACTGTGCAAGTTAGGGTGTACTTTGCTATAGTACCAATGGAGTTAGTTTAGGGTGATGTGAGATTTGTGCACTATTTGAACATTGGACAGGATAGATCGAAAGTATCCCCTTGGGGGTACATTATCCTGGTCGACATGAGAACCGGAGCTTAGGACAGAGCAAGCGCCACCGTCGGTGCTCAAGAGCACCAACGTTTTGATGGACAATAGGAGCCTATACCAGTGAGGCTCTGACGGACACTGGGAACTTGTACATTCTTCTTGCTGGCATTTTGCCCCCTTGCTTTATCATTTGCTATGCACCCCTTTGGCATAATGCCTGCTGATGGAGAGCAGCCAGTGATTCCCCTTGCTCATACACGCATATTTTGGTCTATCAAGAAAAAGATATTATGTGCTATTCTTGTGCTATTACTGCTATTGATTCTGGGTAGGGTGTCCTGGGTTTTGGAATGTGACCAGAATGCATCGTAATGTATTAACCATAAGGTTGTTTCTCAAGTTCGCACGAAAAGGACAGCCCAGAGTAATGTGTTTCTAGACACACATAAAAGGTTTTTTGGAGAAGGTACTGCTTGCTACCCTACTGAGTCTGTTACTAGCTTATGGACTGCATATCCATTGTCACTTGTTAATTACACTTATACACGGCCCCCTGATTTCATAGAAGTAAAAGAAGTATTTGGGTTTGGTTATCCAGGCCCATGTCTATATCATCGAAAGCCATGAGGCATAGGTTATCCAGGATGTAACAACAATACTTATTGCGATAATTTCTATATGGAGAAACAGAATGTAACACTTGCGGGTTGGCATTACAAAGAATTGACAGTTCCCCGAGAGGCTGGTTATTACCCTGCATGTTGCCCAATTGTTAATTTTACTGACCTCATTCTGTATGCTAACTGCTCAGGGATAATTCTGCATAAGGGCACGTATTCTATGGTAGATCCAAAGGACCCTCGTACTGTTTGATGGAATTCCAGGTATGCTGCTGTAGATTATGATAGGCCTATTAATGCACACCCAGGGTTTTACTTTTTATCTAATGGAACTTATTCCAAAATGCAAAATGGTACAAATGATGTGGCCCTTGGGATGGTGTTGCCTCTAGGTGTGCCTTGTAAACATGTGAAGCCCTAAAGGTCAGATGGGTTAAAAGAACACTGACAAAGGAATTTTGCGAAGGGGTGACAGACCTTGAAGTCAATAATTATAGTAATGGTATCACTTTTGGGTATATTCTCTCCTCCATTATTACCTTTGGTGGTACTGCTATGGCCAGGGGCAAAAAAGCTAGAGAATATTTTGGATGTAAGCTGCAGATACTGTCTAACTCCACAGTAGTGGCTCTGCGTGACATCACCACCCAATTGGGAAGTATGCAGATATATTCTGAGCAAACTAGATATGCTGTTGATTTCATCCTAGCTAAGAGCGGTGGTATGTGCGCGGTAGTAGGAGACCAGTGTGTAGTCGGGATCACTAATATGGAAAAGAACATTACCCAACACATTTTAGACATCCTAGAAAATGTTAAAGGAATGGAGAGTGGGAACTGGAGTTGGTCATTTTTTGGTGGATGGGGTTGGATCCTTGAAAAAGTGATTTATTTCATTGTGATTCTGATTTCTTGCTGTGTCTTGGTCCAGTGTCTTCCCTTATGCTGCTCTTATTGGACCACCCTTCTCGCCCCTAAGAGAATATCGATTCATGATACTAATGCAACAATTATGATTCAAAAGGAAGTAGAAGGCCTCATGCAAATAGATGAGGGTATTTTTGAGACTTCTTCCCTCCTTACTGTTTCCCTTCCTGAAACTTAAAGCATGGAGTGCTCCTAAAACAATTTGTTCATGATTTATTGCATTATATGTCTTTTGCTCTTATATAAAATGTTTAGCTCATGCTAAAAAGAGGGTCTGTTGGAATAAAAAAAAATGATGCTTTCGCATTGTTTTACGTAAGTTAGCATTTGCGGTGACATTTTATATATGGGTGCTATTTTGTATCATTATCGAAACCAATCCTTTGCCATTTCCGAGAAACAGCCTTCTCTAGGTTATGTTTCTTCGGAGCTGAGTTTTGCTACACTAATGAATGCACTGTTCTTATTAGCGCATACCTTTCCTTAGCTGTAAGCCTTCTCCCACTTGTCTAGTGGTGGGTACAGGCAGAGTGACCTTGAATAGTAGATAATGTGTGCCCGGCCTCAGAATCGAAACTTACTCCTTTGTAATTTACTGTCCAGATGCATCTCTCTGGAAAATTCCATGGTGGGCGTGCTTTCATTGGTTTCGAAGTGTACATAATTATCGTTATGCTTGCTGATTCCAGTCCCTCTGCAGCACTCCTAAGCGACAGGGCAGATTGGGCTCCGCTCTGAGTGTATTTGAATAAACAGATATTGGTTTGTATTCTCTACTGTCTGACCGACTCTTCAATTTAGTGGAAGGCTGAGAGGTGGTCATTAGTGACCCGAGTGACCCGAATCGGGCCACTTCCTTCAAGCCAGAAACTAAATTAGACTGAACAAGCTTTCATTCTCTAATCTCGTTCACATCAAGAAAAGTCAGGTAGCAACTCCCTATCAACTGGGGTGACAAGCCATCCACTTTCAAATGGATGAATCCCACTCACTGAGAAAAACGTTCTCATGATGCTAAAATGGTTGCAAGAAGGGTTAGTTCAGAGGCCCTTAGTTGCCGTTCCTTTGAAATTCGTTGATTCCATCAGGTTGCCTCTTGAAGCCTTGCAAGTGGTCTATTTTATTATTTTTGCATGTCCAAAAGTGTCTTATGGGTACTTTGTTGCGTGCCTCTCTGTGTATCCTGTGTGCTTTCGTACAGGACATACTTCCACCCTGTCTTGCACCCATATTGGCTCCCATATCCTTTCTGAAAGCCTGTTGGTATGACGCCTGCAATCACAGTGCTGTTTTCTTCTTCACCCAGAACAGTTTATAGCACATCATCTTCCACCTCTGTGCACCAAGATTAGTAAGTCCGTTTTTATATAGCGCAGCTACTCACCCTTACGGGTCTCAAGGCGCTGGGGGCCGGAGTGGAAATTAAGTGAGCTATTGCCCAGAGTCACATGGTGCTGAGCTGAGCTGCCGCCGGAGCCGGGGATCGAACCGTGAACCCTGTGCTCCGAAGTCAGCTGCCCTGGCCGCTTAGCAATCCTATTCATTCCAGCCACTAGCTAAGAGAACCTTCAGTCTTGAGCATTACTTCATAAACACTAGCTATGAGCTCCCCTGTCTTAGTACCAGAACCAGTACCATGGGGACACTGGCTCCAGTGGTAGCAGTTGTGTGTGCCGAGGTGCCCTAACTCCATGGTCCTCCATGATCTCCTTGTTGGTGATTGTTGATTGAATAGCTATTTCTAGGACATCCACCACTTGCCATGAAGAATGCCTTTTTTGCACAGTATTCATCTTTACAGAATCTCAGGCTTTGCATTTCATCGTACAGTGACAGGGGCAGGTGATGGTTTTATGGGTTTGTCCTGTTCTATCTGTGGTATTTTAGCCTGTTGAGTTTTACAGCATAACTATATACTTACCTTTATCAGACTGGAGATCCTGCACATTGCTGTCTCTAGGTACTTTCTTTCTTATCTCTATTATTCCTAAGTGAACTTAGGTTGCTTGCCTCATACGGGTCCATTACAATTAAAAAATGGAGTGCAAACCATTTGTTACACTACTATTTAAAATGTTATTTTTCTTTAATATCTTTATGCTCATTTGATAAGGGTCTGCATATTGGTTCCTAAGAAATACCAGAATTAAAAATTAGTGTTTGACAAATTCATCCTGATAAAAACGGTTATAGTAATTGCATCAATTTGACTATTTTTATGTTTTTTATTATGCATAATGACAGCCCATAGCCTACTAATTTTACTTCATGGGCTAAAACTATTTTTATTTCTGGCATTAACCAGGACCCTGAAAAGGGAGTTTGTAGTCTTCTGAAGAAAAACACTTCTCTGGACAAACCTGAAATTCAGTTTGACGCCGCGGAACTGCCAGTCACATACTTTGCGCAGTCGGTCCCCTTGAAGCTCTGGAGCAAAAGTTTTGAAAAGTGTGAAAACGTATTTTGGTGCACAAACAGCCCCAGAAGCGCACTCCTGAGGCCCCTAAGCAAAGGGCAGCAGCAAGTCCAGTCCAGGTCCAGTTTACACTGATCAGCTGGAATTCTTCACAGAAATGTCTCCTTCCGCAAACATGCTTTGATTCTGCTGTTGCTGGGCTCTTAGAGTCCAGGACATACATGATAAAGACTCTTCAAAATTCAAACCAGTGCATTTGTTTATAATGCCACCCTTGCAACACATTTCAGTTCAGTATATTAAATTATACCATTGCATTGAGTGGCAATTGTTAGAAGCGATAGATTCTAATCATGAACTTAGACACATTCAGGCCCCCATCACCACTTCCCTCATAATAATGCTATTAGTGAACCAAGAGGAAAGGCAGCTGCCTTTTTCCCCTAAACATGGCCTAGAGTGTTACTATAAATGGAGGAACATTATAGGCTTTTGCTTTTGTTCAGTGCACAGGCCAAACTGATGTAGTTTAAGGTGCTCTCATGTGATGATGAAGGAAAAGAAGGCAATGTGAAAAAAGTAATTGCCTAGGATTACCCAATGTGGTAGTGGAAGCAGGGATTGAGGCAGGTTTTCTGTTTTCACATTGTGAAATTCAGTCACTACAGGCTATCTCTTTCTCTCTCCTGTTTTAGATAAAAGCCTAATTTTTGTGTTTAATTCTTTGAGGCACTAAATATGTGCACTGTGTTAAACCCATCAGGGCCATGTTTATTTCACAAGGATTAGTGGTAGTAGTGTTTGAGGAGGGTGTTCTTATAATGCAAAAGCTAGAATGAAAACCAGAGCACCCACCCTTGGTAAATGGATTGAGACCACTTGCTCCACATAACTAAAAGTCTACATTCATTGTCATCCATTCTTGAATTCATTCTTCACCCACTCCTCATCATTCAGCTATTCTTCCAGCGAGCCATTCAGACCTATCTCCAGACTCCATTCAGTCATCCAAAGATTAGGCAAGTTTGTATAATGAAACATTGTTGGAAAATACACCATATAGCCAATCTGTTTCAAAATTTTCTTTGGAAGGAGAACCCCTACAATCCCCCCCACCCCCACACCTTTGCCTGCTCATTCGATATGCTCACTACATGCTGCATGTGGGCTGGTGAATCCAAATTTGCCAGGGCTGCTATTCAGTTCCCAGCTAGCCTCCTCCCATGGCAGGTAGTACACAGCAAGTGCAATTTTACCAACTGTTTTCTCAATAGGTCTTCTTGGTTCTGGCTGTGAAACACAACACACTTTATGCTCTCTACTGGCATTCTTAGGAACTACATAATAGAGTTTTGCCTTAATGCATTGCAGTCCAAACTCGTCATTAAAAGAAAATAATTGCAAACAGAAACTGAAATATGAAGAATATATCAGTGAAATCATAGGATTCTAGTAATCGTTATCAGGTGGGCAATCTTTCCAAAACCCAAGCAAACATTTTTAAAGTGTTACCATGTTAGCAGCATTTTAACACATTTCTTGGGGCACTCCATCGAAGGACACCCCGGAAACGTCAGCTCGTTTTTATTGCCAAAACTGTCCTAAGGTTATTTAAGACCAAACTGCCTTTTTCCCTCCCCAGCCAAAGTGTGCAGCAGGAATCAAAGCAGCAAAAGGGAACGTTCCGAGCTATTACTGTAACAGTCCAATTACAATGCCTATCAAACTGAACTTCACAGGTTACAGCTCCTAATTGCCTGACAAAAATTGACACTTCAGTTGCAACAGCATAATATAATCAGAGTCCAAATTAAATTTGATCGTGGGCAGAAAACGATGCTATCTTTCGGCGGCGTAGAAACAGGAGATCAACTAGCATGATATCAGGGATCAGAAATGAAAATTATTCATTAAAGGCATTGGTTTTTTGATAATGGAAATGACACAGTTCAGACGGCTCCGTAAAAACACCATTAATTAAAAGATGATAAGCCTAACAAGGCATAGAAACCAATGGAACCTTTTTTTCAGAGCTTGTTAGGGTGAAGGATGACAATGCTTTAAGAGCAGAAGTTTATGCACTTTTGCGAAAAAGTATTCAGCTGATTCAAGTTTAGAGTTTCTGGCATCGTGAAGAATCTTTCTCTAGGGTGCCATGCAGCAGGGACATAAAACGTGTGTAATATGGAAAAGGCCATAATATGGAATAGTAATATGCATTACTATTACTTGCTATAAAAGAGAAGGGCCTGATTCATAAAACATTAGCCCTGGGATTTGGCAGGCTCAAAGAAAAAAGAAATGCAGATCATAGGTTTTTTTAGCACTACACTGAAATAACAGTACATGCTTTTGCACTGATAGAAACAGTGGAAAGGTACAGCTGCTACTGAAGGTTTGTGCCTTAAAGGTATAAAATCAGAGCTCGTGTCTTAGACGTGCAACATACTTTCTGTTTCAGCAAGGCTTGGCTAAATCAGCAAAATGCTGATGCGTGAATCCTTGTTCAACACACCAGGATACTTGCAAAAAACATTTGAGAAATGCACCCATTTTAGTACCCAAGAGTCGACTAGGGGATCCTGAACTTCTTCACTTGCTTTAAAGCTCTGTTGGGGAAAGGAGATACTGCCAGGACAAATTAGTAGGGGTGGGCAAAACTCACAGAGTTTCACTCTGCGGTATCCTGCGGAGTTACATATAAACTCGGTGAGATTCTGCGGAGTTCCGCGAGCAGGCAGAATCAGCATGTCATGCAGATTTGTAGCGGTGGGAGCTTGTTCTGTGCTGCAAAATCAGTGCAAGCTGCACCACATGGCGCACCAGAAGGCACTGCTTCTTTGCTGCCACTTGAGCAGATTTTCTACTTGAGCGGCAACATTATCACCGCGAGCGGCAGCTTTCTCACCGTGAATGGTTGTGACACCCTGTGACTGCCTGCATTGAGAAAATCTCGCCAGGTGCCGTCCTAGTGCCTGAAAATCACGCTCAGGGATACCAATTCATGCTAACGTTGGCGAGCTGCGTGTGAGAAAAAAGTTTGCTACACAATGGTTGGCCGAGTTTTTCCGGAACTCCGTGTTACAAGCGTAACTCGGAGTCGGCAAAACTCTGTGAACTCTGCTGGCAGAGTGGAATTTATCGCCCACCCCTATAAATTAACAGTTTTTTCATAATAGAAGTCCTAGGGGAAAAGGGATGGGATCGAACAGGCCCTCGCATGACAATGCGCCAAACTATATTCATATCTTATCTAAAGAAATTCAAAGGAGTATATAACCAAAAGGGCAGTGTGGCATATTTTAAAGCAATTGGAAATTGTTTGTCTGACCCATATTGAATACATAGCAAAAAGTCTATCTTCTGCTACGCTTACAGAATATAGGTACCAGATAGTAGTCTTTGCTACAGAGCTACAGATTTTTTTATTTGGTTTCAACAACTCGTAGCAATGCTAGACGTACACTTTTTCAAGCATCAAATATGTTTTTACTTCTTATTAAGATTTTAACTTCTGATTCATTTAACAATAACACAAATTCCAAAGTAACTTATTTTAAATTGCTTTTTATGTGTGTTTTTTTAATCTATGCACTTTAAAGGTCTCGACTACACACAACCAAATTGTTTGCAATACATAAAAAATGCTTAGACTGGGCTTTGGCTCAGCCCCTTACCAATGATTGCATGGCTTTGTTGTCTATTTTACTTTTCTGCTCTTGCTTCAGTTGCTTTTCCCTATTCTAGTGTCTGTCCCACTCAGGAGCATTGCAGTCCATAGTGTTTTGATTGAAAAATGTATCCTTCCACTGCTGGCATCAAATATTACATTTGAGTTCATGTGCAGAATTTAATTTATCTCCCTCTCCCTCCTCCCCATTGCATCTTTTTTTTCCCCTCTCTCCTACCCCCACCTGGCGTCAACCTGCCCCACTTGCCTACTTGTGTATTTTGCACTCCTCCCCACACTATTGATGGTGCCCAACTTAAAATGTTTTTTCAACCATTCCAAAGCCACATTTTGTGATGGTATTTGTTATATTTTAACAAATATTGTTCAGGGATGGCTGCAATTGATGCATGCGCATCCAAAGTTGCCATCTCTGATAAGAGTTCGTTGAAATATAGCAACTGCAGTCAAGGCTGACCACTGTGGATGCGTGGGCATTAGGGAGAGGCCATATTTGCATGTATTTAACAATATTTGAAGACACCCCATTGTCAACCATAAATGCCTGTAAATTTGCAGTGGCCATTTAGGGGAAAACATTAATTAGCAAAGCAAATACGGTTTAGCCAAGCAACATATCGGCTTTCCCAATGCTTGTTTGCACTGTATTCACCATATGGAATGGGAAGTTAGAACAGTGCAAAAAAGGTGGAAAGGCAAGTTTCAATTTTTACTGCGCTCACTTGAGTCACCTGGCTTTTGGTGCATTTACAAATTATTAAAACACAATATGTGACAGTAACAAGGGAAATTGATTGCTAGTATGCACCACATTTAAAAGAAAAACAAAAAAACAGTACTCACTGAGTTCCTGTCAAGGTGTGAGTTACTCTTAAGCTGTTCCAGGTGCAACATGTGTTGTGTGAACTCTCTCCAGATTTAATCCAGAAGTGTTTTTCCAAATATCCCTGTCATACTGTCACATTGACAACTACAGCTTTACTTCACAAAACCATATTCATGAAGTTGTGTATCTACGGTTACCAATTTTCTGTCCTGATTCTGAATTCGTGGAATTTGCTTTTTCTGTCTCTAAGAACAATTTCATTCCCCCATGCTTTTCACAAGCACATCAGCCTCATCTTTTTTTTCTGGTTCCATTACGTATTTTGACACCCAACAACCTTCTGGTGCTTAATAAAAAGTTCAGAATAAAGCAGTGGATGCAGGTTGCCTGAATACTAGGACTAAGTGGGGCATTTGGGAGTGGGTGTGTAACGCGTTATTGAAAAAGTTACGTTTGACATCAAGGGTTGAAGTTTTGGGGCACCAAGCTCCACATAGATGGTTATATTTGGCAAATTTATGCACTACATGAAGGTGCACATATGTGCTTGTGTTAAAGAGTACCATGTATTTTTTGGACTTGGGAGTGTCCATCCCAGTTGCTAACTGTCCCAATGTGTCTCCATCATATTACTCTCTCAGCAGCCTACAATGATACAATCATATGACAGGTCTCATTCCGGAATTGAATTTGAGTTAAATTTGTTTTCACTGACTTCATTGCCCTTTGAGATATCAGTTTGATCAGGAAGCATTAAGAAAATATTTTAGTGCCTGCATATGAGGTGGTGATTAAATGTTTCTCCCTGTACAAAAATGATTTTAAGCAGGCATTGGAATTCTGAGTTGTGCTTTAGTTATCTCACCCTTGACATTTTGCCCCGACAGATTTCATTGGGTCAAAAATGTATTTCTCAAATTTATTGTGGGTAAAGATCTAGAATGAAGGCAGAACATGCAGAATTCAATGTGCTAATTTCTAATTCCACATGTTTCGCCCCAGTTCCAAGTGGAAAACGTGAAGTAGGAGCTATTTGGTGCACCCAGTAAATAGCTCACCCCTAGTGATAGACTCTTCTGATACAAGTGCATAGCCTCTTCATTCAAAGGTGAGTTTAGACACTCAGTAAGTCATTTTAGGTCCACTCTGTCACTAATCCTTGCACTTATACATCATTTTTTTCACCCACTGAATCATTCTTGCATTCATTCACTTATCCATCCACAATAAAACATAGACATTAACTCAGCAAGAATATGAAAGATATAGCTGCCTAAATGTGGCGGGCATATGCTTACAATAAAAGATAAAATTATATATACACGAGTGAACTTTCTTCTTACAATGGTATAGTACATAGTGTATTATTGTTTTAAAGTTTCAAAATCGCTGTATTTTTGACACAAAATGTGTTCGTCACCTTGGGTCAACAAAACAATGATACACAATACACAATACTATCTCAAGGTGGACATGCAGTAAAAATAAGTAAATATGACATAATTCTTCTGCAAATTGGAAAATTAAAACCATGTTTCACTATGCACTATGCCATCCCAAGTTGACCGCTTGGTTTACAACCAGTAGCAGTGCAGAACATGGCCCAGTGCAGATGATATGATTGCCAAGTGGGCAAGTAGCATTGTCTGGGTAGCTTCAGGATACTCTAAAAAAAAAAAAAAGGAGTAAAATGGACATTAGTGGGGATCTATTAAAAGAAAACACTAAAGGACTGACCTACCCTCTCTGGCATGAATCACATTCATTTTCTGATGGATATTCACATGCGTTCAGCCAAAATGCCATCACTCACAGGACAATAGTATACTGTTCCATAGCCCCCTGCTCTTCATGTCTGAAGCAGAATGTGAATGATACTCTGACAAGGAAAATGGCAGAACAGGGTTGATCTAAAGGTCCTCTTTGTATTCATATTTCTGTATGCATTTTTTAAAGAAATGTATTTGTTTTTAAGAGCTTCGCAGCTGACCTGTTGGTCCCACCTAACAGGGCCTAGAAAGGACTATTACATTGCAGATCTTCTACCCCCAGAGATTGTGAAAGGGGGCAAACAACACCAAACCTCGTGACTACTAAGTTAATCTGTGAGATTCCATGTAACAAAATGTCTACAGGCTTTAACATAGTGCAATAACAATGCACCATTAAAGATGTATTAACTGTAACTTCTGATTTTAATAATAAATTAATTAGGATGACAAACTTTATTGAACTTTCCACAATAAACAGATCCTGTGACATCTGACATAACTTTTCCAAATGATCCAGTCAGACCTTCTGTCTTTGAAATTGGCTTCACACCATAATCAATTCTGGCATGCTTCGTTGAGCATAAACTTTCTAACACGGCACCCATCAAACTTATAAATATGCATAAAATTGCAATTGGCAAAACAATATTCAACCCCTGTTATGGGGGGTGGGGCAAACAAGCATTCTAAAAGTGCGATCATCTACCCCCAGTGGTTGTCAGAGGGGGAAATAAACAACACAGTCATTGCCTATATTGGCAAATAGTGAGAATACATGTAACAACATACCCATCAAAGGCTTTAGCACAGTATAATAACAAGCCACTTTTAAAGTTTTATAGGCTGTAGCATATATTTTTCACAATAAGCCAAGCCTACAGCGTTTTTGATATATTTAATAACAGACAGATCAGACCTATGACATCTGACAGAACAGTTCCCTATGAAACAAAGATGCCTCTAGCCTTTATCACTGGTTTATAACAATGAGCAGGCCTACTATTCTGAGTATTATCTTTCCCACAAGCAGCCATCAGGTATACAGCATTAAAATTGTAAACATTTACAAAAGTATAGTTGGCACAACAATACCTATATCCTCCAAAGGGGGACCTCACAAGGATCATCACAATACAAGTCTTCTAGTCCAAGGGTTTGTCAGAGGATAACCAACATCAAACGGTTGCCTGCTACGATAACTTATGATAATGTTAATCTATGCAAGGAAACAAAATACATGTCTACAGGCTTTAAAACTATGTAATAACAATTTACCCATGATGGCCTATTTGATTTATCATAGGCTTTACAAAATAATTAAGTTAGATCTACTGCCTTTGTTATAATATTTCATAATAAACAGATCAGACATATGGTATCTGGCATAACTTTTCACAAAAAAAAAATAATTAGGCCCATAGCATTTACTATTAGCTTGTCACCATAACTAACTCAGGCCTACTGTAGTAAACATTAGCATTCCAGCAAGACATCAGGCATACAGTCTTAAAATTAAAAATATGTACAAAATGAATTTGTAAAACAATATACAGACCCTCCTAAGAGGGCCTATCAAGGGTTATGAACCAAGCTAGTCTATCGCCTTTATCACTGGCTTATCACCATAACCATCTTAGGAGTACTGCTTTGCATATAAGCTTTCCCAGAAGGAGACCATCAGGCATACAGTTGTAACATTGCAAATATGGAAACACTACAGTAGGCAAAAAAAAATATTCAACCACTCCAAAGACAGATAACAAGCATTATCAAAGTGGAAATTGTCTACACCCAGGGTTTGTCACAGTGATGACCAACACAAAACCCTTGCACTAATCTGTGAGATGCCATGAGATTTAATACCACTCTACAGCCTTTAATAAAGTAAAAATAATGTCTATTGTATTGATAATAAGCTTTCCCAAAGAGCAATCACATGATATATAGTCATAAACTTATAAATATGTACAAAATTAAAGTTGGCATAACAATTAATAACCCCTACTAAAATGTCCTGACCAGAATTCTAATAGGGCAATTTTTATTTACCCTAAGCCCTTTGCATGCAACAGTAATCTGTGAGATTCAATGTAACAACATGCATGGCTACCCAGTGTAGTGACAATTCACTATTTAAGGTCTGTTGACTTTAACATAAACATTTAACAATAAATAAGTCAGGCATACTGTATTTGTCATATTGTTTCATAATAAACAGGTCTTACCTATGGCATCGGACTTAACATTTCATAATAAATCACCCAAGCTTGCAGACTTTATCACTGGCTTGTCACAATCCCAACTACTGAGTTGAGTATAACCATACGCTCAAAACAACCAACAGGCATCAAATGATAAAATTGTAACTGTATCCAAAATTACAATTGTCAATACAATATTTAACCCCTCCGAAGAGGTTCTAAAAAAAAGGCTATCACTGGGAAAATCTTCCTCTGCCAGGGTGTAGCATAGGGTTAACCAAAACCCTTTCCTACTATGGAATTCTGTGATGTTTCATGAAAAAATATATGTCTACCGGCTTTAACCCAGTGCAATCACAATTTACCCTTGAAAGCCTATCGGCTTTAAGTATGCTTTTCACAATAAATTGGTCAAGTGTATTGCCTTTACTGTAACTTGCCATAATAAACCGATCAGGCCCATAGCTTTGACCATTGGTTTTCCACCATAACCAACTCAGTCCTGCTGTACTGAGTATACACTTTCCCACAAGTCGAAATGCACAATACAACCACTCTTTTTGAATCAAAGCACACAACCTCTGCCCAATCAAATGCTCTACTGAAGGTAATCAACATGCGGGTGGAGACAAAGCCCCTCTCTCAGTAGTGATCCTCAAAGCTATTTTTTTGTTCATCACATAAGGTCTGGCAATAGGAGCTGTCAAGCCAGATCTAAAAAAAGGAAGTGAATTATACTTGACACATTACATACACTGGACGAAACAGGAGGATAAAGATTAGACCTGACAGCCTTAGGGTGTTCCTTCCCCCAACTTTTTGCCTTCCTCATCCACTTTTTCTGACCTCGTTTTTGCTGGTATTAGGACTTTGTGCTCTTTACCACTGCTAACCAGTGCTAAAGTGCCTGTGCTCTCTTCTCTAAAACATGGTAATATTGGATCATCCCCAAATGGCATATGTCATTTACTTATAAGTCCCTCGTAAAGTGCACTACATGTGCCTTAAGCCTGTAAAATAAATGCTACCAGTGGGCCTGCAGCATCTCTTGTGCCACCCACTTAAGTAGTCATCTTACCATGGCTCAGGCTTGCACTTGCCGAGTTTGTGTGTGCAGTTTACATTGCCATTTCGACCATGCAAGATAAACCTCTTGCCAGGCCCAAACCTTATCTTTTTATACACATAAGGCACCCCTAAGGTAGGCCATGGACAGCACCGAGGGAAGGTTGCAATGTATTAAAAAGGCAAGACATGTACGTTTAAGTTTTACATGAAAACTCTCAAATTCATTTTTCACTACTGCAAGGCTTATCTCTCAAATAGGATAACATTGGGATTACCTTATTACATTTTATAAGTGTAATTCCCATTTGGGAAGAGATAAACTCTTCAAGTCTGGTGTCTCTGGAATCAAAATTTAAAATCCAAACTTATGATGAAGCTGGATTTTAAATTGCAATTTTGAAAATTCCACTTTTAGAAAGTTGGCAATTTCTTACTTTAGCTATTTTGTGCCTGCTGCCTGTCTCTGATCACATGCTGGGGTGGGTGACAGTTGAGCTTTGTGTATTCCCCTAGACTGCCACTCACAATGGGAGCTTGTGACTTGAAGGGCCATCCTGACAGGATGGGAGAGAGGAGCTGGACCCAGCCTACTTACACCTGAAGAGGATGTATCCTGTCTCTACACAGAGGGCTGCATACCCTCCTGTTGTGTGTCAGGAGCGAGGGCAGAAAGGGAGGACCTCTGTGCACTTCAAAGGCCTGTCTTAGAAGACTCCCCCACTTCAAAGACGAAATTGGGTATAAGTACTGAACCTCAGATACCACCACTTCGGTACACTACTGGACCTGTGGATACTCCACCAGGAAGAAGGACTGCTGAGCTGCTGAAGGACTGCCACTCTGCTGGACTACTGCTTTGCTGGACTCCTGCTTTCCTATGCTGACCTCCTGCCTAGATGAGAAGAACTGAACCTGCACCACTTGTCCCCAGAGCCCCAAGGGACTTCGGGCCAGAAGTACAACCATTCCATTTTGCAAGTCGCAAATTGCGACGTTTTGGGGCTTACAATTTGCGACTCGCAAAATTCAATGTACAACACTGTCTGAGACATTGTTTGCAATTTCCAATAGGGTCGCAAATGACCTGCCTCATCAATATTCATGAGGCAGGTCACAATCTGCGACCCATTGGGAATGGCCGGCACTCACAGGGATGGTGGCCTGCTGGGATCAGCAGACCACCATGTCTGTGACTGCTTTTTAAATAAAGCATTTTTTTCAAATGCGGCAGTTTTTTTTAAAAAGGAAACCAGGATGCATTTAAAAAAGAAAAATGAAATGCTTCTGTTTCATATTTTAAGAGTATGCAGTCGTCCGTGGGACCACTGCCTGATCTTAAAAATATTTTTGCTGCCCAACACAAAGGGGAAGGAGTCCTCTGGGGACCCCTTCTCATTTGCGACAGGCTTGCCACCTACTTGAATAGGTGGTAACTGCAATTGTTTTGCAACCGCATTTGCGGTCGCAAAACAATTGTACATACCAGTGCTACTCGCTATTTGGAAGGGACGCCCTTGGCACACGCCTTCCTAATAGCGACTCGCAAACTCTATTTTGTGAGTCGGTAATAGGTTACCAACTCGCAAAATAGGGTTTGTACATACGACACACATTTTTAGCAGTCGCAAACGGGACAATTTCCTATGTGCGACCGCTAAAAAGGGTTGTACATCTGGCCCTTCAAGGGTTAGCCCTAGCTGGCTTCCTGATCTGAAGTCTCAAGGACATAAAAGACTTCCCACCAACCTGCTTCTGCCCCTAGACTCTGTCATCTGTGAATGTGCCCTGCCAAGTGATGTCACCCCAGTCCTGGACCCTTGGAAATGGGCCTAAGGTGTATGTCCAGCAGAACTGATGCATCCTCTGCCGAATGACGCATCCCCGAGCACAACTGACACATCTCCCTGGCTGAATCGCTCATCCTTGAGCAGAACCATTGTATTGTCGCTGTTGCGTGGATTGAACCTGTCACAAAACACTCTCATCGCTGCAGCCTCTCTGACCAATGCATTGCCTTTAGAACTGCCTCTGCGCGATGCTTTACCCAGCACAAGCTCCTCGCATCCCTCATCGACGGCAGCCTCAACAACGATTTTGCCTCCGCATCACAGCTTCATTGCTCATCGGAACCAATGTATCGCCTCTGCTGCACCTCGCATCTTCGACACCGGCCTTCGCATCATAAGCGTGGTCAACAGGATCTTCAGCATTGATTTGTCAAGACGTCACACCGCAGCCTTGCTGCATCTCGAATGTGCAACGCATCTTTGACACAGATCCACCCAAGCGCTCCGCAACCAGGATTAAGTTACTTTGGTTCAGCAGGCCTAGCTGGGTCCTTGTAGCCAGCCTGAGCTCCATCATGGTCGGCCTGAACATTTGACTGTTGCCATGTGTTGTGCTGCACTTACTACTGTTTTCTTTTTTAGTAGTAACTTACCTTCAGATTTTGTGGATAAGTAAAACGTAGTAAATTTACTCAAAAGTGCAAATTCCTCAAAAGTGCAACTTACCTTTGTGAATCAGGCCCATAGTGCAACCCTCCAGAACTTTTCTTACAGCCCGCAGGTAAACAAAGGCACCCTGCTCCTCAGAAGCACACGTGCTGTTGTTTGCTAGGCTATGCTTTCATCACTGGATTTAAAAAGCTTGCATGAACATTCGCAATTGAGTTCAAATTATTGTACACTCTCATCCCTGCAGCCCCTAGAAAACATTGAGGAATTTTCTTTAAAATTCAGCTGCTGTGATCTCGTTCATATAATGCAACAGCTCTCACTGAGGACATCAAAAACCTAATGGCCTTCACTACTTTCAATGCACCCTGTCGGCCTCATCTCTGATTTCTAGGCTTTCGGGTTTGACTGAGACTTTCACCATCATGGACCCAAGGAAGGGGCATCTAACTTTACATTAGAAGGCACACACTGGAAGATTAAAGAGATGACAGAAGAAGGTGCCTTCACAAAAAAGTAGACAGGTTGGTGCTGCTCTCAGAACATGCACAGAACAAAAACTGGAATTTGTGAGACACGAAGGTCAAATGTGCACCAAGAGTGAATCTGTGCACAGGTGGTGGCTGCAAGTATGCGTTTGTGGAGTGAGAGTGCTTTTCACAATTTACACCAGCCTGAACCCCAGAGTTGGCTGCATACAGATGGGAGGGACACAGCTGCAAGAGAAAAGCTGTAATGCAGGGGTATTAAGTTTACATTTATCCAGTCCCTCCCCTGATCAAGTCTATTTCTGTTGCGTGTGTTGGCCCCCTGGTGTGCACAAGGGTCCTCTCTGCCCCATGTTTCATTGCATGCACTTCTTGTCTGCTAGCTGTGCTGTATTTATTCTGTGTCTCATGGAAGCCTGAACATCTGCCCTTTTAATGTTTTGTGACTGGAAAGCTTGCACTGCTGCCAGTGTTTTACCATTTCTGCGTGTGAGTTAAGCTTACACTGCTGATCCCTGCATTGTACCTACTCTGTGCATGGGGTTTGACCTGCTGCCCTAGTTATAAGCTGTTATTTTTCTGTGGTTGGTTGTGCTGTAAATGTAGGACCTTTCTGCATGGGAGCCAACCACACATGAGCACAAAAGGAGAGAATGCACTCTATGCGCATTCAATCTTTGTACTCTTTGCTGAGACCTGATATTGCCTTGAGTATACCATACCAGTATTTTTCAGACCTGCTCAGGAGATCACATTCTATACCCATTCAATCAGTGTCATCTCTGCTGATCCTTAAAACCTATTAATGTTGCATTATAAACTAGAATAGAATCCCAACTACTGAATCAGTCCCTGCTAAATACAGCTTCTACCCTGTTCTGGCACTGTTAGGTTAAAAGTATTTCAGCTATGCTTAGTTGTTCCAGTACTGTTCGAGAGGTTCTGGTAGAGTCTCTTTAAATTTACAGCAACCATTTTGAAAAGTGTTGTGACTTTACTATTCTAAACTTAATAGCCTTGTTGAGGAATTATGACAAACTCACATTAAAATTATAGCAGTGTTGCCTAGTTCTTGAATTGTTTTTTGACAAACCTGCGAGGAATAGCTCATTTTTGTGGTGCTATTGTATTCAACCTGTGCTTTCTGTCTCAGTGGCTATTGACAACTGGTGGGAGTGTCTATGGCCTGTCCTGGTTTTTGATGTGAAAGACTGGCCATTCTAACATGGAAAAAGGGAAAAAAGGTCAATAGGCTTACTTGTACCCTGTCTATTATTTGGCAGATAAGGCTTAGGTTACTCAGGTTAAGCGTTTTGAGTGCTCGTGTTGGATTTCAGAGGGTTCTCCTTGATACCTGGTACAGATGCACAGATCCTGGGTCACATTGCTCCAGGCATTAAGGGACAGAGGCTATGAGATTGTCTGACTTGTTATGATCCTGGAAATCTGATGCATGGCTTGCTTGCAGTAAATCTTGGGTACAACTTCTCTGGCTATTGCTGAGCAGTGCATGGGTTCAGAGACTGGGCGTTTTGGTGCTTCTGTTCTTTTAGGTCTAAGAGTTGAGGATGTAAGGTTTGATGGTTTTGCTGTACTTAGAAACTTCAAGTAGCTCAATGATGTGCACCCGTTCAAACAATGGGGGAATGTGGACGCACAACAGGCTTGGAGACTTATCCACTCTGGACATGCCTAGTCGGTGATTTGCCAATAAAAAATATACACTTTTCTAATAGTTTTTCTACTGAATGTTTCTTGTGAGAGACCACCATACTCTCTTTTGAGTTGTCTGTGAAACCTATCCACGTTTGACCAATATGGTGGAGGATTCCTACTAAAAATACAACAGTTCCAGTGTTCTTTGAAACCTTTCTTAGAGAGAGCCCCAAACTCCCTTTTCAGTTGTCTTTGAAATCTGTGTGCTTTGGATCAATGTGGTGGGTGATTTCTACTCAGAAATAAACCATTTTCTAGTAATTGTTTTGAAATGAAATCTTCTATTAGCCTCCCTCATTAAGGACTCAAGACTATGCTCTTTTTTCATGCACCACCAATGCAGCCCTCGGTTAAACCCCAAACCCAACTATTTGGCCCCTGAAAAAAATGTAGGTGAGTATCTATCACCTAAGGAGATTTTTTATAAGTTTGACTGGTGGCCTTCTCTGTCGAAGGGTCTCACATGTCTTGAAGCAGCCCTTGGAGTTTGTGTGTGTGGTGTATAGAAGGTAGTATAATGTGCTGCATGTAGAAAAATGCCCCTTGCATGGTCAGCCCCATATCTGTAATACATTGTACAGATGATGTTTTGACTCTGTGAACTAGGACCCTGCTAACCAGGACTCTGTGCATGTGCTCTGACCTCTAAAACATGTCAAAATTGGCTATGCTCCTAATTGGCATATTTAGGGTACATGTAAGTCCAGTGTAAATAGTGCAAAGTGTACTCAGGGCCTGTAAGTTAAATGTCACTAGAGGACTTCAGCATACATTGTGCCACTACTAGAGTGACAGTGCAAAACCTGACTGCAGGCCTACTACTGTAGCCTGTCTTTTCAGTTTTAAAAATGCAAATTCAATCTGTCAAAATAAGCTAATTTGACTGGCCTTAACTCTCATTTTATATATGAATAAGTCATCAATAAGCTGGCCTTAATGCCCACTATGACAGCGTGTATGGTATTTAGAAGTAGAATATGTAAACATTTGATGTAAAACATGTCGATTCAGTGACAGGGCCCCAAAAGGTATTTTCACTGTAGCAGAGTGAGCTGTTCCATAGGAAAAGATTGGGATATAATGATAAAATTAATCATGCAATTTCCACTTAGGAAACGGCTACAAAGTTCATTTTTGTAACTTTTTAAAATATGCATTACGAGCCCAATTCACATGTTAGAACATTCAAAAATAGACTAACGTCTTCTACTAACTGTTGGTCAGAATTTTTGTTGATCCATCACCATCGAGCTATGAGCCCCAGCCTACTATCCAGTAACCCCAGTTCAGGAGGTCCACAATTTTACGAATGTGGTGAATGGGGCCATATAGCTCGGTTTAGTAAAACAAAGAAAACTGAGGAGTAGTCTATGGAGGCTAACTGGCCAACACACTCCATATATTACACCCAAGAACCGGGCCCAGTTATTTCATAAGCATTAAGGGGAATCATATGTGGGTGACAGCACAACTAGATTCTGGGTGTAAGCAATCAGTGATCAGGGATAGTTTGTGTTAGACCTGGCATCATTGGTGTGGGTTTCCCCTGTATTTTTTGCCTTTGCCTCCTGTGGTTTTGCTGTGTGTTGGACTTCGTATTGCTGGTCTAGATGCTTTGGGCACTTTGCCACTGCTGTTCAGTGCCAAAGTGCAAGTGCTCCCTTTGTAAATTGTTGTTATGGATTAGTGATTCCATGATTGGCGTATATGATTTACTAGTCAGTCCCTAGTACAGTGCACTGTGTGTGCCCAGGACCTGTAAATCAAATGCTGCTAGTGGGCCTGCAGCACTGATTGTGCCACCCACATAAGCAGCCTGTAAATGTGACTCAGATCTGCCACTGCAGTATCTGTGTGCAGCCTAGTACTGCCATGTCGACTTGGCAAGTGCACCCACTTGCCAGGCCCTACCTTTACCTTTTCTTACATGTTAGTCACCCCTAAAGTAGGCCCAAGGTACCCCTGTGCGCAGGGTGCAGTGTATGTGAAAGGTAGGACATGCCCTGGTGTGTGTGGCATGTCCTGAAAATGAAATACTGACAATTTAGTTTTTCACTATTGCAAGGCTATCTGTTCCCATAGGATAGAATGGGACTTTGCTTATAACATCTTATAAGCATAACTACCCCTGGGAACAAGGTAGGAAAATAAAGTTGCCTTAACTCAGAATGTTAAAATACATCTTTTAGTGAGGGTGATTTTTACATGTGTTTGAAAATACCACTTTTAGAACGTAGGAATTTTCTTGCTTAGCCATCCAGTGTGCCTCTGCTAGGATGTGTATTGACTGTCTGGCTTTGGAGTGACAGGGGCTGGGGATGTGCAGTGGCTCCAGAGAGTCTGGATGAGTCAGGGCTGGGCTGAATAGACCTGGGCTGCATTTATAGTAGGGGGAGGAGATTTCCTTACACCTGAATGGGCCTGGAATGACAAGGACAATGCTGTCTCCACCTCCTGCCAGGAAGCTGCACCAGAGAGGACAGAACCGGTTTTGACTGAGCACAGGGCTTCTCTGCCTCTAGAGAACAAAGGATTTTGCTGTATAAATATTGGAGCCCAGACCCCAGAAATTTAGATCACTTCTGGGAATCAAGAGGAACCCTTGCCAAGGAGAAGAGCTTGAGAAACTGAGGAGGAATACTGCCCCTGTGCTGTTTGCTGTCTGGGGTTGGCCTGAAGTGGCCACTTTCTGAAAAGGAAAGGGAAAAGGACTTTGCTGTTTGCTGTGTCCCCTGCTTGAGGAAGATCTCCAATGGCTTGAAACTGAGCTTGCCTCCTGTTTTGAAGTCTCAGGGACACAAAGACTTCACCACCAGCTCTGCTGAACTTCCTTGCTGGGAGTTCTGACCTGCTAAGAGGTGCCTGCTGTTGTTTTGGACCTCTGGAGGCTGTTTGCCTGTGGGAGCTGGAAAAAGTAACACATCCTTGAGAAGCACAACACTTCCGCACCTGTTTCCGACGCATTGCTGAAGAAATTGTCGCAGCACCTGCCCACGGTTCGAGAAATCACCATACGCCGCATTGAGTGCACCGATCTCCGAAGTCCGAGATCACCGCACCGATTCCGACACCCGGCCTGCTGTGCAGCTGCAAGAACCCACGCATCGTCCCGGACCATCGCATCGCATCGAGGTGCCAAGTATGGACACAGTATGAAACTGACGCATCAGCTCTCCACGACATAAGAAACCGACGTATCACCTCCTCTCCGGTTAGGAACTGACACATCACCTCCCCTGCGCAGCAGTAAGGAACCGGCGCATCACCTTCCCTGAGTGTAAGGAACCAGCGCATCACCTTCCCAGCGACCCTTTTTGTTTGTGTGTGCGACGCATCCAAGGTACATTTGTGTGAAAAGTGTTGCATCTCCAATTTGCTTTGAACTGAACTATTTCTACCATTTGAAAGTCATATTTTTATTACTGTATTGTGGATTTTTGTTGTTTTGTTCCTGTTTAGTTTAGATAAAGATTACTTATTTTTCTAAACTGGTGTGGTGTCCATTTGTAGTGTTTTCACTGTAGTACTGTAGTACTGTATGTGTTCACAAATGCTTTACACACTGCCTCTAAGATAAGCCTGTCTGCTCATGCCAAAGCTACCAAGAGGGGGGAGCAGGGGTTATTTTAGAAGCGTCGCCCCACTGCTCTGTGAGCAGGTGAAAAAGGACAAATAAAATGAAAATAACGCATTGTTATTATCATTTTATCTTTTCCGTCGTTGCTCAGCTGGTTAGTGGTGGAGCGGGGCTGAGCTGTATCAGAGGAGCAGGGGGAAGAGTGGTGGCACTCTGTAAGTGAGCATGACAGTTTGGTCAAACAGTCATGCTCATTTAGCATGTTCTCAACCAGGCTGTGTTGCAGAGCCTGGGTGGAGAACTTGCCCAGGCTCCCAGTCCCTCTTTATCAGCAGTGTTGTGATTGACTAGGGGAGTCTGGAAGCATGGGTGCCTCCTGTTCCTGCTTCGTGCCCCTGGAATGCTGGAAACAGGCGAAGAGGACAGAGAGGCGGCGGCTGACAGACAGGTAAGTGATTTTTTATTTTTCATCCCCCGCGACACGCCCCCTCACCGCCATTAAGTAGCAGCCATCACTGGAATACTGTCTAGCTAAAGTACCGGTGATTGGTTCCAGTGAAGAGAAGAGTTTTCTAAAAGTAGGGGGTTCTCCATAATGTGCTACAAGAGGTTATTTTAGGTAGAGAGAACCCCAGCTTCCTTACACTCCTCAGATAATTCTTAGGAGGGAGGAAAACCTGGTTGGATGAAGCTATTTTCTCCCAAGAAAAATGAGAAAACATCAGCCCTGTAAGGCTACAGTAAACAAAAAGAGACACGCCAACAGAAAAATATTGGTCTGGCTCAAAATACCATTTTAACTCAGGAACACTGGGAGTTGAATAAAAAGAATTAAGGGCAGCTCAAGTGAATGACTCCACACTGCAGATTGCATGGCAGAAGGCACACATGAATGAGGAAGAGGAGTATGTTCACGGGTAGATTTTAAATTCTGACTATTGGATAGGATAGGAAAGGTAGGAGACCAGCCCCAGCTGTCAGTTCCAGTTTCTTTTAGAGATCTAAATCTTGTTTTGCTCATTTATCATTCAATGATAGGACATTTTGGATTATAGAAGAGTTCTCAGGCCATTGTTAAACTGTTTTATTGGCTGGTATATTTGCCCAAGTAAAAGAAATATTGTCTGGAGTGCCCCATTTGCCAAAAGAAGAATCCCTACCGCCCTCCCCCAAGCCTTCCTACAAAAATATCCATATAAGGAACTCCTTTTGAATGAATATTCTTGAATTTGGCGGATCCTTTAATTGCTACAACCAAAGGTTACAAATACATCTTGGTATCAGTTGACTATGCCCCCCAATACCCTGAAGCCGTAACTCTCAAAGAAACTACCAGCAATGCTAATGTGTTGATTGAAATTTTTTCCCAGGTAGTGTTCTCCAAAGAGATGTTAACAGATTAAGGAACGATGAGAGAAGAGGGTATGCAGTTCCTTGGGTAGGCCAAGGAGAGAACAGAGACGGCTGATCAAATGATTAGTCAGACTCAAAAAAGAAGAGGAAAGGAATTCCTCTTGTCGGAACTAGGGTCCTCACACACCCACACAGATTAAGGAACACCATTGGCCTCCAAGCTCATACAGCAAGTCTGTAAACAGCTTGGAATCAAACATTTTGGAACTTCAGTGTATTATTCTCATACAAATGGGTTAGTGGAGTGATGTAACGGCACTCTTAATTTAACATTAACAAAATGTTGACAGAAGGGAAAAACTGGGTCAAACTCTTACTCTTGTTGCGATTAGAAACCAGGTCCAGTCTAGCCAGGCATGCTCCTCGTTGAACTACTGTTTGGACGCAAACAGTAGGTATCGTTGGGTATCATTTTGGAAAAAGAATAACAGAGCCCGAGAAGAAAAGGTGAAAGCAATAACTTCTGTCCTTTTCCCACTAAATAGAAGGGATATGCGACCCTTCCTAGGACTCCTGGGTAATCACAAAGGTTTATTCCTAACTTTTCTAAGCTGTCAGCCCCTTTCTCAAATATGTAAAAGAAAGCAATATTAATAAAGATTTTACGCAAACCTCTGAAATAGCCCTTCAGGCATACAACTATTTAAAAAATATAGTTGCATACAAACCAATATTACAATTCCCAAACTTCAAGGCGGATATTATACTACAAACTGATGCCTCTGACATTGGCAGTGATACTGTCTTGTCTCAACTAAATGCTAATAATGTGGGAAAAATGATTCTATTTATCAGCATAAAGGTATTCCCTAGAAAACAGAAATATCCCATGATTAAAAATGAATGCCTAGCTATCAAATGAGCAAGCAAAATTTTTTGATATTCTCTGGAAGGTTGTACCTTTGTTCTTTAGACAGATCGTGCACCCCTCGCATGGATGAGGTGAAATAAAAGAAATAACCTGAGGGTTTTATGATGGTTCCTCTCCTTAAAACCCTACCACTTTGAAGTTAGTCATTGAAAGGGAAATACCAGAGCAATGCTAATTTCCTCTCAAGATACCCCAATAATTTTCCTGAGCAGAAATATTTAAGGGAAGGGAATTGCCACAGGGCAGAGGACTTATCTGTCACCACTCTTGGTCTATCTCTCATGTTCGACTCTCCGCGACCTGGAAACGAGAAAAAGGAGGTCAAAGAGAGAAAGGACAAAGGAACAAATACAAAAAAAAAAAGATAAACATGGAAAAAAGACTTCTATTTTCTCATCAGGATTTTATCCCGGAAGCAGAAGGAACAAGCGAGTACCGGGGATTGGAACATCAGCAGAGGAGAAAGGAGGTGGGAAACAGGACTGAGGATGCCATGCGAGACCCGGAGCCTAGAATGCAGAGCCAGGGGGACCCATGAAGAGAATCAGGACACCAGCATTGAAGGGAGGCTTCATGCTCAGCCGCAGCACCTCCCACCTGCTTTCAGGACCAGAGGGATGCTTGACTGTTATGTTATGTTATGTTACAAAGTTTTTATATAGCGCACATACACCAAACGGTTTCTTGGCGCTGGTAGGGCAGACAGGTGCTAGCAGGAAGCAGGAGTTTAAATGTCATATGATTGGATGAATAAGTGAGTCTTAAGCAGTTTCCTGAACTGTGTATATGACGTAGCCCGTCTTAGCTCCACCCACCGGGAGGGAGTTCCAAAATTGAGGAGCCAAAACTGCGAATCTGGAGCCTCCATGCTTTTTGCGTTTGAAGGAGGGAATGGCTAATAGATTTAGATGGGACGATCGCAAGACCCTGGAGGGGGTGTATCTTTGAATTAGGGAGGAGATGAAAACTGGGCTATTGCCGTGAAGGGCTTTGAAGATGGTGCAGCCCAACTTGAAGGCGCACCTCTTGGCCACCGGAAGCCAGTGTAGCTTCTTCAAAATAGGAGTCACATGCTGCCGCTTTGGTTGATGGAAAATAAGTCTGGCAGCTTGGTTTTGAACCAGCTGAAGGCGTCTCAGTTGATAAGCGGGGATGCCAAAATATAATGAATTGGCGTAGTCTAGTCGGGAAGTAACCAATGCTAGGATGACCATGGTTAAAGCTTCCCTGGACAGAAATCTACTGATCTTCCTTATTCTCCGCAGTTGAAAAAACTTGCGGAAACCACAGCGCCAATTTGGGCATTCATAGACAGATCATTAGAGATCACAATGCCTAAGCTTTTAGCTGAGCTTACCGGCATCGGAGGGCTACCCAAAGAGGGGGCCAGTAGTTGGAGTGCCAGGGGTTGGAAGAACCACCAGTAAGAATCAGCTCAGTTTTGTCGGGGTTCAACTTGAGTTGGTTAAAATTCATCCAGTTGCTTATAAAAATCATGGTGGATTGGAAGTGGGAAATTGAAGATGCTGATGAGTTGATGTCAAACACCAGTTGGAGATCATCAGCGTAGTTGAACGTACCAATCTTGCTTTCTCTCAGGGATTGGATTAGAGGCAAGAGATATAAGTTAAAAAGAAGAGGGGAAAGGGAGGAGCTCTGTGGGACTCCACAAGTCAGTTCCCTCTTGTTGGATGATAAGTTGGCAATCCGTACTGCTTGGAAACGGTTGCTGAGAAAGGAGGAGAGCCAGTTCAGCCCCATACCCTGGATCCCGGCATTTCTGACACAGTCGAGCAGAATGGTATAGTCGACCGTGTCAAATGCAGCTGACAAATCTAAGAGGACCAGGGCTTGGGAAGTACCGCTATCAGCTCACCTTCTTAATTCATCCAGAACTGTAAGTATAACAGATTCCGTTGAATGAGCTGCTCTGAAACCAGCCTGATGGGAATCCAGGAGCTGGTGATGTTCGACGAATGTGCTCAAGCAGTTTGCCACGTAAGCCTCTAAGACTTTGCCCAGATAGGGTAGCAAGGAGATAGGGCGATAGTTACTTAGAACTGTCGGATCTGCGCCCTGTTTCTTCAGAATGGGAAGAATTTCTGCACTTTTGAATATATCAGGAACAATGCCATATTTAAGTGAGTTGTTGAGAAGAGAGAGAGGGGATCGGGGCAGATAGTAAAGGCTTCCCGAAGTATATGTGGAGGGCAGCAGTCGAGAGGAGAGCCAGAGTCGGTCTTTCTAAGTAAATTCAAAAAGTCTCCTTGGAGATTGGAGGAATTTGATCCATCCTAGAAGCAATCCGGTGAGTGTTTGGATCGGGTATAGAGAAAGTAGAAGAAGGAATACTGGCTTTGATGGAAGCAATTTTCTCCAAGAAAAAAGAGTTGAGCGAGTCGCAAAATGACTGTGTGGGAGCTGGCTTCAGCATGATTCGATCTGGTTTAGAAAGCTTGTTTACTATGGAGAACATTTCTTTGGGTTTGTTAGAGGCATTGAGAATCTTCTTAGAAAAGTAATTTTCCTTGGTACGAAGGATCTCCTTTTTATATTCTTTCAGTAGGGTTACATAAATAGCCCTCTTTGTCAGGGAGGTAGTGGCGTCTCCAGCTACGTTCAGCCTGTCTTAAGAGGAGTTTCCTATTTTTTAAGTCATCTGAGAACCAACGTTGGGCATCATGGGGTCTCATAGTGGTGATTTTCTTAAGGGGAGCGTCACGGTCGCTAACCCGTATGAGCCAAGTCTTGATACTCTCTGCCTGAGTCAGAAACGGCTCCTGTGGAGAGGGAGCCATGTCTGTTAACAATAGTCTGAATTGGTCAGTGTTTATACACCGCCAATTTCTAGACGTTACATTCTTTAAGCATTGGGGTTTGGGGGGGAAACGTTAATGAGGGAGAATTTTATGAGATGGTGATCAGACCAGATACAGGGAGAAATCGATGGAGTGGAAATTTCTAAATTCGATGTCCAAATTTGGTCTAAGATATGCCCTTTTATATGTGTTGCGGTCTTTACGTGCTGGGTGCAATTCATCCCAGTTAAGAGATCTGTCAGTTCGACCGAACTGGAACATTCCTTTTCATCAGAAGGCCAATAGTTGAAGTCACCAATTATCAGTATTCTTGCATGGTTAATAACCAGATGAGATAACATTTCGCCCAGTGCCTGTGGGAATGTGGGCATATGTTGGGGGCCTATAAAAAGGGCGCAGACGAAAGGTGACTGTGGAGATTCAAATTTTAAAACTAGGCAATCAACTGAGGGAGGGCCAGTGACCACTAAGGAGGTAAACTGGTAGTCCTTGTGAATAATGGCAGCCACGCCGCCACCGGCTTTTCCTGAGGAACGATTGGTCTGCAGGATATAATAGTTGTCCGGTATTGCGGCCAAGATGTCGGGAACTGATTCCTCAGTCAGCCACGTTTCCGTGAGAAGGACAATATCTGGTTTATCTGTGTCCAAGAGTTGGAAAATTTCCAGTTGATGTTTTACCATAGAGCGAGTGTTTAGGTAATAAACAATAAGGCCCTTTAACTCCTGGATTTTCTTTGTTTTAACGGCCGGTATTTGGGGTGTAGTAAGAGTGTAAGGGTTATTCCTATCCATTTCGGGAAAGGTGTTTCTATGAATTAGGATATCTGCTTTCTCTAGATCCGCGCGGATTGTATCATTGATGTGATAAACACCCTGATGGAATATCAGCTCTCTGGCCGTAAAACGACGACAATGATCATACTGACCGGCCCCCGGACCCGGTCGGGCTCGGACGGGCACAGACGGGCTTGCCTTTGGCGTGCCTTCGGCGCGCCCCCGGCGCGCCCGCTGCGCGCGTCCGCTGCGCGTACAGGGGTGCATCTTGTTTAAAACCTCTCTCGGCTCCCGCCACCAGCACGGCTACCAGCCGGAAGTGGGAGTGGAATGAGTGAGAGGTGTGGCCTACAGCGTTTCTCCGCACAATCGGCACAGAGATGCCGTGACGGACCAGAAACGCTGGGAGAACAAGTAGGTCAACAGAGTGCAAATACGATTTAAAAACAGTAAAATCAGCTATTAAAGTTACATTTCTTATCGGAAAATGTGCAAAATATGCTTGTGCAGTATTCAATTAAAATTAGCTGTGCGACTGTCCGACTATTGGTTAAAAATGCTTTGCGAGTGCTTTTGTTTTTTAAATCAATGATCAAAGTCCCCCCCCCACCGCGAGCAGCAAGCAAACCTTGAACCGCAGCGCCTACGGGAGAGCTTCCCGTTTAAATCCTCTCTTGGCTCCCGCCACCAGCACGGCAACCAGCCGGAAGTGGGAGTGGAATGAGTGAGAGGTGTGGCCTACAGCGTTTCTCCGCACAATCGGCACAGAGATGCCGTGACGGACCAGAAACGCTGGGAGAACAAGTAGGTCAACAGAGTGCAAATACGATTTAAAAACAGTAAAATCAGCTATTAAAGTTACATTTCTTATCGGAAAATGTGCAAAATATGCTTGTGCAGTATTCAATTAAAATTAGCTGTGCGACTCTCCGACTATTGGTTAAAAATGCTTTGCGAGTGCTTTTGGTTTTTAAATCAATGATCAAAGTCCCCCCCACCGCGAGCAGCAAGCAAACCTTGAACCACAGCACCTACGGGAGAGCTTCCCATTTAAATCCTCTCTCGGCTCCCGCCACCAGCACGGCAACCAGCCGGAAGTGGGAGTGGAATGAGTGAGAGGTGTGGCCTACAGCGTTTCTCCGCACAATCGGCACAGAGATGCCGTGACGGACCAGAAACGCTGGGAGAACAAGTAGGTCAACAGAGTGCAAATACGATTTAAAAACAGTAAAATCAGCTATTAAAATTACATTTCTTATCGGAAAATGTGCAAAATATGCTTGTGCAGTATTCAATTAAAATTAGCTGTGCGACTGTCCGACTATTGGTTAAAAATGCTTTGCGAGTGCTTTTGTTTTTTAAATCAATTCTGAAGACGAATGGGTCACCCAGGTGAGTTACTGCCTACGTCAATGGCGACGAGAGAAGGAGAGTGCAAAACAAAATCCCAAGAGGGAGGGTAATAATTAAGTTCTTCGAAAACCCTCACTAACTGTTAAGAAAGTCCTGTTATTTTCCTCCCACTGGGGGATGACATTTTGTTATTTTGGGTTATCTTCGATACACTGGGAAATCGGGGAGTCTAACAAGGTTTAGATGGAACTTAAAGGAATTCTTAGTTGTCTTGATTATTTTTCTTTTATTTATTATCACATGTTCTCTTCTGAAGAGCGGAGAAACTGCAAGAACTTCTCAACTCGCTTCCCTAGCCCCTAAGGTGAAGTGACCTAGAAAGGCAAGAGTGAGAGAGATATTGAAACGAAAGAATAAGATGCAAGATATTAGAAATGAGACAGAGGAAGGAAATAAATCCCAGAACACTTACTTGTGCGCATTTTCTGTTTCCACTGAGGGGTCCCATCCAGCTAAGTACTGTATCAGTGGAGAAGAAAGAAGAAAAGTCGAACATCTAACAGAAGAATAATGGAAACTCTCAAAATAAACATCCTCCTGACATCAATTGCGGGGATCTTTAAGTCTGTAGTTATTTCTTTTCCCTTAACTCCTCAGCTATAATCCCTATACCTGTGCCTAAAAACTCCCCCTTCTGTGTTGATTTATGCCGGTCTTTGTCTTGGATTTTCTACTCACTATGTTTTTTCTGTTTGTTTTGTGTTGCAGAATGTGGCTCCTTCTTTTCTGGCTCACCTGATCCAATTTGAATAAAAAGAACCTTGTTTTTCCTGTGATGTGTTCCCTGTTTGGGCCTGATAAGGCACCGACAGTTAATCCCTTTGGAAAAACCAGAAACCCTGTATCAACAACAAGTCTTGGGTCAGTGGCACACAATACATTTCTTTGGTTTGAGGTTGGACAAGACTCCAAAGTAAGCATATTATATATAAACAAATCTCATTTTTTCTATTTGTTGTTGTATTCGTCATCTACCAGGATGGCATCTATGTCACTCTCACCACACACAACAGGTATACCTATCCCTCTGAAAACTATCCTACTAAAAATACTGCTTCCTCAAATGTCTCACCATAACCACCCACAACTGAGCCACCCCCTCTTCCTAATGAAGGTGCCCCTCAATTTTGTCCAGTCTTTTGAAAAGATTGTCTTGATTGTCCTTAACCTACTCCAGGCCTTTAAATATCATGTGGAGGATGACCTCTGTGAAGCGGATAGGGGCGGGCTGCCCTGCAGCTCAAGAATTGGCTTGATGTGCTCAGAGATAAGGAACCTGTAGGGCAGGCTGAAATGAAACTCACTGACAATCGTACACAGAATCCTGTGTGTGCGGCCAATGGAGACGTGATGCGAGTGCCACAAAAGAACAACAGACGTGCTGACGGTTCATATGCATTCTCTAACACCTACAAGAGCCCCCTTCCACCCACTCTTTGTGCACTCACTCACCTCTGTGACATTGTGTTTTTTTCTTTCCCTCCTTTTTTCTTTTCTTTTCTTTTTTCTATTGTCTTCTATACATTCCCCAACTTGGGATACATCTTGTTCCCCCACTAGGGGTTGATCTGACCAAAATTCTCTTTTTTCTCTTAACCGCTTTACTCTATTTGACTTCTTTATTCTCTTGGGAAAAATTTCGTCTGCCTAGAACAGACCCGCCCCTACGGCCCTTCCCACTGAACTTGCAGACACACATTGCCGATATCCAGCAACGCTCTACTGTCTTTTCAGCTGATACTATGCAACAGCCTTCTCAGGCCTTACTCCTGTCTCCGCAACCCTTACAGGATATACAGACATTGCTTTTCTAGATCCACCATGGCAATTCTTCAATGGATTTCTTCACTTTTCTCTCTCCTCTCCTTCCCCTCTGTCCATCTGCTTCTCTGTTATGTTTCTTTTCTTTGTCTCCCCTTTAACAATGTCTTTCATGCTTCATGACACACACTGAGCCAGACCTGCTTCTCTGATTGTCTTGCACTTGTTGCTGGCTTACCAGATCACAGTGATCGTTATGTTATGAAACTACTGGGACCACAAGGCATTTTACATGTACTATGGACGACAATACATCCAGTTTTGGTGCACACATTTCCAAGTAACTGTGTATTACCTTTTGTATGATTATTGTGACTGGCATCTTTATCGAATGTATTGATGCATTTATGTATTCATATCGCAGGCCTGTACATGAATTTTGAAGCTTGGCATTTCTATTCGTATCACAAATTTTTTCAGTTCACTTTTCATGTTTATTCTGAAAACGCATTTTTGGCCCTGTGATTGGTTTCTCATCTAACTGTGATCAAGGCCAGCAATGGCCGAAACGCATCTTGTTTTGGAGTAAAGCTAGCTAAATGCTACTACCGAGTGAGCATCTTCTCTTCAAGATAGTTACTATTTTTCATTACTCCGCCAGTGGGCTCGTCTGGCTGGGCGCTCCACCCCTCTTGGGCCCAAATACTGCATGAGCAGTTTTGTTTCTATATATATATATATATATATATATATACCTTTTACAAATTGTAAATCATAATTTTCTCCTTGGCAAAATAACTTTGCAGTTTAGTACTTCTTTTTAAACACGTTAAGTGAATGTTGAAAGTGTCACCCCATAAATTCATTTAATGAGCGTCTTCTCTTCAAGAAAGTTACTATTTTATAAATATATATATAAATGTATATATATATATTTCCCAACAAACGCCACTTGCCGCCGAACAACTTGCAGGCGGGTGCCTTTGGCGTGTTAGTGGCTTGTACACGCAGTTACATTTCTCACCAACTCCCCCACAGGGATTTTACAACGCACTCCACGGACTCTTGCTTCTTCAAATCATTTTTATTCTTGATTTCCAGGCAGACCGGTTTTCAGCGTTCTCGCCTTTTTCAATGCCTTCAGTGCAAATTATTTCTTTTCTTTTCAATGCCCCCATTTAAATATCCATTCGGACTTCCCTATTAGTTCAGGACAGTCCAGTGAGTGACGACGGACTTCAAAAGCTGACAGTCTTTTCACCTTCGTGAGTCCGCCATGTCAGCGTGAGTCTTTTGTTATAATAATCTTAGTGATTGTGGCTGCATGCCCGTGTAAATGCATTAAAGTAATGATTTCCACTAAGTGTGCACGAGTATGCAAGCCTCTGTTATGCATCACGCTGGCTTTCACTCACAAGGTGGGCTGATATGTAGAATGTTCCTCGCCCTGCCGTATCCCACAAAACACAGGTGTAAAGCCATAGAATACCTTTTAGTAACTGCATTCCAACATTTGTAGTAAATGCCAACTAAGTGTTGATGGGTATTACCTCACTGGTAAGTGGCGGCGGTTCTGGCGGCGATTACCACACTTCCCAACAAACGCCACTTGCCGCCGAATCAACTTGCGGGCAGGTGCTGTTGGCGTGTTAGTGGCTTGTACACGCAGTTACATTTCTCACCAACTCCCCCACAGGGATTTTACAACACACTCCACGGACTCTTGCTTCTTCAAATCATTTTTATTCTTGATTTCCAGGCAGACCGGTTTCAGCGTTTCGCCTTTTCAATGCCTTCAGTGCAAATTATTTCTTTTCTTTTCAATGCCCCCATTTAAATATCCATCTCGGACTTCCCTATTAGTTCAGGACAGTCCAGTGAGTGAGGACGGACTTCAAAGCTGACAGTCTTTTCACCTTCGTGAGTCCGCCATGTCTGCCAGTGAGGTAATACCCATCAACACTTAGTTGGCATTTACTACAAATGTTGGAATACAGTTACTAAAAGGTATCCTATGGCTTTACACCTGTGTTTTGTGGGATACGGCAGGGCGAGGAACATTCTACAAATCAGCCCACCTTGTGAGTGAAAGCCAGCGTGATGCATAACAGAGGCTTGCATACTCGTGCACACTTAGTGGAAATCATTACTTTCATGGATTTACACGGGCATGCAGCCACAATCACTAAGATTATTATAACAAAAAGACTCACGCTGACATGGCGGACTCACGAAGGTGAAAAGACTGTCAGCTTTGAAGTCCGTCGTCACTCACTGGACTCTCCTGAACTAATAGGGAAGTCCGAATGGATATTTAAATGGGGGCATTGAAAAGAAAAGAAATAATTTGCACTGAAGGCATTGAAAAAGGCGAGAACGCTGAAACCGGTCTGCCTGGAAATCAAGAATAAAAATGATTTGAAGAAGCAAGAGTCCGTGGAGTGCGTTGTAAAATCCCTGTGGGGGAGTTGGTGAGAAATGTAACTGCGTGTACAAGCCACTAACACGCCAACGGCACCCGCCCGCAAGTTGTTTGGCGGCAAGTGGCGTTTGTTGGGAAGTATGGCAATCGCCGCCAGAACCGCCGCCACTTACCAGTGAGGTAATACCCATCAACACTTAGTTGGCATTTACTACAAATGTTGGAATACAGTTACTAAAAGGTATCCTATGGCTTTACACCTGTGTTTTGTGGGATACGGCAGGGCGAGGAACATTCTACAAATCAGCCCACCTTGTGAGTGAAAGCCAGCGTGATGCATAACAGAGGCTTGCATACTCGTGCACACTTAGTGGAAATCATTACTTTAATGGATTTACACGGGCATGCAGCCACAATCACTAAGATTATTATAACAAAAGACTCACGCTGACATGGCGGACTCACGAAGGTGAAAAGACTGTCAGCTTTGAAGTCCGTCGTCACTCACTGGACTGTCCTGAACTAATAGGGAAGTCCGAATGGATATTTAAA
The DNA here is from genome assembly GCA_963921515.1 of Calotriton arnoldi. Classification (NCBI taxonomy): domain Eukaryota; kingdom Metazoa; phylum Chordata; class Amphibia; order Caudata; family Salamandridae; genus Calotriton; species Calotriton arnoldi. Next base: position 808,098 of record CAWUFW010006224.1, on the reverse strand, counting down.
TGGGGGCATTGAAAAGAAAAGAAATAATTTGCACTGAAGGCATTGAAAAAGGCGAGAACGCTGAAACCGGTCTGCCTGGAAATCAAGAATAAAAATGATTTGAAGAAGCAAGAGTCCGTGGAGTGCGTTGTAAAATCCCTGTGGGGGAGTTGGTGAGAAATGTAACTGCGTGTACAAGCCACTAACACGCCAACGGCACCCGCCCGCAAGTTGTTCGGCGGCAAGTGGCGTTTGTTGGGAAGTATGGTAATCGCCGCCAGAACCGCCGCCACTTACCAGTGAGGTAATACCCATCAACACTTAGTTGGCATTTACTACAAATGTTGGAATACAGTTACTAAAAGGTATCCTATGGCTTTACACCTGTGTTTTGTGGGATACGGCAGGGCGAGGAACATTCTACAAATCAGCCCACCTTGTGAGTGAAAGCCAGCATGATGCATAACAGAGGCTTGCATACTCGTGCACACTTAGTGGAAATCATTACTTTAATGGATTTACACGGGCATGCAGCCACAATCACTAAGATTATTATAACAAAAAGACTCACGCTGACATGGCGGACTCACGAAGGTGAAAAGACTGTCAGCTTTGAAGTCCGTCGTCACTCACTGGACTGTCCTGAACTAATAGGGAAGTCCGAATGGATATTTAAATGGGGGCATTGAAAAGAAAAGAAATAATTTGCACTGAAGGCATTGAAAAGGCGAGAACGCTGAAACCGGTCTGCCTGGAAATCAAGAATAAAAATGATTTGAAGAAGCAAGAGTCCGTGGAGTGCGTTGTAAAATCCCTGTGGGGGAGTTGGTGAGAAATGTAACTGCGTGTACAAGCCACTAACACGCCAACGGCACCCGCCCGCAAGTTGTTCGGCGGCAAGTGGCGTTTGTTGGGAAGTATGGTAATCGCCGCCAGAACCGCCGCCACTTACCAGTGAGGTAATACCCATCAACACTTAGTTGGCATTTACTACAAATGTTGGAATACAGTTACTAAAAGGTATCCTATGGCTTTACACCTGTGTTTTGTGGGATACGGCAGGGCGAGGAACATTCTACAAATCAGCCCACCTTGTGAGTGAAAGCCAGCATGATGCATAACAGAGGCTTGCATACTCGTGCACACTTAGTGGAAATCATTACTTTAATGGATTTACACGGGCATGCAGCCACAATCACTAAGATTATTATAACAAAAAGACTCACGCTGACATGGCGGACTCACGAAGGTGAAAAGACTGTCAGCTTTGAAGTCCATCGTCACTCACTGGACTGTCCTGAACTAATAGGGAAGTCCGAATGGATATTTAAATGGGGGCATTGAAAAGAAAAGAAATAATTTGCACTGAAGGCATTGAAAAAGGCGAGAACGCTGAAACCGGTCTGCCTGGAAATCAAGAATAAAAATGATTTGAAGAAGCAAGAGTCCGTGGAGTGCGTTGTAAAATCCCTGTGGGGGAGTTGGTGAGAAATGTAACTGCGTGTACAAGCCACTAACACGCCAACGGCACCCGCCCGCAAGTTGTTTGGCGGCAAGTGGCGTTTGTTGGGAAGTATGGCAATCGCCGCCAGAACCGCCGCCACTTACCAGTGAGGTAATACCCATCAACACTTAGTTGGCATTTACTACAAATGTTGGAATACAGTTACTAAAACGTATCCTATGGCTTTACACGTGTGTTTTGTGGGATACGGCAGGGCGAGGAACATTCTACAAATCAGCCCACCTTGTGAGTGAAAGCCAGCGTGATGCATAACAGAGGCTTGCATACTCGTGCACACTTAGTGGAAATCATTACTTTAATGGATTTACACGGGCATGCAGCCACAATCACTAAGATTATTATAACAAAAAGACTCACGCTGACATGGCGGACTCACGAAGGTGAAAAGACTGTCAGCTTTGAAGTCCGTCGTCACTCACTGGACTGTCCTGAACTAATAGGGAAGTCCGAATGGATATTTAAATGGGGGCATTGAAAAGAAAAGAAATAATTTGCACTGAAGGCATTGAAAAGGTGAGAACGCTGAAACCGGTCTGCCTGGAAATCAAGAATAAAAATGATTTGAAGAAGCAAGAGTCCGTGGAGTGCGTTGTAAAATCCCTGTGGGGGAGTTGGTGAGAAATGTAACTGCGTGTACAAGCCACTAACACGCCAATGGCACCCGCCCGCAAGTTGTTCAGCGGCAAGTGGCGTTTGTTGGGAAGTATGGTAATCGCCGCCAGAACCGCCGCCACTTACCAGTGAGGTAATACCCATCAACACTTAGTTGGCATTTACTACAAATGTTGGAATACAGTTACTAAAAGGTATTCTATGGCTTTACACCTGTGTTTTGTGGGATGCGGCAGGGCGAGGAACATTCTACAAATCAGCCCACCTTGTGAGTGAAAGCCAGCGTGATGCATAACAGAGGCTTGCATACTCGTGCACACTTAGTGGAAATCATTACTTTAATGGATTTACACGGGCATGCAGCCACAATCACTAAGATTATTATAACAAAAGACTCACGCTGACATGGCGGACTCACGAAGGTGAAAAGACTGTCAGCTTTGAAGTCCGTCGTCACTCACTGGACTGTCCTGAACTAATAGGGAAGTCCGAATGGATATTTAAATGGGGGCATTGAAAAGAAAAGAAATAATTTGCACTGAAGGCATTGAAAAAGGCGAGAACGCTGAAACCGGTCTGCCTGGAAATCAAGAATAAAAATGATTTGAAGAAGCAAGAGTCCGTGGAGTGCGCTTGTAAAATCCCTGTGGGGGAGTTGGTGAGAAATGTAACTGCGTGTACAAGCCACTAACACGCCAACGGCACCCGCCCGCAAGTTGTTCAGCGGCAAGTGGCGTTTGTTGGGAAGTATGGTAATCGCCGCCAGAACCGCCGCCACTTACCAGTGAGGTAATACCCATCAACACTTAGTTGGCATTTACTACAAATGTTGGAATACAGTTACTAAAAGGTATCCTATGGCTTTACACCTGTGTTTTGTGGGATACGGCAGGGCGAGGAACATTCTACAAATCAGCCCACCTTGTGAGTGAAAGCCAGCATGATGCATAACAGAGGCTTGCATACTCGTGCACACTTAGTGGAAATCATTACTTTAATGGATTTACACGGGCATGCAGCCACAATCACTAAGATTATTATAACAAAAAGACTCACGCTGACATGGCGGACTCACGAAGGTGAAAAGACTGTCAGCTTTGAAGTCCATCGTCACTCACTGGACTGTCCTGAACTAATAGGGAAGTCCGAATGGATATTTAAATGGGGGCATTGAAAAGAAAAGAAATAATTTGCACTGAAGGCATTGAAAAGGCGAGAACGCTGAAACCGGTCTGCCTGGAAATCAAGAATAAAAATGATTTGAAGAAGCAAGAGTCCGTGGAGTGCGTTGTAAAATCCCTGTGGGGGAGTTGGTGAGAAATGTAACTGCGTGTACAAGCCACTAACACGCCAGCGGCACCCGCCCGCAAGTTGTTCGGCGGCAAGTGGCGTTTGTTGGGAAGTATGGTAATCGCTGCCAGAACCGCCGCCACTTACCAGTGAGGTAATACCCATCAACACTTAGTTGGCATTTACTACAAATGTTGGAATACAGTTACTAAAAGGTATCCTATGGCTTTACACCTGTGTTTTGTGGGATACGGCAGGGCGAGGAACATTCTACAAATCAGCCCACCTTGTGAGTGAAAGCCAGCGTGATGCATAACAGAGGCTTGCATACTCGTGCACACTTAGTGGAAATCATTACTTTAATGGATTTACACGGGCATGCAGCCACAATCACTAAGATTATTATAACAAAAAGACTCACGCTGACATGGCGGACTCACGAAGGTGAAAAGACTGTCAGCTTTGAAGTCCGTCGTCACTCACTGGACTGTCCTGAACTAATAGGGAAGTCCGAATGGATATTTAAATGGGGGCATTGAAAAGAAAAGAAATAATTTGCACTGAAGGCATTGAAAAAGGCGAGAACGCTGAAACCGGTCTGCCTGGAAATCAAGAATAAAAATGATTTGAAGAAGCAAGAGTCCGTGGAGTGCGTTGTAAAATCCCTGTGGGGGAGTTGGTGAGAAATGTAACTGCGTGTACAAGCCACTAACACGCCAACGGCACCCGCCCGCAAGTTGTTCGGCGGCAAGTGGCGCTTGTTGGGAAGTATGGCAATCGCCGCCAGAACCGCCGCCACTTACCAGTGAGGTAATACCCATCAACACTTAGTTGGCATTTACTACAAATGTTGGAATACAGTTACTAAAAGGTATCCTATGGCTTTACACCTGTGTTTTGTGGGATACGGCAGGGCGAGGAACATTCTACAAATCAGCCCACCTTGTGAGTGAAAGCCAGCGTGATGCATAACAGAGGCTTGCATACTCGTGCACACTTAGTGGAAATCATTACTTTAATGGATTTACACGGGCATGCAGCCACAATCACTAAGATTATTATAACAAAAAGACTCACGCTGACATGGCGGACTCACGAAGGTGAAAAGACTGTCAGCTTTGAAGTCCGTCGTCACTCACTGGACTGTCCTGAACTAATAGGGAAGTCCGAATGGATATTTAAATGGGGGCATTGAAAAGAAAAGAAATAATTTGCACTGAAGGCATTGAAAAAGGCGAGAACGCTGAAACCGGTCTGCCTGGAAATCAAGAATAAAAATGATTTGAAGAAGCAAGAGTCCGTGGAGTGCGTTGTAAAATCCCTGTGGGGGAGTTGGTGAGAAATGTAACTGCGTGTACAAGCCACTAACACGCCAACGGCACCCGCCCGCAAGTTGTTCGGCGGCAAGTGGCGCTTGTTGGGAAGTATGGTAATCGCCGCCAGAACCGCCGCCACTTACCAGTGAGGTAATACCCATCAACACTTAGTTGGCATTTACTACAAATGTTGGAATACAGTTACTAAAAGGTATCCTATGGCTTTACACCTGTGTTTTGTGGGATACGGCAGGGCGAGGAACATTCTACAAATCAGCCCACCTTGTGAGTGAAAGCCAGCGTGATGCATAACAGAGGCTTGCATACTCGTGCACACTTAGTGGAAATCATTACTTTAATGGATTTACACGGGCATGCAGCCACAATCACTAAGATTATTATAACAAAAAGACTCACGCTGACATGGCGGACTCACGAAGGTGAAAAGACTGTCAGCTTTGAAGTCCGTCGTCACTCACTGGACTGTCCTGAACTAATAGGGAAGTCCGAATGGATATTTAAATGGGGGCATTGAAAAGAAAAGAAATAATTTGCACTGAAGGCATTGAAAAAGGCGAGAACGCTGAAACCGGTCTGCCTGGAAATCAAGAATAAAAATGATTTGAAGAAGCAAGAGTCCGTGGAGTGCGTTGTAAAATCCCTGTGGGGGAGTTGGTGAGAAATGTAACTGCGTGTACAAGCCACTAACACGCCAACGGCACCCGCCCGCAAGTTGTTCAGCGGCAAGTGGCGTTTGTTGGGAAGTATGGTAATCGCCGCCAGAACCGCCGCCACTTACCAGTGAGGTAATACCCATCAACACTTAGTTGGCATTTACTACAAATGTTGGAATACAGTTACTAAAAGGTATCCTATGGCTTTACACCTGTGTTTTGTGGGATACGGCAGGGCGAGGAACATTCTACAAATCAGCCCACCTTGTGAGTGAAAGCCAGCGTGATGCATAACAGAGGCTTGCATACTCGTGCACACTTAGTGGAAATCATTACTTTAATGGATTTACACGGGCATGCAGCCACAATCACTAAGATTATTATAACAAAAAGACTCACGCTGACATGGCGGACTCACGAAGGTGAAAAGACTGTCAGCTTTGAAGTCCGTCGTCACTCACTGGACTGTCCTGAACTAATAGGGAAGTCCGAATGGATATTTAAATGGGGGCATTGAAAAGAAAAGAAATAATTTGCACTGAAGGCATTGAAAAAGGCGAGAACGCTGAAACCGGTCTGCCTGGAAATCAAGAATAAAAATGATTTGAAGAAGCAAGAGTCCGTGGAGTGCGTTGTAAAATCCCTGTGGGGGAGTTGGTGAGAAATGTAACTGCGTGTACAAGCCACTAACACGCCAACGGCACCCGCCCGCAAGTTGTTCGGCGGCAAGTGGCGTTTGTTGGGAAGTATGGTAATCGCCGCCAGAACCGCCGCCACTTACCAGTGAGGTAATACCCATCAACACTTAGTTGGCATTTACTACAAATGTTGGAATACAGTTACTAAAAGGTATCCTATGGCTTTACACCTGTGTTTTGTGGGATACGGCAGGGCGAGGAACATTCTACAAATCAGCCCACCTTGTGAGTGAAAGCCAGCGTGATGCATAACAGAGGCTTGCATACTCGTGCACACTTAGTGGAAATCATTACTTTAATGGATTTACACGGGCATGCAGCCACAATCACTAAGATTATTATAACAAAAGACTCACGCTGACATGGCGGACTCACGAAGGTGAAAAGACTGTCAGCTTTGAAGTCCGTCGTCACTCACTGGACTGTCCTGAACTAATAGGGAAGTCCGAATGGATATTTAAATGGGGGCATTGAAAAGAAAAGAAATAATTTGCACTGAAGGCATTGAAAAAGGCGAGAACGCTGAAACCGGTCTGCCTGGAAATCAAGAATAAAAATGATTTGAAGAAGCAAGAGTCCGTGGAGTGCGTTGTAAAATCCCTGTGGGGGAGTTGGTGAGAAATGTAACTGCGTGTACAAGCCACTAACACGCCAACGGCACCCGCCCGCAAGTTGTTCGGCGGCAAGTGGCGTTTGTTGGGAAGTATGGCAATCGCCGCCAGAACCGCCGCCACTTACCAGTGAGGTAATACCCATCAACACTTAGTTGGCATTTACTACAAATGTTGGAATACAGTTACTAAAAGGTATCCTATGGCTTTACACCTGTGTTTTGTGGGATACGGCAGGGCGAGGAACATTCTACAAATCAGCCCACCTTGTGAGTGAAAGCCAGCGTGATGCATAACAGAGGCTTGCATACTCGTGCACACTTAGTGGAAATCATTACTTTAATGGATTTACACGGGCATGCAGCCACAATCACTAAGATTATTATAACAAAAGACTCACGCTGACATGGCGGACTCACGAAGGTGAAAAGACTGTCAGCTTTGAAGTCCGTCGTCACTCACTGGACTGTCCTGAACTAATAGGGAAGTCCGAATGGATATTTAAATGGGGGCATTGAAAAGAAAAGAAATAATTTGCACTGAAGGCATTGAAAAAGGCGAGAACGCTGAAACCGGTCTGCCTGGAAATCAAGAATAAAAATGATTTGAAGAAGCAAGAGTCCGTGGAGTGCGTTGTAAAATCCCTGTGGGGGAGTTGGTGAGAAATGTAACTGCGTGTACAAGCCACTAACACGCCAACGGCACCCGCCCGCAAGTTGTTCAGCGGCAAGTGGCGTTTGTTGGGAAGTATGGTAATCGCCGCCAGAACCGCCGCCACTTACCAGTGAGGTAATACCCATCAACACTTAGTTGGCATTTACTACAAATGTTGGAATACAGTTACTAAAAGGTATCCTATGGCTTTACACCTGTGTTTTGTGGGATACGGCAGGGCGAGGAACATTCTACAAATCAGCCCACCTTGTGAGTGAAAGCCAGCATGATGCATAACAGAGGCTTGCATACTCGTGCACACTTAGTGGAAATCATTACTTTAATGGATTTACACGGGCATGCAGCCACAATCACTAAGATTATTATAACAAAAAGACTCACGCTGACATGGCGGACTCACGAAGGTGAAAAGACTGTCAGCTTTGAAGTCCGTCGTCACTCACTGGACTGTCCTGAACTAATAGGGAAGTCCGAATGGATATTTAAATGGGGGCATTGAAAAGAAAAGAAATAATTTGCACTGAAGGCATTGAAAAAGGCGAGAACGCTGAAACCGGTCTGCCTGGAAATCAAGAATAAAAATGATTTGAAGAAGCAAGAGTCCGTGGAGTGCGTTGTAAAATCCCTGTGGGGGAGTTGGTGAGAAATGTAACTGCGTGTACAAGCCACTAACACGCCAACGGCACCCGCCCGCAAGTTGTTCGGCGGCAAGTGGCGTTTGTTGGGAAGTATGGTAATCGCCGCCAGAACCGCCGCCACTTACCAGTGAGGTAATACCCATCAACACTTAGTTGGCATTTACTACAAATGTTGGAATACAGTTACTAAAAGGTATCCTATGGCTTTACACCTGTGTTTTGTGGGATACGGCAGGGCGAGGAACATTCTACAAATCAGCCCACCTTGTGAGTGAAAGCCAGCATGATGCATAACAGAGGCTTGCATACTCGTGCACACTTAGTGGAAATCATTACTTTAATGGATTTACACGGGCATGCAGCCACAATCACTAAGATTATTATAACAAAAAGACTCACGCTGACATGGCGGACTCACGAAGGTGAAAAGACTGTCAGCTTTGAAGTCCGTCGTCACTCACTGGACTGTCCTGAACTAATAGGGAAGTCCGAATGGATATTTAAATGGGGGCATTGAAAAGAAAAGAAATAATTTGCACTGAAGGCATTGAAAAAGGCGAGAACGCTGAAACCGGTCTGCCTGGAAATCAAGAATAAAAATGATTTGAAGAAGCAAGAGTCCGTGGAGTGCGTTGTAAAATCCCTGTGGGGGAGTTGGTGAGAAATGTAACTGCGTGTACAAGCCACTAACACGCCAACGGCACCCGCCCGCAAGTTGTTCGGCGGCAAGTGGCGTTTGTTGGGAAGTATGGTAATCGCCGCCAGAACCGCCGCCACTTACCAGTGAGGTAATACCCATCAACACTTAGTTGGCATTTACTACAAATGTTGGAATACAGTTACTAAAAGGTATCCTATGGCTTTACACCTGTGTTTTGTGGGATACGGCAGGGCGAGGAACATTCTACAAATCAGCCCACCTTGTGAGTGAAAGCCAGCATGATGCATAACAGAGGCTTGCATACTCGTGCACACTTAGTGGAAATCATTACTTTAATGGATTTACACGGGCATGCAGCCACAATCACTAAGATTATTATAACAAAAAGACTCACGCTGACATGGCGGACTCACGAAGGTGAAAAGACTGTCAGCTTTGAAGTCCGTCGTCACTCACTGGACTGTCCTGAACTAATAGGGAAGTCCGAATGGATATTTAAATGGGGGCATTGAAAAGAAAAGAAATAATTTGCACTGAAGGCATTGAAAAAGGCGAGAACGCTGAAACCGGTCTGCCTGGAAATCAAGAATAAAAATGATTTGAAGAAGCAAGAGTCCGTGGAGTGCGTTGTAAAATCCCTGTGGGGGAGTTGGTGAGAAATGTAACTGCGTGTACAAGCCACTAACACGCCAACGGCACCCGCCCGCAAGTTGTTCGGCGGCAAGTGGCGTTTGTTGGGAAGTATGGTAATCGCCGCCAGAACCGCCGCCACTTACCAGTGAGGTAATACCCATCAACACTTAGTTGGCATTTACTACAAATGTTGGAATACAGTTACTAAAAGGTATCCTATGGCTTTACACCTGTGTTTTGTGGGATACGGCAGGGCGAGGAACATTCTACAAATCAGCCCACCTTGTGAGTGAAAGCCAGCGTGATGCATAACAGAGGCTTGCATACTCGTGCACACTTAGTGGAAATCATTACTTTAATGGATTTACACGGGCATGCAGCCACAATCACTAAGATTATTATAACAAAAAGACTCACGCTGACATGGCGGACTCACGAAGGTGAAAAGACTGTCAGCTTTGAAGTCCGTCGTCACTCACTGGACTGTCCTGAACTAATAGGGAAGTCCGAATGGATATTTAAATGGGGGCATTGAAAAGAAAAGAAATAATTTGCACTGAAGGCATTGAAAAAGGCGAGAACGCTGAAACCGGTCTGCCTGGAAATCAAGAATAAAAATGATTTGAAGAAGCAAGAGTCCGTGGAGTGCGTTGTAAAATCCCTGTGGGGGAGTTGGTGAGAAATGTAACTGCGTGTACAAGCCACTAACACGCCAACGGCACCCGCCCGCAAGTTGTTCAGCGGCAAGTGGCGTTTGTTGGGAAGTATGGTAATCGCCGCCAGAACCGCCGCCACTTACCAGTGAGGTAATACCCATCAACACTTAGTTGGCATTTACTACAAATGTTGGAATACAGTTACTAAAAGGTATCCTATGGCTTTACACCTGTGTTTTGTGGGATACGGCAGGGCGAGGAACATTCTACAAATCAGCCCACCTTGTGAGTGAAAGCCAGCGTGATGCATAACAGAGGCTTGCATACTCGTGCACACTTAGTGGAAATCATTACTTTAATGGATTTACACGGGCATGCAGCCACAATCACTAAGATTATTATAACAAAAAGACTCACGCTGACATGGCGGACTCACGAAGGTGAAAAGACTGTCAGCTTTGAAGTCCGTCGTCACTCACTGGACTGTCCTGAACTAATAGGGAAGTCCGAATGGATATTTAAATGGGGGCATTGAAAAGAAAAGAAATAATTTGCACTGAAGGCATTGAAAAAGGCGAGAACGCTGAAACCGGTCTGCCTGGAAATCAAGAATAAAAATGATTTGAAGAAGCAAGAGTCCGTGGAGTGCGTTGTAAAATCCCTGTGGGGGAGTTGGTGAGAAATGTAACTGCGTGTACAAGCCACTAACACGCCAACGGCACCCGCCCGCAAGTTGTTCAGCGGCAAGTGGCGTTTGTTGGGAAGTATGGTAATCGCCGCCAGAACCGCCGCCACTTACCAGTGAGGTAATACCCATCAACACTTAGTTGGCATTTACTACAAATGTTGGAATACAGTTACTAAAAGGTATCCTATGGCTTTACACCTGTGTTTTGTGGGATACGGCAGGGCGAGGAACATTCTACAAATCAGCCCACCTTGTGAGTGAAAGCCAGCGTGATGCATAACAGAGGCTTGCATACTCGTGCACACTTAGTGGAAATCATTACTTTAATGGACTTACACGGGCATGCAGCCACAATCACTAAGATTATTATAACAAAAAGACTCACGCTGACATGGCGGACTCACGAAGGTGAAAAGACTGTCAGCTTTGAAGTCCGTCGTCACTCACTGGACTGTCCTGAACTAATAGGGAAGTCCGAATGGATATTTAAATGGGGGCATTGAAAAGAAAATAAATAATTTGCATTGAAGGCATTGAAAAAGGCGAGAACGCTGAAACCGGTCTGCCTGGAAATCAAGAATAAAAATGATTTGAAGAAGCAAGAGTCCGTGGAGTGCGTTGTAAAATCCCTGTGGGGGAGTTGGTGAGAAATGTAACTGCGTGTACAAGCCACTAACACGCCAATGGCACCCGCCCGCAAGTTGTTCGGCGGCAAGTGGCGTTTGTTGGGAAGTATGGAAATCGCTGCCAGAACCGCCGCCACTTACCAGTGAGGTAATACCCATCAACACTTAGTTGGCATTTACTACAAATGTTGGAATACAGTTACTAAAAGGTATCCTATGGCTTTACACCTGTGTTTTGTGGGATATGGCAGGGCGAGGAACATTCTACAAATCAGCCCACCTTGTGAGTAAAGCCAGCATGATGCATAACAGAGGCTTGCATACTCGTGCACACTTAGTGGAAATCATTACTTTAATGGATTTACACGGGCATGCAGCCACAATCACTAAGATTATTATAACAAAAAGACTCACGCTGACATGGCGGACTCACGAAGGTGAAAAGACTGTCAGCTTTGAAGTCCATCGTCACTCACTGGACTGTCCTGAACTAATAGGGAAGTCCGAATGGATATTTAAATGGGGGCATTGAAAAGAAAAGAAATAATTTGCACTGAAGGCATTGAAAAAGGCGAGAACGCTGAAACCGGTCTGCCTGGAAATCAAGAATAAAAATGATTTGAAGAAGCAAGAGTCCGTGGAGTGCGTTGTAAAATCCCTGTGGGGGAGTTGGTGAGAAATGTAACTGCGTGTACAAGCCACTAACACGCCAACGGCACCCGCCCGCAAGTTGTTCGGCGGCAAGTGGCGTTTGTTGGGAAGTATGGTAATCGCCGCCAGAACCGCCGCCACTTACCAGTGAGGTAATACCCATCAACACTTAGTTGGCATTTACTACAAATGTTGGAATACAGTTACTAAAAGGTATCCTATGGCTTTACACCTGTGTTTTGTGGGATACGGCAGGGCGAGGAACATTCTACAAATCAGCCCACCTTGTGAGTGAAAGCCAGCGTGATGCATAACAGAGGCTTGCATACTCGTGCACACTTAGTGGAAATCATTACTTTAATGGATTTACACGGGCATGCAGCCACAATCACTAAGATTATTATAACAAAAAGACTCACGCTGACATGGCGGACTCACGAAGGTGAAAAGACTGTCAGCTTTGAAGTCCGTCGTCACTCACTGGACTGTCCTGAACTAATAGGGAAGTCCGAATGGATATTTAAATGGGGGCATTGAAAAGAAAAGAAATAATTTGCACTGAAGGCATTGAAAAAGGCGAGAACGCTGAAACCGGTCTGCCTGGAAATCAAGAATAAAAATGATTTGAAGAAGCAAGAGTCCGTGGAGTGCGTTGTAAAATCCCTGTGGGGGAGTTGGTGAGAAATGTAACTGCGTGTACAAGCCACTAACACGCCAACGGCACCCGCCCGCAAGTTGTTCGGCGGCAAGTGGCGTTTGTTGGGAAGTATGGTAATCGCCGCCAGAACCGCCGCCACTTACCAGTGAGGTAATACCCATCAACACTTAGTTGGCATTTACTACAAATGTTGGAATACAGTTACTAAAAGGTATCCTATGGCTTTACACCTGTGTTTTGTGGGATACGGCAGGGCGAGGAACATTCTACAAATCAGCCCACCTTGTGAGTGAAAGCCAGCGTGATGCATAACAGAGGCTTGCATACTCGTGCACACTTAGTGGAAATCATTACTTTAATGGATTTACACGGGCATGCAGCCACAATCACTAAGATTATTATAACAAAAAGACTCACGCTGACATGGCGGACTCACGAAGGTGAAAAGACTGTCAGCTTTGAAGTCCGTCGTCACTCACTGGACTGTCCTGAACTAATAGGGAAGTCTGAATGGATATTTAAATGGGGGCATTGAAAAGAAAATAAATAATTTGCATTGAAGGCATTGAAAAAGGCGAGAACGCTGAAACCGGTCTGCCTGGAAATCAAGAATAAAAATGATTTGAAGAAGCAAGAGTCCGTGGAGTGCGTTGTAAAATCCCTGTGGGGGAGTTGGTGAGAAATGTAACTGCGTGTACAAGCCACTAACACGCCAATGGCACCCGCCCGCAAGTTGTTCGGCGGCAAGTGGCGTTTGTTGGGAAGTATGGAAATCGCTGCCAGAACCGCCGCCACTTACCAGTGAGGTAATACCCATCAACACTTAGTTGGCATTTACTACAAATGTTGGAATACAGTTACTAAAAGGTATCCTATGGCTTTACACCTGTGTTTTGTGGGATATGGCAGGGCGAGGAACATTCTACAAATCAGCCCACCTTGTGAGTAAAGCCAGCATGATGCATAACAGAGGCTTGCATACTCGTGCACACTTAGTGGAAATCATTACTTTAATGGATTTACACGGGCATGCAGCCACAATCACTAAGATTATTATAACAAAAAGACTCACGCTGACATGGCGGACTCACGAAGGTGAAAAGACTGTCAGCTTTGAAGTCCATCGTCACTCACTGGACTGTCCTGAACTAATAGGGAAGTCCGAATGGATATTTAAATGGGGGCATTGAAAAGAAAAGAAATAATTTGCACTGAAGGCATTGAAAAAGGCGAGAACGCTGAAACCGGTCTGCCTGGAAATCAAGAATAAAAATGATTTGAAGAAGCAAGAGTCCGTGGAGTGCGTTGTAAAATCCCTGTGGGGGAGTTGGTGAGAAATGTAACTGCGTGTACAAGCCACTAACACGCCAACGGCACCCGCCCGCAAGTTGTTCGGCGGCAAGTGGCGTTTGTTGGGAAGTATGGCAATCGCCGCCAGAACCGCCGCCACTTACCAGTGAGGTAATACCCATCAACACTTAGTTGGCATTTACTACAAATGTTGGAATACAGTTACTAAAAGGTATCCTATGGCTTTACACCTGTGTTTTGTGGGATACGGCAGGGCGAGGAACATTCTACAAATCAGCCCACCTTGTGAGTGAAAGCCAGCGTGATGCATAACAGAGGCTTGCATACTGCGTGCACACTTAGTGGAAATCATTACTTTAATGGATTTACACGGGCATGCAGCCACAATCACTAAGATTATTATAACAAAAAGACTCACGCTGACATGGCGGACTCACGAAGGTGAAAAGACTGTCAGCTTTGAAGTCCGTCGTCACTCACTGGACTGTCCTGAACTAATAGGGAAGTCCGAATGGATATTTAAATGGGGGCATTGAAAAGAAAAGAAATAATTTGCACTGAAGGCATTGAAAAAGGCGAGAACGCTGAAACCGGTCTGCCTGGAAATCAAGAATAAAAATGATTTGAAGAAGCAAGAGTCCGTGGAGTGCGTTGTAAAATCCCTGTAGGGGAGCTGGTGAGAAATGTAACTGCGTGTACAAGCCACTAACACGCCAACGGCACCCGCCCGCAAGTTGTTTGGCGGCAAGTGGCGTTTGTTGGGAAGTATGGCAATCGCCGCCAGAACCGCCGCCACTTACCAGTGAGGTAATACCCATCAACACTTAGTTGGCATTTACTACAAATGTTGGAATACAGTTACTAAAACGTATCCTATGGCTTTACACGTGTGTTTTGTGGGATACGGCAGGGCGAGGAACATTCTACAAATCAGCCCACCTTGTGAGTGAAAGCCAGCGTGATGCATAACAGAGACTTGCATACTCGTGCACACTTAGTGGAAATCATTACTTTAATGGATTTACACGGGCATGCAGCCACAATCACTAAGATTATTATAACAAAAAGACTCACGCTGACATGGCGGACTGACGAAGGTGAAAAGACTGTCAGCTTTGAAGTCCGTCATCACTCACTGGACTGTCCTGAACTAATAGGGAAGTCCGAATGGATATTTAAATGGGGGCATTGAAAAGAAAAGAAATAATTTGCACTGAAGGCATTGAAAAAGGTGAGAACGCTGAAACCGGTCTGCCTGGAAATCAAGAATAAAAATGATTTGAAGACGCAAGAGTCCGTGGAGTGCGTTGTAAAATCCCTGTAGGGGAGCTGGTGAGAAATGTAACTGCGTGTACAAGCCACTAACACGCCAACGGCACCCGCCCGCAAGTTGTTCAGCGGCAAGTGGCGTTTGTTGGGAAGTATGGTAATCGCCGCCAGAACCGCCGCCACTTACCAGTGAGGTAATACCCATCAACACTTAGTTGGCATTTACTACAAATGTTGGAATACAGTTACTAAAAGGTATTCTATGGCTTTACACCTGTGTTTTGTGGGATACGGCAGGGCGAGGAACATTCTACAAATCAGCCCACCTTGTGAGTGAAAGCCAGCGTGATGCATAACAGAGGCTTGCATACTCGTGCACACTTAGTGGAAATCATTACTTTAATGGACTTACACGGGCATGCAGCCACAATCACTAAGATTATTATAACAAAAAGACTCACGCTGACATGGCGGACTCACGAAGGTGAAAAGACTGTCAGCTTTGAAGTCCGTCGTCACTCACTGGACTGTCCTGAACTAATAGGGAAGTCCGAATGGATATTTAAATGGGGGCATTGAAAAGAAAATAAATAATTTGCATTGAAGGCATTGAAAAAGGCGAGAACGCTGAAACCGGTCTGCCTGGAAATCAAGAATAAAAATGATTTGAAGAAGCAAGAGTCCGTGGAGTGCGTTGTAAAATCCCTGTGGGGGAGTTGGTGAGAAATGTAACTGCGTGTAAAAGCCACTAACACGCCAATGGCACCCGCCCGCAAGTTGTTCGGCGGCAAGTGGCGTTTGTTGGGAAGTATGGAAATCGCTGCCAGAACCGCCGCCACTTACCAGTGAGGTAATACCCATCAACACTTAGTTGGCATTTACTACAAATGTTGGAATACAGTTACTAAAAGGTATCCTATGGCTTTACACCTGTGTTTTGTGGGATATGGCAGGGCGAGGAACATTCTACAAATCAGCCCACCTTGTGAGTAAAGCCAGCATGATGCATAACAGAGGCTTGCATACTGCGTGCACACTTAGTGGAAATCATTACTTTAATGGATTTACACGGGCATGCAGCCACAATCACTAAGATTATTATAACAAAAAGACTCACGCTGACATGGCGGACTCACGAAGGTGAAAAGACTGTCAGCTTTGAAGTCCATCGTCACTCACTGGACTGTCCTGAACTAATAGGGAAGTCCGAATGGATATTTAAATGGGGGCATTGAAAAGAAAAGAAATAATTTGCACTGAAGGCATTGAAAAAGGCGAGAACGCTGAAACCGGTCTGCCTGGAAATCAAGAATAAAAATGATTTGAAGAAGCAAGAGTCCGTGGAGTGCGTTGTAAAATCCCTGTGGGGGAGTTGATGAGAAATGTAACTGCGTGTACAAGCCACTAACACGCCAACGGCACCCGCCCGCAAGTTGTTCGGCGGCAAGTGGCGTTTGTTGGGAAGTATGGTAATCGCCGCCAGAACCGCCGCCACTTACCAGTGAGGTAATACCCATCAACACTTAGTTGGCATTTACTACAAATGTTGGAATACAGTTACTAAAAGGTATCCTATGGCTTTACACCTGTGTTTTGTGGGATACGGCAGGGCGAGGAACATTCTACAAATCAGCCCACCTTGTGAGTGAAAGACAGCGTGATGCATAACAGAGGCTTGCATACTCGTGCACACTTAGTGGAAATCATTACTTTAATGGATTTACACCGGCATGCAGCCACAATCACTAAGATTATTATAACAAAAAGACTCACGCTGACATGGCGGACTCACGAAGGTGAAAAGACTGTCAGCTTTGAAGTCCGTCGTCACTCACTGGACTCTCCTGAACTAATAGGGAAGTGCGAATGGATATTTAAATGGGGGCATTGAAAATAAAATAAATAATTTGCACTGAAGGCATTGAAAAAGGCGAGAACGTTGAAACCGGTCTGCCTGGAAATCAAGAATAAAAATGATTTGAAGAAGCAAGAGTCCGTGGAGTGCGTTGTAAAATCCCTGTGGGGGAGTTGGTGAGAAATGTAACTGCGTGTACAAGCCACTAACACGCCAACGGCACCCGCCCGCAAGTTGTTTGGCGGCAAGTGGCGTTTGTTGGGAAGTATGGCAATCGCCGCCAGAACCGCCGCCACTTACCAGTGAGGTAATACCCATCAACACTTAGTTGGCATTTACTACAAATGTTGGAATACAGTTACTAAAACGTATCCTATGGCTTTACACGTGTGTTTTGTGGGATACGGCAGGGCGAGGAACATTCTACAAATCAGCCCACCTTGTGAGTGAAAGCCAGCGTGATGCATAACAGAGGCTTACATACTCGTGCACACTTAGTGGAAATCATTACTTTAATGGATTTACACGGGCATGCAGCCACAATCACTAAGATTATTATAACAAAAAGACTCACGCTGACATGGCGGACTCACGAAGGTGAAAAGACTGTCAGCTTTGAAGTCCGTCGTCACTCACTGTACTGTCCTGAACTAATAGGGAAGTCCGAATGGATATTTAAATGGGGGCATTGAAAATAAAATAAATAATTTGCATTGAAGGCATTGAAAAAGGTGAGAACGCTGAAACCGGTCTGCCTGGAAATCAAGAATAAAAATGATTTGAAGAAGCAAGAGTCCGTGGAGTGTGTTGTAAAATCCCTGTGGGGGAGTTGGTGAGAAATGTAACTGCGTGTACAAGCCGCTAACACGCCAATGGCATCCGCCCGCAAGTTGTTCGGCGGCAAGTGGCGTTTGTTGGGAAGTATGGTAATCGCCGCCAGAACCGCCGCCACTTACCAGTGAGGTAATACCCATCAACACTTAGTTGGCATTTACTAAAAATGTTGGAAGACAGTTACTAAAAGGTATCCTATGGCTTTACACCTGTGTTTTGTGGGATATGGCAGGGCGAGGAACATTCTACAAATCAGCCCACCTTGTGAGTAAAGCCAGCATGATGCATAACAGAGGCTTGCATACTCGTGCACACTTAGTGGAAATCATTACTTTAATGGATTTACACGGGCATGCAGCCACAATCACTAAGATTATTATAACAAAAAGACTCACGCTGACATGGCGGACTCACGAAGGTGAAAAGACTGTCAGCTTTGAAGTCCATCGTCACTCACTGGACTGTCCTGAACTAATAGGGAAGTCCGAACGGATATTTAAATGGGGTCATTGAAAAGAAAAGAAATAATTTGCACTGAAGGCATTGAAAAAGGCGAGAACGCTGAAACCGGTCTGCCCGGAAATCAAGAATAAAAATGATTTGAAGAACCAAGAGTCCGTGGAGTGCGCTTTAAAATCCCTGTGGGGGAGTTGGTGAGAAATGTAACTGTGTGTACAAGCCACTAACACGTCAACGGCACCCGCCCGCAAGTTGTTCGGCGGCAAGTGGCGTTTGTTGGGAAGTATGGTAATCGCCGCCAGAACCGCCGCCACTTACCAAAGAGGTAATACCCATCAACACTTAGTTGGCATTTACTACAAATGTTGGAATACAGTTACTAAAAGGTATCCTATGGCTTTACACCTGTGTTTTGTGGGATATGGCAGGGCGAGGAACATTCTACAAATCAGCCCACCTTGTGAGTAAAGCCAGCATGATGCATAACAGAGGCTTGCATACTCGTGCACACTTAGTGGAAATCATTACTTTAATGGATTTACACGGGCATGCAGCCACAATCACTAAGATTATTATAACAAAAAGACTCACGCTGACATGGCGGACTCACGAAGGTGAAAAGACTGTCAGCTTTGAAGTCCATCGTCACTCACTGGACTGTCCTGAACTAATAGGAAAGTCCGAATGGATATTTAAATGGGGCATTGAAAAGAAAAGAAATAATTTGCACTGAAGTCATTGAAAAAGGCGAGAACGCTGAAACCGGTCTGCCTGGAAATCAAGAATAAAAATGATTTGAAGAAGCAAGAGTCCGTGGAGTGCATTGTAAAATCCCTGTGGGGGAGTTGGTGAGAAATGTAACTGCGTGTACAAGCCACTAACACGCCAACGGCACCCGCCTGCAAGTTGTTCGGCGGCAAGTGGCGTTTGTTGGGAAGTATGGTAATCGCCGCCAGAACCGCCGCCACTTACCAGTGAGGTAATACCCATCAACACTTAGGGGTCGATTCCGATCTCGGCCGGTAGGGCTCCGAATCGGATTCGGCTTTACCGGATCCGATTCGGAGCCCTGTTTTCCGACCGATCCGTACGCGCGTCCGGACGAGCGAGTACAATGCGAAATCGCTGACCGACTCGTCCGGGCATCCCGACCGCTCCGACCGACTCGTTCCCGGCTCGAACCGCACCGACCGACTCTCTCGGACTCGACTCGCACCGCGCAATGGAGACGTTTCCCTGCCGGGTGAGTACGATGCGCGCCGCGAGCAGTCCGACCGAGCCGCACACTCCGGCTCAGAAGAGCTGTCGGAGCCGTGCTCGGGGGTCCGTGTCGGACCCCCTGAACGCGTAGCCGCGCGAGTCGCACACAGGGGGGACCGCATGGGTCCCCCTACCTGTGCGTGTACGGGGCGAATTGCTTCGCCGCGTACATGCTGTGAGGGCGCTCCTTCTCCGCATCGCACCCATTGAGTCAATGGGAGCCCGTGTACGCGTCGTACAACAGGCTCCCGTTGACTTCAATGGGAGTCCGACCGAATCGAGTCCGATAGCATACGGACGCATCGTACTCGTTCGGTCGGGCTGCACGGGTCCGATTCGGTCGGAAATCTCTCCGGGTCCGGCTCGGTCGGAGTGATTTCCGGCCCGAATCGGAATCGGCCCCTAAGTTGGCATTTACTACAAATGTTGGAATACAGTTACTAAAAGGTATCCTATGGCTTTACACCTGTGTTTTGTGGGATACGGCAGGGCGAGGAACATTCTACAAATCAGCCCACCTTGTGAGTGAAAGACAGCGTGATGCATAACAGAGGCTTGCATACTCGTGCACACTTAGTGGAAATCATTACTTTAATGGATTTACACCGGCATGCAGCCACAATCACTAAGATTATTATAACAAAAAGACTCACGCTGACATGGCGGACTCACGAAGGTGAAAAGACTGTCAGCTTTGAAGTCCGTCGTCACTCACTGGACTCTCCTGAACTAATAGGGAAGTCCGAATGGATATTTAAATGGGGGCATTGAAAAGAAAAGAAATAATTTGCACTGAAGGCATTGAAAAAGGCGAGAACACTGAAACCGGTCTGCCTGGAAATCAAGAATAAAAATGATTTGAAGAAGCAAGAGTCCGTGGAGTGCGTTGTAAAATCCCTGTGGGGGAGTTGGTGAGAAATGTAACTGCGTGTACAAGCCACTAACACGCCAACGGCACCCGCCCGCAAGTTGTTTGGCGGCAAGTGGCGTTTGTTGGGAAGTATGGCAATCGCCGCCAGAACCGCCGCCACTTACCAGTGAGGTAATACCCATCAACACTTAGTTGGCATTTACTACAAATGTTGGAATACAGTTACTAAAACGTATCCTATGGCTTTACACGTGTGTTTTGTGGGATACGGCAGGGCGAGGAACATTCTACAAATCAGCCCACCTTGTGAGTGAAAGCCAGCGTGATGCATAACAGAGGCTTGCATACTCGTGCACACTTAGTGGAAATCATTACTTTAATGGATTTACACGGGCATGCAGCCACAATCACTAAGATTATTATAACAAAAAGACTCACGCTGACATGGCGGACTCACGAAGGTGAAAAGACTGTCAGCTTTGAAGTCCGTCGTCACTCACTGGACTGTCCTGAACTAATAGGGAAGTCCGAATGGATATTTAAATGGGGGCATTGAAAAGAAAAGAAATAATTTGCACTGAAGGCATTGAAAAAGGTGAGAACGCTGAAACCGGTCTGCCTGGAAATCAAGAATAAAAATGATTTGAAGACGCAAGAGTCCGTGGAGTGCGTTGTAAAATCCCTGTAGGGGAGCTGGTGAGAAATGTAACTGCATGTACAAGCCACTAACACGCCAACGGCACCCGCCCGCAAGTTGTTCAGCGGCAAGTGGCGTTTGTTGGGAAGTATGGTAATCGCCGCCAGAACCGCCGCCACTTACCAGTGAGGTAATACCCATCAACACTTAGTTGGCATTTACTACAAATGTTGGAATACAGTTACTAAAAGGTATTCTATGGCTTTACACCTGTGTTTTGTGGGATACGGCAGGGCGAGGAACATTCTACAAATCAGCCCACCTTGTGAGTAAAGCCAGCATGATGCATAACAGAGGCTTGCATACTCGTGCACACTTAGTGGAAATCATTACTTTAATGGATTTACACGGGCATGCAGCCACAATCACTAAGATTATTATAACAAAAAGACTCACGCTGACATGGCGGACTCACGAAGGTGAAAAGACTGTCAGCTTTGAAGTCCGTCGTCACTCACTGGACTGTCCTGAACTAATAGGGAAGTCCGAACGGATATTTAAATGGGGGCATTGAAAAGAAAAGAAATAATTTGCACTGAAGGCATTGAAAAAGGCGAGAACGCTGAAACCGGTCTCCCCGGAAATCAAGAATAAAAATGATTTGAAGAACCAAGAGTCCGTGGAGTGCGCTTTAAAATCCCTGTGGCGGAGTTGGTGAGAAATGTAACTATGTGTACAAGCCACTAACACGCCAACGGCACCCGCCCGCAAGTTGTTCGGCGGCAAGTGGCATTTGTTGGGAAGTATGGTAATCGCCGCCAGAACCGCCGCCACTTACCAAAGAGGTAATACCCATCAACACTTAGTTGGCATTTACTACAAATGTTGGAATACAGTTACTAAAAGGTATCCTATGGCTTTACACCTGTGTTTTGTGGGATACGGCAGGGCGAGGAACATTCTACAAATCAGCCCACCTTGTGAGTGAAAGACAGCGTGATGCACAACAGAGGCTTGCATACTCGTGCACACTTAGTGGAAATCATTACTTTAATGGATTTACACCGGCATGCAGCCACAATCACTAAGATTATTATAACAAAAAGACTCACGCTGACATGGCGGACTCACGAAGGTGAAAAGACTGTCAGCTTTGAAGTCCGTCGTCACTCACTGGACTCTCCTGAACTAATATGGAAGTCCGAATGGATATTTAAATGGGGGCATTGAAAAGAAATAATTTGCACTGAAGGCATTGAAAAAGGTGAGAACGCTGAAACCGGTCTGCCTGGAAATCAAGAATAAAAATGATTTGAAGAAGCAAGAGTCCGTGGAGTGCGTTGTAAAATCCCTGTGGGGGAGTTGGTGAGAAATGTAACTGCGTGTACAAGCCACTAACACGCCAACGGCACCCGCCCGCAAGTTGTTTGGCGGCAAGTGGCGTTTGTTGGGAAGTATGGCAATCGCCGCCAGAACCCCCGCCACTTACCAGTGAGGTAATACCCATCAACACTTAGTTGGCATTTACTACAAATGTTGGAATACAGTTACTAAAACGTATCCTATGGCTTTACACGTGTGTTTTGTGGGATACGGCAGGGCGAGGAACATTCTACAAATCAGCCCACCTTGTGAGTGAAAGCCAGCGTGATGCATAACAGAGGCTTGCATACTCGTGCACACTTAGTGGAAATCATTACTTTAATGGATTTACACGGGCATGCAGCCACAATCACTAAGATTATTATAACAAAAAGACTCACGCTGACATGGCGGACTCACGAAGGTGAAAAGACTGTCAGCTTTGAAGTCCGTCGTCACTCACTGGACTGTCCTGAACTAATAGGGAAGTCCGAATGGATATTTAAATGGGGGCATTGAAAAGAAAAGAAATAATTTGCACTGAAGGCATTGAAAAAGGTGAGAACGCTGAAACTGGTCTGCCTGGAAATCAAGAATAAAAATGATTTGAAGACGCAAGAGTCCGTGGAGTGCATTGTAAAATCCCTGTAGGGGAGCTGGTGAGAAATGTAACTGCGTGTACAAGCCACTAACACGCCAACGGCACCCGCCCGCAAGTTGTTCAGCGGCAAGTGGCGTTTGTTGGGAAGTATGGTAATCGCCGCCAGAACCGCCGCCACTTACCAGTGAGGTAATACCCATCAACACTTAGTTGGCATTTACTACAAATGTTGGAATACAGTTACTAAAAGGTATTCTATGGCTTTACACCTGTGTTTTGTGGGATACGGCAGGGCGAGGAACATTCTACAAATCAGCCCACCTTGTGAGTAAAGCCAGCATGATGCATAACAGAGGCTTGCATACTCGTGCACACTTAGTGGAAATCATTACTTTAATGGATTTACACGGGCATGCAGCCACAATCACTAAGATTATTATAACAAAAAGACTCACGCTGACATGGCGGACTCACGAAGGTGAAAAGACTGTCAGCTTTGAAGTCCGTCGTCACTCACTGGACTGTCCTGAACTAATAGGGAAGTCCGAACGGATATTTAAATGGGGGCATTGAAAAGAAAAGAAATAATTTGCACTGAAGGCATTGAAAAAGGCGAGAACGCTGAAACCGGTCTCCCCGGAAATCAAGAATAAAAATGATTTGAAGAACCAAGAGTCCGTGGAGTGCGCTTTAAAATCCCTGTGGCGGAGTTGGTGAGAAATGTAACTATGTGTACAAGCCACTAACACGCCAACGGCACCCGCCCGCAAGTTGTTCGGCGGCAAGTGGCATTTGTTGGGAAGTATGGTAATCGCCGCCAGAACCGCCGCCACTTACCAAAGAGGTAATACCCATCAACACTTAGTTGGCATTTACTACAAATGTTGGAATACAGTTACTAAAAGGTATCCTATGGCTTTACACCTGTGTTTTGTGGGATATGGCAGGGCGAGGAACATTCTACAAATCAGCCCACCTTGTGAGTAAAGCCAGCATGATGCATAACAGAGGCTTGCATACTCGTGCACACTTAGTGGAAATCATTACTTTAATGGATTTATATGGGCATGCAGCCACAATCACTAAGATTATTATAACAAAAAGACTCACGCTGACATGGCGGACTCACGAAGGTGAAAAGACTGTCAGCTTTGAAGTCCATCGTCACTCACTGGACTGTCCTGAACTAATAGGGAAGTCCGAATGGATATTTAAATGGGGGCATTGAAAAGAAAAGAAATAATTTGCACTGAAGGCATTGAAAAAGGCGAGAACGCTGAAACCGGTCTGCCTGGAAATCAAGAATAAAAATGATTTGAAGAAGCAAGAGTCCGTGGAGTGCGTTGTAAAATCCCTGTGGGGGAGTTGGTGAGAAATGTAACTGCGTGTACAAGCAACTAACACGCCAACGGCACCCGCCCGCAAGTTGTTCGGCGGCAAGTGGCGTTTGTTGGGAAGTATGGTAATCGCCGCCAGAACCGCCGCCACTTACCAGTGAGGTAATATCCATCAACACTTAGTTGGCATTTACTACAAATGTTGGAATACAGTTACTAAAAGGTATCCTATGGCTTTACACCTGTGTTTTGTGGGATACGGCAGGGCGAGGAACATTCTACAAATCAGCCCACCTTGTGAGTGAAAGACAGCGTGATGCACAACAGAGGCTTGCATACTCGTGCACACTTAGTGGAAATCATTACTTTAATGGATTTACACCGGCATGCAGCCACAATCACTAAGATTATTATAACAAAAAGACTCACGCTGACATGGCGGACTCACGAAGGTGAAAAGACTGTCAGCTTTGAAGTCCGTCGTCACTCACTGGACTGTCCTGAACTAATAGGGAAGTCCGAATGGATATTTAAATGGGGGCATTGAAAAGAAAAGAAATAATTTGCACTGAAGGCATTGAAAAAGGTGAGAACGCTGAAACCGGTCTGCCTGGAAATCAAGAATAAAAATGATTTGAAGACGCAAGAGTCCGTGGAGTGCATTGTAAAATCCCTGTAGGGGAGCTGGTGAGAAATGTAACTGCGTGTACAAGCCACTAACACGCCAACGGCACCCGCCCGCAAGTTGTTCAGCGGCAAGTGGCGTTTGTTGGGAAGTATGGTAATCGCCGCCAGAACCGCCGCCACTCACCAGTGAGGTAATACCCATCAACACTTAGTTGGCATTTACTACAAATGTTGGAATACAGTTACTAAAAGGTATTCTATGGCTTTACACCTGTGTTTTGTGGGATACGGCAGGGCGAGGAACATTCTTCAAATCAGCCCACCTTGTGAGTAAAGCCAGCATGATGCATAACAGAGGCTTGCATACTCGTGCACACTTAGTGGAAATCATTACTTTAATGGATTTACACGGGCATGCAGCCACAATCACTAAGATTATTATAACAAAAAGACTCACGCTGACATGGCGGACTCACGAAGGTGAAAAGACTGTCAGCTTTGAAGTCCGTCGTCACTCACTGGACTGTCCTGAACTAATAGGGAAGTCCGAACGGATATTTAAATGGGGGCATTGAAAAGAAAAGAAATAATTTGCACTGAAGGCATTGAAAAAGGCGAGAACGCTGAAACCGGTCTCCCCGGAAATCAAGAATAAAAATGATTTGAAGAACCAAGAGTCCGTGGAGTGCGCTTTAAAATCCCTGTGGCGGAGTTGGTGAGAAATGTAACTATGTGTACAAGCCACTAACACGCCAACGGCACCCGCCCGCAAGTTGTTCGGCGGCAAGTGGCATTTGTTGGGAAGTATGGTAATCGCCGCCAGAACCGCCGCCACTTACCAAAGAGGTAATACCCATCAACACTTAGTTGGCATTTACTACAAATGTTGGAATACAGTTACTAAAAGGTATCCTATGGCTTTACACCTGTGTTTTGTGGGATATGGCAGGGCGAGGAACATTCTACAAATCAGCCCACCTTGTGAGTAAAGCCAGCATGATGCATAACAGAGGCTTGCATACTCGTGCACACTTAGTGGAAATCATTACTTTAATGGATTTATATGGGCATGCAGCCACAATCACTAAGATTATTATAACAAAAAGACTCACGCTGACATGGCGGACTCACGAAGGTGAAAAGACTGTCAGCTTTGAAGTCCATCGTCACTCACTGGACTGTCCTGAACTAATAGGGAAGTCCGAATGGATATTTAAATGGGGGCATTGAAAAGAAAAGAAATAATTTGCACTGAAGGCATTGAAAAAGGCGAGAACGCTGAAACCGGTCTGCCTGGAAATCAAGAATAAAAATGATTTGAAGAAGCAAGAGTCCGTGGAGTGCGTTGTAAAATCCCTGTGGGGGAGTTGGTGAGAAATGTAACTGCGTGTACAAGCAACTAACACGCCAACGGCACCCGCCCGCAAGTTGTTCGGCGGCAAGTGGCGTTTGTTGGGAAGTATGGTAATCGCCGCCAGAACCGCCGCCACTTACCAGTGAGGTAATATCCATCAACACTTAGTTGGCATTTACTACAAATGTTGGAATACAGTTACTAAAAGGTATCCTATGGCTTTACACCTGTGTTTTGTGGGATACGGCAGGGCGAGGAACATTCTACAAATCAGCCCACCTTGTGAGTGAAAGACAGCGTGATGCACAACAGAGGCTTGCATACTCGTGCACACTTAGTGGAAATCATTACTTTAATGGATTTACACCGGCATGCAGCCACAATCACTAAGATTATTATAACAAAAAGACTCACGCTGACATGGCGGACTCACGAAGGTGAAAAGACTGTCAGCTTTGAAGTCCGTCGTCACTCACTGGACTCTCCTGAACTAATATGGAAGTCCGAATGGATATTTAAATGGGGGCATTGAAAAGAAATAATTTGCACTGAAGGCATTGAAAAAGGTGAGAACGCTGAAACCGGTCTGCCTGGAAATCAAGAATAAAAATGATTTGAAGAAGCAAGAGTCCGTGGAGTGCGTTGTAAAATCCCTGTGGGGGAGTTGGTGAGAAATGTAACTGCGTGTACAAGCCACTAACACGCCAACGGCACCCGCCCGCAAGTTGTTTGGCGGCAAGTGGCGTTTGTTGGGAAGTATGGCAATCGCCGCCAGAACCGCCGCCACTTACCAGTGAGGTAATACCCATCAACACTTAGTTGGCATTTACTACAAATGTTGGAATACAGTTACTAAAACGTATCCTATGGCTTTACACGTGTGTTTTGTGGGATACGGCAGGGCGAGGAACATTCTACAAATCAGCCCACCTTGTGAGTGAAAGCCAGCGTGATGCATAACAGAGGCTTGCATACTCGTGCACACTTAGTGGAAATCATTACTTTAATGGATTTACACGGGCATGCAGCCACAATCACTAAGATTATTATAACAAAAAGACTCACGCTGACATGGCGGACTCACGAAGGTGAAAAGACTGTCAGCTTTGAAGTCCGTCGTCACTCACTGGACTGTCCTGAACTAATAGGGAAGTCCGAATGGATATTTAAATGGGGGCATTGAAAAGAAAAGAAATAATTTGCACTGAAGGCATTGAAAAAGGTGAGAACGCTGAAACCGGTCTGCCTGGAAATCAAGAATAAAAATGATTTGAAGACGCAAGAGTCCGTGGAGTGCATTGTAAAATCCCTGTAGGGGAGCTGGTGAGAAATGTAACTGCGTGTACAAGCCACTAACACGCCAACGGCACCCGCCCGCAAGTTGTTCAGCGGCAAGTGGCGTTTGTTGGGAAGTATGGTAATCGCCGCCAGAACCGCCGCCACTTACCAGTGAGGTAATACCCATCAACACTTAGTTGGCATTTACTACAAATGTTGGAATACAGTTACTAAAAGGTATTCTATGGCTTTACACCTGTGTTTTGTGGGATACGGCAGGGCGAGGAACATTCTACAAATCAGCCCACCTTGTGAGTAAAGCCAGCATGATGCATAACAGAGACTTGCATACTCGTGCACACTTAGTGGAAATCATTACTTTAATGGATTTACACGGGCATGCAGCCACAATCACTAAGATTATTATAACAAAAAGACTCACGCTGACATGGCGGACTCACGAAGGTGAAAAGACTGTCAGCTTTGAAGTCCGTCGTCACTCACTGGACTGTCCTGAACTAATAGGGAAGTCCGAACAGATATTTAAATGGGGGCATTGAAAAGAAAAGAAATAATTTGCACTGAAGGCATTGAAAAAGTCGAGAACGCTGAAACCGGTCTCCCCGGAAATCAAGAATAAAAATGATTTGAAGAACCAAGAGTCCGTGGAGTGCGCTTTAAAATCCCTGTGGGGGAGTTGGTGAGAAATGTAACTGTGTGTACAAGCCACTAAC
This sequence comes from Calotriton arnoldi, assembly GCA_963921515.1. Lineage (NCBI taxonomy): Eukaryota > Metazoa > Chordata > Amphibia > Caudata > Salamandridae > Calotriton > Calotriton arnoldi. Next base: position 779,718 of record CAWUFW010006224.1, on the reverse strand, counting down.
ACGCCAACGGCACCCGCCCGCAAGTTGTTCGGCGGCAAGTGGCGTTTGTTGGGAAGTATGGTAATCGCCGCCAGAACCACCGCCACTTACCAATGAGGTAATACCCATCAACACTTAGTTGGCATTTACTACAAATGTTGGAATACAGTTACTAAAAGGTATCCTATGGCTTTACACCTGTGTTTTGTGGGATATGGCAGGGCGAGGAACATTCTACAAATCAGCCCACCTTGTGAGTAAAGCCAGCATGATGCATAACAGAGGCTTGCATACTCGTGCACACTTAGTGGAAATCATTACTTTAATGGATTTACATGGGCATGCAGCCACAATCACTAAGATTATTATAACAAAAAGACTCACGCTGACATGGCGGACTCACGAAGGTGAAAAGACTGTCAGCTTTGAAGTCCATCGTCACTCACTGGACTGTCCTGAACTAATAGGGAAGTCCGAATGGATATTTAAATGGGGGCATTGAAAAGAAATAATTTGCACTGAAGGCATTGAAAAAGGCGAGAACGCTGAAACCGGTCTGCCTGGAAATCAAGAATAAAAATGATTTGAAGAAGCAAGAGTCCGTGCAGTGCGTTGTAAAATCCCTGTGGGGGAGTTGGTGAGAAATGTAACTGCGTGTACAAGCCACTAACATGCCAACGGCACCCGCCCGCAAGTTGTTTGGCGGCAAGTGGCGTTTGTTGGGAAGTATGGCAATCGCCGCCAGAACCGCCGCCACTTACCAGTGAGGTAATACCCATCAACACTTAGTTGGCATTTACTACAAATGTTGGAATACAGTTACTAAAACGTATCCTATGGCTTTACACGTGTGTTTTGTGGGATACGGCAGGGCGAGGAACATTCTACAAATCAGCCCACCTTGTGAGTGAAAGCCAGCGTGATGCATAACAGAGGCTTGCATACTCGTGCACACTTAGTGGAAATCATTACTTTAATGGATTTACACGGGCATGCAGCCACAATCACTAAGATTATTATAACAAAAAGACTCACGCTGACATGGCGGACTCACGAAGGTGAAAAGACTGTCAGCGTTGAAGTCCGTCGTCACTCACTGGACTGTCCTGAACTAATAGGGAAGTCCGAATGGATATTTAAATGGGGGCATTGAAAAGAAAAGAAATAATTTGCACTGAAGGCATTGAAAAAGGTGAGAACGCTGAAACCGGTCTGCCTGGAAATCAAGAATAAAAATGATTTGAAAACGCAAGAGTCCATGGAGTGCGTTGTAAAATCCCTGTAGGGGAGTTGGTGAGAAATGTAACTGCGTGTACAAGCCACTAACACGCCAACTGCACCCGCCCGCAAGTTGTTCAGCGGCAAGTGGCGTTTGTTGGGAAGTATGGTAATCGCCGCCAGAACCGCCGCCACTTACCAGTGAGGTAATACCCATCAACACTTAGTTGGCATTTACTACAAATGTTGGAATACAGTTACTAAAAGGTATCCTATGGCTTTACACCTGTGTTTTGTGGGATACGGCAGGGCGAGGAACATTCTACAAATCAGCCCACCTTGTGAGTGAAAGCCAGCGTGATGCATAACAGAGGCTTGCATACTCGTGCACACTTAGTGGAAATCATTACTTTAATGGACTTACACGGGCATGCAGCCACAATCACTAAGATTATTATAACAAAAAGACTCACGCTGACATGGCGGACTCACGAAGGTGAAAAGACTGTCAGCTTTGAAGTCCGTCGTCACTCACTGGACCGTCCTGAACTAATAGGGAAGTCCGAATGGATATTTAAATGGGGGCATTGAAAAGAAAAGAAATAATTTGCATTGAAGGCATTGAAAAAAGGCGAGAACGCTGAAACCGGTCTGCCTGGAAATCAAGAATAAAAATGATTTGAAGAAGCAAGAGTCCGTGGAGTGCGTTGTAAAATCCCTGTGGGGGAGTTGGTGAGAAATGTAACTGCGTGTACAAGCCACTAACACGCCAATGGCATCCGCCCGCAAGTTGTTCGGCGGCAAGTGGGGTTTGTTGGGAAGTATGGTAATCGCCGCCAGAGCCGCCGCCACTTACCAGTGAGGTAATACCCATCAACACTAAGTTGGCATTTACTACAAATGTTGGAATACAGTTACTAAAAGGTATCCTATGGCTTTACACCTGTGTTTTGTGGGATATGGCAGGGCGAGGAACATTCTACAAATCAGCCCACCTTGTGAGTAAAGCCAGCATGACGCATAACAGAGGCTTGCATACTCGTGCACACTTAGTGGAAATCATTACTTTAATGGATTTACACAGGCATGCAGCCACAATCACTAAGATTATTATAACAAAAAGACTCACGCTGACATGGTGGACTCACGAAGGTGAAAAGACTGTCAGCTTTGAAGTCCGTCGTCACTCACTGGACTGTCCTGAACTAATAGGGAAGTCCGAATGGATATTTAAATGGGGGCATTGAAAAGAAAAGAAATAATTTGCACTGAAGGCATTGAAAAAGGCGAGAACGCTGAAACCGGTCTGCCCGGAAATCAAGAATAAAAATGATTTGAAGAAGCAAGAGTCCGTGGAGTGCGCTTTAAAATCCCTGTGGGAGAGTTGGTGAGAAATGTAACTGTGTGTACAAGCCACTAACACGCCAACGGCACCCGCCCGCAAGTTGTTCGGCGGCAAGTGGCGTTTGTTGGGAAGTATGGTAATCGCCGCCAGAACCGCCGCCACTTACCAAAGAGGTAATACCCATCAACACTTAGTTGGCATTTACTACAAATGTTGGAATACAGTTACTAAAAGGTATCCTATGGCTTTACACCTGTGTTTTGTGGGATACGGCAGGGCGAGGAACATTCTACAAATCAGCCCACCTTGTGAATGAAAGCCAGTGTGATGTATAACAGAGGCTTGCATACTCGTGCACACTTAGTGGAAATCATTACTTTAATGGATTTACACCGGCATGCAGCCACAATCACTAAGATTATTATAACAAAAAGACTCACGCTGACATGGCGGACTCACGAAGGTGAAAAGACTGTCAGCTTTGAAGTCCATCGTCACTCACTGGACTGTCCTGAACTAATAGGGAAGTCCGAATGGATATTTAAATGGGGGCATTGAAAAGAAAAGAAATAATTTGCACTGAAGGCATTGAAAAAGGCGAGAACGCTGAAACCGGTCTGCCTGGAAATCAAGAATAAAAATGATTTGAAGAAGCAAGAGTCCGTGGAGTGCGTTGTAAAATCCCTATGGGGGAGTTGGTGAGAAATGTAACTGCGTGTACAAGCCACTAACACGCCAACGGCACCCGCCCGCAAGTTGTTCGGCGGCAAGTGGCGTTTGTTGGGAAGTATGGTAATCGCCGCCAGAACCGCCGCCACTTACCAGTGAGGTAATATCCATCAACACTTAGTTGGCATTTACTACAAATGTTGGAATACAGTTACTAAAAGGTATCCTATGGCTTTACACCTGTGTTTTGTGGGATACGGCAGGGCGAGGAACATTCTACAAATCAGCCCACCTTGTGAGTGAAAGACAGCGTGATGCATAACAGAGGCTTGCATACTCGTGCACACTTAGTGGAAATCATTACTTTAATGGATTTACACCGGCATGCAGCCACAATCACTAAGATTATTATAACAAAAAGACTCACGCTGACATGGCGGACTCACGAAGGTGAAAAGACTGTCAGCTTTGAAGTCCGTCGTCACTCACTGGACTCTCCTGAACTAATATGGAAGTCCGAATGGATATTTAAATGGGGGCATTGAAAAGAAATAATTTGCACTGAAGGCATTGAAAAAGGCGAGAACGCTGAAACCGGTCTGCCTGGAAATCAAGAATAAAAATGATTTGAAGAAGCAAGAGTCCGTGGAGTGCGTTGTAAAATCCCTGTGGGGGAGTTGGTGAGAAATGTAACTGCGTGTACAAGCCACTAACACGCCAACGGCACCCGCCCGCAAGTTGTTTGGCGGCAAGTGGCGTTTGTTGGGAAGTATGGCAATCGCCGCCAGAACCGCCGCCACTTACCAGTGAGGTAATACCCATCAACACTTAGTTGGCATTTACTACAAATGTTGGAATACAGTTACTAAAACGTATCCTATGGCTTTACACGTGTGTTTTGTGGGATACGGCAGGGCGAGGAACATTCTACAAATCAGCCCACCTTGTGAGTGAAAGCCAGCGTGATGCATAACAGAGGCTTGCATACTCGCGCACACTTAGTGGAAATCATTACTTTAATGGATTTACCCGGGCATGCAGCCACAATCACTAAGATTATTATAACAAAAAGACTCACGCTGACATGGCGGACTCACGAAGGTGAAAAGACTGTCAGCTTTGAAGTCCGTCGTCACTCACTGGACTGTCCTGAACTAATAGGGAAGTCCGAATGGATATTTAAATGGGGGCATTGAAAAGAAAAGAAATAATTTGCACTGAAGGCATTGAAAAAGGTGAGAACGCTGAAACCGGTCTGCCTGGAAATCAAGAATAAAAATGATTTGAAGACGCAAGAGTCCGTGGAGTGCGTTGTAAAATCCCTGTAGGGGAGCTGGTGAGAAATGTAACTGCGTGTACAAGCCACTAACACGCCAACGGCACCCGCCCGCAAGTTGTTCAGCGGCAAGTGGCGTTTGTTGGGAAGTATGGTAATCGCCGCCAGAACCGCCGCCACTTACCAGTGAGGTAATACCCATCAACACTTAGTTGGCATTTACTACAAATGTTGGAATACAGTTACTAAAAGGTATTCTATGGCTTTACACCTGTGTTTTGTGGGATACGGCAGGGCGAGGAACATTCTACAAATCAGCCCACCTTGTCAGTGAAAGCCAGCGTGATGCATAACAGAGGCTTGCATACTCGTGCACACTTAGTGGAAATCATTACTTTAATGGACTTACACGGGCATGCAGCCACAATCACTAAGATTATTATAACAAAAAGACTCACGCTGACATGGCGGACTCACGAAGGTGAAAAGACTGTCAGCTTTGAAGTCCGTCGTCACTCACTGGACTGTCCTGAACTAATAGGGAAGTCCGAATGGATATTTAAATGGGGGCATTGAAAAGAAAATAAATAATTTGCATTGAAGGCATTGAAAAAGGCGAGAACGCTGAAACCGGTCTGCCTGGAAATCAAGAATAAAAATGATTTGAAGAAGCAAGAGTCCGTGGAGTGCGTTGTAAAATCCCTGTGGGGGAGTTGGTGAGAAATGTAACTGCGTGTACAAGCCACTAACACGCCAATGGCATCCGCCCGCAAGTTGTTCGGCGGCAAGTGGCGTTTGTTGGGAAGTATGGTAATCGCCGCCAGAGCCGCCGCCACTTACCAGTGAGGTAATACCCATCAACACTTAGTTGGCATTTACTACAAATGTTGGAATACAGTTACTAAAAGGTATCCTATGGCTTTACACCTGTGTTTTGTGGGATATGGCAGGGCGAGGAACATTCTACAAATCAGCCCACCTTGTGAGTAAAGCCAGCATGATGCATAACAGAGGCTTGCATACTCGTGCACACTTAGTGGAAATCATTACTTTAATGGATTTACACGGGCATGCAGCCACAATCACTAAGATTATTATAACAAAAAGACTCACGCTGACATGGCGGACTCACGAAGGTGAAAAGACTGTCAGCTTTGAAGTCCGTCGTCACTCACTGGACTGTCCTGAACTAATAGGGAAGTCCGAATGGATATTTAAATGGGGGCATTGAAAAGAAAAGAAATAATTTGCACTGAAGGCATTGAAAAAGGCGAGAACGCTGAAACCGGTCTGCCCGGAAATCAAGAATAAAAATGATTTGAAGAAGCAAGAGTCCGTGGAATGCGCTTTAAAATCCCTGTGGGGGAGTTGGTGAGAAATATATATATATAGATAGATAGATAGATAGATAGATAGATAGAAATCATACAACATTAACTGGCCTAATACAAAGGGCTGACATGATTTTTGAGCAACTATTGGCACATAAGTTTGATAACAACTATGTTAATACCAGTGGTGCTGCACTTTCCCAACTCCAGAGTCCTTCTGCCCCGGGTCCCCCCTCCCAACAGACAACACACCCTCCTCCCTAATTCATCTCAGTAGAACAAATATATAATTCCTGTGCGTGTTAGTAAAGGTCTACAATGTCATGATTTGTTTTAGGTTTAATTTATCTATGGAAAGGTTGCGTCACGACTCAAACATCACATAGTTAGAGAAAGACAGAAGATGAATCAGTGAAGGAGATGGCAAAATGTGACACTTGCTGGAATGCGAATGGGTTGGGACACCATGGGAGATGGTAGTAGCTATAGGTGGGTGCTGGCAGTGTGCCCCACAACACTTATTCTACCCATTATTTTAAATGGTATGGAGGCAGTGAGTGAGTGGGGACTGGGCGTAGGAGTAAGGAAGGAAGAAATACCATAACAAGAATAGCAGGTGCCACTGAGAAAAGAAACTGACTTAGCACTCATCTGACCAGCTGCCGCATCCTCTCTTTATTCTCTAAATGTTGACCTTGGTCTTCCTGGCTCTCCACCTCTGCCATGTTGGAAAAGGGTAGGTTGAGGTTCTGGACAAAAAAAGCACTTATTTAGTAATATCACTAGCAACCACAGTAGTTGCACATCAAGTTCGAAAAGCAGTGCCTAATAAATCTGAACTTATTGCTAGTCAAAGTAGAGTGATAATGGATTGGAGAGGAGAAATGTAAAAGAACCGTGAGAAAGAGGTTGGTGCCACAGTAAAAATAAGAGGGGAAAGAAGAAAAAAACCCAAAGAAGATAGGATAAAGAAGACTGCAGAAACATAAGGGAATATAAAATAAAACACAAAGTAGAGAAATAACTGGTATGAAAAAAATGAAAAAAGAAAATACTAAAGGCCATGATGCATGTTAACCTAGATGAGATTAAGGGCTTCATTGCGATGTCGACCGTTGTGGTCTCGTGACCGGCCAACCTCCCGTCAGTGGTCCCGACACCGCTATTGCAATGCGACCACAAATGGTGCAGTCGCATACTCCCATTTCTATACGGGAGCTTGTGCTATGGCTGTAAACCGGCAGCGGCACAAGATCCCATAGAGAAATGGGAGTTTCTGTTAATCCCTGCACCACGTGGCAGGCACCTCACTGTGCCTACCACATGGTGCAGGGATTAACAGGTGCCCCCTCGGCCACCGGAGGCCACTGGGAGAAGGGGCCCTGCTAAGGGCCCCCAAAGTCGCTTTCCATGTCGGAAAGCCCGACATGGAAAGTCTGTGAGAAACCGACATCATAATCCAGACAGGGGAAACGCCTTCCTTAAAGGATTATGTGCCGGTTCCGACTGCCCGACGGGCTTCTTGAGCCCGTCGGAAGCCAGCCGCAATGACCGGCTGGTTTCAATTCCGACCACCATTATTGTAAAGCGGCGGTCGAAAGTGAAAACAGGAATGTCGGTTCGAAAGCCTCCGGCCGACATCATATTAGGGCTTTATGTGTTAAATCCGATAAGATTAAAAAGATAAAACATGGCTTATCAACACAAAAAGGAATGTTTCATAAAGTGCAAGGATGCTGACTTGCCTTTCCTGGCCCTCTTCTTTAGGAGCCCTGAATGGAGGAAAGAAAAAGCACATTTAATAATTTACAGTAAAAAAAATCTACTGCTTAAGTAACTAATCCTTTTCACCCAATTAACCAATGTCCTAAAACTAGTTCCCTGCCCTAAATATTATTAACTGTAAGTGATATTGCTCTTCACTAGCTACATACATTTTCACTATTGTCCCAACAAAGCTATATGCTGATTCTGAGTCCTGACTGGTACGCTCCCTGACATCTCCCACTACTTTCACTAGATCACAAGTACCCTCCACTTACAAAGTCTAAAGAAACCATATTTTAATATTAGTATAGATAGAAAGATAGATAGATAGATAGATAGATAGATAGATAAGATAGATAGATAGATAGATAGATAGATAGATAGATAGATAGATAGATAGAAGGTAGATAGATAGATGCTAATGTAAGATACACTTGCAATAGCCCCGGGGCTAATGTTTGTTATGCTTGCGTAATTTAGACATTACATAAGGTTTATCACCATAGAAAAAGAAAGCTACATTGCCTACAGTGCTATATTGTAAATGCCAAAATAATTTTCTGTATATGCAAATACATGTGTGTATGTATTATGTACACAACTAATTATACGTCTATGTATGAGTACACGCATGAGTTTATATATTCATATATTTCATCACTCCATGATGAATAAAGAGGGTGGATGAGGCGTGAAAAGTGCATTTATTTATGTGGCTGGCTCCAATGCATTATGGCTCTGAAATTAACCTTGTTAACAGCCGACAAGGCTCCTTTCACAATTCTGAGCCATAGTAGATTAGTGGCATTCACATGAATAAAATATTCACTTTATATGTGAGACCAAGCTTTCACGGACCTTCAGATTGCCCTATAGGTCATTCCTACCAAGGGACGGCTGTCATATAGGGAATTCAGGAAGAGCCCAATGGGCTGCTCTGACAGGTCAGTGCGTGAGACGGATTTTTAGCTGTCACTGGGCCTGCCTTATGGTGTGATGGGCCAGTTTTTACTGTTGATTTCTCTGATATTGCATCAAACATTGCCTGCAGAAGACGCAAATGCATGGAGTCTCACATACCTTGCAAACACCTATGCAGCTTTTGGGCGGCGTTTGCGGAGTTTGCGGAGTTGTGCTACGCGAAACTCCGCGAAGTGAAAAAAAAACTCTGCCGCGCTACGTGGAGCTCCGCAAGTGGCAGAGTGTGATAGAAAAATGCAGTTTGCAGTGATTTTCAGTGCTGGATGCTTGTCCGCACTGTGCAATCATCACGAACGGCACCATGCACAGGGCAAGCGGGCGCTGCTTTCCTTTCTGCCGCTCGAGTAGATTTTTACTCGAGCGGCAGCTTTCTCAACGCAAACAGGCAGTTTCTCAACATGAGCATACGCGACCACTCGCAATGAGAAACCTGACCCCCCCCCCGCCCGCATTGAGAAATCTCGCCGGGAGGTTTATTTTCCACGCTCGCGCTCGCCAACTTGATGTTGACGATCGCGAACGAGGAAAAATCTAGCCGGGAGGTGAATTTTCCTCGCTCCCGCTCGCCAGCTTGACGTTGACGAACACGAGCGAGGAAAAAAACTCCGCTACGCGGGGCGGAGGTTTTTGGATCTCCGCGGAGTTCGCGTAACGCAGAGTTACGAAAACTCCGCAAACTCCGCGAGCGGAGCGGAGTTCACCGCCCAGGCCTAGTCTTTACAAGTTTACAACTGCCCTGATTAGCAAAAGTGGGCCACTATTTTAGCTATCTGATTTGCTGATTCAGGGCCACTTTCAATTTGGTGCCCAGAACTGTTTCTGTCCCAGTCCCATTCTGGTCCCACCCTGCCTTTGACCACCAGTTTCAGCTTCAAAAACAGCTCGCAAAATCTTGGAAATCGTAAGGTGCAAAAGGGGTCAAAAAGCAGAGGTTTTTCAGAAAAATTTAAACCTCACCTTATGAAAATCAAGTCATCAGCCTCATCCATTCACACCCTGTACTATTAATGTGGTAATTGTATGTTGTGCAATGGTTTCTCCCATTCCATAAATAGCGTGAGCTATGTGTGAGATGGTTGCTTTAGCTCTCACGCCCCTTTTAAGGTGACCTCATAAACATTCCCTGATTTTCTCCTTTCACCTCACACACCCAGCCTATTAGCGCCGGGAATTTGGGAGGAAGGCCCATATTTACAAAGGTGTCTCTCAATGCAGCACAGCACCCAAAGAGGCTGCGCTGCGTTGCAAGACAGGGAGAGAGCAGGATAATGCCATGTTCACAGAGATATGGCACTCTCCTCCCCTCTCCCTAGCGCTGGCGCTGCTGATTTGTGCTGCAGCGCGTCAGGCACACACCTTAGCACCATAGTGCTAGAGTGCGTGCCTGAGTCTACCACAGGTTTCCTGTACAAAATACTATGGCTAGACACGTTTAAAACCTTTTTCCTAATTTCTATGTGTGCTGCACAGTGCAGCACACATGCAAAGTCGGAAAAGCAAGGAGAAATGAGAACATTTCTCCTTTTAACGCCTGCTTTTCAGCTGCGTTCTTTTTTGGCGCTAAACCCTGTCTATGAATGTTAGTAGATAGGGATTTGCATCAAAGAGCATGGGTGGCTGCATGGAAACGCCCATGTACCATCCATGTAACACACCCATGACACATAGTAATGCGTTACTTTTCCATACAAACCAACGCAAATAACAATTTGCGTTGGTTTGTTAATCCCCAAACAGGTTTAATGTCTGGTGTGCATTAAAAAAGTATCACTAACCTGACGTTAAACCTTTATGAATCTGAGCCGAAGAGTGCTTAACCGCTGCACCGTGAGGCGCAGGTAGCTTTTTTTTTATTGTAGACAGAGACACAGACAGACTCGTGCAACCTTTTCAGGCTGGCGATAACAAAAGATTTAGCTTCAAAAGCCCAGACTTTATCCTCACCCGGGGTCACGCATATGAAAGGACAACACATTAATCTTTGTCCTCGGCAAAGTTGCGGAACCCGCTCGGATAATCCATAAAGAGTCACAAGTGAAACTAAATATCTTAAGACGCCATCTATCTGATCCCCAATTAAAACATAATCTTTTTAAGTTGTCAATATGCGCTGACCAGGATCAATACCATCACAGATTCTGACTGACATTTCCCAGTTCTCTTGCGCTTGACAGGAAATATTTTCCTGGTGTCAAGTCAGCTGGAATGAGCAACACTGGACCTCCTTTCAACCACATGACAGATGAGCAGAACCTGAGATGATGGCAGCATAATTCTAGCTTAGGCACCAGAGGCTAAAAATGAGCAATATTATGAACCTAATGGATTTGTACAAAGCTAAAGTTACATGACAAAGTAATTCCGACAGTAAAAACTAATAAGTGGCTTTCTCTATGATTAGAATGGGAGCATTTGTGTTAAACAGCGTGCACACACTGTTGAACAATGAAAGGTCAAGTGTAATGTTTTGATATGTCACAGCAGACTTTTTGAGAAGGAAATATTCGCCTGAATTAGAGAAAAACAATGGCAGAGATTTAGAATTACTGCAGTAAAAGTCGAAGCAGTGAAAGTGATTTTGGTGCATGCTAACATTTTAGAAATATGAGCAGGGGTGTTGAAGAAAACAATATTTCTGGTGTCTTTGAAAAAAGAGCGAAATGGAGAGAAAACAGGAGTGCAAAAAGGATAGATAGATAGATAGATAGTATTAGTGTGATTAAGATATTGTTTAATTTATATATTAGGTGTGAGTTGCTGGATTTGTAGGGGTAAAGGGTGAGAAGTTAATTAATGACAATTAATTTATTATTAGTTTATTATTAATAATTGTTTAACTGATAATTAAATATGCAAATTGTGTAATTGAGATTTTTTTAATTTATATATTAGGTGCGGTTTGTTGGTTTTGTAGGATAAAGGGTTGGAAGGTAATTAATTTTTTAAAAAACTTTTTGTTGATTATTAATATTTTTTAAATGATAATTAGTTTTTTTAAATGTGTACATATCATAATTTTTTCAAAATATATTTAGGTGTGAGTTGTGTAGTTTGTAGAGGTAAAGGGTAGGAAGTTATTTAAGTAAAAACAAATTTAAAAGTAGTTGATTGTTTTTTTTAAAAGGTGTTACTTATTATGTTATGTGTTAATTGTGTTGTGCTTTTTAATTGTAAATAATATTGTATTTATTGGTTGTGATTATTTTGAGAATATAGGGCCTCATTACGATGCCGGTCAGACCGACCACCTGACTGCCTCGGCTAGGATCCGATTCTGACTGCCAAGGCCGGGTAAAGTCTCCCTGCTGTAGTACGATGCAACCACTGCTACCACGACTGTCGCATCTATGGCGGTGTACATATCCCTGAATATATTGCTGCAAGTGCATACATACTCACAGGAAATGTGATATGTACACACAAGCATGACATATGTGGGGATATGTCTTGTGCTGCAAGTACCCCATTGCTGGAGTGTGGCGATCTGTGCACAGTCCAGTCAATGGGGATACATACCACCTACAGACTTACCTGCATTCTGGTGCCCACAGGTTCATAGTCTTCGGGGTTCAGCTGCTGCAGTGTAGGGGGGACCTGGAGAAAGGGATCCATGCCAGAGACTGTCGGGGAGTAGCTGATTTGGGTGAGTATGCACCCCAAATCCTTAGTTTCCAACGAATCGAGGCAGTCGGTCGGACCACACAGTCAGCTCGTCAGAAATTCACATCATAATCCGGACAGCCGTCGGAACTCCTTGTACAGCTCTATGGCTGCTGCTTTTCTCCGACCACCATCTCAGTCGTTGGACCGACGCTGATCAGGCCGCGGATGTCGGTCCGACCAGCATCATAATGAGGCCCATAGTTTCGTATTTTAATTATAATAATAATATTTGTATTATTTTATAATATGTATTAATCATTGTAATACATATGTAATTTGTTTCATTTTTTAAATAATTTATATGTATAATTTTTATATTTAAATATTTATATTTTTTGTTATTTAATATATTTTATTTTCTTGAACTGAACTACTCTGTCTCAAATGTTGCACTGAGTGCAGTGGGAATAGTACATTTTTACTCCTCCTGAGTCTAAACCTTTCCCTACTGTTGGACAGAATGCAGTGGGAATAGTAAATTTTACCCCTCCGCAATCCAACACTTTCCCTACTGTTGCACTGACTAGAGTGGGAATGGTAAGTCTTACCCCTTGGCAATCCAACACTTTCCCTACTGTTGCACTGACTGGAGTGGTAATAGTACATTTTACCTCTTCCGCAATCCAACACTTTCCCTACTGTTGCTCAGACTGGAGTTGGAATAGTACTTTTTATCCCTCCTGAGTCCAACTCTTTCCCTACTATTGCACTGACTGGAGTAGGAATGGGAATAGTAATTTTTCCTCCATCTTGGTCCAACGCTTTCCCTACTGGTGCATAGATTGGATTAGAATAGTAAATTTTCCCCCTCCTGAGTCCAACGCTTTCCCTACTGTTGCGGAGGTTGGAGTGGGAATAGTAATTTTTACCCCTCCTGAGTCCAACCCATTCGCTCTTATTGCATCGACTGGAGTGGGAACAGTGATTGTTCCCCCACCTTGGTCCAACGCTTTCCCTACTGTTGCACATATTGGAGTGGGAATAGTAATTTTTACCTTTCCGCAATCCAATGGTTTCCCTACTGTTGTACTTATTGGACAGGGAATAGTAATTTGTACTTCTCCTGAGTCCAAAGTCTTCCCTACTGTTGTATAAATTGAAGTGGGAATAGTATATGTATTATTTGTCGAATTTTATAGTTTGGCTTATGTTGTTTACATTTATATTATTATGTTTGTATGTATTTAAAATTATATTTTTCATAAGTAATGTTTTTAATAAGTAATATATTTTCAGTAAATTTGATTTTTTTTCAGTGTTTACTATTTTATGTGTAATAAAATTGGTATGTTTTTATAAATTTTGATGTTGTTGGGTATAGGTGTGTGTGTGTGTGTGTGTATATATATATATCTGTTATTACATTTAAAAAGAATTAGTAAATTATATTATAAATTAAATTGATTACTTTAATAGTATATTTTACTTAGATATATGCAAACAAACATATATTAATATATATGGGTGTTTCATTCTTGCAAATAATTATCATAGCTATATATATGTATAAAAAAATTAAATATATTACATTTCTATTAGATTACTGTTACCTTTCAATATATCTAATGTTTACTATATATATATATATATATATATATATATATATATTATCTACTGGCAGTCGCCAGTAGATAGTTATAGTTAGGACCTATTTTCCATAGGAAATCCGCGACATTCTATTTGAAATAACTCTTGCGTCGGTTGACGAATCTTCGCAAAATTTTCAAACTTTATGGCCCGCTCCGGTCCGCTCCTACCCTGAAAGTCTCAGGGTGATTCGTCAAGCGGGGGCAGAGAAAAAAGGGGGGTCCCAAAACATGTTTTCCCCATTCATTTTCCCATAGGAAACTTTAGACACGGCTACAGCCCGAACTGCTGAACGGAATTACACCAAATTTGGCAAAGAGGTAGTTCTTGGTTCAGAAAGAACCCTTTTGTTAAATGGTGTAAATCCGTTCAGTAGTTGCTGGAGAAATTAAAAAAATAAGAGTAAAAAAATCAATTTCCCATAGGAAACTTTATGCAAGGCTACAGCCCGAACTGCTGAATGGAATTACACCAAATTTGGCAAAGAGGTAGTTCTTGGTTCAAAAAGAACCCTTTTTGTTAAATGGTGTAAATCCATTCAGTAGTTGCTGAGAAAATCAAAAGTAAAAACACATATATATCTGGGCGGAGCCTAACCACACATGTCATCGTGAGATCTGATTGGCTGTCAGCACTTCATCCTGGAATTGCTGGCAGCCATCTTGGGACCAATATAAATGATAGTACCCCATTGAAATGCATTGTAGTGAATCGAAGATTTTGAGGGTTACCAAAAGGAGAACTATAAAGGGTGATAACAGACTTTAGTTACATTAGAATTCATTTGTTGATGGTACCATACTAATTTCAGGAATTGTGGTGTGTTCTAAGGTGATTTTACCCTGTGAAAAACCTTCTGCTGGGATATCATGAATCATGTTTGAGAGAAAACTATTTTCACATGCTTGTCCCATACAGTTTTGGAAGGTGCCCCAGAAGCTAAAATGAGAGCATATTTTCTGTAAATTCACATTATCTTTCTCAGTCATGTGAGAATGAAGTCTGACCTTCTCAGTAAAACATGTACATCCAACAAGGGCAGAGACTGTCAGTTGATTCCTTTGTGTTCTACTGCAGCTTCCCAGAGTGTTCTAAAGAACAACTAGAGTGCTAACAGCCTTACTTATGACAAAAGTATGGCACACCTGAAGCCATCTTGATTGGAATAAACTGGTAACACTTAAAACATTTAATTTAAAAAGGAACAAAATGATGGGGTTCATCTTGTCATAGAAATTATGGTTAGTGCTCTGGAAAGAAAAATTAGGACATGTTTCAAGTGTGATCTCAAATATCTTCCTGTTATATTTCAACAGGATCAGCCTGTCAGTTGATGCCTTTGTGTTCTACTGCAGCTTCCCAGAGTGTTCTAAAGAACAACTAGAGTGCTAACAGCCTTACTTATGACAAAAGTATGGCACACCTGAAGCCATCTTGATTGGAATAAACTGGTAACACTTAAAACATTTAATTTAAAAAGGAACAAAATGATGGGGTTCATTTTGTCATAGAAATTATGGTTAGTGCTGTAGAAAGAAAAATTAGGACATGTTTCAAGTGTGATCTCAAATATCTTCCTGTTATATTTCAACAGGAGCAGCCTGTCATTTGATGCCTTTGTGTTCTACTGCAGCTTCCCAGAGTGTTCTAAAGAACAACTAGAGCGCTAACAGTCTTACTTATGACAAAAGTATGGCACACCTGAAGCCATCTTGATTGGAATAAACTGGTAACACTTAAAACATTTAATTTAAAAAGGAACAAAATGAGGGGGTTCATTTTGCCATAGAAATTATGGTTAGTGCTGTAGAAAGAAAAATTAGGACATGTTTTAAGTGAGATCTCAAATATCTTCCTGTTATATTTCAACAGGAGCAGCCTGTCAGTTGATGCCTTTGTGTTCTACTGCAGCTTCCCAGAGTGTTCTAAAGAACAACTAGAGTGCTAACAGCCTTACTTATGACAAAAGTATGGCACACCTGAAGCCATCTTGATTGGAATAAACTGGTAACACTTAAAACATTTAATTAAAAAGGAACAAAATGAGGGGGTTCATTTTGCCATAGAAATTATGGTTAGTGCTGCAAAAAGAAAATTTAGTGCATGTTTTAAGTGAGATCTCAAATCTTCTTCTATTTCATTAGAAAATTCTGACATGCAGACTGAAACAATCACTTTCAATACCAGCAGTAGACTTCCAGTTAACTCCTTGGTGAGCAGTAGCTTTACTACAGTGATCTAATGAACAACTAGAGTAATAACATTCTGAATTTATGGCAAATGTGTGACACATCTGAATGCCTTCTTGATGGAATCAAAGTAAAAAACTGAAAGCATTTCCTACTGAGGAGACTGCAGTAAATGAGGAAATTAGGAAACTTCATAACAAAGAAGTCTTCCAAGATGGCCACCAGTGAAAAAGAGCCCAAATGTAGCACAAATATTACCCAGATGTAGCCCACATATAGCCCAATGACAAAAGTGTGCAAAACACTTTTTATTTTTAGTTTTTTGCAGTTTTATGTAGTGCAGACTGCTCAGGTATTGGAGCGTTGCATCTTAAAACATGACCCCCTACACTACAAAAACACCACTGCACTACCCTAAACCCTAAAACACTACCCCAGCACGACCCCCTACACTACACAAGCACCACTGCACTATCCTAAACCCTAAAACACTACCCCCAGCATGACCCCCTACACTACACAAACACCACTGCACTACCCTAAACCCTAAAACACTACCCCAACACCACTGCACTAACCTAAATCCTAAAACACTACCCCCAGCACGACCCCCTACACTACCCAAACACCACTGCACTACCCTAAAACATGACCCCCTACACTACACAAACACCACTGCACTACCCTAAACCCTAAAACACTACCCCCAGCACGACCCCCTACACTACACAAGCACCACTGCACTACCCTAAAACCTAAAACACTACCCCCAGCACGACCCCCTACATTACACAAACACCACTGCACTACCTTAAACCCTAAAACACTACCCCCAGCCCGACCCCCTACACTACCCAAACACCACTGCACTAACCTAAATCCTAAAACACTACCCCCAGCACGACCCCCTACACTACCCAAACACCACTGCACTACCCTAAAACATGACCCCCTACACTACACAAACACCACTGCACTACCCTAAACCCTAAAACACTACCCCCAGCACGACCCCCTACACTACACAAGCACCACTGCACTACCCTAAACCCTAAAACACTACCCCCAGCACGACCCCCTACACTGCCCGAACACCACTGCACTGCCCTAAACCCTGAAACACCAGCCCCTGCACGACCCCCTACACTGCCCGAACACCACTGCACTGCCCTAAACCCTGAAACACATACCCTAGCACGACCCCTACACTGCCCGAACACCACTGCACTGCCCTAAACCCTGAAACACCACCCCCTTCACGACCCCCTACACTGCCCGAACACCACTGCACTGCCCTAAACCCTGAAACACCACCCCCAGCATGACCCCCTACACTGCCCGAACACCACTGCACTGCCCTAAACCCTGAAACACTACCCCCAGCAAGACCTCCTATACTGCCCGAACACCACTGCACTGCCCTAAACCCTAAAACATCACCCCCAGCAAGACCCCCTACACTGCCCAAACACCACTGCCCTAAACCCTGAAACACCACCCCCAGCACGACCCCCTACACTGCCTGAACACCACTGCACTGCCCTAAACCCTGAAACACCACCCCCAGCACGACCCCCTACACTGCCCGAACACCACTGCACTGCCCTAAACCCTGAAACACCATCCCCAGCACGACCCCCTACACTGCACGAACACCACTGTACTGCCCTAAACCCTGAAACACTACCCCCAGCAAGACCCCCTACACTGCCCGAACACCACTGCACTGCCCTAAACCCTGAAACACCACCCCCAGCAAGACCCCCTACACTGCCCGAACACCACTGCCCTAAACCCTGAAACACCACCGCCAGCAAGACCCCCTACACTGCCCGAACACCACTGCACTGCCCTAAACCCTGAAACACCCCCTGCACGACCCCCTACACTGCCCGAACACCACTCCACTGCCCTAAACCCTGAAACACCACCCCCAGCATGACCCCCTACACTGCCCGAACACCACTGCACTGCCCTAAACCCTGAAACACCACCCCCTGCACGATCCCCTACACTGCCCGAACACTACTGCACTGCCCTAAACCCTGAAACACCACCCCCAGCACGACCCCCTACACTGCACGAACACCACTGCACTGCCCTAAACCCCGAAACACTACCCCCAGCAAGACCCCCTACACTGCCCGAACACCACTGCCCTAAACCCTGAAACACCACCCCCAGCAAGACCCCCTACACTGCCCGTACACCACTGCACTGCCCTAAACCCTGAAACACCACCCCCAGCATGACCCCCTACACTGCCCGAACACCACTGCACTGCCCTAAACCATGAAACACCAGCCCCAGCACGACCCCCTACACTGCCCGAACACCACTGCACTGCCCTAAACCCTGAAACACCAGCCCCAGCACAACCCTGTACACTGCCCGAACACCACTGCACTGCCCTAAACCCTGAAACACCAGCCCCAGCACGACCGTCTACACTGCCCGAAAACCACTGCACTGCCCTAAACCCTGAAACACCAGCCCCAGTACGACCCCCTACACTGCCCGAACACCACTGCACTGCCCTAAACCCTGAAACACCAGCCCCAGCAAGACCCCCTACACTACCCGAACACCACTGCACTGCCCTAAACCCTGAAACACCACCCCCAGCAAGACCCCCTACACTGCCCGAACACCACTGCACTAAAGCCTGAAACACCACCCCCAGCAAGACCACTTACACTGGCCGAACACCACTGCACTGCCCTAAACCCTGAAACACCACCCCCTGCACGACCCCCTACACTGCCCAAACACCACTGCACTGCCCTAAACCCTGAAACACCACCCCCTGCACGATCCCCCTACACTGCCCGAACACCACTGCACTGCCCTAAACCCTGAAACACCACCCCTCAGCACGACACCCTACACTGCCCGAACATCACTGCACTGCCCTAAACCCTGAAACACCACCCCCAGCACAACCCCCTACACTGCCCTAACACCACTGCACTGCCCTAAACCCTGAAACACCACCCCCTGCACGACCTCCTACACTGCCGGAACACCACTGCACTGCCCTAAACCCTGAAACACCACCCCCAGCACGACCCCCTACACTGCCCGAACACCACTGCGCTGCCCTAAACCCTGAAACAACAACCCCAGCAAGACCCCCTACACTGCCTGAACACCACTCCCCTAAACCCTGAAACACCACCCCCTACACTGCACGAACACCACTGCACTGCCCTAAACCCTGAAACACCACCTCCAGCAAAACCCCCTACACTGCCTGAACACCATTGCTCTGCCCTAAATACTGAAACACTAGCCCCAGCATGACCCCCTACACTGCCCAAACACCACTGCACTGCCCTAAACCCTGAAACACCACCCCCAGCACGACCCCCTACACTGCCCGAACACCACTGCCCTGCCCTAAACTCTGAAACACCAGCCCCAGCAAGACCCCCTACACTGCCCAAACACAACTGCACTGCCCTAGACTCTGAAACACCAGCCCCAGCAAGACCCCCTACACTGCCCGAACACCACTGCACTGCCCTAAACCCTGAAACACCAGCCCCAGCATGACCTCCTACACTGCCCGAACACCACTGCACTGCCCTAAACCCTGAAACACCAGCCCCAGCATGACCACCTACACTGCCCGAACACCACTGCACTGCCCTAAACCCTGAAACACCAGCCCCAGCACGACCCCCTACACTGCCCGAACACCACTGCACTGCCCTAAACCCTGAAACACCAGCCCCAGCACGACCCCCTACACTGCCCGAACACCACTGGACTGCCCTAAACCCTGAAACACCAGCCCCAGCACGACCCCCTACACTGCCCGAACACCACTGCACTTCCCTAAACCCTGAAACACCACCCCCTGCATGACCCCCTACACTGCCCGAACACCACTGCACTGCCCTAAACCCTGAAACACCACCCCCTGCAGCACCCCCTACACTGCCCGAATACCACTGCACTGCCCTAAACCCTGAAACACCACCCCCAGCACGACCCCTTTACTGCTTGAACACCACTGCACTGCCCCAAACCCTGAAACACCACCCCCAGCACGACCCCCTACACTGCCCGAACACCACTGCACTGCCCTAAACCCTGAAACACCAGCCCCTACACTGCCTGAACACCACTGCACTGCCCTAAACCCTGAAACATCACCCCCAGCATGACCCCCTACACTGCCCGAACACCACTGCACTGCCCTAAACCCTAAAACACCACCCCCAGCATTACCCCCTACACTGCCCAAACACCACTGCACTGCCCTAAACCCTAGAACACTACCCCCAGCACGACCCCCTACACTACCCGAACACCACTGCACTGCCCTAAACCCTAAAACACTCCCCCAGCACGACCCCCTACACTACCCGAACACCACTGCACTGCCCTAAACCCTAAAACACTCCCCCAGCACGACCCCTACACTACCCAAACACCACTGCACTGCCCTAAACCCTAAAACACTACCCCCCGCATGACACCCTACACTACCCAAACACCAATGCACTACCCTAATCCCTAAAACACTACCCCCGCATGACCCCCTACACTACCCTAAACCCTAAAACACTACCCCGCACGACTCCCTACACTACCCAAAGACCACTGCACTACCCTAAACCCTAAAACACGACCTCCTACACTACACAAACACCACTGCACTACCCTAAACCCTAAAACACTACCCCCTACACTATACAAACACCACTGCACTACCCTAAACCCTAAAACACTACCGCCAGCAGTACCCCTACACTACCCAAACACCACTGCACTAACCTAAACCCTAAAACACTACCCCCAGCAGTACCCCCTACACTACCCAAACACCACTGCACTACCCTAAATTACTACCCCCAGCACGACCCCCTACACTACCCAAACACCACTGCACTACCCTAAACCCTAAAACACTACCCCCAGCACGACCCCTACACTACCTAAACACCACTGCACTACCCTAAACCCTAAAACACTCCCCCAGCACGACTCCCTACACTACCCAAACACCACTGCACTACCCTAAACCCTAAATCTACCCCCAGCATGACCCCCTACACTACACAAACACCACTGCACTACCCTAAACCCTAAAACACTACCCCCAGCACGACCCTCTTCACTACCTAAACACAACTGCACAATTTGTTACAGGCGTTGCAACGCAGGCCTGTGGTGCTTACTGGAAGTACCTAGTGGGCTAGTTGGGCCCCAGGGACCCTCAGGATTCAAGGTGACCTAATCCCCCAACTTAAAACGCACCACGGGGCGCGTTTGCACAGTGGTGAAGGGAGGGGCGGGGCCTCAAGTGACATGTGCGCAAACACGCCCTGTGGTGCGTTTTAAGTTGGGGAATTAATTCCCTTTGAATCCTGAGGGACCCTGGGGGCCAACTAGCCCACCAGGTACCTTCAGTAAGCACAACAGAGTTGCGTTGCAGAGAGGTGAAAAAAGGTGCGTGGCCTCGGAACGCCTCTCTGAAACTCAGCTCTGTGGTCCTAACTGTAGGTACCTGGGGGGCTAGTTGGGCCCCAGGGACCCTCAGAATTCACGGGGACTTAATCCCGCAACTTAAAACGCGCCACGGGGTGCGTTTGCACACATGTCACCTCAGGCCCCCCTCCCTTCACCACTGTGCAAACGCGCCCTGTAGCGCGTTTTAAGAGGTAGTTTTAATCCCCCTGCCCTATTATGTACTAGGGACTTGCAGAGGAGGTCATGCTAATCACAGGGGTACCCCAACGCATAGTGTTCCCTAGTGTATGTAGGTGTTTTCACTGTATTCTAAGTGTTTTTTAGCATAGCACTGGCTCTGGTTAGTCAGAGTCAGTTACCACCAGTACCCGTCTGAAAAAGTTGTGGGCACAGGATGATTTTGCAACAAGGCCTTTCTGCTCCTCTGTTGGTTCTTTCTGCACATCTTTTGCTTCTTTCTGTGCGTTTTTTCTTCTTTCTTCACATGTCCTAACTCTGCAGGCATAGTTAGAAACTAGCATTTAAAAAAACCTTTGAAATTCACTTAAAAAA
Organism: Calotriton arnoldi; assembly: GCA_963921515.1. Taxonomy (NCBI): domain Eukaryota; kingdom Metazoa; phylum Chordata; class Amphibia; order Caudata; family Salamandridae; genus Calotriton; species Calotriton arnoldi. Next base: position 757,680 of record CAWUFW010006224.1, on the reverse strand, counting down.
TCATAGGTTTCAGGCACGTTATAGTTAGAAATTAGCATTTAAAAAACCTTTGAAATTCACTGAAAAAACCATAGGTTTCAGACACGTTATAGTTAGAAATTAGCATTTAAAAAACCTTTGAAATTCACTGAAAAAACCATAGGTTTTAGGGACAGTTATAGTTAGTTGGACATTTCACTCGTACAAAACCATAGAAATTCCCCTGTTATAGTTAGTTCAGCTAACTATAACTCGCGCCCGCAATGCACTGCTGATGACGTCACATATTACATCACTCATGACATGGTCAGTGACATCACTGATGACATCACTGATGACATCTCAAATGACATCACTGATGACATCATCCATGTGATAATTTCATGCATCTTCTCACACCCTAATATAACTTTTGATACACCCACTCTAAATTACAGACTGCCATTCTCAAAACCATAGACACTCCAACACCAAAAACTACATACCCACTCACTGATTCTTAGGTCTACACACACATCCACTCACTCACCCGTACAGTCACTCATACTTAGTCACTCAGTACAGGACTATCATATGCACTCATACACCTATATAAACACTCACACACCGCCACTCATCCATAGAGGTACTCACACACCTAGTCAGTCATGCAAAAAACTTAATCACACACCCATTTACTCACCTATACAGTTATACACACACCAGCTCACTTACTCATACAAATACTAGCACATTCTTACGCTCTTATACAATCACTGCTAGAAGTACACACTCATCTATACAGCCACTCTCACAATCACACACTCTCACTTATAGCCATTTATATACTCCAACACACATATATACTGCCTTTCACATATGTAGTTACTCACACATGTACCACTGAGATATACATTCAATCACTAACACACCCATACACACACTCACCCACCCATACAGTCCATCACAGATGCACTCTTGAAACCATGCACCCAGTGAATCACCAACTCACACATCTATGCACAGAGTCACACACACCCCACCCACACAAACACTCAGGCACCCATACAGATACTCAGACAATCAATCAATAACCCATGTAGACACTCATGTAGCTATTCAGAAAGCCATGCAGCCGCTTACAAACCAACAGACAGACGGATACAGACATTCACACAGTTTAATCACTAACCCATGCATTCAGTAAGATACATTTAATCACTCACTTGTAGAGTCAGTCACTCACGTACTAAATCATCCATTCAGACACTTATACACCCACTCATTCTTCAATACGCCTTTCCCTATATATATTAAACATATTTAAACTTTACAGAAACACACAGTCACTGGATGATGTCATCAGTGATGTCATGAGTGATGTCATTTGAGATGTCATCAGTGATGTCATCAGTGATGTCACTGACCATGTCATGAGTGATGTAATATGTGACGTCATCAGCAGTGCATTGCGGGGCGCGAGTTATAGTTAGCTGAATTAACTATAACGGGGGAATTTCTATGGTTTTGTACGAGTGAAATGTCCAACTAACTATAACTGTCCCTAAAACCTATGGTTTTTTCAGTGAATATATATATATATATATATATATATATATATATATATATATATATATATATATATGTATATGTGTATATATACATATATATACATGTATATATATATATATATATATATATATATATTACTAGTGGTCGCCAGTAGGTAGTTATAGTTAGGACCTAGTTTCCATAGGAAAAGCATTTTTTGATTTGCCAATATATTCGGCGCCGATTGGCGAATCTTTGCGAAATTTTCAAAACTAATGGCCTGCTTTGGTCAGCTCCTGTCTTGAAAGTATCGGGGTGATTCATCAAGCGGGGGCCGAGAAAAAAGAGGGGTCCCAAAACACGTTTTCTCCATGTTAATTTCCATAGGAATTTTTGTTGCGGCTACAGCCTGAACTGCTGAACGGAATTACACCAAATTTGGCAGAGAGGTAGTTCATGGTCCAGTGTGCACTGTTTGCTGTAAATGGTGTGAATCCATTCAGTAGTTCCTGAGAAATTTAAAAATAAAAAATATTGATATCTGGTGACCGCGGGGGATCCGCAAACCTTCCCAATCATGAGCTTCATTCTGATTGGCTGCCAACACTCCAAACCAGGAAGTGTTGGCAGCCATCTTGTGACTCGGTAAAACCGAGTCACAAGCAAAAAGGGAACAAAATTATTTAAAAAAAAGGAAAGGGACTCCAGGCAAAATTAAAAAAGAGTATGTATGTTTTAAAAAAAATAAGATTGACTGTTGGGTTATAGGATGGCTCTAAAAAGAGCCCTTGTTTTCATTCTGAGTTTGTTGCCGCTACATGTAAGTGCGGACGCACAGCTTAAGGTTGTTGAGAAACACTCTGATTCCTTCATCTGTGAAGTGAACTCCATCACTTCTGTAGATGCCATCCATATCAAAACATAGATTGTTGTTATAGATAGAGCCCATCCTGTGGTCTCTGAGGTAAGCAGAAACAGCTTTTTTGACATTCTTCCTAGCTTTCTCAAACTGTTGACCACTTCCATTTCTGTCTTTGACATATGTTAGAGAATGCAAAGACAGTTTGAGGCAAAAGCAACATCAATTCTGCAAAGGTATCCTTCATTATCATTTCCAGACCTACCCCAGTCAATGTGCCAAGGTCATTGCCACCAGAGTGCACAATCATGAGGTCAGGGGGTTAGAGATGCAAAAAGGGTTTGACCAAAGGCAACAATTGGTGCCACTTTAATCCTCCCTGTGCAATCCATTTAATGCCCACACCTAGGTTTTTGTCAATACCTCTGTGTTCAGCATACCTTTTGCAACAGAAAACATTGCTGTGCCCTACAATCCACACTGAGAGCATCTTGAAGGGATATCTGGAAGGAATGAAAAGATGTCTGTAGCTGAGGTAGTCAGTTGGTAGAATGAGAGATATCTAAAATAGTGGAGAAGATGTTGTTTTTTAAAAAGCTGATAAGTGATTGACTGTTCATCAAGATTGTGCACTCAAAAAATAGGATGCATGTTAGTTTGCTGAGATATCATGTTTGTGATTTGTTATTAGAAAATGTTTGAAAGGTACAGTAGATACCCTAAGGTAATATTTTGCAAAAGTCAACCACACCTGCTGTTTGCATTAGTAAGCTTGTGTGCTGAACTTGAAACTACGGTGAACTTGTGACCTGCCACTACAGTTGAATGTTCCATGAATTGTTACTATGGAAACTGGCATTAAGTGGAATGGGGAAAGGGTTGTAACTGAACTGTGGATTTAAAATGTGAAATGGAAACTTAAATATAAGTGAAATGTTACTAACTTAAGGTTTTCTAAGACAGTAGTATGTGTAGAAGTAGTCTGTTGTTAAAAAACTATGCTAGTATTATTAAAAATAGGTTTTCGAACTCCCGTAAGGGTTCGCGGTTCCATCGCGATGCTTTACTGAGGCACCGCAGGGAGTCGCGACTCCAGAAAATTACAGAACCAATTTGGGCACCATTTGAAGACAGTTAGAAATGGTTAATATGTCTAACCAATAGAAATGTTTTTTACAATTTGAAATAATGATGGAAGCAATGCGATTTGATACTTACATTTATTTGAGTGCAAAAAGAGAGGGAAAGTTTGCCATTACTGGTTTTACCTTGCTGTAAGAGGGGCATTACATTTCTTGTGTGGAAAAGATAATCTTTTAAGAGTTTCTGATATATGATATTCTGGAATACTACCTCAAACTTGAGTAACAAATTTGTAAGGTGTATTATATATTATTCAGCACTGCTTTATTGTTTCTAGAGATATTTTTAGATTTTTTTAAAAAAAAGCATTCTAAGTGTGGAAATTGTAAGAGAAATGTGATGTATGAAATATGTTATGTAATGTACAGATCTCTATTGTGCTTTGTATTATTGTAATGAAAAGATTTTTTAAATAGTTTGTAGATAGTAAGATGGTAGAAGGATTAGTGTTTGCTTTCTGGAGTTTGGTGAGAATTATATCTCTAGACTCATGCACTAGGTATGTAGTAATGTAAATATGCTCAAGTCAGTCTTGGAGTTATGTATTCAGATGTGTGCTCTTATTTAGTTATGCAATCTAGGAGGCATTTTCTATATACAGTTGTAATCCCTCAGACATTAACCATAGATTCGTGCAATCACCCAGGCACTACTATCCAACTCAAACATTCAGTCAGGCACTACCCATGCTCTCATCTACTCAGACAGGTACTACTGATGCACTCATAGAATGGCCCAAGCATTACCCTTACACTCATATTTTCTCTCATGTACTTCCCATACACTCATACAATCATCCAATTACTACCACTGCAGTCATAGAATCACTCAGGCAGTACCCATGCACTCTTTTATTCTTTCAAGCACTACTCATACACTCTTGTCTTCAACCATACCTTAGCCTTGTACTCATGGTTTGTCTAAAGTATTTCCCCTACACTGATCTAATCACCCATTCAATACTGCTGCTCTCATGCAATCACCCAGGCAGTACTCTTGCCCTGAACATTGCACTCAGGCACTACCCATCCAGTCATGCATTCTCTCAGGCACTACCCACTACCCATCTATTTGTATGTTTCTTTGATATATGATGCCACTTTTAAAAGGTACAGACACATGCATGCATGCTCTCTGGAATATGGTGAGACTTTTAACAGACACATTAAAAAAGTTGCTGCTTTGTATTTGGCTAGGCCCAACACTGAGTAGTTGCTGAATAGTGAAGCTGCAGCCCAAAAGTGAGGTTTAAGACATGTTGGCAGAGGGATTAGTGATTAGGTTAGCTTGTATTGGTCTGTGGAGATGCACACTTCTAGTATGCCGCATAATTTTAGGTGTCTCTTTAAAAAGGGAAGAGCAGTCTGTCAAGGTTAAGGGACTTTGTAGTCTTATGACTCAAGTATGTGTCTGCTTGTACATGTATTCTCACATGTGTTAAATCTATAAAGATGGTAGAGCTATAACACACTGGTATATATGTATGTGTATGTTTCCTTTACATATGATGCCACTAGGAAAAGGTACATACACATGCATGCTTGCTATCATAAATATAGTGAGAATTACATATATATACTCAAGCAGTAGATGTGCACTGATGAAAAGAGGCTCATATCACTCTTGGACTCATGAATTCACTTAGGCATTATTATTCAGTTATGCAATCAAGGAGGCACTACCTATACACACTTTCAATCACATAGACATTAACCATACATTCATATAATCACCTAGACACTACTATTCCACTCAAACATTTACTCAGCCAGTACCTATGCACTCATTTATTCACAGAGACACTACTGATGCACTCATGCAATGGTCCAAGCATTACCTTAATACTCATACTTTCTCATAGGTATTTCCCATACATTCATACATTCATCCAGGTACTACCTCTGCAGTGATAGAATCACACAGGCAGTATCCGTGCACTCATCCATTATCTCAAGCTCTACCCATACACTCATGCAATAAACCATGCTTTAGCCTTGCACTCATAGTTTCTCTCAGGTATTTTTCATGCACTGATGCAATCACCCAGGCAGTATCGCTGCACTCATTCAATCATCCAGGCACTACTCTAGCACTGAACTATTCACTTAGGCAGTAGCCATCCAGTAATCCATTCTGTCAGGAACTACATATGCACTCATCCATTGTTCCTACCATTACTCTTACATTCATCCTTTCACTCAGGCACTACCCATGCAGTCATACAGTTAAGGAGAAACGACCTATACACATACTATCCATATACTCATACAATTACTGAAGCACTAGTCTTGCACTAAACCATTCTCCTACACAGTACCCATGCACTCATCCAATGCCTCTTTCTGCACCTCTCTTGCTTCTTTCTGCACTTCTCTTGCCTCTTTCGGCATCTCACTTGCTTCTTTCTGCACCCCTCGTGCCTCTTTGTGCAACCATCTTCCCTCTTTCTGCAGTTCTCTTGCCTCTTTCTGCACCCCTGTCCCCGCTTTCTGCAGTTCTCTTGCTTCTTTCAGCACTTCAGTTGCCTCTTTCTGCACCTCTGTTGCTTCTTGTTGCACTTCTCTTCCTTCCTTCTGTACCTCTCTTACTTCATTTTCAACTTGCCTCTTTCTACACCCCTTTTATTTGTTTCTGTACCTTACTTGTGTTTTTCTACACCTTTTTCCTCTTTCTGCACCTCTTTTGCCTCTTCCTGCACCTCTCTTGCCTCTTTCTATACATCTGTTGCTTCTTTCTGCATTTCTTCCATTTTTCAGTAGCTGTGTACTTTGAGTATTTCATTTTGCTGTTTCTAAACCCTTCTTTTTTTCCTTTCTCCTTTTTGCTGTGTGACCACCTTTTCTTCTATTTTTGCAGTTATTTTGCTTGTTTTTATACTTTTCTCTTTTTATGTGTTATAGATGCAATAGGAATTTAATTGTAATTTTGTGCTTAGTTGTTATTTTCAAAATTGAAATGTTATTAATTTTAAAATTTTAATTGATGTACCAAAGTAATCAAACTAATATTTGTTTTTTAGGAAGATATTTTGATTGGATTATAAATAAAAGATGGCAAGAAAACATGAAAAGAGAAGAGAACAAAGGAGACAGAAGTACTTAATGAAAACTAAAAAGAGTGGAGTAGAAAAACACCAAAAGTGTAGTAAATACTGCTTTTGAATTGAAACGAAAATTATTTATATTGGTATTGAAGAGAATGAAAACATTGAATAAAACAATGCACTTTATGAAGTAGAAAAGCAAAAGAAAAAGACTGGTTAACAGAAGTAACTTTTGCAAAACTTTTTCTGGTGAATGGAAGCACACTTCTAGTACTGAGCCTTTTTTTAATGAAGAAAGCTATTTTCAACAAAATACATTAGTTCATGCAGTTGATACCAGTGGTCGTTGTTATGAGATAAAAGATGGTTGTCCAATTGAAAAAGAAAAGATGGTTCCCAGAAATGTGGAAGAAGTAATAGCTGAAGAAGTTCAAGGGAGATGTAAACAAGCTCCAGTGTATAAGTGGGATTGTAGTGGTATTTGTGGTATTCAATAGGAATCTATTGATATATTACGAGTTTTCTAACTAAACTATGCCAAAAAAAGTGTTAAACAGAAGATTAAGATGTTGCAAGGACTAGATCCATGTAAAGTAAGAAAATATACTAAGTTGCAGGGTCATTCTCTGGCTTGTCTTTCTAGAAAAGTGTGTAAAAGTACTTTTCATCATTTAAGAATGTTAGCAGTACATCACTCAGAAATGCGGAAGTTAGTAAGGAGATTGTACTATGTAAAAAGTCCTGCATTATCTTTAAGTGAAATGAACACTGCTCTTTTGCATGGTTCAGTATCGGATGTAAAAAAAGTTTGTGATGATTACAGTTTCGTTTCTTTGGTTCACAAGAGGAGTGTAGAGAAAGTGAGAGCTTGATAAGTGTAGGTGTTGAAGAACAGGTGGAAGATATTAGTACTGAGAAGTTTGCAGAAGAAATTACACAATTTAAGATACTTTCATGTGAAAAACCAAACTATGTTTGTATTTGTTGTCGACGTACTCACTATAGAAGTCAAACTAGGAATGTTGATGTGTATTTAAAAAGTGAAAAGGAAAACAATGATAAGTGGGAGTAATTTGGTGCTTATTTGTTGGTGGAAGGTCGTTTTGAGTTGGGTACTGATCGACATATTTGTAAATATTGTTACAATAAATTAGAAGAGAACAAAATGCCAGCTAGAGCAGTACATAACAACTTAGAGTTGGTAGCTATTCCTCCGGAACTGACAGATTTAAATACATATGAGTGCATTCTTATTCAATGTGTGCACCCGTTTCAGGCTATAGTTCGTATGGAGCCTAAAACAGGTAAGCTGCCTGCAACAGATTTACAAAGAGGTCTGAAAGGAAGAGTTGTGTACTTACCTTTAGGTTTTAAGAAAAATATTGAAACTGTTGGTATAGAGAGAGAGGAAAGTGAGCCTGTAGTTATTCTAATTAATGGTGTACCAACAAAGAGTCGTTAAATATGGCAAGAGTTAGTAGATGTCACCAAACCTCAAAAGGCTACATTATATCTTGTACAGAACAATAATATAAAACTGTAAATGTGGAAGAACAGGAAATATGTTTAGAAGATGAAACAGAAATTTCAACTGGCCAAATAGAACAAGTGGACAAGTCCAGGAGTGAAGAAATTTATGAACATTACAGTATACATTCTCTACAGTCAAAAGAAGTGATTGGAAACACTATTGAATTAGTTCAAATGAAGAAAGCAAAGGGAACTCCCATGAGTGTATGGGAAAAAAATTTAGATGCTCGTTGTTTTCCACAGCTGTTCCCCACTGGAGAAGGTGGACGATATGATGAACGAGCAGTGCAGATTCCAGCTTCAGAATACCACTCAACAAGATTGAACTGAAAAGATCCAAGATTTCGACAGTGCATTCCATATATATTTCATCTTCTGTTTGAAAGTGACTTGTCTGGACTTTCATATGCAGTGAACCATATATTAAAAACAGAAGTTCATCTTACACATGTTTCTGCAAAGGAATTTATGGACAAAGTTCAACAAAGAGATGATCATCTAGAATCTCAGTTAATTAATTTGATGGCATGTCAATGTGGTACTAATGAATATTGGTATCGTCGATGTTAAGAACCTTAGGTATCCCTACGTGGCTTGTGACTCTGCTGTGCTGAATATGCGGGGGACGATTTACTTGAATTTCTACGACAAGGAAATTCAAATGTAAAAAACATTGAATTGAAGACAGCTGGAGAACTGTGTTGCTTGGATCCTGTAAATGTGTGCAGATATTTTAATCATAGCTTTCAAGCTATGATGTCTTTTATCTTCAATAAAAAGAATACACCTATTGGAGAAGTTACTGATTTCTTTTGGAGAAAAGAGTACCAAGCCAGCGGTGCTCCTCATATACACATGCTATTGTGGATCAAGAATGCACTAAAATTTGGAACTGATACTGATGAAAGTGTTTTGTCTCTCATCGAAGAGTATGTTACCTGTGCCATTCCAAAAAAAGAAGCAGAAAACAGCTTGAGACAACAAGTTTTACAGTTTCAAACTCATCGATGTGGAAAATATTGTTGACGAAAATACTAGTCAAAGGGAAGATTTTATACAAAATGTTGTTTTGGATTCCCACGTCCAATAATTTCAAAAGGAAGAGTCAATCATTTTATGTCAGCAGTAAGGCATACTATAACTCAAAAATCTCTGAAGAATACATACAACTTAAAAAGAACTGAAGATTCAAAGTATATTAATGACTACAATTCAGTGATTTTGACAATGTGGAATGCAAACATGGATATCCAGTATGCTGCAGATAATTCAATTGCTCGCTATGTTACGCCATATATAACCAAATCTGAAAAGACAGAGTTGAAAGAAATGTGGGAAGAAATTTCACAAGAGAAGAGTCTTAGTAAAAAATTGAACAGCTTTAGCTTGAAAATGCTTTCCTATCGAGAGATTGGATCCTATGAATGTTTGGATCGCTTGAGCTCTGCCAGTTTATATTCAAAGTCAAGAGGAATCGTTTGGGTAAGTCTAGGTCTTGCCGCCACATGAAATAGAGTATTGAAATCTCTACAAGAAATCGAATACTTAGCATTGAATGAACCAGAATGTACAGATATTGTTAAAACTAATATGTTGGGTACGTACTATCCCAAAAGGAGTACACATCTGGAAAACCTATGTCTCTATGAAGTACTGCAACATTACAGCTTTAAGAGAAATGTTACAGAAAATATAAATGTAGAAAAATATGCAGTAATTGGATGTGATGGATGTTTGGTAAAACATGCCAAAGGAAATCTTATTAACCACAGAAAACTCAATTGCGAAACTCCAGATAAAAGGGAATTTTTCTATTTAGCACTTCTGCAACTGTTCAAGCCTTGGTGTAGTGAAATGGAATTACTTGGAGATTTTGACTGCTACGAAGATTTTTTTAATGCATGTAAAGATAGCATTCAATGGACAATTTTCCCAACTTATCTACAAATATTAAATGATGAGATTGAACAAGAAACTACTACTGAAGCTGAAATAGCTAGAGACAGTTCTCAAGATAGTCAAAGTTCTGCTCCACTCAGTCAAGATCCACTAGGACAACCAATTATTAAAAATGAAGCAGCAATAGCCATGAATGAAGTAGAAACAGCAATGCAACAAGCACAACAGGATATTATCCAGTTGGGAAAGTTGAAAGATGAACTAAATATTGAACAAAAAGAAATATATCAGCAAGTGACAGGACAGATCCAGCATGGTTTGCTGCACGAAAAAAACGAATGCCAATGCACATCATTTAAACCTATTCTAATGTACATCAGTGGTCAAGCTGAAACAGGAAAAAGTTTCTTAATTAAAGTTTTGACCAGTTATCTACACAAAACTACTGAATCACATTTATCTTGTGTTGTAACAGCTCCAACTGGATTAGCAGCACACAACATTAAAGGAATTACTTTACATCGATTACTTATGCTACCAGTTAAACATGAAAATAAATTGGAATATCAAAAGCTATCTGGAGAAGCTTGTTAAGAAGTTTCAAGAGAACTGAAGAAAATGAAACTTCTAATCATTGATGAGGTGAGCATGGTCTCAAACTTAATGCTTGTCTTTGTGCATTTAAGAATGCAACAGATTTTAAAAACAGATTATGATGTCCTGTTTGGAGGAAAACATGTAATTGTATTCGGCGGTCTACTACAACTTACTCCTGTAAAAGGGCAACCGGTTTTTAAAACACTTGTCCATGAAGACACTAGGAAATCTTTGGGAAGTTTTGAAAATGTGAATATTTGGTTACATTTTGAATATTAAGAACTTATTAAGAATATGCGACAAGCAAGTGATGAAGATTATGGAAATATTCTTAAACATATCAGAATTGGTGTTTTGATGAAACATGGTAAACAAACTTTACAAAGTCGGCTACTAAGGAATTTGTTTAAAAATCGAAAACACTACACCTGAAATAATGTAAAAAAAAAATTGGAGAAAAAAGTATATAGTTTGCCTAATGCCAACACTGCAAGAGTGTTCTACATTCAATCAAGGTCTTTTGAAACTGGAAAAGCAACCAATACTGAAAATGGAAGCTATTGATAAAATGGAACACCAAGGAGTGACTATTCTTCTCTCAGAGAAATTACAGTCAAAATTGTATTCTTTGGAAAAGTCTGTATCTAAGACTGCAGGTTAAGAAAAGACTTTACATGTATGTATAAACTGTCGGGTAATTTTACGGCGTAATTTGAATGTAGAAGAAGGTTTAGTAAATGGAGCAATGGGAAAAGTTGTTGATTTTGTAAATTTTCAGAACAGAGATGGAATGGAATTTTTGAAGATTAAATTTGATCAGATTGAAGAGGTAAGACAGATTGGGCATTGTGCTGTACGTTTTTGCTTGTAAAAGACTTGTATGTTCGTAGAAAACAGTTTCCTCTGTCTTTAGCATATGCAGTAACTATTCATAAATCTCAAGGTTTAAGTGTAGACAGTGCTTTGGTAAATATTGGAAGTACAGTGTTTAAAGAGGGAATGCATACGTTGCATTGTCTCGAATAAGAATATTTTCTGGTTTGTTTTGATTGATTTTGATGACAAAAAGATTAGTGCTGATGCAAATTGTGTAAGAGAGTACAATTGGTTAAGAAGACTTTATGCTCCTAACTTAGGTGAATATCCCATATATGAGAAACGTGTAGTGTGTCCAAAACGGAAATATGACAATCATTCTACTGAGATTCAAAAAAAGAAAGCAATTGAAGAGAATCATGAAGGTGCAAAGAAAAAGAAAATGGACATTGATGATATTGTAGGATACCAGTTAGAAAAGACTTCAGGTATCAACTGCTATGCTAATGTAATTGTGAATGTTGTGTTTTATCTACAAGATCTTCATCAAGAAATTATGGAAGTTCGTGAAAAAAGATTCTGTTCTTTACTACATTATGTATTTCAAAAGTTGGTAACTGACAGAAGTAAAATCCATACTGCTTCTGGCATTCGGCATCTTCTGGATATATGTACTGGTTCTTTGAAATTTACACTCAATATACAACAAGATGCACAAAAATTTCTAATCCTTCTTCTCTACTCAGTTGGTGCCGCAGTTGGTGAAGCTATACCAGTCAGCGTTAGATGAGGGAGACCTGCCACAGTCCATGTGTAAATCGGTAATAGTCTCCCTACTCAAACCGGACAGAGATCCCCAACATGTAGCATCCTATCGCCCTATAGCCCTTCTGCCAGCGGACTATAAGATATTCGGGAAGATACTGGCAGAAAGATACGCCACAATCCTTCCAACTGTGATACACCCGGATCAATGTGGGTTTGTGCCGGGCAGGAACACCTCCTACAATATTAGATGCCTGTTCCACGTCCAGGACCGGGTTCGTAATCATTTTCCACGCGCGGTGTGCCTGGTCCTGGATCTTGAAAAGGCCTTCGATGCCCTGAGCTGGCCCTATCTACTTCATGTGCTGCGGCGGATGGGAGTGGGGCCTTGTTTGCTAGCATACACTAAACTCATATACACTAGACCGACGTCCAGAGTAAAGCTGGGTGCCCTACATGTTGTCATCCTTTCCGATCCTTAGAGGCTCAAGGCAGGGGTGTCTGCTCTCCCCTTTGCTCTTTGCGATGGCTATGGAGCCGCTCGCGATCCGCCTCCGAAGAGAGGGAATGGAGTGGGGCATACCAATAGTGGGCACAATCCACGCGGTGTCGTTATACGCCGATGATGTCCTCATTTATGTCTGTGACATCGTGTCAGCCCTCACCCCTATACTGGACACTCTGCGGGACTTTGAATAAGTGGCAGGACTGAAAGTTAACTGGGATAAGTCCACAATCTTTCCACTCTCGGGCAACCTCCCTCCCCAACAGCTGCTAACGGACGGGAAACATATTTCATGGAGCGCCCGTACAGTCCGTTACCTAGGTATACGGCTATACCACACATCACAAGACATGTACGAAGGAAACTACGGCAGAGCTCTGGCCGGGGCTTGGATATCGGTTAAGTTCTGGAAAGATCGCCCTTTAGCCCCCATAGGGAAAATCGCAGTGGCCAAAATGATATTGGTCCCACGGCTACTGTATCTTTTCACCAATATCCCAGTGATTCCTCCCCATCCTTTCTTCCGCGAGTTGGATGCCATGCTGGCGTCCCTCATCTGGGGCACAGGCCGTAGACGTATAGCTCTCGCCAAACTACAGCTGCCCATGGACAAGGGTGGACTGGGTGCTCCATCCTTTGAGGCGAACTTCCTGGTGGCCCAGCTGCAATGAGTGTCACGGTGGACCGCAGGTCGAGCATTGACGGAGACGCACACTATGGCGGGACCAGTCCAAGCCCCAGTTATACACTGCATACTACTACCAGGTGCCGAGCCTATACTGGACTGTCCACTCCAACTAACAGTCGCACAAGCATGCCTGAAGCGCACCCACAAAATGAGCCACACTGCTCCCCCCCTTTACTCTCCCATACAGCCACTGGCCGATCTCATTTCACAGAGCATGCACTGCATATCTGGACTGAGCACGCAATCACAGAAGTGGGTGCCTTGTACGAAAACGGGCAGCTGCAGACATTTGTTGAACTCACCGCCAGCACAGGCCTTCCAAACGGGCAATTCCTTGCACACAGACAACTGCTGACAGAGGGCCGGAAACTGTGGCACACAATAGACGTGGAACCACCCACACACCCAGTTCTACATACTATCTTGCAGATGGATTCAGGACGACATTTAGTAACATGGCTGTACAAAGCGGTGCAAGAGTTAGGTGCAATCACTTTAGCCCCTCTGTGCGCAAAATGGGAAGCAGAATTCCAACGGTCCCTCCATGATACAGAGTGGGAATGTGCCCTTGAGTTCCCGAAAAAGGTATCCCACAACTACCGTTTCAAAAACATACAATACCACATATTACACCATGCCTATCTAACCCCAGAAATGCTTCAGCGCTACTACCCCCATTCGCACTTTAACTGCCCCAGATGCCCGAACCAGGGGCCTCCTTTTTCCACATGTTCTGGGATTGTCCGGCACTTTGCACATACTGGGCCACGGTGTACGCAACACTGCTACAGATAACCGGGCTGGTGGGTCTTAATACATGGGAAGTCTGCACGCTGGGCATAGGCAAATGCCGGACGCACAAAAAAGTGGAGACACGCTTTGCCTCCCTGGCAATCCTCCTGGCAAAGAGAGGAATAGCCATGTTTTGGAGGGTGCCAGAGGGGCCTTTGACTGAGGCATGGTGAGGTGCGGTTAAAAAGTGGGGGGCCTCAGAGGTAGAGGTGCTTAGATTGGAAGAAATTCAAGTCACACGCAAACATCACATCTCCATGCAATGGGTGACACTGCTTCATGCCTTCATACAAGCAGGTACGGTGGAGCCACCCACACAAGCCACTATGCCCCCGGTACAGGAGACACACCAGGAAGGTGCGCAGGACACCCCCCGAAACGGGACACTCAGTGTAACCCCCTATCTGACCACGGAAAGCAGCCACCACCCCCTACATAGCCCTGCACAACCCACGCCTGGCGCTACGATTCGTCGTCCATTGAATCCTCTAGCCCTCACAAATGCATGAACATCAACATACAATGAATCCCAGTTCAACTTACCCGCTTTGAAGAGTTATGTTCCTGTTATGAGTAAGCACAATAGACTGTGCTACCCAACACCAGTATCACAGGTCCACACAAGAGTAATAGTACGCCCTGCAGGGAGTAACACATGATCGCACGGGCTGTACAAATACTTCGCCCCTAGATACAAAGTTGAATGTTGTGTAATAACTCATGATCTTATTCAGCGATAAAATACCCGGGCACGGAAAAGCATGCAACAAATGTACTGACTACCTGCATTGTTTTTATACTGAAGTATGGACCTTGTATACTAACAAAATGCCAATAAAAAGATTTTACAAAAAAAAAAAAAGAATTTCTAATCCTTATGCTTGGTGTATTGGAAGATGAAGGAATGGAAATTGAAAATTTATTTGGTTTAAGTTACAGATGGGATCATAAATGTGAAGAGTGTTCATTTTTTTCTACCACTGAAATAGACACTGAACGATTCATATACTTGACGATACCAGATTGCAAATCAGTATCTTTTAACAAATTAGTAAAAACAGCTAATCAAGATATGAAATGTTCTCATTGTAAATCAGAAACGTTGTCAACATTATATATAGAAAGATTTGGAAAATATGTCATTTTAATGCTACAACATTATAGAGCAAATGGAAGAAAATTGGAAACCAAAATAAACATTTTTGTGCCAAGTCAAGTATCAATTTCAGGAAGAACTTTTAAAGCAGTGTCTATTATTTTCCATGATGGACCTACTACAACATCTGGACACTGTACTGTGTATTTAAAGTGCAATAAAGGATGGACACATTGCAATGATGCCCATTTGAAATTCAAATCTAGGTTGCCTTACGAATTACCAATTCATATCTGATATTTTTGATGCCAAAGTTTTAAATACATCATTCGGCCTGTTGGGAAGATGTGAACACGAATTAACGAGTATATTTTGGATATTTTCAATGCAAAAGTTTCAGAAACATTGTTTGGCCTATTGGGAAGATGTGAGCAATTAGTGTATGGATTATTGTTTGTGCTAATTCATATTGTATTTGGAAAATTGTGTTTAGAAACAAATAGTTTATATATTTGTTGTCTATTTTATACAAGATGTAAATGAGAGTGTACATTTTACAAAATGTACTTGAGAGAAATAAAAGCCTTAATGTACTAGAAGAATGTAATTAAGAAACTGTAGATAGGTAAACACATAGCTACACATATTCTAAATAATGCTCAATGCTGATTTGTAGTTTTTTTTTACAATCTCATTGATTGTTTTTTTTTCCCCCGCTGTTATATGATGATACTACATTAAAATCACTGTGTATGGTGAAATTGAGTAGAATCTGGGAACAGCAAAAAAGGGAAACTGAAAATGTTATGCAATTCTGAAATTATGTTGTGTTCTTAAAAGTCTAATATTATATTCGATAACAGTTTTTCTTCTTCTTTTTTACAGAAGGTAATGGTGAAGTTTGAAAAGATTTTTAATTCAGTTTACAACAAAACTACTCTAAAATAGTTCCACTGAGTTTTGTATCTACATTAGTAAAAATGGTAAGAACAAATAATGTAATATGCATGATAACATGAAATAATGTTTAGAGGCACTTTTACTACACTCATCCATTCCCTAAAACATTACCCATGCACTCATCCATGCACTCAGGTACTACTTCCGCACTCATTCAATTTACCCAGGCACTACCCTTGTACTGCTACAATCACCCAGGCACTATCCGTGCACTCATGTAATCACTCAGGCACTACTGTTGCACTCATCCATTCACCCAGGCACGACTCATGCACTCATCTATGCATTCAGGCACTATTCATGCACTTATCCATGCACCTAAGCACTACCTCTGCACTCATGCAATCAATCAGTCACCATCCAAGCACTCCTCCAATTACCCAACCACTAGCCTTGCACTCATGCAATCACCCAGGCACTACCTATGCACTCCTCCAATCACCCAGGCACTACCCATGCACTCATGTAATAAGCCAGGCACTACCCTTGCACTGCTCCAATCACCCTCGGCACTATCCATGCACTCATTCATGCACTGAGGCACTATGTATGCATTCCCTCAATCACCCAGGCACTACCCCTGCACTCATGCAATCACTCAGGCACTACCCATGTACTCCTTCAATAACCCAGGCACTACCCCTGCACTCATGCAATCACCCAGGGACTACCCATGTACTCCTCCTAGTTCCCAGGCACTACCCATGCACTCATAAAATCACCCAGGCACTACCCATGAACTCCTTCAATCACTCAGGCACTACCCATGCACTCATCCATGCACCCAGGCACTATACCTGCATTCATGCAATCACTCAGGCAGTACACATTCACTCCTCCAATCACCCAGGCACTACCAATGCACTTATGGAATCACCCAGGCACTACCCATGCCGTCATCCATGCACTCAGGCACTAGTCCTGCACTCATTCAATTTACCTAGGCACTACCCATACACTGCTAGAATCACTCAGGCACTACCCATGCACTCATGCAATAACCCAGACACTACCCTTGCACTCCTCCAATCACCCAGGCACTACCCATGCACTCATTCATGCGCTGAGGCAGTATGTATGCGCTCCTTCAATGATCCAGGCACTACCCCTGCACTCATGTAATCACTCAGGCACTACCCATGCACTCCTTCAATAACCCAGGCACTACCCCTGCACTCATGCAATCACCCACACACTACCCATGCACTCATGCAATAACCCAGGCACACCCTTCCACTCCTCCAATCACCTAGGCACTACCCATGCACTCATCCATGCACTGAGGCACTATGTATGCACTCCTTCAATCAGTCAGGCACTACCCCTGCAGTCATGCAATCACTCAGGCACTATCCATGCACTCCTTCAATAACCCAGGCACTACCCCTGCACTCATGCAATCACCCAGGCACTACCCATACACTCCTCCAATCATCCAGGCACTACCCATGCACTCATAAAATCACCAAGGCACTAGCCATGCACTCCTTCAATCACTCAGGCACTACCCATGCACTCATGCAGTCACTCAGGCACTACCCATGCACTCATCCATGTACTCAGGCACTAACCCTACACTCATACAATCACTCAGGCAGTACACATGCACTACTCCAATCAACCAGGCACTACCTATGCACTCCTCCAATCACCCAGGTACTATCCATGCACTCATGCAATCACTCATGCACTACCCATGCACTCTTCCATGCAATCAGGCACTACCCCTGCACTCATGCAATCACCAAAGCAGTACACATGCAGTACTTCAATCACCCAGGCACTACCCATGCACTCATGTAATCAATCAGGCACTCATCCATGCACTCATCCATGCACTCACGCACTACCCCTGCAGTCATGCAATCACCCAAGCAGTACACATGCACTCCTCCAATCACCCAGGCACTACCCATGCACTTATGCAATCACCCAGGCAGTACCCATGCACTCATCCATGCAGTCAGGCACTACGCAAGCACTCATGCAATCTCACAGGCACTACCCATGCAATTCTCCAATCACTCAGGCAGTACACATACACTCCTCCAATCACTGAGGCACTACTCATGCACTCATAAAATCACGCAGGCACTTCTCATGCACTCATCCATGCATTCAGGTACTACCCCTGCACTCTTGTATTGTCTCAGGCAGTACACATGCACTTTTCCAATCTCCCATGCAGTAGCCATGCACTCATGCAATTACCCAGGCACTACCTATGCACTCATCCATTCTGTCAAATACTACCCATGCACTCATCTATGCCCTCAGGCACTACTACCTGCACTCATGCAATCATTCATGCACTATCCATGTACTCATCCATGCACTCAGGCACTACCCCTGCACTCATGCAATCACCCAAGCAGTACACATGCACTCCTCCAATCACCCAGGCACTACCCATGCACTTATGCAATCACATGGGAAGTACTCATGCACTCATCCAATCACCCAGGCACTACAGATGCACTCATGCAATCACTCAGGCAATTTTTCTATTTTTAACCAGTTTAAGTGGTTCCATAAGAACTGCTTTTTTTTAACAATTAAAAAAGATTTTTGTATTTTCTAACAGTTTATTCTTTTTTGGGTGTTTTTGACTTTTTTTCAAACAAAACTAAATTCAACAGTCCATTATAACTATTTGGAAAAAAAAGAAAAAGAAGATTTGGGAGCAGAGTTTTGCATCATATTTTTTACAGTTGATTGAAGCATCCACAAGCTCAGGGAAAATATGTGGCCGAGGTGAAGGTGGAACTCCTGCAGTTGACCTAGATGGAGCATTTGGGTCAACCTGGGCAGCTTGTTCATTTTTTCTCTCTGCATGATTTCTTTAGCCAAATGAACTCGGTGAATGGTCTCCAAATGCTTTTTCATAGAGGATGTTCCGCAAGAGTACTTTTTTTCAGATCCTCTTGATAGTACTCTTTTGCACAATTTGCAAGTAACCTTCCTTGCGTTGACATTTTTCTCACCCTCTGGCACTGTAAAGAAAGCCCAAACAACACTCTCCTTTCTTTTTTCACAGGCTCCTCCACATCATCTACCTCTTCCAGGAGATCTTCTTCTGGATGACTGGATGCCATTTTTCAGAAAAAAAGTCAAAAAACACATCCAAAAAGGAAATTGCAACAGGCTAGAATAAACAAGTTTTGCCAAGAAGACAGACAAAAAATAAGAGAAATAAAATTGGTGTTAGATCCTCTCTCTAACAGAATGAAAAGGTTTTAAACCAATCAGAAGCTTTCTTTTCAGGTCACATGGAGTCGCGTAGGGTGCGCGCACCCGTCGCGTACACGTCGCGCACTCGTAAAATTTCGTATACATAATTATAAAGTATAAATAGGTGTTTATAAAATATTTTTTAAAGTATATTAGTGAAAGTGTTTAAGCAAAACTGATATTTAAACTTTGTACAGTGATATTTCACACTTTGAAAATTATACCGAAGTCGCGACCCCTGCGTGACCCAGTAAATAGGTGCCGGCAAGGGCCGCGCATCATACGCGCACACATCGCGCATGCGTCAAATCTCATACAGTTAATTATAAAGTATAAATTCCTGTTTATAAATTGTTTTCTAAAGTATATTAGTGAAAGTCTTTAACAAGAACTAATATTTAAAATTTCTACAATGATATTTCATACTTTTGAATTTACGCCGAAGTCGCGACTCCTACGTGATTCCGGAAATACGCGGCACAAGGGTTCGCACACCCTGAATCCGCGCACCCATCGTGTAGGTTCGCACAGGGTGTGCGACTCCTTTGTAAACATAAAAAAAAAAAAAATAGCGTAACAATACAATAAAACAACTTTCACGGTCATTATTTCAAGTAAATATAAATTTAAATTGTTCACATAAATAACAGAATACATTTTTAGTAGTGAATGATATATGTATTTTAAAAGACTGATTTTTATAATAATAATAATAATAATACAGACACTTGTAAAGCGCAACAACTACCTCAAACAGAGGTGTCCCGGCGCTCTAGCGGAAGATAGTACGCAGATGGAAAGCCTAGAGCCAAGGCCCCACCCCTACTCTGACCTAAAGAGCCAAGTCTTGATCGCTTTCCTAAAAAGAGGTTCTGAATCAATGTTGCGGAAGTTGCTTGGCAGAGAGTTCCACAACTTGGCGGCCCCGACCGCGAAGGATCTGCCACCCAAGCGAGCCTTCCTAAATTGAGGGATGCAGAGCAGCTTTTGTGAGTTGGACCTTAGTGAGCGAGTCTGTTTGTAACAGCATAACCTCTGTTTCAGGTAGCTGGGGCAGTTACCATGCATAGCTCGAAAAGCCAAAGTCAGAGCCTTGAACTCAATTCTTTTCGCCACCGGTAATCAGTGGAGCTCTTTTAAATGTGGAGAGACATGATGGCGGAATGGTACATGCCTAATCAGTCTCGCAGCCGCATTTTGGACCATCTGCAGTCATCTGATTAAGTACTTTGGCAGGCCCAGATAGAGGCCATTAGCATAGTCCAGCCTAGATGTCACCATGGCATGGACTATGATTTTACGGCACTCCTCTGGAAACAGATGCAGACATTTCTGCAAGTTTTTCAATTTACTAAAGCAGGTGGCTGTCACCTGCCGTATTTGAGAAGATTTTTGAAAAACTATGAATACTTTCAAAAATATACTTCCAATCATTTTTAAATAAAAGGAATTCTATAAAACACTTAGAAATACCGTAAAAAGCTAGGATTACAATAATTTTATACTTAAGATTAAGCATTTAAAAAACCTTAGAAATTCACTGAAAAAACCATAGGTTTCAGGGATGTTATAGTTTGGAATTAGCATTTGAAAAACCTTTTAAATTCACTGGAAAAAACCATACGTTTCAGGGACGTTATAGTTAGGAATTAGCATTTAAAAACCTTTGAAATTCACTGAAAAAAACGCAGGTTTCATGGACGCTATAGTTAGGTTGACATTTCACTCGTACAAAACCAGAGATATTCGGCCGTTATAGTTAGAGCTAACTATAACTCGCGCCCCCGCAATGCACTGCTGATGACATCACATATTACATCACTCATGACATGGTCAGTGACATCACTGATGACATCACTGATGACATCTCAAATGACATCACTGATGACATCATCCACGTGATCATCTGATGCTCCTCCTCACACCCTAATATAACCTTTGATACACCCACTCTAAAACACACACTACCAATATTGAAACCATAGACAGACCAATACCAGTTAGTACATACCTGCTCACTGATTCATATGTCTACACACACATCCACTCACTCACCCATACAGTCACTCATACACGCAGTCATTCATCAATACAGCCACTGATATATCCACTCATACACCCATATAGACACTCACACACTGCCACTCACCCAAACAATTACTCAAACACCTAGTCAGTCACCCAAAGAATCAATCACACTGCCATTTACTTACCTATACAGTTATGCACACACAACACGTCACTTATTCATACAGATAGTACCATATACGTACTCTCTTCAACAATTACTGACATAAGCACACACTTATCCATGCAGCCACTGTCACAATCACTCACTGTCACATATACTCACTTATATACTCCAACACTCACATACACTGCCTTTCACATATGTAGTTACTTACACATATACCACTGAGACATCAATTCACTCACCAACACAGCTATATGCACACTCGCTCACCCATACAGTCCCTAACACACTCACTCATAAACCCATACACCCAGTGAATCACCCACACACACATCTGTGCAGGGAGTCACACACCCCCCACCCACGCACATACTCAGGCACCCATACAGGTACTCAGACAACCAATCAATAACCCATATAGACACTCATGTAGTGTTAGATTTAAAATTCCCTTTCTCATGATGCCTCTGTCGTGCTTTTTTAGATTAGCAGTGTGTGGCTAAATTACATGTATTGATGTTCGCATCCAGTAGCCCGTCAAGTATTCCTCACAGTATGCAGGCCTCATTAGCCAGTGTGACTCCAGTTTGTATTTCGCAATTCTTCTAAGACTGCCTGTGCCGTGCTCATGTTAGGCCTTAGAATTTAGAATCGCTTGCCTCAGCGGAACATTGCATTTCGTTCTATTTTCTGTTCATGCTCAAGACTGCAACTCGACTCACTAACACTAGATGATTATTTTGCTTTGCATTCCATTGTGTACGTGTAGCTCTGCTCCCACATTAAGAGACGCTGAGACTCGCCACAGTGGCCTTGGTCCGCTGATAGTGCTCCCATCTGGCAGGTGTTAGCCCATCTTTCTGTGCCTTCTTTGTTCGTGTCCGGCTCAGGCCGGTACTTTTCCATCAATGGCGTGGCCGAAGTCTCCTGAAGGGTTTATCATCTATCAGCTAATGTTGGGGAGGCAGTCCCTCTGCATCCATCTCAGGGCTCCTCTGCAGAGAATATATAATAAATAACGTAAGTTTTCATTCTCTACCATCTGATCGACTCTTCATTTTGGGAAGGCATAGCAGGTGGTCGTAAGTACCCGCGTGGCCCTAAATTGCCACGTCCTTCAGTTGGTGCCTGAACAGGGACCCCACAAAAGGGCCCCCTCGCCCGTAATCAGGTTCGTAGGGGCCGGGGTTGTGTCTGGTTGGTCGGGCGGATAGGGGCCCCTCACATACCAGACCGAGCTTGGTTCTCGCAGCTGCCCCGCCCTCCTGATCAGATGGATCTTCAGCTAGTAGCTCTTGGCTGGGGTCCTGAGAGGGCGAAACCTTGGAGCTGACCGTTTGGTCCGAAGAGTCGGCAGTGGAGAATAACTTGCTTGACCTGTGTGCACCAGGTGAGTGGTTTGGTTCTTGGAAAATGGCGCCATTCTTGGTGGGCATGAGCTTTTGGGATGTGTCTTGCTGCATTCTCCTGACTGTCTTGTTTGCAGTTTCTGAACTGCCTTGCTTGAACGACACTAGTCGACGGGCTGTGTCTTGGTACGGTTTAGATACCGTTTTGGTTCGTACTTGGTGGGTTTGCGAACCCTTGTGGAAGGCACAGAGTGCCTGCGAGCAGCTTGCTGGACCAATTGGTAATTCAACTTTCTTATTGGAAAGGTCTGGGGCTGTTTGTGGGAAATCTGCTAGACCAACTGGTAATTGGCATACTTTCGAAAAGGTCTGGGACTGGAGAGTCTGTCTTCTTGGATTGGTACAGTTTTTGGGTTTTGCTGTTCTGTGTATGATGCAGTCGGTAAATAGACATAATATCGAAATAAAAATATCGAATGGACAGAATATCGAATCCAAAATATAGAATGGACATAATATCGAATGGACATAATATAGTCGTTAAAAATATCTAAATTAAGGTAAGTAATATCGATTGTCAAAATATCTAAGTACAAAATATAGGCATTAAAAAATATCAAATTTTTAATAATATCGAATTTTTGAAAGTGTTTTGTATGTTAGTATATGTGTTAAAAGTTTATATTAGTTTTTGTAATGTATGTTTAATTTTTTTAAAGCAATGATTTTTATGTTATTTAATTTTTGCATCATTTAATTCCGTAGCGGGTTGTGGGTTTATAGGGGAATAGGGTGGGAAGTAATTTAATTGTAATTAAGTAAATATTTATTTTTATTTATTGGTATTGATAATTAATTTATTGTTAATTAATTATTAATTGGTAATACATTTTTATTAATTGGTAATTAATTTTTATTAATTGATTAATTGATAATTATGTTAATTCTATTAATTTATTATTTGTAGCGGGTTGTGGGTTGATAGGAGGATATGGTGGGAAGTAATTTAATTGTAAATAATTAATTATTGAAAATAATTTTTTTGTTTTGATAATTAATTTACTGTTAATTAATTATTAATTGGTAATACATTTTTATTATTTATACATTTTTGGTATTGAATATTAATTGGTTGTTAATTAATTATTAATAGGTAAATAATTTGTTATAAATAAATTGTATTGGTATTTATAATTAATTAATTATTAAATATTTTGTAATTGGTAATTAATTTTAATAATAATGTTTATTAGTATTGATAATTAAATAATTGTTATTAAAATATTACTTTCCCTACTGTTGCACTCTTTGGAGTGGGAATAGTAATTTTTACCCATACGCTATCCAACGCTTTCCGTACTGTTGCACTCACTGGAGTGGGAATAGTAATTTTTACCCTCCCGCTATCCAACGCTTTCCCTACTGTTGCACTCTCTGGAGTGGGAATAGTAATTTTTACCACTACACTATCCAACGCTTTCCCTACTGTTGCACTCACTGGAGTGGGAATAGTAATTTTTACCTTCCCGCTATCCAACGCTTTCCCTACTGTTGCACTCTCTGCAGTGGGAATAGTAATTTTTACCCCTACACTATCCAACGCTTTCCCTACTGTTGCACTCTTTGGAGTGGGAATAGTAATTTTTACCCTCCCGCTATCCAACGTTTTCCCTACTGTTGCACTCACTGGAGTGGGAATAGTAATTTTTACCACTACGCTATCCAACGCTTTCCCTACTGTTGCACTCACTGGAGTGGGAATAGTAAATTTTACCCTCCCGCTATCCTACGTTAAAAATATTGAATATTTTTTAATAATATTACGTTAATATATGTATGTATTAAAAAATAAAAATTTATGTTTATTGTTTTTTTACTTAAATTAATTATTCATTAATTTGAAAGTTATTTAAGTATTTTTAAGTATGTTTTACTTAATTATATTTATTATCTTATTAATTTTACATTACTTTTAAGAGATTTAAAAAATTCGATATTTTGACTAACTATATTTTTTACAACGATATTTTTGATTCGATATTTTTGTACTTACCTGTTTGTAGATAGGGAGTCGATATTTTGGTATTCAATATTTTTAACTCGATATTTTGTCAGGTTGATATTTTCTTCCTCGATATTATGTCAGTGATCCATGCAGTCTCTGGGCTGATTGGTGACGTGTTCGTGTGTCCAAGTGTTGCACGGTTTGTGGACAGATGCTGATGAAGTGGGCACGTGTGTGAGGAGCGGCTGTGCTTTCCGGACAGTTGGTTTTGATTTGTGAACGTTCCTTGTTATTTACTTTTATTTGTATCATAATTGTGGGTGTTGTCTGCTCGCTAGGGACAGTATATGTGTCTTATATTAAGATGACTTGTTTCAGTAAGTTTGGATGTTTCGGATGTCGCTGCTGTTCTACTGATGCGCGGTTGGAAGAAAGACAGCCCGCACCTCCGGAGGGTGCTCCAAACTTCGACATATATGTCAAACACGGTATTGGCCCTATTATGTTTAGCACATTGTGGAATAAATATACGAGGGACAATGCTGAGTTGCAATGGCCACTTACTGGTTCAATTGATGAACAGAAAATTAATTTCCTGCAGGATAAATTGTTTGCTAAGTGGAGTAGACAGTCCATGTTTGACTCTTTGAGGGTGTGGCAGAAGGAAGCGAAGCAACGGCGCATGAGGGAAGAGAAGGTGGCTAGAAGGAAAGAGACACAAACGATTACACAGAAGGCAGTAGCCTATGATAGGGATAAGATAGAGAAAGGCATAGAGCGCGAAAATAGAAGGTTTCGACTACAGGCTGACAAAAGTTATGTGGTTAGGGAGGAAGGAGACGAACTAGTTGAGGAGCTTCTGGATTCTCGTCCCCAGCTGCCCTATGCCCCACAGCAGATATACCCTACGGTCCCTACTTCCTCGGCCCTGACTTCTGCCCACTCCGATACTCCCGGCACTATTGCATCAGCCCCAGCCCCACTTATTTCTCTCGTATTTTCACCGGCAGCGAGTACAGACGCCGTCCCTTCTCCTGCATTGTCCCTTCCTTCTCCTGTCCCATCTCTTGGTTCCGCCTCATCCGCTACACTTCCCCTTACACCCCCAACACTGACCCCTTATGTGATGGTTCCTGTCTCTGCCTCTGCCCTTTCCTCTGTGAACGTCACGCCTCAAACACCGTTGCACACCAAGACGCCTTCACGCGGACTCCCCAACACCAATTGGGCAGCAGCACAGGATCGCATGAAGAAAGCGCTCAGCTGTGGGATTGGAGGAGAAACAGATGGTAGCGAATCAGGCAGCTCAGTGGGTTCGGCACCCGATCTATAGTGTGGAGGATATCTGGAGTGTGATGAAAGACTTTGAGCCCTTCTTACAGCAGCACGCCCTTAAACACATGTCAGCTACTGTGATACAGTTGTGGGAGCAGTGCTTTCAGGGTACCGCACCGCAGATTATTTATGACATACGAGACCGAGTATATGTTACAGACATGGCCCCGAACGAAGTTTTTAGTAATGTGACTACACTGGTGGATTACCGAGGCTGATTACTCCAGAAGGTTCCACTGTTAGGGACACAGCACCCCATGAGGGAGCTCCATCCCATTTATCATCCTGAAATACCAGAATTGCGCGACCCTACAGATACTGTAATAAGACAGCGAGTCGACGCTCGGTTTCAAGAACAATGGATCTATACCCCTTGGAAAAGGAGTGAGGTCCTTTCCCTAAAGAGTCAGTTACCGGACCTGAGAAAAAATACCACTGCATATTACAAGGAATTGACAGAAGCGGCCTCCTCCACAGTCATGACGTTGGCCGACATAGAGTTATTCTTCGGTTTGTTGGTACCGGTAGATATATGGAGACAGGTCCATACACAAGACCATGCAACGGAACTGGGTGGCACATGGGAAGAGATTAGAGCATGGGATAAGGAGCGCAAGCCCGGTGAGAAGCCAAAAGCAGAGTTATTAGCTTTGCCAGGGTGCATCATCGCTTATATGCACTTCCTTATCCCACCGAAGAGAGTGGACTGGGATAAGTTGACTGCGTGTCATCAGAAGAAGGACGAGAGTGTGTCGGTTTTTTTTACCAGATTCGGAGGGGTGTTCCTAGATTTCAGTGGCCAGGATTTGTCACAGGAGGGTGGTGTTCGATTGTTTGTGAACAGGTTTGTTACTAATTTTCTCCCTGAGATTGCTGCTCGATTGCAGGCCTCAGAGAGTACTTGGACAACATCCTCCCCGTCAGTTATATTGAGCATGGCTCAGTATTATGAGCATAGAGAGAACGAAGACAAGGAAAGGGTAGAGAAGAAGTCGAAGGATTTGAAGATGAGGGTGTTGCTGCAGCAGGTTGCAAGAGGAGGAGGTAGAGGACGTGGTTCGGGTCCGTGGGGCCCCAGGTCCAACAGGGGTGGCGCTTCAGGTGCGCCCGTGGGACCCAACCAAGTTGTGTACTGTAAAAAGGAGGGACATTGGCGGAACGAGTGTCCAGAATTGTTGGAGAAAGGTGGGGCTCCGAGAGGTAGAGGTTTTGGGGGTAGAGGACGTGGAGGAGGAGGCAGAGAGGGGACACAGTCAGAAAACACGACAGACAATAGGCAGAGCGAGAACTATTTTGATGACCCTCGGGGAAGACAGTACTACCATGACGACTATGATATGGACGAAGTGACAGGGCTGTCTCACAGCTAGGACAGCCGAGGGCAGGGCAAGGGACCAGTTCCGGTGCCTGTAGATCAGCGCGGACCCTATGTCACTGCGGATTAGCAAGGCTCCACCGAGAAGTTTCTAGTTCATACAGGGGTTATGAATAGCTCTGTTTCCCGTTCACTGGTCCCGGGGGCAGCTCTGTCTGGTCAAAATAATATTTCGGTGGGTTTCTCAGGCGTGCCCGTTGTTAGCCCCATTTCCAAACCCCTTGCTTTGACTATCGGTCCCTTTACAGTCGACTCCCCATTTTTGCAGACATGAAATTGTGGAGAGAATTTGTTAGGACTGTATTTGCTGAAAAGATTACATGCGACAATATATTGTTCTCCGGATGGTGTCTGCATGACTGTTGGTCCACGGGTTGCCCATGCCAAACAATGCTTTGCTAAAAATGACCCCCTCCCTCCCGAATTCCATGAGGTGCCGCGTACATTATGGGCGGCGGGTGACACGGATGTAGGGCTGCTTCAGATCCCACCTGTCTCCATCCAGATAAAGAATAATGCCAGGTTGCCACGAATTCCACAGTACAAGATATCCCAGGCAGGAGAAAAGGCCTTATTGCAAATAATTCACGATTTGATTAAGTATGGTGTAGTTGAAGAGACAGCAGCGAATGTGTGTAACAGCCCTATTCTTCCTATCCTTAAGAAAGCACCTTCGGACTGTTCTGACTCCCACCCTGATGTTTACTGCTTTGTAATTGACCTGAGAGAGGTCAATAAAATTGTAGTTCCCCAATACCCCGTGGTCACCGACATTACAACAATACTGACAATGATTCCCCCGACAGCTCAGTTCTTCTCAGTGATTGACTTAAAGAATGCTTTCTTTAGAATACCAATACACCCTGACAGCCGCCACATTTTTGTATTTACAATTGCTGGCCGGAGTTTTAGATTTTGTCGTGCTCCACAAGGCTATACAGAGAGTCCCAGTATTTACAGCCAGGCTTTGAAAACACAGTTGGATTCATTGGAGCTCCCCCCTGGTAATGTGCTGCTGCAGTACATTGATGATCTGTTGGTGGCTTCAGACACTGAACAGGGCTGTAAAGAGGCCATGGTTAAATTGCTGCTTCACCTGGCTCGCCATGGACACAAAGGGGCCGATTCCGATTCGGGCCGGAAATCTCTCCGACCGAGCCGGACCCGGAGAGATTTCCGACCGAATCGGACCCGTGCAGTCCGACCGAACGAGTACGATGCGCACGTATGCCATCGGACTCGAGTCGGTCGGACTCCCATTGAAGTCAATGGGAGCCTGTCGTACAACGCGTACGCGGGCTCCCATTGACTCAATGGGTGCGATGCGGACAAGTGCGCCCCCTACAGCGTCTACGCGGCGAAGCGATTCGCGCCGTACACGCACAGGTAGGGGGGACCCATGGGTCCCCCCTATGTGCGACTCGCGCGGATACACATACAGGGGGGTCCGACACGGACCCCCAAAGTACGGCTCCGACAGCTCTTTCGACCCGGAGTGCGCGGCTCGGTCGGACTGCTCGCGGCGCGCATCGTACTTACCCGGCCGGGGAACGTCTCCATTGCGCGGTGCGAGTCGTGTCCGTGCGAGTCGGTCGGTGCGGTTCGACCCGGAATCGAGTCGGTCGGAGCGGTCGGGACACCCGGACGAGTCGGTCGGCGAATACGCATCGTACTCGCTCGCCCGGACGCGCGTACGAATCGGTCGGGAAATAAGGCTCCGAATCGGATCCGGTTAAGCCGAATCCGATTCGGAGCCCTACCGGCCGAGATCGGAATCGGCCCCAAAGTGTCCTTATCGAAATTCCAATATTGTCGACAGGAGGTCACCTACCTAGGTCACCTACTGTCGAAGGAGGGTCGCTGACTAACACCCGAACGCATAGCGGCTATAATGAACATACCTGTTCCTAAGACCCAGCGTGAGGTACGCGCGTTCCTGGGTATAACCTCGTACTGTCGCCAGTGGATCCCTAATTTCTCCATACTAACAAAGACCCTTCTTCACTTGACCACCAAAGATGTGCATGAGCCCTTGCCTTGGACACCTGCATGCCAACAAGCTTTTGAACAATTAAAACTGCGCATTGCTCTGCCCCCGTGCTTGGCACCCCTGACTACCAGAAGCCTTTTGTGCTCTATGTACATGAGGCGGAAGGTTGCGCGCTTTCTGTTTTAACACAGGGTTTTGGTGGTAAGCAGAGACCCTGCGCTTACTTCTCTGCCATCCTTGACAATGTCGCCAGAGCGCTCGTGAGCTGTCTACGAGCTGCAGCAACGGCGGCAGTCTCTATTAGACAATCGGCAGGGCTCGTCCTTAACACTGACCTCATAGTGATGGTCCCGCATGCTGTGGACGCGCTTTTGAACAAGACAAAGACACAGCACCTCACCAGTGCACGTCTTACTGGATATGAACTGACTCTATTTGCTCCACACATTACCATTAAACGATGCACTACTCTCAATCCAGCCACGTTACTACCCCTCCCTTCGGAAGAAAAGGACAGTGATGTCCATGATTGCTTGTTTCGGATGAAAGAGGAAACGAAGGGACGGGTAGACCTGACAGATGATCCCTTATCTGACCCCGAAGGGGAACTATATGTCAATGGCTCTTGTTTCAAACTGCCGGGCGGCACTACTACTGCAGCCTATGCAATCACCACATTACATACTATAGTTGAGACATCCCGTATCCCATATCAGTCATCCCAAGCTGCTGAGTTAGTTGCCCTCTTAAGGGCTTGCGAACTGAGTGAAGGATTGACTGTTAATATCTACACTGACAGTCAGTATGCCTTCGGGGTAGCACATAATTACAGCACGGCCCATTTATACTCAGATTATTATCAGCACTGACTCTTCCTAACAAGTTAGCCATAATCAAATGCAGCGCCCATAAAGCAGTGGTAGATGATGTGGGGAGGGGTAATGCCTTTGCGGACCAAACAGCCAAGGAGACAGCCAGAACAAAGATGAATAGGATGTTTGTAGCAGGACCTGCTAGATGGGTTCCAGACAATTCGATGTTTGAGGACACTGTGGAAAGCGTGAGGGAAATACACCGAGAAGCGATGGTAGACGAATTGGCAACGTGGGAGGAGAGAACAGGACGCTTAGATGGGGACGGGTGTTGGACTGATTTGTCAGACAAATAGAGGTGGTTGCTGCCCAATGCCTACGTCCTACCTATAGTCACTATGGCCAATGGCCCAGCACACATTAGTGCAAAAGGCATTTGTAAATTGCTAGATCCAGTATGACAGAATGAGAATATCTCTAAGGTTGCAACACAGTTAGTGAGACACTGTATCGTTTGTTTGAAGCACAATCCAGGAAAGGGCACCCCTGCACCTGCTGGTAATTTTGCACCACCTTCCTTCCCTTTCGAGGTCATCCAAATGGATTTCATCGAAATGGAGCGAATAAACAACCTGAAGTATGTACTAGTGGTAGTTTGTGCATTTAGTAAGTGGGTGGAAGGAAGCCTACCCAACTAAGGAGAATGCGGCCATAGCAACAGCGAAGGCACTTCTAAAGGAGTACTTCCTACGCTACGGATTGCCACGCGTGATCTGGAGTGACAATAGGAGCCACTTCAATGCTAGAGTCATTGAGCTGGTGTGCAAGGGCCTACAAATTACACAGAAATTCCATGCGGCCAACCATCCTCAATCGGCTGGCCTTGTCGAGAAGTACAATGGCATTCTCAAACTGAAAGTAGCAATGATTCATGAAAGCACAGGATTGAAATGGCCAGACGCATTGCCCCTAGCACTAATGTCAGCAAGAGTGACAGCACATTCTAGGACAGGATTGTCACCCTACGAGGTGATTTTCGGGCGCCCTGCTAATGTTTGGGGCATCCCGAGACCTAAACGTTTTTCAGAGATCGAATATCCTCTTTTGATTGATTATTTGTATACCTTGTCTAAGATCTGCGTTCTGTCCACCAACAGATATCTGTCGCCCTACAACCACTGCCAGAGGGCCCCCGGACATCAGATCCAGCCTGGGGATTTCGTCCTTGTTCGCCAGTTTCACCGCAAGTCCTGCTTGGAGCCGCGGTGGAGAGGCCCTACCCAAGTGCTCCTGGCCACTCGGATGGCTGTGAAGGTGGACGGCCGGAAGCACTGGGTGCACGCCTCCCATATAAAAAAAGGTGCCTCTCCCACTCCCGTATGATTCCTGGGTGAAGAACGGGATCGCCGACCAGGACGGGCAGCTGGTTCCCCGCTTTGTCCCCTTTTCTGATGCCCGGCTGAGAGTGACTAGGAGACCGACAAGGAGAGTGACTAGGTTTTGTTTGAGGCGATCCCCCCTGACATAAGGGCCGCCCCAAATACTCCAGCTCCCACAGCACAAAGTCTTGAGTCCCGATCCCCAACTGAATCTGAGTCCTCACCCTTGTTTGTTGATGAAGAAGTGCCTGGACACACTAGGTACAATCTGCGGCCCCGACGGAAGGACAGTGCGCCAGCAGGGCAATACAGGAGTTAGGGAAGGACTTGAGCTTAGGGTACAGGCGCTGTGCTTCCGATGCCTGTTTAGATTAGAGTGAAGAATACTGGTGCACTGCCTAAGACACTGGACAGGATAGTTGAGGGTATTTGCCCAGGAGGGAGGTTGCCCTATCCTGAAAAAAGGATTGTTTACAACAAGGGCCCGATTGTTTTGCTGGGTTGCAATTGTGTAGCTCCACCATGGGAAAGACAACGTTTGATGAACGATAGGAGCCTGCCTGTAAGGCTCTAGATGGACACAGGGAAGAAGAATACCCCTCTGGCTGGTAGTACAGAGGCTCCGATTCCCCAAGTACTTTTCAGCAATGTATCCCTTTGGTCGCCCCAACCCTGATGAGGAGCAGCCCTTTGCAGCTCCCCGCTCAAATTCTCATGGTCCTGTTTCGTCCACCTGGCCCCTTAATACTAAAATTGTATTTGAGGTGATAATTTTGCTTTCTCTGATCTTTGTATTTGGAGTGCTGTGCTTCCTGGAAGAAAAATTTCCTGTGCATGCTTGGATAGGTACTACACCCAAACACCCTGAACATATTGTTGGTACTTTAGCCCCTCACAAAGAAGAACACCGTAAGACTTACAAAGATAATGCTTTTATTCAGACGCTGCATCAAACACATGCTGTTTATAATACGACAAACTGTTGGGTGTGTGGGTTGCTGCCTTCAGCCACACACAAGAGTGAAAAACTGCTGCCTATGCCTTTATCCTATGTTAATAGTTGTGAGGGTTGGTTTACCTTGCTTAGTTTGGTCCTCCCCTTCTCTCAACCAGACTCCTTGGAACACAAGGGCACTAGGCCCCGTTCATCAATGACAATGAAAGTGTACCCCCAGCATAGATCCCCACATGGTGCTTCCCCTGGAGATGGGCGTTTTGATCGGACATTCCTGACTTCTTGCCTTAGAGGAGTAAATAGAGGGAGAAGGATAAATAAAACGGAAGAGGACTGGGACAGATTCTTGCAGTTCAATGTGTCCGAATATTACCAATCTTTCCAAACTCGCAATATCACTAATGATAAGCCCATACCCCTGGCGGTGGTAAATGTACTGTCTTCTTTCTGTGTCCAGGGGATAGGGAGTGTAGAAGTAGGGAACAGTACCTGCAACACGACCTCCAGACTGAAAATGCCCAAGAGCCCGCCATTGATTCCACCACCTAACATTTATTTTATTTGTGGAGACCGTGGTTATGTGTGGTTACCTGAGGTGTGGTCAGGGCGATGCTACCTCTCTTACCTCCTTCCCCTAGTATATGTGGCCCCTTCCAACTATCACAAGACACACCGACTACAGCGCAGGCATGTCACAATTTCCCGAGTCAAGAGAGTTGTCAATCCAGATGATATTGATCAGACAGATACCTCCCTGCAGTAGTTCACTGATACAATGAAAGGTCTCACACCGTTCTGGGGTCCCATATTCAATAGTCGCAACATTAGGCGCTTGGCAAGAGTAGTAGAGGGAGTCATTAACACTACAGCAAATATATTCACAAACATCACAGTTGAGTTCCAGGCTACGAGACTCGTCTCGCTTCAAAACAGGATGGTTTTAGATGTTATCTTAGCTGATAGGGGCGGAGCGTGTTGCGTCATCGGGAGCAGCTGCTGTGTATACATACCAGACACTGCCCCAACTGTCAACTTAGCAATTCAGAAATTACATAAACTTGCTGCAGAAATACATGTAGATAATGGTTCCTGGTCCCTCATGGGATGGCTCTGGGGTCTACTAACGTCATGGGGTTGGAAGATTCTACTTGTCTTAACAGGTATTGCAGGTATCATTTTTACTTGTTGCCTCTGCATCCATTGTCTCCCAGCATGTTGTTCTTATTGTGTGACTAGGCTTACCCCGAGTGTTCCAGGACGTGACAGACGAGTTTCCAAAAAGATGATGCAAGAAATTCAGTCAATTATGCTTATTGATGATGCTCTCTTTGACTATTAGATAACATTATGATAGCTGTTTAATTTTGCTTTATTCTACCCTGTTCAATGCATTTATTATGTCCTGTCTCCTCCCCTTAGAATTGTAAAGACCCTGCCGGATAGCAATAAAGGTTTTTAGCCAACACTGCTAAAAGGAGGGTCTGTTAGATTTAAAATTCCCTTTCACATGATGCCTCTGTCGTGCTGTCTTATATTAGCAGTGTGTGGCTAAATTACATGTATTGATGTTCGCATCCAGTAGCCCGTCAACTATTCCTCGCAGTATGCAGGCCTCATTAGCCAGTGTGACTCCATTTTGTATTTCGCAATTCTTCTAAGACTGCCTGTGCCGTGCTCATGTTAGGCCTTAGGATTTAGAATCGCTTGCCTCAGCAGAACATTGCATTTCGTTCTATTTTCTGTTTATGTTCAAGGCTGCACCTCGACTCGCTAACACTAGATGATTATTTTGCTTTGCATTCCATTGTGTACGTGTAGCTCTGCTCCCACATTAAGAGACGCTGAGACTCGGCACAGTAAACTTGGTCCGCTGATAGTGCGCCCATCTGGCAGGTGTTAGCCCATCCTTCTGTGCCTTCTTTGTTCGTGTCCGGCTCAAGCCGGTTCTTTTCCATCAGAGGCGTGGCCGAAGTCTCC
The DNA here is from genome assembly GCA_963921515.1 of Calotriton arnoldi. Classification (NCBI taxonomy): domain Eukaryota; kingdom Metazoa; phylum Chordata; class Amphibia; order Caudata; family Salamandridae; genus Calotriton; species Calotriton arnoldi. Next base: position 722,876 of record CAWUFW010006224.1, on the reverse strand, counting down.
TGAAGGGTTTATCATCTATCAGCGAATGTTGGGGAGGCAGTCCCTCGGCATCCATCTCAGGGTGAAGGTCTGACAGGGCTCCTCTGCAGAGAATATATAATAAATAACGTAAGTTTTCATTCTCTACTGTCTGATCGACTCTTCATTTTGGGAAGGCATAGCAAGTGGTCGTAAGTACCCGCATGGCCCTAGAGGGCCACGTCCTTCAGTAGCTACTCATCAACCCATGCAGCCACTTATGCACCAACTGACAGACTGATACAGACATTGACACAGATTAGTCATTCACCCATGCATTCACTAACACACGTTTAATCACTCACTTATACAGTCAGTCATGCACCCACTAAATCATCCATTCAGACACACATACACCCACTCATTCTTCAATACACCTTTGCGTATTTATAATTAACAATCTTAAACTTTTTAGAAACACTCAGTCACTGGATTATGTCATCAGTGATGTCATTTGAGATGTCATCAGTGATGTCACTGACCATATCATGAGTGATGTAATATGTAATGTCATCAGCAGTGCATTGCGGGGGCGCCAGTTACAATTAGCTCAGCTAACTCTAACGGCCGAATTTCTCTGGTTATGTACGAGTGAAATGTCAACCTAACTATAACGTCCCTGAAACCTGTGTTTTTTTCAGTGAATATATATATATATACTGCATCAAAAGATCAAAAAAGAACCACCGCACTCCAGGAGAATAGATTCAAATCATTCCACTTTTTTTTGCATAAGTGCAAATTCCACCACAACCACCACCAACGTGTTTCAACCCCCACGGGTCTTGCTATCAATACTGTGAGCAAGACCTGTGGGGGTTGAAACGCGCTGGTGGTGGTTGTGGTGGAATTTGTACGTATGCAAATAAAAGTGGAATGATTTGAATCTATTCTCCTGGAGTGCGGTGGTTCTTTTTTGATCTTTTGATGCACTATAATTCAGGAAGGGACAGTCCACCCTCGACACCGGCACCCACTGTGAGAAGTGGACTGTTGGTGGTTGATATATATATATATATATATATATATATATATATATATATATATATATATATATATATATATATATATATCTCCAGATCCCACGTTAGCCAAAATCAATCCAGCTCACCATACGGACACGGACCAATTCTTCAGTGCTTCAGGTATTTTTATTTATTCAGTGCCCCCATAACGTTTCGGCTCATCCGAGCCTTTCTCACATGACACATATATATATATATATATATATATATATATATATATATATATATATATATATATGATATTTTTGACAACAATATTAGTGACAACGATATTTTTTTCCAAGAAATTAGATAGTTGGTTGGCCTGGGAGTGAGCCATGGTCAAGCAGCAACCACAGTTCTTCTCAGGGTGAAGTCACCAGCAAACCCTAACTTAGGGGCTGATTACGATGTCGTTCAGAAAGGCTCCAAATGGGATTCGCACGCGCAACGAAATTCGTTTTATTTATTTTTTTGTTTACTTACCTCAGTGCGGCCGAAATCCGTAGTTTACTACCCCCCACCCTGCCCCTCCCCCGCCCTGCGTCACCGCCCGGCAGCACTCCCACCATGGGCCTCTACTGCTGTAAGTTGCATTAAATTGGCACGCTGGGGCACGAAGAAGGTTGAGGACGTAGACTGTTGCATGAACTTCTTAAGATGTTATGCAGGGTAGTGGAGAGTGTTGCACGTACACTTTAAGATTCCATGCGCACTAGTTATCTCTTGAAGCGCATGCACCAGCAGTTGCATGCCTAACAATGCAGAGTCGGCTCAAACACTTCTTAGTGTGATGTCAATACGCAGCGTTTTCTCATCTTGAATTGGGCTAGTAAAGCTCATCCACATCTACATCCATAGCTACCGATGTTTTGGATTGGGTAGTTTTAATTACTGGATCCCAGTCAAACTTGTTGCCATTTTGGATTGGGCTAGTATAAGCTGGTCCATGCGCACATCCATAAGATGCCGCCATTTTGAATAGGATAGTTTTGAACTACTGAAACTCAGTCAAATTCATTTACTTACTTCTGGTTCCCCTTCCATGCGCATATTTAAGTTTTGGGATGTATTAATTTGAGTGACTAGGTTAGTGGATAGTAGGAACCATGTTTGCTTCTCAGACATTGTCATTACCTCCACCTCAAGCATTTCTGCCAGCACCAGGGGAACCAGTAAGCGGCAGAATGGAAGGAATATTTTGTTAATTATAATCATATATTGATGTTGGAAGATGAAAATGAAGATGAATTTACTCCTATAGGAAAAAAAGATACTGTTACATACATTGAATCCTGAGCGGTTGCACATTTTCAACCAAATGGAAAAGAAAGTACGGGGCAACGAAAAATCTGATGTACATAAGAATGCTTTGGAGGGCTCAGATGCTTATTCCTCTTCGATTGATTGCATAATTATAGACCGTTTCCATTTCTTTCAGAGGAAGCCGAACAAAAATGAGTCGGTGGAAGATTATGCAGCCCCCTTAAGGAAGTTAGCAGTAATTTGTAAATTTGGCTATTTCCATGACAATCTTATTGGAGATCAAATTATCATGCACACAAACAATATGAGTAATCAGGAAAACTTATGGATGTATGGGGTTTCTCCCTTGAAAGATGTGGTAGCATTTATCAAAAAGGCAGAACTATTTAGGAGATGCACCCAAGTGGCAGGTGGAAACCTGCCAGAACAGGAACAAGTGTCCAATGCATTGGCAAAGAAGGCACTATCTAAATGGGTGAAAACTACAATGAGTGATGGTAAAACTTTCGGAAGAAGACCGGCTATTCTGGGTCAAGTGTTAGGAACAGGGAGTGTTACTCCTGCTGCAGTGGTGACCATTTAACCCAAGGCAAGAATTGTCCTGCTACCAGACAGAAGTGTTTGTTTTGTGGCGTTATCATTCACTTTGCCTGGGTGTGCAGAAAGAAACTGTCTTCATCAAAAGTTAAAGTGGTGCTGGATGACCCTTGGTCAGATATGTCTGAGGAAAATGTGAAAGAAAATAATTTTGTTTTGAGTATTGTATCAAAGGTTTTAGATGTAAATCCCCAGCCTGTGTGTGAAAGAAATTGTGGGGCTGTTGTTGTTAACATTGTAGCAGACTCAGGTTCTCAGCACACAATCATAAAAAAATCTTGTGAGAAGTGAGATTTACCAGAGTTCGGGGAAGGCACCTACTTCCTACCTATATCCATCCTCAGAGTTTTACAGAAGAGCCAGTTCCCGTAACAGGGTATAGGGTGTTGTCCTTTGAATTCAAAGGCAGAATGTCTACAGGTAAAATCTACACTGCTGAAAAAGGACCTTCTGTACTGGGGTGGATTGACCAAAGAGCGTTGAGAATTATTCTTGGTCACAACAGTCCTGAACAAGTGTTACTCATAGGGCAAGAGGATTCTTTTGCCGAGGACATTTTTTAAGGTATTAACAGAGGAAGCAGGGGAACTGGAAGGGTTTTCTCAGAGGATAATACTCAATTATTACTGTACCTGTTTCGCAGAAAGTGCAGAATATTCCCTTTGCAGTCAGAGAGGAAGTGTAAAGGGAATTTATGAAGTTAGAGAAGGCAAAAATAATTGAGCAAATGGAATCTTCGGAGTGGTTAGCAGCGTTGGTGGTACCTAAACATCAGAATGGCAAGATAAAATTATGTATTGACTTGAGGATCTCAGCAGGATCATTTTGATAGGCAAATCCCTTTACTGAGAATTGGTGAACTTTTGGCTTTGATGAAGGGAGTGAAGTGGTTTACCACACTAGACATGAAATCGAACTACCATCAAGTGCTACTTCACCCAGATAAAGATCTATGACAGCCTTCATAGCTCCTTTTGGGTGTTATCAGTTGAGCCGCATGCCATTTGGCCTTGCCTCAGCAGTGCAGTGTTTCAACGTCTCATGCAGAACATCTTTAAGGGGTTGAATTGCATCGCTTTCTTTCAGGACGACATTTTAGTGATTTCCATGAGAAGGGAAGACCATGATGATAGGTTGCACAAAGTGTTACAGTTACTTAAAGAAAAGGGTTTGACTGCTGAATTTTCAAAGTGTAAGTTTGCCCAAGAGTCAGTTACTTACCTGCGACATTTGGTCTGTGACAAGGGAATATTACCCAAATCAAGTTGGTTGAAGCTATCACCAACTCTCAGCCTCTCAAAAGTAAAGAGGATGTGAGAACTTTTTTGGGTCTAGTGGAGGTTTGCAGGAAATTTTTACCCACATTTGCTAAAAAGAACCTATGATATCAAGCAATTGTTAAAGAAGGATGTGAGTTTTGAATGGAATTGTAAATTACAAGAGGATGTTGACACAATCAAACCTGATATTAATCTTGCTTTATCTTTGAGTGGATTCGCGCCCAGACAGAGAGCGGTAATTACTACTGATGCTAGCAATAGGTGCTTAAGAGCAGTGCTTTCGCAAATTGAAGATAATGGGAAGGAAGTAACAATTGCATGTGCATCAAGATCTCTTACTAAACCCTTTTCTTTAAGTAACAGTAACAGATATACTGCTCCATTAAAAGTTGTCAACATTTTTAATAATTCTGCTACATTGACCAATGGAAGGGTATGACATTTCAGTTGATTGGCAAAATGTGATGGTGGTGAAATAGGGATGAGTGAGGAAGAGGACGAGTGTATTGTGGAATTTGACCAGGGCTGTCTTCAGTTTGGTGTTCCTGATGCAAGGGGTAGGGAAATAAGGGCGACCTCGAGTCGGGAGGAGAAGAAATAAGATCATGTAGTAGCAACAATGTTGAGTGCAATAGAGGTTACAGTGTGAGGAGAGAAGTGGAGAATGTGTCTGAGGAAGTGGTGAGGAGTGTAAGTGGCAGAGAAGATGCAGTAAATGTGAGAAAGACACGTAGTGGTCGTTCAGTAGTTTGGCCATGAAAATTGAAGGATTTTCTGTAACTTGTATACTTTTGTTCATTGAGGTTTTGGGAACCTTTGTTGGACTTTCGAGTGTGGATTAAAGGGGAAGTTTATGGTAGACTGTAATATGATTGATATTTTGCATATTTTTATAATACGTGAATGCCACCACTTACTTTCGGAGTTTCAGTTTTTTTCAAATGTGTGTTTACTGTAAGGGGAAGATGTGTTGTGTCTTGGCTTTTGTGGAATGTGGAATCCTTTGGCAGGTTTAGATTGTGAGTGCCGAAGGATTCCCGAGGCGACTGCTAGAGGGATAGCCCTGGAGGAGAGAGAGGACGCAGGGTCTTGTTAATAAAGGAGTTTCACAGTTATTCACGTATCCGGTTGTTACTCCACACAACCTGGTTTACTTTTAATGAGACATTACTGGCAATTCTTGCCAAGGCTAGTACTGGAACTATTTAGTAGTTCCAGGTGAGATTGCAAAGGACTGAATAGACGGGGCTGTAAACTCCCCTTTTCATCTTGAGCAGCGTTGACGTACACTGAAGGGCCGCGTGGGATGCTTGTGCAGCCTTGTGGGTTTTTTTAGGCCCTAGTCTTTTCAAAATGGCACTTTACATGGCTCCTTCATTACTAGACAATAGACTGACACTGTGTCGGCCCAAAGCATCTTTAAGAGACAGAGAAGTCTTGGAAAACGTAGCTGAATGTGATTACGTGCCCTCATAGATCTACTTGTTATGTACATATTTCGATTTTCAATCCTGGTTACATAATTCAGTGGAGAAATGTACCTGTTGTAATTAGTGGATATCAGGTCCCTTTACCAGTAAGAAAGGTCAGTGTGATAACACACCTGGTGCAGAGACTAGTCATAACCTGCCGGTCACATGTTTGAGTCCCAGCATAACCAGTCCCTCTTTCACTTTTTAGTAGGGATGGTACACATTGGAACAGTCCTGAGACTACCCAAGTCAAAAAGGAAGATCATCCTGGAGTAATTCTGAAGTCATCCGATGACTTCAGCCTGGCTATTCCTGCAATTATCTGGGGAAGTCATCCCAAGCCATCCTGAAGTATGCCTATAGGGCATAATATTTAAATGAGATGACTCCAGAGTCATCACTGAAACTACTCCAGGATTAGTTCCTGATGACTTCAGTGGAAAACATGTGATGATCTTGTACTACTGCAGGATGACCCGGTGATGATTTCAGGATTAGGTTGGATTACAGCAGGATGGGTTCCTGATTACTTCAGTGGAAAACATGTGATGATCATTGACTACAGCAGGATGATCCCATGATGATTTCAGGATTAGGCGGTTATTACTCCAGGATGATTCTGTGAGTATTTCAGGATGCGGCTGTATTATTACAGAAAAATCTTGTTATTACTTCAGAATGAGACTGCATTACTCAAGGATGATCCCGAGATAACTTTCCAATGGGACTTAATTAAGTCATGATTTGATTTTTGGTAGGTCATGAAAGTCAGAATAAATAAAGATTCCTTTAAATTCCGTGTTGAACTGGTCACATTTGCTGGTGATTCTTTACTTTTCTTTCTCTAACTGCAAAGCAAGAGGAGTTTTTTTTTTAAGTTAATTAAGTGACAATGTAGGATCTTCATTTTTGCATTACACAACACAATCTAAATAACTGCAAATGAACAATATGCATCCAGCAGTTAAGAAAGAAAAAATTAAGCTTTTTAAAAAATTCGGAGATGTACTGGAAACAAAGATTTTAATATGATCAAAACAAATCAATATACTCACTTGGTGATGCACAAACAAAAAATATTAACAGAAATCGGATTTCCACACATTATGATTTGTGTGCTATATAATTTTATCAGTAAAACTGTATGCCTGTGCAAATGTTGTGGCCATTTCAATGGAAAATGTGAGGTCTGCCTGTAAATGACAATGCACTCCCACATGATGCTTTAGTTGGATTTAAAAAAAATCGCCCCACCGCATGTCCATTAAAGGTACGTGGGTTGCAACATTGTCCTGGTGTCACCAGGGCTTTAAGTGGAAGCTTTTTCAATATTATATACAAACCATAGTTGCTGCTTATTTATCTTATGCAACTAACAACCACTTGACAAAGCCAATAGTCCTGACTTGTTGTAGGTATGATGTTACTTGTATCATATATCTGGATGCAGTGACAGAAACAGCAAAATACAAGTCGATCGGCACACTATGCTAAGCACAGATTTTTAGCTTACGTGTTTTTAAGCCATGCCCTTAATTACATTGGCCACGCCCCTTTGAGAGACCCCCCAGTTTTTTCATCCCACTTAAAGCCCTGCCTGCAACCATTCAGTATTTGCAGCTGTAGCAGTAAGTGTTTGTCAGGACCCCAGCAGGCTAGGGAGTCAGTAACGGGTGCATGCACTGCTGCAACCATGCCACTGTCAGCATTGGTAAAACACTGAGTGAGGGCATGGTTCTGGCCCACTCACTGGCAGCCTATGGGTGGGTACTGGGTGTAGGCACTTCGCATCCAGACTATGGTACCGTATGGGCAGCACCCATTTTTTACCCGCATACGGCAGGCGTCACCCTCTTTTTCACTTATATTCACCCAACTGACACATAAAATGTCTCCATAATCTTTAATGGCTGTCACCCACTTTTCAAACCTATATCACCCTCCCAAAAAGTCCTCATTCTATATTCACCTTAATGAGAGCACTACCTTAAACCCCTGACTTCACTAGGATTTGTGAGTCAAGAGATAGACAGCTAAGAAGCTGCATCCTTCAGACATCCATCCTCCATTCAGAGGAAGAAGCAGCCACAGACAACTTCGCTTTACATGAATAAAATGTAGCCTTCCAAACATTGCAACACAGTTCTTGACATAACAAGCATTGGTAAAACCTGTAGGTCTTGCTTTTGGGACCAGTGGCCTTGCCAGTACCTTTTGTTGATGCTGTACAGCATTGTCAAAAAGCATTTTTTGTTGATGCTGTGTCGCATTACCAAAAGAAAAAAGGTACGATGATGTGGCCACCAATGACCGCTTACATCTGTAGACACCTATATGCATACCATGCCTACAAAATGATGCCTAATCTCCCATAGTTTTGCTGTAATTTCGCATAATTATGCTACAGCAAATTACACAAATTATGCCCACCCCTCTTTTATTCCCTACCCTAAGGTTTGCTTTTTATTTTTTAATTGTTTTTTCTCTGGGACAAACAGCTGCAGGTTGCTAATGGACTGCTACCTAACCCTCATTAAAAAATATAAACGCATTCCTGTTTGTGAAGTAATCAGGTGCTAATTTTTACATCATCCTCAAGTCATCCACAATGATCTCATTGTAAAGTATTCAGATGCTCATTTTCTAGTCATCCTCAAATCATCAGGAACAATCAGGTCCCGAGAAGTCATCAAATACTCATTTTCATGTCATCCTCAAATCATCAGGTACAGGTTTCTAAACTCTGCTGACGACTTCAGGAGCCTGATGATGTCTGATGATGGGGAAATGACTTCTACAGTAGTTGGATGATCTTCCAATGACTCTGGGATGGCTTCTAAAGTAATCATGTTAGACCTGGGTAGCCAGCATGGCCTGGAGTACTTTTTTTTAGACATTGCTTGCACATCTTCCTACAGCTGCTTTACTTTAAATGGGACAATATTTACTCTTCTCACAGAATCCCAGCATTCTTAACCGTGCAGTGCTGCCCTTTTTGTTAGGAGACTGCTGAGGTTGCCCTACTTGCACTGGAACAGTACTTGCTCTTGTTAGCAGCCTAGTCAGCTGGCAGTCGCTCCAAAACCAGATCAATGAGTAAGGAATGACTCTCTCAGTTCTGTTCCAGGCCACCACCTCACCAGGGAATACTCCAGATACCCCAGCACATGCAAAGCAACACTGACTTGCACTGTTTCCTATCCTACCTAGCCTTTAGTGAGGTTTTGTGGACTGTGCATAGAGCTTTGCCAGTAAAACATGCTAAACATGCCGGATAAACATTGTCGGTATGAGCTGATCACTCTGGTGATATACCACTTATGGGGGGTCGAAATATCGACATATTGAAATATGGTCACTGAACAGTTAATAACAGAAAATTGACACTACATTTGCAATATTTGGGAAGTCAATATTATTCCTCTGTATAGTCCCCCTCTTGAGTTGATATTTTGAGAGTCGATATTGTGATATACAACATTCACACTAGTGTTTCGTGTTAGTCTAACATCAGAGTGTTAAAGCTCTTGTCTGAGAGAGGTAAACCCACTCAGGAAAGTTCAGTTTTAGGAGTATTGGATTTTGAGGTGCATTATGGGTTAACATCCAGCTCTACCTGTTTTCAGTAGTGCTCTTACAGACATGCATCAGTCTTTTCTCTGTGCATTCCATCTGTGTTCCATGACTTCTTAAAAACATGACCTTCAAAAGAGATTTGAATAGTCTTATCCCAGAACAGCCTGTGCTTATCTGTGAACTAACCTGCTGTATTTGTGTCTTCTTGCAAGGCGTACGGCAGCCTATCAAAGTCAGGCTCCAACTCAGAATAAAGCATTTCAAAGTCAAAATTGTAATGCAAATCTAAGTATTTGCTTATATACTCTCTGGAGTCTCCACAGATTAAGTTTAAAGGCATTTTCATAGATCATATCTGCATAATCTAATGCAGGTAGATTTCCCGAAGAGAAGATGGGTTCTAGTGATATAGTTATGGAAATATCTTTATGTTTCCAAAAATAGATGGTATAGCGCATTTGATTAGAATATGTCAACTTCACATATTGCAGCAGTTATTAAAAAGGTATAGATAGGTAAAATGCAGAATTGGCTGAAGATAGCAGAATGCCGGGATGTTGCAGCCCTTTCTCAGCTAAGCTTGTATGACATAATTGACTTTGTCAAAGGACATCTAGGCATCGTTTGATTTACATCTAATGCCTGCTTAATGCACCAACCACATAAGGTTCCACTTGTTTTAATATTTCATTTAAAAAAGCTGTGTTAACTTCATCGGCATCTACCCTTCCCTGACCGGAATGGGTTCTTTGGTGCAATCTATTACACCCATGACTTGAATCAAATTGAGTCATCTTCCCTTTTCATGACAAGAAGACTGAAACTGTCATATTGCTTATGACTATTCCCCATTAATAAAAGACGTGCGTCGAGATGCTACGATTTCAATAAACTGATGAAAAACATATTTAAACGTTCTTAGTGAAAACTCCAACATAAGCGTAGAGAAGCAATATATTCACGTTCTGAGAACATCACTGTCTGTCAAAATTTGTACTTTTAAAAATCAGAAAACTCACTTACTGTCTCTTTATATCAATCTTACAGGATTGTTTTACCGCTGTTTTGCCCTTTGTCATTGTTTTCCCCTCTGTATCTGCCCTCTTTTTTCTCTTTTATTCCTTTCTCTATTTGGTACTGGTTTAAAGTCCTATGAAGAAAAATAAGGTCCAGTTCTCAAACATGAGTGCTCGACACATGCTTGCACTACCACAAACTAAGCACAAAAGGTGATGCTAAAACACAATAGACTTGAATCCACCCAGAGTGATTGCTAGTGGTTCAGTTGTTTCAAACCTTTTCAACCACTGGTTTTAGTGTTTTGTAAGTGAGATGCTCTGTGTGCCACCAGTTTGCCCACACTTGGTCCTCTGAGATCGCTGTAGTGTACGGACTCAATCAGCATCTGGCAAATGATACCCAATGAGCCTCAATAATAGCTGGGATTTCCTATCTTTGGGTTCAGGTGGTACTTTGACTTGCAGTTCAGGTTGTTCTAACCCATTTGGGCTGATATGGACGTCTATGTTAATTTTGGTGAGCCAAAAACAACAACTTTGGTCCGGACCAACTGACCTCACTGGCAAATTCCCGTAGGCTGCAGGATCCGTGGCAATTTTCAGAACTGGTTGCTCTGTCATGACTCAATTATGAAAGCCTCCATGGCTCTAGTCTTAGAACTGTCAACTAAAACAGCAAGCATTTGCAATGCAATAGGTCTCTCATTTTTGAAACTTTGACCTATTGGTATTGCAAATGAAAATGTCTTTTTTTATTGCAGGTTTTTCAAACACATAAATAAAAGGCATTGTCATTTACAATGCCAATAGCTCAAAATCTTGCAATTGCGAGACCTATTGCATTGCAAATGCTTGTTTTACCTTTCTGTGGCTTTCCAGTATGTTAGAGAAAGCTGAAACAGAGAGCGTGGTGTCCCTGAAGTGGGCGCCACGCTCAGCATTAAAGTTAAAAAAAAAAGAAAAAAGCTGAAACAGAGAGCACGGTGTGCCTGAAGTGGGCGCCGCGCTCAGCATTAAAGTGAAAAAAAAATCTGAAACAGAGAGCGCAGTATCCCTGAAGTGGGTGCCACGCTCAACATTTAAGTAAAAAAAAAAAAAAAGCTGAAACAGAATGCGCAGTGTCCCTGATTGCTGTGTGGGTGCGCTGCAAATACAAGAAGCTGCCACCATTGTTTCGCATTATTCATTAAAGAAAATAGTGCTCACCGACTTATAAAGCAGACCGTGTAACAACACAAGTAAAAAGTCCAGTCATTATGGGAGGTTACAAATGCAGAGAAGGCAGTACCAAGGAGGGACTACTAAGCCTATTTACAAATGAAAAGCAACGATTTCGCAAGGACAGTAACAGGAGCCAATTGAAAAGATGGGCAGGAAATGGGCTTAGCTTGTATGCCATACCTCAGTACAGCATGCCTTGCAGAGCAGGGCATGCGCTGCCCAGGCTCGATCTAAAAATTTCACTGTGTGAAAAGTGGATAGGGCCTTGGAGGGGGCGGGGCATCATGCTGAGAGGTAACTACCAGGCACTTTTGCCCCAGGAAAGCCCCCACCCCCCCTCCAAAAAAACAGAAAAAATGCGTGCTGAGACTGGTGCCAATGTCTTGGGGTGTTGTCACATCCCTTATATGACGTTGTCAGTTCAAAGCCTCCAAAAACGAGTTTAGCTCGTTTTCCCTGCCTGATATCGGTTCTTTACCGATCTGAGTCTGGTTCCGCCCTCCTCTATCGTGGGACAGTTTTGAACCTGTTTACCAGGGATGATGTTTGTTTCAAGTCTGGCCCTGGCTTTGATTACACTCAGGTTAACTACCTATGTTTCATGTTAATTCAAACATTTACTTTTATTAATTTCATATTTTATAATTTTTGTAAACCTAATTTTTCTTCTTTCCCCTGTATTCCAAAACACTGGTTAAAGCGTTGTCAATACATTGCAGTTCACAATTCGGGGTGACAATCTGATTTAACCATGATTTATATGTGTGACCAGCACTGGCATTGCTGATTTTTGTTTTGGTCTTCGCAGTTTCTATTATGCTACTTATTCTTCAATATGCTAAACATTAGTCCTGTGGTACCTCTCTGTGCAGGAGATCACTTTACAGAATGAGGCATATTGGTAGTGATTACATGAATACATTCCATCCTTTTTTGTGCACACTGTTGGTCATTTTAATGTATTACTCCATTAAGGGCTCAAATAGGAGCAGTGCGGAGTGGAATTCCCATCTGCACAATTATATGTTGGTTGATATTCCTGCATTCAGATTTCCTGGAACTGGTACACCGGGCCAACTATCCTTGCCAGAAATTCCAGCCCATTATATCACTTTCGGAAAGGGCTGCATAGCAGCCCAGGCCTGTTTCCCAGTTCCTGCCTGACCCTCAAGCAAGTATACAACAATAGGGGTTTGCCCTGCTAATCCCACTTGAACTTGGGCAATCGGTAAATGAAAGAGAAAAAGTGGTAACCTGTTCGAATAGATAAGTACACAACTGAGCCAGTAAGCTTATTAATCGGTTACTGGTCTGGTCTAGACTGACAAAATGCTATTTATTAGCCCTTGTAAGAAGCGAAACCCCTGACTCCTAGACTGGGATGCATAGAACAATGTAAATACATCTAACTGTGACAAAACAAATGTCTATTCACAATACAAAGTGGGACATACCTTCTTATAAATAAATCCTCAATTACAAAAATCAAAACAAACTGAGTGTAACAAAACACACATACATTCGATGTCCCTACAACAATAGGAACTGTCTCTCTTCCAAACTTTTTCCATGCGAATATATGGCTGAGACTTCTAAATATCACACGCAATGCATATTAGAGGTAGTCCTTTACAGTGACACCCATGAGGGAATGTCTAGTCCTCAAGATTTTGTAGGGGTGACCCTTGTTACATGTAGCAGATTTATTTTTAAATTGTTCTCCTCCAGTCAAAAGTGGTCGACGTGTTTGGCCCTTGTAGTTGGGCCTCTTCAGGACATAGGAAGTTGAGGAACCTCTAAGGCAGCTTTTTCTATAAATTGAGAGATGTATTCTTTGTTTTGAAATGCCGTCCTGGGTCGGGGTGGGGTTGCTGTTGCCATGTGTCTCTGCTTCCTTGGCGGTGTCTGGGCTGCCGCTGTCGTCGCCCCGGGTGTCCCTGCTGCTCAGCCCCGCAGCCATGCACTCTGGTCTCCCATCGGCTTCCTTTCTCTGCTCCTCGCATCCCCTCTCCTTTCCAAGATGGCGGCGCTTCCCCCCTGCACAGGGTTTTCTGTCACGCTCCCTGTGGCTGCGCACTGGCTGGCCAGAGGGAGGGGTGGGGGGCTGGCATACTCCTGGCACTCCTTGACAGGGTGGCGGTTGGCTGCGAGCTGTTGCTGGCCCTGCGGTTCAGTAGCTCTCGGCGTCCCCGGACACTCAAACAAGGCAAGAGGGAAGCGTGGAATGTGCTCCTTGCCAGATGACATTTCACCTTTCCTCTCGCCCCCCTCCTCAGCATAGGAGCCCTCACAAACATTTACCATTTGATGACAGCAGGTAAATGTCTGCATTAAATCCCATGGAATCATGAATTCTGTGCAGAATTAAAGCTGGAAAACATCGCTCCATGGAAGTCGGCAATATTTGTAAGCAGGGCCAAACTAGCTAATTTGGGTTACTTACTGAAAAAATGTGGCAATTCTTTGAGAAGAAATGATTTTCTCCACAGCTGCTAAACCTAAATCTGTTATTTCTCCCTAGAAGCAAAATTGCCTAAATCTGGAACATAACTTCCTCTGTCTCCCCATTAGAGCTCTCTTTGGAAAGTCAGGTCATTCTCGACACGTGTTGTCATGAGAGAAATGCCCTATCTAAAGAATTTAAAACATGTTTTCTCACTCTGTACCTATGTTTTTTTAAACACTTCTTAAAGTTCAGTTGATGCTTTTCAGATCAAAAGCCAGGAAATTATTGGCAAGTTGATTTGACCATTTTTAGGGTCAAGCCTGCGACTGCATGCGCTAGCGCATGCGTCTCGCTTGCGAGACTATGTTGTATACAGAGAAATGGCCTGGAGCCTTCCCCCATGCTTACCATTTGTGTGCTGCAGCCTCACCCTTCATTCCAGTGTCCCTAATTGGCTAATTCAGCCAAAACGTCACTTCTGGCACTTGCAGTAGAGCACAGGCCAAGCACAGATTGATTAAACTTAATGGGGGAAATTCTCAAGAACGTGTGTTAACTATCGCCAAATTCGCTTAACGCAACTTCTCGCATCGCAGTCTATTGCGGGAAAATAACACTGTGTTAACGCAGTATTCTCAGCCCGGCGGCACCATGCGATAGTCTCACGCGACAAATGCCCGTGTTAAAATTAACGCAACGCCGAAAAAATGCGAAACACAAACGCTAAAAAAGTTGCAATGTCCCAAATCGCGAAACAAAAACCAGTGATAACCAGCGACAGGCCTGCGATTCCCACGCAACATGTGGGAAAATGCTCTATAAAAGCAGAGAAATAAAAAAGATCAAAAAATGTCACTGCGTAGCCCCATGGGTGCACCCGCACCGAGTGCAGAGGACAACGCGAACCCCACAAGCCCCACAGACGACCAGCCAGGAACCCCGGGGCCGGGGAAGGGCAAGGAGAAGAGGAAGAGGAAGACGGGGTTCAGTCCGCAGAAAAACCTGATCATTGTCATGGAGGTGACAGAACACTACCAATAACTGTTCGTCACCTCCACTGTGTCATCGGCAACACAAACGGAAATATGGCAGTACATCGTGAACAACGTGAATGCAGTCAGAGTGTCGAGGAGGACAATGGAAGAGGTCAAGAGGCGCTGGAATGATGTGAAGGGCAAAACCAAGAAGAAACTCGATGCCAACATGAAAGCAGCAACGCAGATTGGAAGTGGGGGACCAGCGGCACACCAGGAGCTGGATGACATGGAGAAAATGGTGGCCACAGTCATCAGTCGGGATACGATGCCAGGAGTTGGGGATCGGGACACTGCTCAACATGACCTGACACAACATCAACAGGGTGAGTACCGGCGGTGTGCAGAATTGAGAGAAGGACGTCGTACTGGTGACATATGTCTAAGGAATGGGTCAACATTGACCGTACACTGTTTGAGGAACCTCTCTTATAGTACCTCTTTGCGTTAAGACTCCAGGCTGAGGAAGATTCCAGACTGAGGAATTCAAGCAACTGAAGCTGCTTTACTAAGAACCGAATTCCATAGGGAGCCAAAAGATCAGTGCGTTCATAATCGGAAGATCAGAATAGTACAGTGATACAGAAAAAGGACCGAATGGTCTGCTTGATCTGAAGAAGAGGGGACATTTATTGGAACATGCCTGTAGACTGATGAGCCCTGAAGAAGTCCTTCAATAGGACGAAACGCGTTGGCTACTGGGAAGAATTAAAAAGAAAATAAAGACTCAAGGAATAAAGACTTGTGTGAACTATCTTATTTGGTGAACGGACTCCTTGGTTGTTGTGTGCGGACCGAAATATTCTTTGTAATTGTCTGTTGTGGAAGGTTTTCGCAACATAGGAAACCAAAAGGGTCCGGTTTTCTTTGGTCGACGCACCACATGGTTACAAAACTTCCCATTATTTAAATAAGTGCGGTGTTATATCCTAGACCCTTTCGTTTGTAAATCATTTTGACTACCGACCGGGGACTGTGGGGACGGGGGAGATGGGCACAATGGCACACATGCACAAATAAGTAGAGCACACTGCACACCCACAATGACTCTGGATCATGTCCCTGAATCCTGTGCCACACTGCAGCACACATACAGAAACTCAGGGAATGTGTGTTGTAATGAATTTATTTGCACATGCTGTGCCTGTGGTCATTTTGTACTGTCTCATGATTGCCAAGGACTGTCACAATGTGACGTCCTCATGTGAAGAAATTGTCAATGATGTTGTTCCTATGGGCTATTCCTGCTGCAGCTGCAGTGGGGTGTGGTCCACCTGCCTCATCTTCCTCATCATCGTCCGGTGCATCTGGCACTTGTAACCATGGGGCATTGGTGCGTACACATATGTTGTGCAACACACAACATGCAACGATCATCTTGCACACGATGTCTGGGCTGTACAGGAGACTTCCACCTGTGACGTCCAGGCACCTGAAACATGACTTCAACACGCCAAATGTGCGTTCCACGATGCCCCTGGTGCGTTTGTGGGCCCAATTGTACTGCCTCTGGGCCTGTGTGTTTGGGGCTCGGAGGGGTGTCATCATCCAAGGGCAGAGTGCATATCCTTGATCACCTGTGACAGTGCAGAGAGACATGAGTCAATAGTTGGTCCTGCATGATGTGTTGGCAGGCTCACTAGTTGATTGTCGTGTGATATGTGTGTCATAGTGATTCCTGTTTGACATGTACTGCTTGAAGCAAATGAGCGCCATCAATGTGTATTACGTAGCCTCACTGCTGCTCCTCCCTCCCCCCGAACCTATTTACTTGTGTTCGCTGCGCGGTTGCATCACTTGCACCCCTACGGCACACCATTGTCATGCCTGTCTGCGCATGTCCACAAGCCTGACAACGACACTGTGATGTTGTGCGTTGAAGGTGGGCGGCCACGTGTGTGTAGGCCTATGGTAAGGATAGGGCGGACACAGATGTAGAGTTCATGGCTGGCTTAACTCGCGATGCGGTCGAGGCAAGACCTTTGGCTTATGCTGCGGTAATAGCGATACACACACAACAGTTGGCATGTATGATCCCGGACCCCGAGCGGGCTTGTGCTCATTCATTTATCCCTTGGGCCGAGCCCGCTCTCCGGGGGCATGTTACATTGCAACTTTGTCCATTGCAGGATGGGTGGCGCCGACACAACAACAGAGACACACGCATTAGGTACTTCATTGGTAAGCCCAACACTTAACCACGCCCAGAGCCCCGGGGTGATTATCCACACCCCTACGCTGGACTGTCGTACGCCAGCCCACTCCGGCAACGCCTACAGGGGGGTACGACACAGCTACATGTCCCAGGTCTTCCCCACTGCCTGAGGTGACATGGTTGCGTCCGCTGTACACAGCACAATGCAATGTGGTAGGGGCCCTCATGCATACACAATGACCACACGGACACACTTTGATAGTTTGTGGAACTGGCTACGGGCACATGCGCCCGGCCCCTTTTATTGCCAGGGTCACATGTCCAGTGACGCCTGTGCTGGATGGGTGTGGGGTGAGTGTGAGCCAGCCCTCAAGGAGTGGTTGGTGCTGGCAGCAACTACAACAGTGATTAGACAATCAGAAGTTCACAGTTCAAACAGCAAGGGTCCATGACTTGAGCTGCACAGAGTTAGTGGCCCCGGATGCACAGCGGCCGGCACATGGAACACCGCCACGGGACGGTGACTACCGGTGCACTGAGGTAGGGCCACGAGAGCTGAGCGGGTCCTCGTCGATGTCCAAGGTGAATGTCGCGGAGGGTTTTGGGAGACAGTGGAAGGTGTTCTTCCAGGGCATGATACAGAGGGCAGTACCAAGCAGACACAGGCAATATGGAGGAGATGGATGCTACCGACTCATTTTTGACACCAAGTCAGTATCAGCTACATGATGATGAAGACAACCCCCAGGCCATAGACTCAGACGCCACCAAAGTTCAACCAGAGAGTGTCCATGAGTTTCGGGGCACGGAGTCAGTGGCACCAGAGCTGAAAGGGGACGCAGTCTGCGATGAGGCCTGTACAATGGTATAAACTCTGCCATAATTAAATGAAGACTCAGTTCCAAATGTGTGACCTACTTGACCGTAGTGTAGGCCGGAGGCAGCGGTTAGCAGGGGCCCCCAGCCACGTGTCCTTGGCTTGCGATGAACAGAGTTAGTGGCACCAGAGCAGTTGTTGGTAGTGTTCGGTCACCTCTGTAATGAGGATCCTTTTTTCATCCGGACTGAACCGCGTCTTCCTCTTACTCCTCTCCTTGCGTACAATGATATGGACTCTGCCATTGAAAAATCAAGACTCAGTTCCAAATGTGTGACCTACTTGACCGCAGTGTAGGCCGGAGGCAGCGGTCAGCGCGGGCCAACCGCTGTTCAGCAGCTCCTCCTGGTACTCTCACACATGACGTAGGAATGCCATGTGGTGACGATTTGTGGTTGACGGAGGTAGAGGCACCAGGGCTGAGCGTGTGTGCAGCCTGCGACGATGCCGTGTCCTGCCTGGTCCGGATTGGATTGGCGTGAGGCCTGCTGGACCGCAGTGTAGGCAGTACACAGCTGACCCCGCGGTGCTGGACCGCAGTGTAGGCCCAATGCAGCGGTGGAGTACGTCAACGAGAAAGGAGTACTGGGGGCCTGTGTCGCTGAGGCCGTGTGGTCTGAAGAGGCTGCCAAGGTCGCCGGCCTCGGGCTTGGAGCTTGCACCGGCACGTGGTGGGCCCTCCTTGACACACGCCGGTGTCGGCAGGTGAGCAGTGAGGCCTGGGTGTGCTGGAGCGGGCAAGACAGGTCTTGGGACCAGCGGCCTGGGGTGCCACAGGCGCACAGGATCGCAGGCACCGCCGCTCACAGCTTCGGCCTCGTGGCGGGGTGAGAGGTGCCACCCTGGCAGACACGTTGGCAATTCCAGAAGAGAACTACGCCCAGAGTAACGGGCTTTTATTCACACCCCTACGCTGGCCTGGCGTACGCCGGGCCAGCCCACTCCACTCACGCTTACAGGGGGGACGTAACAAGCTACATTTCTGCAAGCTTCCCCACTCGCTGCGGTAACATGGTTGCGTCCACTGTCCAGTACACTCCAGACACCAGCAGTGTATGTCGACATGGAAATGTCTGTGGTCTGCATACTCAAGTCTGTCCAGCACATCCACGCCACACTTGGCATTGTGTACATTCACATTCATGGGTCACTTGCCTCATTCGCACATGCCTGGTTCCCACATCTCCCCACATTCTGCTATTGTGTGGCTGAGGTGCCATGCCGTTGATGGCTTGTGTACATGGCTAGCCCAGGTTGCCACAGTAAGTTGTGTTGTTGTGTCTGGAATGTGGGGATGTTGGTTGTCATGTTGTATGTGATTTTGTGACGTGTGCATTCCCAGAGTTGTGAGTTGTATGTTGGTGGAGTTGAGGTGAGTGGTGTGTTCAGTTGTTACTTACCAACGAGCAGTGCATTTCCATAGGTGCCATCCTGAAAGCGCTGGTTGATGATGGACTGTCGGAAGATGAAGGAATCATGCACACTGCCTGGGTAGTTGGCGACGACATTGGTCAAGAGTCCCCGGTGGTCCACTATTGCCTGCACGTTGATGGAATGCATGTGTTTCCTGTTGCGGTAATTGTGTGCAGTGGCGGCAGGGGGCACGAGGAGTACATGTGTGCAGTCGATTGCCCCCTACACGTGCGGGAAGCCAGCTATGGCGTAGAATCTTTGCTTGATCACCAGCTGTTCCTGCGCAGTGTGTGGGAAGTAAAGTTGCTGGGGTACCAAGCTGATGATGGCATCCAAGACAGGTGTGAGGAACTTTGTCAGGGCTGCCTGTGAGACTCCTCCGACTCTGGCAGTTGTTGGTTGGAAGGTCCCAGAGGCCAACAGGTGCAGCACGGCCAGCAGCTTTGCCTGCGGAGGGATGTTGGTTCTCCGCTGTGTTGGTACCGTTAGCCATGGGCAATGAGGGTCAGGATGCGGAGGATGGTTGTCCTTTTGAGCCTGTAGTGGGCAATGACTTCCTCTGGCGTTAAGTTGCCGAGGCTCGTGCGTTTTTGGAAGGGCCGGTGTCTTTGTCTGCGCTACCTCTGTGGTAGTCCGGGGGGGGTCCTGGGGGGTGGGGGTCCTGGCGGTGGTGGCGGTGGGTGTTGTGGCCCTCTTGGGGCTCCGAGCTGCATGATCAGTAGCTCCATGGCATCTGTTGTTCTTCTGGTGTGGCTGTGGGCTGGGCTCTCTTTTATGGTGCAGGTTGTCGTCCAACTTAGCACCAGGTAGGAGCAGGTGTTAAATCCATGCTTCTAACGCACCTTATCGCATGTTTTTGAATCTTATCGCTGATCTGGCTGGTAGTTGAGAATGTTGCAGAGTGGTGTTTTTGCGGGTTTTTGCACGGGAACGCCTACTCTGCATATCATTAGCGTTAGTTTCCGGTGTCATCCGTGGCGATGTTTCTTGCGGCTGCTATCGCGGGTAAACTGGTGAAATCGGCTGTTAGCACCTGCTTGTGAATGGTGCGATGAATTTATCGCCACTTTGGCTGCGATAAAGTGCCGCTAACTCGGCGATGAGTCCTTGAGAATATGCCCCAATGAGTTTTCGTCCACTGCTCCAGACACAATTAAGGAATTATTACTTACTTCCTCCCGCTCCTCCCGCTACTGCTGCTCCCTCTAGCATTTTGTTTGTTGTCACCATTGCATTAGAGCCCAGTGAGTTACGTCGCCCCTGGAGTTTCTCCTGAGTCTTGACATATTACGCACACACGAAAGCTCCACAATAGTGAGTCATGGACCTCATTTGTTCGATGGTTTTGACTCACTGTCTCCCAACATTTTTTTGTGTTGGGGTCAGCAATGATGGTTTTTTTTTGCCTTTATTTTAGTCCCTCTAACAAATGCTGTACAAGTGATCATTTTTTTAGTGGGGGTAGTGCGACCCAGGGTCACTACTGACAGTTTGTGGCAGCCATGGTTTGCTTACCTCTGCTTTGTGCTGCAGTGGCACATACAATCCTTTCAACCCTGTAATGCATGTAGCTGATTGACTGTGTCACCTTCAGCTGTACCTGGTCATTTAGACAACATAGCTTGGCTTTCTGTTCTGGTACAGGCAAAGTTTAATTTGTCCATTTAGAAGCATGGCCCAGCATATTCCTGCATGCAAAGTGGTGTTCGGTATAAAGATATGACCTGCCATGCAAGGAAACAGGGCTATTTGACAGTTGCAACTACACAGGCAGCACACTGCTACTCTCCCATACCAGCACCACCAGTCCCAGCTCACCATGACACTCCCCTTTTGGAGAAAAGCATCACCTGCCGCCCACAATAAATAGCTGTCACACCTCCTTCCTCCCCAAAAACAATCACACAGGTCATTTGCCAACTTTGAATTTTTTTCTAACTGTAAAACAATTAGTGGGTGATAATCAGTTAAGTTTACAGCATCATTGATATCAACTACAAGTGAGGCTCCCATTTAGTGAGGCTTGTTGTCCATTTTCTTTGTATAGAGCTGATAGGTCCTACCAGAGAGTGCGATCTAATAGAAAATAGGCGCTGCCTGGTTTCATGACTCCCTTTCTACTCTGTTCTGTTTGTATGGTGTTCTTTAATTAAAGTTTTATATGTCTAATGCGTACAAAGACACGTGTTTGAAGTACTGCGTCTGTTTCACGTAAAACTTGGTGAACGTCTCCTTCCCACACCTCTTTATAGAAACTAATTACCTTGTTAAAATCCCTGACCTTTTGTGTTGCTCTGCTGTTGTTTAGAACTCTCCCATGGTGTTTTTCTAGTCCGAGGCTTCTTTCAGATAAACCATAAGGTAGACAATGTCATTAAAGAAGTCTATAGACACCCCCCTTTCCTTTTTTTCTCATTCAAACCATTTTGAGATTTTTAACTTCAAATTTGGAATTCCATTAATGGGGTATTTTCAATTTGTGAGATGTAAATACTATGCACACAGCTTTCTTTTTAGAAGGATACTTGCCTGCCTTTCATTTTTAGGTCAAAGCCTGTCTGGTTTGCTAAAGACATCTTGGGGATATTTACAAAGCTTTCCTGGAAATGCATTCTGCCCATTGTTTACCATTGGCTTTGTAGTTTGTAGCTCACATTTCCTGGCTTCCTATTTCCTGACTTTACTTGTTTTAGGCCTTCCAGGGTGAGTTTGTCCCTCCCAAGGAGCAAAGCCTTTTCACACCAGCTCCCCTTGTATTCTTCCACTACTGCTCCTTTCTGTGAACGGGCCTGTAAATATTGATCTTATCTTGCCACAAATGCTGTGCATTCAAAAACCGAGGTCAGCTGTCAAGCTATGTCTTCGAGGGAAGCTTGTTTACTTTTCTTTCTCTGACTTCAAAGTGAGAGGATTTATGTGACAATCTTCCTGGATACTGGATGTGGGAAAGGGTGTTTTGTGGCACACAACAACATAAAAAAGAACTGTGCAAGTATTTCAGAATATATCTGTAGTACACTGGATCTGTATATAGTGTACCAAAATGAAGTACACTTTGCAGAGAGACCAGTGAATCCCCAATAGGTGTGCAGAGGCAAAAGCAGGTGATTCTAATGCTCTTTTTTTAGCAGTGTGGGCGAGCAGGTAAGCTTATCAGAGGGTAGTGCTAAGCATTTGTTGTCACACACAGAGGCAATAAATGAGACACACTCCTCAAGAATAAATCATGGACCAATTGTTAAAAAAAATAAAGTTGTATTTTTATATATTTTTTTAGAAACCAAGAACTTTGTTTAACAGTGAATAAATGCTTTGTATGTCAATGTTTAACCAAATGCAGGCTCACAGGAGCGGGGCTGTTTCCAGCATCGGCCACAGGTACTGTGAGGATCCCTCAGGCTGAAGGTGTCAGTTACCGGACTAGTGACCAACAAACCTTGGCTGCTGCAACTTTTGGTTGATGAGGTAAATCGTGTTGACGCGGTCCATGCCGGTCTTCACCTCGTAGCGGTCTTTATTGGCGGCGTGCCGGGGTCTAGTACTACTAGTCCAAAGGGGGGTCCCAGGCAATTGGCAAAGGCTGGCAGGGGTCTGGGTTTCTTGGAGGCTGCACAGGTTTCAGGTAGGGATGGTAGGCCACAGCTGTCGAGTCCCTTTGCAGTTGGAAGGGTTTGGCACCGGTTTCTTCTGCAGCAGGGCTCAGTTCCTAGATCACCAGCATGTCTTCCTCCTTGGTCTTCTTTAGGTCCATAGAATCTGAGGTTCAGGTCTCTGGGAGCCACCTAAATACGGAATTTATGGGCATTACAAGGAGAGACAGGTAGTAGTCAATGGGCTACTTACCTTTAGTGTGTCTACACCCTCTAGTGACCACTTCCTGTGGGAAGGGGCGCTACCCTAACCCTGATTGGAGGTTTTCTCACCATCTCAAGATGGTGGAATTTCAGGAGCGGGGTTCACCTCGCCTGCCCCACCGTAGGGGTGGTGAAGGCAGAGGGCAGATCCTCCCCCTCATCTAAATAATTTTCCCACCTTTCCTCCCGCCAAAAGTGGAGCTGGAAAGGGGGATTGGCCTCCCCCACTATCTGAGGGTTCCTGGGTTGGATTTCAAAGGTGACACTGCCTTTGAATCTCACTGTCCGGGAAGGCCATCCTGTCCTGGGGGGGCGGTGAAACACCCCTGCCCAGAACAGGTATTGTTTCTGTCCACTGAGAGCGCTGGCTCTCACTCCATGAGGTCAGAAACATGTCTGGTGGTGGCAGACTGGTGAAAACCATCCAGAGACCCCACTAGTGTTTGGCTAGGTTTCAGGGAACCCTCTGTAAGGGTCTCCTGTGTGAATTAATTAATACATCCAACACTGGCATCAGAGAGCAATTATTAAGACAAGTAGTTTGGTACCAAACATCTTAGAAATCAGTGAAACCATCATGGAGCTAGGAAACTAGTGCTGACAATTATCCAGCTCATGTACTCTATATGGCTTCACTGTTCACTTACATCAAAGAAGGGATTGGACATTGTAGGGGCATAGCTGCTCTTATTGATATGTCCACACGTAGGCTATAGTGCACCCTGCCTTAAGGCTAAAGGCCTGCAGTAGGGGTGACATACCTATATTTTATGCAGTGCATGGGTGGCATGGCACACAGGGCTGTGTGCCATGTCGACTTTTCTGATTTTCCTGCACCAAGACACGCACATGCAATGGCAGAGTGCATAGTCTTGGTGAGGGGGCCATGGGGTGGCACAACCAGTGCTACAGCCCTAGAGAACCCTCTTCAGTATCCATGCCCTAGGTACCAGGGGTACCATTTACTAGCGACTTACAGGGTAGCTGAAGTTGTGCCAATCGTGGTACAGTGTTTTGGGAAAGAGATCTGGCACTGGGGACCTGGTTAGCAGGGACCCAGTGCATTTACAGTTCGAAATCACATCAGGCAAAAAGTGGGGTTAAGCATGCAAAAAGAGGCACTTTCCTACAATATCACAATTAGGAACACAAATGAAGCAGATTTTTTTGTTAATTCTCAAGTGTGTTGAAAACAAATACTAGGCGATGCCATTTCCATGCATTGTTTGTGCGCTGTATAGTTTTATTACTAAAACTGTATGTCTCTACAAATGTAATAGTCATTTCAATTGCAAATGTGTTGTCCGTAATAACATTGTGCTACCACACCATGCATACTCCACTCTATGCCACTCCACTCTGCACCATTCAATACCACTGCATTCTCTTCTGCACCACTCCACTTAACACCACTCCACTGCACTCTACTCCACTCTGCACCAATCTATGCAACTGCACTCTATTTCACTTCACTCTGTACCACTCTACTCTACGCCACTGCACTCTTCACCACTGCACTCTACACCACTCAAGTCTAGGCCACTCCAATCTACCCTGCACAACTCCAATCTACACCACTCAGCAACACAGCATTCTAGGCCACTGCACTCTATGCCAATATGCTCTCCACCAGTGCACTTTAATCTGTAACACTCAACTCTATGCCCTATTTTACTCTACGCCATTACACTCTATGCCATTACACTCTATGCCAATCTATGCTACGCCACTTCACTTTACTTGGAAACAATCTATTCTACGCCACTGCACTCTATGCCACTCTACTCCACTCTGCTCAACTCCAGTATATGCCACTGCACTCTACACCGCTATACTCTAAGCCACTGCAGCCTCTGCCCACTTGCTATACTCTGTGCCACTCTATGCCACTGCGCTCTGTGCTGCATCACTGTGCTCTGCCCCGCTGTCCTCTACTCTGCCCTACTGGCACTCTACGCCTATGCCACTCTGTACCACTCCATGCCTATGCCAATCTGTGCCGCTCCACTGTACAACATGGCTAACTAAACACATTGGCAAAACCAATAGCTCTCACAACGGCGGTACCCATTGGTTTTGCCAAGGCTTGTTTATACCTGCATTCCCTAACACTTGCATTTCAAATGTCCTTCAGCTCATTCTATTCTGCATACATTATTTTCACTGAAAGCATATTTTGGTATCGACAGACCTCTATATTTCAGCCTCCTGAAATATAATGTAGGCGTCTTGCTAATGTAATGTCTGATGCATGGTCCAATATACTCTCTTAGGATGTGATCCCATTTTAAACCCAGTATCCTGTTTGCTTTAATGTGATTCTATTCGCTGCCACCTAAGGTACTATGAGAGAGAACAAGAGAGCAACCATGTTTGCACGTCTCTTCAAAGTAGTACTTAATTTGAAAAACAAAAGTGTCGGGGCCCAAAGTTTTATCACAGAATCTCGTAACCAGCGCTGCTGAATGTGGGGTTGACATTTGATTTATCTACCATCAGACACTCCCTGACAAAGTACGAAAAGTCTCAGAAAAAAAGTTTTTGTTTTTACTCTAATGCCTTTACCAAAACAACGGTTTGTGTGAATAGAAGTATATCTACCGGCACAACTTTAACAAATAGAATATTCAAAAGTCCGTACTGGCTGGCAAACACACACACCCCTTTTAATATGCAGAATGTTTTTCAAGGGGCCCTCCTGTGTAGAGAAAAACAATTGTTCTCTTTGCCAGCCCTGTGCCTCTAATGGTCACTAACAATAAGCATTCAAGATAAATGCTTTGTTTGATGACCAATGAGGCCTGCTACTGGAGGAGGCAGAAAGAGAGGCACTCATGGGCAGTTTCACACTGAAGTCCACCAGTCCTGTCTAGCTCAGCACCCAGCAACAGAGTCCCCAAAAGGCTGTCCCAGGCAGTGGGATGCATGCAATTGCAGTCACCTCTGCACACCATGGGTGCCGCATTCATCTTTGAAAACTAATCTGCACTGCCCGCATGAAAGAAAGCTTTAGCACCAGCCCTGTAAAATAAGTGCCAGTGCTGAGCACCGGAAAATACAGTCACACATTAAACACTGCTTCAAAGTTGACCTTGTTCAGCGAATCCCCATTAAAAATATTTATGAATAACATACAAGGCCTACTAGAGGTTCACTGAAGGCCTCTAACACAAAATGATGCCCCCCCTTGCAAAATATGATTCCCATAACCCACATATATTACCACATAATGTCCCATAACCCACATATATTACTTTGCCATGGGCTCACTGGGGGCCACCTAAAGGCTTGGGGGCCTGCTGAAGGTCTGAGGGCCCCTGGCACCAGAGGGGCTGCAGGCACTTACATTACTCCCCTGTCTCCACAATGTTGGGTGCAGATGAAGATAGAACTGAAACTCATTAGGGTCATCAAGGCTCTGCTCATGAGCCAGGGTTCTCTGCTCTAAAGATGATTGAGTAGAGAAGAGCAGATACAAAAGCTTTCTAATATTGTCATCAGTAGTATTGCTTCACTTTCTTTTTATGTCATCTTTATGCCTCTATAAGCCGTTCACCACTTCCCTCTGACTCGCCTTCTCTATCTCTTTTAGTGTGCTTATTTGTACCACCCGCCCAATCAGTTAGAACTTTGCCATCATCCTTTTATCCCTTTTCCACCTATCATATTGCTAATCCTCTTCACTTTTAGCTTTAGTTTAACCTCACCTGGATACTAAAACATTTTGACTGTGTTTTAGGTCATTTTCCTCCTTACATCACTGAGTTTAAAATCTCAAAAATGTGTTCAATATTCTCTGATATTCCCCAGTTTTTAGTATCCCCTCCATGCCCCCTTCTAATCTCCCCTTTCCAATATAACCCTCTTCACTATTTCTTATTCCACATAGTGAACCTGTTCCTATCCTCCATTGTCAACTTTTACTCTTCTCTTTCTTCAGCTCCAGTTCTGATCATTCTGCTCCCCATTGAATGATTAGAATGCTCAACTTCCCATCTCTTCACCTTAGTCTTTTTCTCCTCTTCTCAATTCTTCCTGGTAGCATGGTGTCTTTTTTTCGTAGGACATAAATATGAGTAGCCCAATAATGTTGCTGAGACCATTGTCTATAGCTCCTGAGTGTCTATAGCTCATGACCTCATTGAATGTTTTGTGGGAACACAGCAGAGCTGGTATTATTCACCCAGACATTCCGTCTGCTAAAAGTAGCTAAAATGTTAGAGTGATATACTTGGAGTAAACGTGGGAATCAGCACAGAATTACCAATTTCTCAATTATTCCTTAGAAACCTGTAATAGGGGTGTAATTCTGCCACTACAGAGTAACTGAAGCCTGTAGTACCTATAGTTCTGTGGGTGTTGGCAGAAATTACCAGGTGTGCATTATTCAGCCAGTTCAAAATGGGGGCCTTCGTTTCAAAGCCACAAATGCACTTCCCATTCTGAAGTCCTTCTTTCTTTACCTACTCTTTCAAAGAACTATGTGGTAATCTCATTTCAATTCATACTCTAAAATCCTGGAATGCCTTATTCCGTCTTAACATCCTTTCTTCTGCTTGTGGATTTTTCTTATACATACATTAAATGTACTTAGTAACCTCAGTCCAATTTACTTATAATGGGCTATGTTTGTTTGTGCACCAGTTAGCTCTTAATCAAAAGACAACAACCCCAAATCAGCATATTTGGAAAAACGAATTCATGTCTGCCTCTGTCAGCTCGGTGATTCCTCAGGAACGGTTCGATGCCAAAAAGGGTTCCACCTCTCGATAGTCCCAACCCTGATTGCTATAATAGCACAGGTATTTTGAATGATCAAGTGGGGGAAGGAAAAGATAGGGATCAGCTGGGAGGGAGATCTGAAAAGCAAGCAATACAGATAAGTGGTGGTTCTCTGCAATTATATCCCTCCTAACGTAATATATAATGGCTTTAGTACCTGTAAACGAAAATACCAACCCCCTCCCTATATGGCGGAAGAGATAAACATCATTGCAACACTTCAGCAAGTGTAGGGTGTTTTCTGAAAAGAGGGTAAAACAACAGTGATCTGTTCTAAGGCGCTTTGTTTTCTATGAAAACTCACAAAAGATACGTCCCCTTTGAAGAAAAGGGTCATGTGTAAAAGAAGTCACCTGGAGAGAAAGTGAGTCAGGGCCCGGCCACCTAGTGTGGTGTCCCGATGTAGTAACCATCATGGGCATCGTGAAGAGGCTACTGTTAATAGCGTAGCGCAAGTCCCGCTGCAATATATAGGTTTAAAGTGGGGTTGAGTGAGGTATCTCTCTGTCCAATGAGAGCGTCAAGAACAGAGAGAGTGAGTAGTGTGAGAGTGAGTGACACCACACTAGGTGGCCGGGCCCTGACTCACTCACTGGGGGTCACGAGGGAAGGCGCCTCCTAGACCTTTAATTCTCCATCCGCTGCCCTGGTTTTTTAATGACCTGTCTAGCTCCGTTTTAGCTGGGCTGTCGTCCCTTAGATCTGACTGTGCCACTGATGCCCCTGTCTATTCAGTTCTAGGGAACCAACTAACCAACCACACAAATTTTGGTTCTCCTCGGGCTTGGATCCATTTGTTGCCCGTGTTGTGGTCTCGACCTAAAGTGGCACCATAGGGACCCACTCACTGGAATGGGCCTCATACAGACAAGCACCATCGTCCTAGACTGTGGTGTTCCCTAACCCGGTTTTGCGGCCTGGTTAATGATTGCCTGATCATGTAGTGTCATTAGACATGCTTTTTACACAGTGCTTTCTGCACTACATGTTGTCGCTCTTATTTCACTTTCTTACAGTACTGATAGCCAAGTTTGGCTGAGAGGTACCTCGTGGCCATAGAGAGGTACAATGCAACTCCTCTATAAGGTAAAGGCTTTTTCATTCCTTCTGTCCTTTTTGAACCCCACTAGAGTGCTATTTTGTGTTAAGGTGGTGACTGTGCGCCCTGTGATAACATGTGTATGATAATTTTGAACCAACTGATCCTTTTTAAACAGCCTTGTTTTCTGTTTCATTGTTTCTCACTTTCTCTTTTCAGATGGAGATGGCGTATTAATTACCTATCCTTTCTGTGACTACAAGTGCACACGGCCAGTATAGCCATCTGTCTGTTTTTTGATTTTATTATTGCAGAGTGACCTGAATGATTTTTTGGTCCCGATGAATGCCTAGA
The DNA here is from genome assembly GCA_963921515.1 of Calotriton arnoldi. NCBI lineage: Eukaryota > Metazoa > Chordata > Amphibia > Caudata > Salamandridae > Calotriton > Calotriton arnoldi. The sequence continues at coordinate 693,469 of CAWUFW010006224.1, read as the reverse complement.
GAACTCGTTTTGAGTTTAAACAAAGGCAGAAACATGTTGACCATCGAGGGGGTATATTTTTTTTGAACCCCCAGTCCTCTTGTTTTTTTAATCCTATCCAAGGGTACCACCGAATAAAGTTATTGGGCCCCTGAGATAGTTTTAATCACTCACCACTTTTTTTTTTTGCACTTTGCCCCTCATTTACCTTTTTGCTCACTGGTATTCCCTACCTAAAATACCTCAGCTCTTCTCCACCTACACTTTCCTGGTGGGGAGTTGTAGCCCACATCTGGGACCTTGCGGTCCCGATATGAGGAGGGAACCCCATGATGAAGCATGTCACCCTCGGGTGAGTGAGGGTTCTCGTCCTTAAAAAGGATCACTTTCTCTCCAGCTGACTTCTTTTACACATGACCCTCTTTTTTAAAGGGGATGTATCTTTTGTGAGTTTTCATTGAGCTAGGGAGTGATACATTTCCCTTTTTGGGATTGTCTCCCTTGGATCCCCTGTGTGTTTTTGGCTTTGTTTTCTATGCCAAACGGTAACTCTCTTTAACATCAGATATATACAGTGCAGGTAAGCATACACACCATAAGACAAATAATGGTCTGCTTCACATGGGAAGAGCAGAAGGCCCCCTCTGGAACCCCCTGTTAAAAGGAAGCAAAAACAACAGTCACCAAAACACCATCCCATTGGCTCCATGGGAATTAAGATAAAGCAATATCCCCGTGTTGCAACATTAAATAATATGGATTCCAAGAGAAATGTCATTCCTTTTTCCTATGTATAAATGCACCTGGGTATCCTTAGTGCATCACATAACTGTTGACAAGTATTGATTAGCAGTCTGCCATGCCGATATTTTACTCAGCAGCAGACGAGAACTGAGAGGCTCCCTTAAGTGTCCCAAAGCAGTGCCGAATCCAGGCACAGCAAGCGGGACGGCAACCAAGGCAGAGTCAATCAATCAATCAATCAGGGAATTGTAAGCGCGCTACTCACCCGTGAGGGTCTCAAGGCGCTGAGGGGGGGGGTCCACAGATCTGTTTAGCCGAAGAGCCAGGTCTTGAGTGTCTTCCTAAAGGTGTTCAGGGAGGGGGCGTGTCTGATGTCTGCCGGTAGCTCGTTCCAGGTCTTGGCTGCAATGTGAGAGAAGGATCTTCCGCCTGCTCTGGCTCTGTGGATGCGGGGGTTTCGGGCAGTGTGAGGTTGGAAGATCGGAGGTTTCTTTTGGGTACGTGGAAGTTGATTCTGTCGTTGAGGTATTTGGGTCCGTTGTTGTGTAGGCATTTGTAGGCGTGAGTGAGGATTTTGAAAGTGACTCTTTTCTCCACGGGGAGCCAGTGGAGACTTCGTAGGTGTTGGCTGATGTGTTCGTGTCGGGGGATGCCGAGGACGAGTCTGGTGGCGGTGCTCTGTACTGTCTGGAGTTTGCGGAGTAGGGACTTGTTGATGCCGGCGTAGAGTGCGTTTCCTTAGTCCAGTCTGCTGGTGATGAGTGCGTGGGTGACTGTCTTCCTTGACTCAAGGGGGATCCACTTGAAGGTCTTGCGGAGGATGCGGAGGGTGTTGAAGCAGCTGGAGGTGACGGCGTTGACCTGTCGGTTCATGGAGAGTGATGAGTCGAGTACGATGCCGAGGTTCTTGGCGTGGTCTGAGGGGGTAGGTGGGCTTCCGAGGGCGGTCGGCCACCAGGTGCTGTCCCATGCAGAAGGGGTGGTACCGAGGACGAGGACTTCTGTCTTCTCGGCATTGAGCTTCAGGCAGCTGTTGGTCATCCAGACTGCGATGTCTTGCATTCCTTTCTGGAAGTTGAGTTTGGCAGTGGTGGGGTCTTTGGTGAGGGAGAGGATGAGCTGGGTGTCGTCGGCATAGGATACGATGTTGAGGCTGTGTTGTTGGACGATGGCTGCGAGGGGGGCCATGTAAATGTTGAAGAGGGTGGGGCTCAGTGATGAACCCTGTGGGACTCCGCAGGTGATTTTCGTGGGGTCGGAGAGGAAGGGTGGGAGTCTGATCCTTTGGCTTCTTCCGGTGAGGAATGATCGAATCCAGTCCAGGGCTGTTCCTTGTATGCCTGCGTCGTGTAGTCTGACGACTAGTGTGCGATGGGAGATGGTGTCGAAGGCCGCTGATAGGTCGAGTAGGATGAGGGCTGCGGAGTGGCCTTGGTCCAGGAGGGTGCGGATGTCATCTGTGGCGGCGAGTAGGGTGGTCTCTGTGCTGTGGTTGCTTCGGAATCCGGATTGGGATGGGTCGAGGACGGCGTTCTCTTCAATGAATCGTGTCAGTTTCCTGTTGACTGTTTTCTCTGCAATTTTGGCTGCGAAGGGGAGGAGCGAGATGGGCCGATAGTTCTTGAGGTCGGTGGGGTCAGCTGTGGGCTTCTTGAGCAGGGGTCTGACTTCTGCGCGCTTCCAGTCATCTGTGAAGGTGCCTGTTTTGAAGGTGGTGTTGATGGTGCGTTGTAGTTCGGGTGCGATGGCGGCCACGGCTCTGTGGTAGATGTGAGGGGGGCAGGGGTCGGTGGGGGCCCTCGAGTGGATGCTTTTCATGGTCGAGGCGGTGTCTTCAGCCGTGATCGGTGTCCAGTTGGAGATGGTGGGCTGGCTGGTGTTTCTGGGGGGCGGGGGGCCATCTGTGGCGCCTGGTGGATGGTCGATGAAGTTGTCGTAGAGGTTTTGATCTTGAGGTGGAAATAGGTTCCAAGCTTGTCGCAGAGGTCTTGGGATGGGGTGATGTCTGTGGCTTCGCTGCGTGGGTTGGTGAATTCTTGAATGACACTGAAAAGTTCCTTGGAGTTGGTGGAGTTGGCCAAGATTTTGTTGTGGATGAAGTTCTTTTTGGTGGCTCTGATCTGGTTGTGGTAGTCCGTCATGGCGTCCTTGTAGGTGGTGTGGTTTTCGGTTGTCTTGGTGTTTCTCCAGTTCTTCTCCATGCGTCTGCAGGTGCGTCTGGCTTCTTGGAGAGTGGTTGTGAACCAGGCGGCTTTCCTGGGGCATTGTCTGTCGGGGTTGCGTAGCGGGGCGAGCTCATCTGCGCAGCTGGAGATCCAGGTGTGGAGTTCTCTGGCTGCGTCGTTTGCGCTGTTTGCGTCGGGTGCCCAGGTGTGGTTGTCTCGGTTGAGGGTGGAGTTAAGTTGCTCGTCGGTAACCTTGCTCCAGTTCCTTCGTTGTGGGCGTGGGGCTGGTTTGGGTGCCTTGGGTTTGTTGATGGCGAAGTGTACGCAGTGGTGGTCGGTCCATGGAGGCTGCGTTGTGTGGCTGAAATGGATGCTGTTTCCTGCCACGAAGATGGGGTTGAGGGTGTGTCCTGCTCTGTGGGTCGGTGTGTTGACGAGTTGTTTAAGTCCGATGCTGGCGAGGTTGTCATGAAGGATAGTGGAGTTGTGGTCGCTGGGGTTGTCGAGGTGGAAGTTCAGGTCTCCAATGAGTATGTTGAGGCGATCGCGTGGGGTGCGATGAAGTCAGTGATGGTGGCGGTGAAGGGTGTTCGGGGGCCGGGGGGTCTGTAGACGAGGGTTCCTCGGAGTGTGGCTTTGGGGATGGTCTGGATCTTGAAGTGCAGGTGTTCGGCGGAGGGGAAGGTGTCGTTGGAGATGGTGAGGCGGAGGGTGCTCTTGTGGGCGATGGCGAGGCCCCCTCCTGGGTGGTTGGGGCGGTCTTTCCTCTGGATCTTGTATCCGTCTGGGATGGCGGTGCTGATGTCGGGGGTGGAGGATGCGTTGGTCCAGGTCTCTGTGAAGAAGGCGATGTCGGGCGAAAGAGAGTCGAGTAGGTTCCAGATTTCCATGGCGTGTTTGTGTACGGAGCGTACGTTGAGGAGGATGCATTTTAGGGTGTCGCCGGTGCTGGCGTCGGCGGTGTTGGAGGCCAGGGTGGCGGTGAGGGTCTGGCGGCAGTGGAGGCAAGAGAACTGGCCGTGGGTCGTGTTTGGCGAGGCCTATTGGCATTCTCTAAGTCTTCCAGAGTTGAGTGCGAGGAGGGTGGTGGTGTCATAGTGATGGGTAGTGGGAGGTCCAGGGTTCCTGGCGCTGGCCGCGGTCGGGTCGCGGACGGGCGCAGAAGGGCTTGCCTTTGGCGCGCCGGCGGCGCGACCGCGCAGCGGTCGCCATTAAGTAGGGGAGGTGGGAGGGAGGAGAGGCCGAGAGGCGGGAGCAGGGGAATTCCGGGGGGGAATTCCGGGGGGAAATTCCGGAGGGGAAATTCCGGGGGGAAATTGCGGGGGGGAGGGGCCGCAGGGGCAGCAGCGGCGAAAGGCAAAAGGAACAGGCAGGCATGAGAAAATAAAAACAGTGGTGGAATTAGAGCAAGACACAGATGGGCACAATAACAGTGGCACAACAGGGAAAAAATTAAGAAAAAAAGCGACTGAGAAAGGTTACGGTGGTTGCAGGCAGTCTGGTCCCAGTTGGTGCGGGCAGCAGGCGCAGGAGCGGGCAGCAGCCTCGAATCTCCCAAGGAGGAGGTCGGGGTCTGGAGGCAAGAGACGGCACAGCGGAGCAGTGGGGAGAGATTGGACCTAGACCGAGGTTCGGAGGTCTTACTTAGAGTGAGACACGAGAGAGTTGGTGCAAGTGCACCCTTACTGGACTTAAAGCAGGAAAGGGCAGCGTGCAGAGCGCGCTGCTCGGTCAAATAATCAGCCACGTCTTTCCTCCCAGGGGCTCCTTAAATACGGTCCTTCATTTCGCGTCAGACGCGCTTATTCCCAGGCAAACGTGGTCACTTCCGCTTTGCCTCATGGGAACTGTAGTTTCTGCTCAACTTCTTCCTTCGTCGTGCGTCGAACACTGACTGCTGTGAACAAAGGAAGTTTGGTCGCTTCCATGGGGACACTCATTCCTGTCCACCATCCCACTAGCTGGGACAACGCCTCTATATCAGGAGAGATTAGTTTGAGGTTCAGACACTGCCCATTGTGACGAGACTCGGGGCATGTGTGCCACATAAGTGATCGTGTGTGTAACAGCCTCAATGGAGAGGACAGGGAAAGCTGGGTCACCATTTCTTCATCTTCAAACCAAAGAATGTAGGGCAAATATGTAGGAACACCTTTCATTGCCACCTGGGGTTATAGTGCAGAAATTGCCCCGGGGGCGGTTTGGGCATGTGTGCCAACTTTGTGCACCCGAGGGCACTTTGGTATTACAGAAGGGACCATAGATGCTTGTGCGGCCCCTTCTGTAATACAGATAGCCCTGGCACAGTAGTGCCAGCACTATCTCAAGAGGGTATTTCCTCATTTTCATGGGGGTGTGGCCCCATGCAAATGAGGGAATCTACCTCTGCACCCACACTTGATTCTTGGCACGGGCACAAAGGCAAAGAAGCTATCTGGAGGCACACTGAAAGTGTGCCACAAAAAGGTAGCACACTGTCAGTATGCCCCTTGTTGGCAGCTCTCTGCAGGGGGAAAAGTGTGTCCTTTGGACCCCAGACATGCCCTTGTAGGCGGACGAAGTTACTGGCTGCACACGCCTGCAAAAGGATCTCTAATCCTTCTTTCCAATACAGGTGGGTTGCCCCCTGCACAGTGAAACACGAAGTGGCTTTGAAGTAGCCACTCTATATTTCACTTGAATGCGCTGCCCCGAAGGGGCACCTGGAGGGCAGCGTATTCATTGTAATAGGGGGCACAATCCCTGTTTGCGCACGGCACACCTACTTAAAGGTGCGCTGTGGTGCAAACAGGAAAAATGCACCCTATGTGTAATGGGGACGAAGAGGGTGGCAATAATGTACATTTTTCTGGTCCTAGACAATCCTTTGTGTACAGTACGTAGGGGCCATGTGAATCGCTTCTCTTTTTTCAAGACTGAATCAGACATTCTATAATGACCAACACATCCTCCAAAAGGAACTGGACCCTAAATATCTGAGGTTTTCCAAATCTAAATTATAACACATTTGCCGCATTCACAGCTTCCAGGGACTCCCGCTACCAGGCTGCCTCGCGCCAGGAGGTGCTGACACTGTTCCCATGCCCGGAGGCACTATAAAATTCCAGCGCGGCTCCCGTAGCACGGGACACCGCATTCACAGCTACCAGGGACTCCCGCTACCAGGCTGCCTCGCGCCAGGAGGCGCTGACGCTATTCCCGCGCCCGGAGGCGCTATAAAATTCCAGTGCGGCTCCCGCAGCGCGAGACGCCGCATTCAAAGCTTCCAGGGACTCCCGCTACCAGGCTGCCTCGTGCCAGGAGGCGCTGACGCTGTTCCCGCACCCGGAGTCGCTATAAAATTCCACGGGACGCGTGCGGGCGAAGCCCGGGCCAGGGGCGGGCCCGTCCACGCCCGTCGGAGCCCGGAAGAGGCCGGGCTGGGCCCCCCTCTGACACTCGGCTAACGGACTCTGAACACGTTTTCCAGTTCTCAGGTACTGTCACGCTTAATTCTATTTCTGTCTATTAGTCACTTGTCCGGGCTATTGATTGCCTTTGATATCCGGTCCTACAATGAGTAAACGCAAGAGAGTAGCGGGCACTCTGGATGCATTCATTGTCAGGGCTGAATCACTGCTCAGTCATGAGATTGAAATGACGGAACTGCGACTCTCATTAGACCCATTAATATCACAAAGACGCTCGTCATTAGGTATCTTCAATCAAGGTGACGTCCCCCAAACGTGCTCGTTTACCATGCCCCAAAGTTTGTCTTCGACCCCCCCTGCATCAACCTCGGACGCACTCCCTATGGTTGTTTCTAATTGACCAAGTACAGCCACAAGAGCACGGGTCACTAAACCCCTAACCAAGAGTAAGGTGAAAGAGCCACCAGTGAAGCGAAGGAGGGGTACTGGCACTCATAAAACTAAAGCTATAAAGGGGCTACGCCTTGCTGATTCCGAAGCAACACAATCTAACTCTGTCAGCACACAGACTGATACTGCATCTTCTACACCAATTTCTGGCATCGCAGGGGACGCTGCTCTTGTCACTGCTGTGGATACTGTCCTGGAAGTCGCACTAGCTTGCATCAATGAGTCGATAGATAAGAACGTTACCCTTCTTTGGGAACGCTTAGAACATGTGGTCACCGTAATGGACAAATTGAGTGGCAGAAAAGTGATTTCACAGTCTGATGTTATTGTGGGGGAGGGCTTGCCAATTTTAACAGATGCCAATTCAGGCCTCAATACACCGATTCCAACTCCCACTCTGCATAAAGAGTCTTTTTCTGATAACCCATGTGCAACATGCCGCAAAGCAAAAAAACTCTTTATGCTGAAACCTAGCTCTGAGCAGGGAAACATACGGGATGTATCCCGGGAACCTAATATGGAGATCCCGGGATCATGCAGTACCAATCCCGAACGCCCACATACTGGTATCTCGCTAAGAAACCGGAGTAGGAGCACAATAGATAGCTTAAGGAGCAACCATCCGAGACCCAATACAGATGTCTTGAGCTTGCCCCCGGCCACTTGTCCATATGTACTAGTTTTGGCCGGTGTCCCTATCCTTACAGGGGACCAGAGGGAGTCTTGGGTTGACTTACGTAATAAGAGTGTGGATTGGCTAAAAAAGCACAAAAGGTTTCACCCATCCGACATGAATGAGATTATTATGGTCCATAGAGTTGGGTGGGTTGGCCCATCTCCTAAGAACATAGACGGGGACTGTATCGTTATTAACTTCCGTAAGCCCCACATGGTTCGCTGCCTATTGAGACTCTGTGAGCAAACATCTAACCAAAGCACTAGTATTTGTGCGCTACCTCTGGGTTACTTTTTTAACCAATACTTAGGCCCATTGTGAATGAGCTTGCCCCCCCCCTCTCTATCCAATAGGTTTCAGGCCCTATCAGAATTAGACACCCAGGATTGACAACCACCTCTATTGGAACACCAATCATATCCCCTGGATAATTCCTAGGCCTCTGGTTCCCCCCTTCCCCCCCTTGTTGGTAAGCTAGATAATCAGCAAGTACTAAGCAAGGCCTAGGATGACACAGAGTTGAGCATTATGAGTTGGAATGTAGCAGGCCTTCAGTCGAGGCTGGGGGACCCAGACTGGCTAAGCCTAGTAAATGAACAGGACATAGTCATGTTCCAAGAGACCTGGGCTACCCAGGAATTACACATTAATGGGTTCCAATGTTATAACATTGTAGCTCCTACCCCTAAGTTTGGTCGCCCTTCGGGGGGCCTATCTATTTGGATCAATATAGCCGCTGGTGGCAGTATTAAGGTTTTACCAACCAACAGTTGTAATTTCCAAGCCTTACTCTATAAACGGAGAGTTTCTTTTTACTTGATTAATTTTTATAATAATGATTTTCGTTCAACTCCCAATGGGAATTTTATTAAGCTTTTTGATTTTATTCCTAACTTAGACTGTCAGCAGGAATCAGCTAAAACCATTGGTATTATTTTGGGCAGCGATTTTAATGCGAAACTGAAAGACTCACCTCATAGCATAGGGTTCCACAATTCTGGCCCAACTTGTCGCAGGGGTGTAGAGGTGGCTGCATTTTTGAACACACACAACCTCGCCAATGTCATGGAAATTGTGGGAGTAACACACACTAACAACCATCCTGAGCCAACATTCAGAGGGAGGGGATGCTCTTCTACTATAGATTTTGTCTTCACTTCCCCTCTACTCGTAGACTACTTAATGAAAGCAGAAGTCATTGCTACGAGTCATGGGGACCATAACCCAATTAAAACAGTGTTGAGTCTAGCCCCCCAGCCTACGTTCATCTCCGAATGTGGGGCCAGGAATTTGACGCCCACCACCGACAATTTAAGATTGACATGGCGGGGTATCGACAACAACGAGTTGTTCCAGACATTAGCGAAGGCCAATATGCATCTTATAAATTCGTGCTTATCAGCCCAAGATCCACACCCTGAGGCCGTTCATGACTTTACCAAACTTTGCCTAGCAATTAAAACCCTATTATCAAAGCCTATCCCCCCTGCGAAACGTGGACCTAGATGGTTTGACCACGAGTGCTCTGAGGCAAATAGACAATTGCGCAGAGCCCTGTCATCCAATCCTAGGTGCAACTTAGATGTGAAATTGGCCAGGCAGAGGTACAAAACTGCGACTAGTAGCAAGAAAGGGGAAATCCTTAAAGATCGTTGGGAAGCACTATCCAAAGCCGCTGCCCTAAAAAAGGGTAATACATTTTGGACGGCTGTGAAGGACTTGAGAGCCATAGGGCAGCTACTAACTCCCATTAGCTGCACTATCACGAGCGAGTCATGGGAAAACCACTTTGCAAAGATTTATGCTGCCCCTGTACAAGAGGCTGATCATTTTGAGCCTGGGCCACCTACTAGAATACAGATAACTCTGTCTGAAGTGGAAGAACCCATTCAACAGAGTGTGGGCAACAAAGCTCCGGGCCCAGATGGGTTACCCATGGACCTTATTAAATGTAAACCAGACTTCTGGGCGCCCCTTTTATTAAATGTTTTTAATAATTTAACGCTCGCCCCGTTGCCTAGTACTTGGTCCACAAGTATCATCGTTCCGATTTTTAAAAAGGGGGATCGCTCTCAACGCAATTGCTATAGGCCTATCTCCTTAATAGATAACACTCTAAAAAACGTGGGCAGAGTCCTATACAATAAGATATTAGAGTGGACTGAGGAAAGCAGCATTTTAGAGCCTTGTCAATTGGGCTTCCGAAGTAAAGTAGGCACCAACGAACAATGCCTAAATCTCAATCTAATTATGGGCAAATATACCATAGCGCGGGCCTCACCAATCTACTTGGCCTTTATGGATTTGACCTCTGCTTTCGACCTTGTCAATAGGTCAAAGCTTTGGTCTATCCTCTTGGCCTATGGATTGGATGAGCCCTTGGTGCACTTTTTAGCGCACCTCCACAAAGATCTTAAGGCCCGGGTCAGGATTAGCAGCGGGGGTGAGGTCACCGAAGCAATTAAAGTCGGTAGGGTGGTTAGACAGGGCTGTGTTCTAGCCACCCTCCTCTTTATTATCTATATCAACAGACTGCATAAAACACTTAAACCATTGACCTATGACGTCCCTAAAATAAATGGCAAAACACTCCCTGTACTACTTTATGCGGATGATGCGGTCCTTATGGGCCGCACTCCTAATTCTTTACGCATTTTAGTGCAGGGTTTTGTTGACCACATGGACAGCCTGGACCTAAGCACTAATTTAAAAAAATCTTTTATAATGTCATGTGGACCTGGGAAACGCCATCTTAATTCTATATCTGTGGGAGACCAGAAACTGATAAGTACTAGTACTTTTCCTTACCTTGGGTTGGTCTTTGCAGCGAACGGCTCCTGGACTGAACATATGGCTCATTCCAGGAGCAAGTTCTCAAAGGCCCCCAACTCGATCCTTAGTCTCCGACGCCCAAAGAGAACAGGTGCTATTTTAGCTATTTTACATTTTTTTAAATCACAGTGTGTACCAACAGCCACGTATGGTGCTGAGGACTGGGGTAGCGCCAAGAGCAACTGTATTCAACAAGAAGAGAATGGATTCTGCAGGAAGCTATTAGGCGTACCAATTTCCACGGCTCAATACATTTGCCACAAGGAACTTAATTTAAATTTCGTAGAGGACTTTATCAGGTCTCGCCCTGCCCTTTTCTGGCTATCCCTATGGAAAAATCCGGCCGCATTACTAACGAGAGAGATCATAGGTGACTGCATTGGGTGTGAGAAAGGGAAGGATATCCCATGGCTGTCAGGAGTGTACCGAAGTCTTTTTTTAAATCCTAGTACAGCTGAGACCCTGCATAAAAATGACCTTAGGAACGCACTCTATTCACGTTACAGTACGGAAAGGATCAAAAGGGAATCTTAGAAATCCTCCGTCCTTAGTTACATGACCATCGAACAGACCGTGTAACCCTTGGCCAGCTATCTTACCCTGCCTATGAGTCATTGGGAGAGGAGTCTCCTCTTTCGCCTTAGGGCAGGTACTGTAAAATTTGCACTGTGCTTTCCCCTTGGCCATCACACAAATCTTGACTACTTACCTTGCCCGTGTGATGGCCAGAGTGGTCAAACTATTTTACATTTCTTGTTTTTCTGTAAATATTATTTAAAGTATATTAAGTGGTTTTTAACTCAATTTTTTAAGAAATTCACTCCCATTAGACTGGAAAACCCTTACTTGAGGTTACTTACCCTGGCTGACGGTGAGCTGGTTTTCTGCACAGGCACTTTCTTGAGAGTTGCTGTGCGAGCACGCCAGATGAAGTCTAATCCCTGAAATCCTATATTATCTATATATGAGTTTTGCATAAACCTGATATATTCTCATTATGTATATTTATGTATATCACCAATGAATTTTATTGTGATTTTCTATTCGTGCATTTTTAAAAATTTGTTATGTGTGTTGTGCTTTTATGGATATGAAGGTATCCGAATAAAGTGTTTTTGAACTTGAACACATTTGCCGATGTTGGGTAAGTCGGAATTGTCACTGCACAGTGGCAACAAGGCAAAATGCCAGCAATATACAGAACACAAAAATAAAATGAAAACAAATCAAAACTATTCTCCATTCTCAAATATCAGCATTACTTGATTATATTGCTACAAAATGATGCAGCTGTTATAGCAAATGCTAACAATAATTATTTGATCATTAGTATAACATTCATCTTATTCTTTAATTATTTGAAGGATCATTCTAACCTTCATTGTAAGAAATTGGCTTATTGCTTAAGGACTGTGGAAGTCCCACTCAGGCAACAAGCACAATACTTGCCAGTGTGAACCACAAATTTCACTAAATTAACCTGTGCTTACCTGTCTGGTACCTTGGCACAAAGTCGTCAGGCTTAACTTAGAGGCAAAGTATGAAGTATTTATGCAGCCTACAAACAGTAATCAAGTGAAAACACAACACCAGAAAAATCCCAATACAATTTGGAAAACAGTACATTTCAATAAATTAAATTAAATAAAATGACAAAAATTCAATCAACAGAACCGGAGATATGCAATTTTAAGGTTTTAGGTTGGTATGGAGCCTAAACGCTCAAAGCACCATTAACAGGCATCTGGTTGTGCTAGACCACAAGACAGTCACAAGTTCAGGCTGACCACAATGGAACACGGGCTGGGTGTAGGGACCAGGATAGTCATGCCAGCACAAAGATTCCAAAACTTCTCCTTTTCTTGTAGATGAGTGCACTCTGATGCACAGCAAGGGTCCAGGACTTGGGAAGGCACCTCTTTGGGATCAAGCACTCACTCTAGCAGTAGCTGGCAGGGATCAGGCAGGTCCATTTGCAAGTCCAGTTGCAGCGGGTCAGCTGGACAGTTGCTGGCTGGGAAGCCTCTGGAGCTTGATGTGTCCCTGTAGCTCAGAACAGGAGGTCAGCCAACTGACCATTGGAGTCACTCAGGTAGCCTCTGATGAAGGGATCAGGTTCAATCTTCCTTCGCAGAGAGCGGGCAGGCCTCAAGCAGCAGGGCAGTCACCCGGGGAACAAGTCAAGCTTCAAGCAGCAGGGTAGTCTTTTGAAAAACAAGGCAGGCCTCAAGCAGCATGGCAGTCCTCTGGGGAACAAGGCAAGCCTCAAGCAGAAGGGCAGTCCTTTGGAAAACAAGTCTGGCCTCAAGCAGCAGGGCAGCACTCCAAGGACCACGGCAAGCTTCAATCAGCAGGGCATCCCCTTGAGGAACAAGGCAGTCCTACACACTGTAATGTCTGCAGATCCAGGAGTGTACTGAAAAGTGTCTCAGAAGGTCCAATATTGATACCTGGTGCCATCCTTTGAAGAGGGGCGATTTTCTAGGCTACCTCCACATCTGGTTTTGGATTCTGGAAAGTTCTTTCCTTCCCCTGGAAAGGTTCCAAGAAGACTAGGGTCACAGTAGACTAGTGTTAGGTTTCTTTCTGTGTGCTGGAGGCAAGCCCTTTGAAATGTAAGTAGGACATGGGACAGCTCCACGTCCAAAAATCCTGGCAGAATGAGCCATCCTGCCCACACCCAGTCCCTTGTTGTTCATTGTCTAAACCCAATACACATTCTTAATGGGGGCATCATTAACAGGTCCAGGCAACTAGAAACTACTAGAAGGCCCTAGAAGCTTTTGGGCAGAAAAATGCCAAGTTTCTAAAATTAACATGTTCAAAATTGCAATCTAAAATCCGACTTTAACATTAAAGAGGATTTTAAACACAATTCATTTGACTCAAAACATGACATTTTTACTTGCTCCCAATCAAACGTTAGTACTTATTAAATCTAATAAGGTAACCCAATGTTATCCAATGAGAGAGACATGCTTTATAGTAATGAATAAACTAATTTAGGAGTTCTTCACTACCAAGGCATGTAAAACTTAAAAACACATGTCCTACTTTTTAAATACAGTGTACCCTGCCCCATGGGCCTTTAGGGCCTACCTTAGGCATGACCTATATGTTTTAAAACAGAAGGTTTAGGCCTGGCAAAAGTTTTATTTTTCCAGATCGAAATAGCAGTTTAAATCTGCACTACGGGCTCCAATGGCAGATTTAAGACATGTTTTAAAGAACTACTTTAGTAGTGTTGTATTCCGCTTTAGGTGTCCGTATATAGGTTTTCCTGAATCATGTCCTTATATAGGCACAATTCGCATTGCCCTTATATAGGCATAGAATCCCTGTCCTTATTTAGGCATTAACCGTGCACTCCAAATACAGGCATGGTCACCGACATCCGTCCACCCTAACGTCACAACGAGTTCTTTTAAACCAGACCCTTAAGCTTCGGGAGTTCCCCTAGCACAGGACTATTGATTTCTCCAAGAACTCATCTATTATGTATGAACCGTTATACCTTAAGGGTTCATTCCTGACGTCTTCCTCTGTCCGACTTCACATCAATGCTAACATTCCAAGACACCTACCAGGTATAAATATACCTTCCCTTGCCCAAGCAAGTTAGAGGAGACCTCGACTTCAGAGGAGCCCGTATCCCGGCCTGACGCACTGAGAAGACGCTGTCATTCCTGCACGCAGAAGAATCCAGCTTCCAGTGTTCTGACTCCCTTCGCAGGGTGTTAGAGTTCCAGATCTGGCAGGAGATTCCCACCTCTCTCATTCTCAAGGTATGGAGCTGACTAGATCCTAGAGGGACTCTTGGCATACTAGACTTAACATACTCTTAGTATACCATACTAAAGAATACTCCACCTACTTCTACCTTTCCCTACACCTAGACTAGGTTAGGTACATTGGGGTAGAACAAGCTTAGAGATGCATCGTATGAGTACTCGCATTCTTAGCTCATGTTATTTATGTACGTGAGTATATGCTAAAAGATAATGCTAGCGCAGTATTATTTATTTCTACTGCTTACGCTGTACATTATTTATCTTGCATACTGTCTTGTGATCATAACAGCACATATCTCTTACACGAGAAACAAGACTGTTCAATAAACCCCTTTTTATTGAAACGCCCGTCTTTCCTTTCTTTGTAACTCTGTAGAAACGAAGCATGCACGATTGACTGAGTGAAACTGTTATCTATTGTTTCCACGATTCTGAGACGTGTTCCGATTCTAAAGGGAAACAAAAGTTGTCATGTTTTTCGGTTGCCAGAAACTACTCCCTTCTTGTTCTCAAGGAGTTTCTAGTGGCCTCTGAGCTAGCTGGCACAAGTAATTAAGTTTAATATACTCGATAGGGACATACCGACCTTAGTCCTATGTCAAACCTATAGGTTATATTATTCCAATGCGCAGAGCCTATTAGGGAAATAGGAACTACACTACAGTGGGTGGCACAGTGAATGCAGCAGGCACACTAGTAGCATTTAATTTACAGACCCTGGGTACATGTAGTACCATAGACTAGGGACTTATAAGTAAATTAAATGTGCCAATCCGGTGTAATCTGATTTTACCACGTTTTAGGGCGAGAGCACAAGCACCTAAGCACTGGTTAGCACTGGTAAAATGTAGAGTCCTCACACCAAACGGATTCAGAAAATAGAAAGGGTGAAGTCAAAAGGTTTGGGGGTGACCCTGCAGAGAGAACCAAGTCCAACATTCATGATCTCTTGCCTTGGGATTTTCAAAATTATACTCCTCTGACTTGCTTCTCACCAATCGGCCAAACATCCTATGTTTCTTGGTCAAGTGTACATCTTATTTCCGTTCACCACTGAAGGCCGCGGATTATAACTAAAGCATTTGCTCTTGGTTGCAGAATCCAATATTACTAGGTCCATCATTTCATTCACTGACACCTTCCTCTCTCATATTTCCAGCTGAAATATTACTATTCAGTCCTGGATGCTGGTTTGGATGACTGATATTGTGTCAGATGCTCTAATACTTCTTCAGGAAAGATAATTGCTCAATCATTTCCACATGGATAATATTTCACTTACGTTTAAGTGCTGTTTTAAGAGAATGTTTTTTGTGGATTGTCATGCTTCCCTGAGTATGGTTTATGCCTAAATCAGCCAAGAGTTCCTTTTTCTTATTTCCTTATAGAATGCATTAACCTATGCTTTAGAGCAGAGTGGTTTCAATCCAAGACATATACTTGAGTTCTTTTCATTAACTCTACAACAAATTAAATTATATGTGTTTCCACTAATACTTGCCTCTTTCTCCTGTCCCATATCACTTTCACCCATTTGTTATTCCAGTCTTATCTATTGGTCATAATTGAAGAACCAGTGTTACTTCATTATTCACCGTTCTTTTTCCAGTCACATTTTTATTCTTGATGCCTCCCGCAGTTTCCAACTGCTTTCCGAAGATTCAGCGAAGAATCAGGCTCAGTCTCTTTAAGTTCTATGACTGCAATTCCTTCCTTACTGCCTGTTCAATTATTCCTCTCCTGATGCTGCCATCCATTTAATTATTCAGCATCCCTAATGCTTTTTTACTTCTAAATCACTCTTCAGCATCCTCGCTGACTCTTGTGTCTTCATATCTGTGTTTTATGTCTCCCTATCTTTCAACAGAGACTCTCCAATCACTCTCTTTCTTCCCCTTTACCCCTTTGTGTGTCTCTGTTGCTGTTTTCCACTACTTTTGTGTGATATCACCACTCCTCTGTGTTTAGAGCCCTTAAAACATGCTACCTCTGGATACCAGTTCTCCCATGTGAGAAAGTGGGTTATGACCCTCTTAGTCCTTCCACTTTTTTATGTTGATCTGCACTAATTAAGTCTCACTGAATGTAAGCCTTAGACCTGGCATCTTTTGCAGTGATGTCCCTTGTCTTTTTGCTTCTGACTCCTGTTTGTGTTTTTGACTGTGCTGCATTTTGTTTTTGCTGGTTTTAGAACTCTGGGCACTTTACCACTACTGACCAGTGCTAAAGTGCAAGCGCTCCAAATGTAAAATGTATGGATAATTGGTTTCTCCATGATTGGCATATTTGATTTACTAGTAAGTGCCTAGTACATTGCATTGTGTGTGCCCAGGACCTGTAAATCAAATGCTATTAGTAGGCCTGCAACACTGATTGTGCCACCCACAAGAGTAGCTGTGCAAACATGTCTCAGACCTGCCACAGCAGTGTCTGTGTGTGCACTTCTAAACTGCCATTTCAACCTGGCAAGTGCACCCACTTGCCAGACCCAAACATTCCCCTTTTAATACATGTAAGGCAACCCTAAGGTAGGCCCAAGGTAGCCCCATGGGCAGGGTGCAGTGTATTTAAAAGGTAGGACATGTACTGCTGTGTTTTTCGTGTCCTGGTAGTGAAATACTGCTAATTTCGTTTTTCACTACAGCAAGGCCTATCTCTCCCATAGCTCAGCATGGTGTCTTGTAACATCTTTCAAGTGTATCTTCCAATTGGGAGCTGATAGAAAATCGGAGTTTGGGGGTCTCTGGACTCACCATTTAAAAATACATCTTTTAGTAAAGTCGTTTTTTAAATTTACTGTCTGAAAATGTCACTTTTAGAAAGTTTGCATTTTCTTACTTTAACCATTCTGCGTCTCTGCCTGTCTGCTGAATAGTAATACATGTCTGGGTTAGGATGAAAGTTGGGCTGCTTGTGCATTCACTCTAGACAGTCACAGAAAGGGAGCTGGGGTACGCCCTGCATATCCTGATGGCACATCACCAGGCTGATCGGTCTTCCTAAGCTAGAGTGGTGGGAGGAGTTGACACTGACACCTGAATAGGGCTGTGCCTGTCCTCACACAAAGTCGTCTCCACCCCCTGTGGTGTATCTGGAGCCAGGGCAGGGAAAGGCAGGGTCTTGTGCACTACAAAGACTGTCCTTTGAAGTTTGCCTACTTCAAAGACTAAAATGGGTTTAAGTACTGGACCTGTGACCCCATATTTTTAGAACACCTCTGGGTTGAGGACATTCTGCCAGGAAGAAGAGCTGGCTAGCTGTCAGGATGGACTGACACTTTGCTGTTTGCTTTGCTGTGTTGGCCTGCTTCTTTTCTGCTTCTGTCCTGGGAGTGAAAGGACTGGCCTTTACTTTCCACATACTGTTTCCAAGGTTCTCCAAGAGATTGTTAAGAAGTCTCAGCGCCATCAAAGACTTCACCTGCATCTTAACAGCATCTGGACGTCCTGATTTCCAAATGGTGCCAAATCAAGTTCCTGGGCCCTTGGAATCGTGTGGTTGGTGCTACAACCCAGGAAAAGCAACCCCGATGCAGTCACTGCCCCCACTTGCACCACAGCACCGACTTCCCCGACGACAGTGCTGCACACACTGATAACGCACTGCTCACTGCACTCGAGCCGAAGGCAACACTCGTGAAGAGCACGATGCACAGCCCTGACCTGCACCGTAGCCACGGCCCAGTCAATGCCAGCACTTCAACCATAACACTGCGGAGTCAAAAGCCGACGCGTGTGACCTCCTGAACTCATCAACCCCGCACCCTCATAAGTTACCAACACATCGCCAACAACGCCACATCACCTCCTTGCAACAGTGAGGAACTGGCGCATCACTTCCCCTGCCTAGCAGTAAGGAACCGATGCCCCACCATCCCAGTGGCATTAAGGAATCAACATCGGAACCAACCCCAGCCACGTCTCACCTCCCTGATGCCGTGCAACATCTTTGTTTTTCATCATCTTCCAAGGTAGTGTAACCGGGGTCTATGTGACTCCACAGCCGGCCTGCGCTTCCTCGCGGTCGGCACCAAACTGTAGGATTAGTACCTGTCACGACGTTGAGATAGCCCCAGTTGGAGCTATTGATTTCTAAGAGCTATACATTTAAGTGACCTTTGCAAAAGTGTTATCTTGATTTGTGTATGTTGGATTGCTGTCTTTTTGGTCTTGTTTTACTCAGATAAATGTTGGCTATTTTTCTAAACTGTGTTACTGTGTGTGTCTGTGTGTGTGTGTACAAATACTTTACACATTACCTCTGGGATAAGCCTGATTGCTCTGTGCCAAGCTGCCATGGGAGTGAGCAAGAGTTATTTTAGGTGTGTAATCCCTTTACCCTGACTAGAGTGAGGGTCCCTACTTGGAAAGGGTACAAATCACTGCCAACTAGAGACCCCATTTCTAACAGTAAACTTCTGTTAATATGTTTAAGTGATAATGGCCATCGTCTGCCTTTAAAAATTATGTCCACTGCTGAGCAGCTGGAGTAAGAGGCTGTGAATTGATTACATCTTAGTGCACACTTGTGGAGGTTGAGCATGGAAGAATAATGCCAGGCTGAGACTGGTATCTGCATGATCATTTTAGTGAATAAGTAACTTTATAAAAAATTTAATTTGTGCTGCCTGAATCAAAATTATCTTAGAATCAGTTGTTCCACTCAGCTTTCCTTCAGAGGCCCAATATACATTCATGACTGGAATTAACAACCCTGCCATCCAGAGAACAATGGCCTGGCCTCTGTGCCCAAGAAGGCAGGGTGCTGTTAACAACAGGCCACTTAACAGGAATTAGCCATCTGGGTGTGGGCAAGAACAGCTGGCAGAACAAAATACAACCTTCACCCTACCTCTGAAGGCTAGGAGCTGCCCAATGAGGGATGGCAGGATTCTCTCAGATTTATTCCCAGGGCCTTCCTGGAATTTCTGACTCCGGTCCTGGCAGGGGCAAAATAGTTCTTGGCCTGTAGAGAAGGAGGAGACTTTAGGCCTGATTTAGAGTTTGGCAGACAGGTTATTCCATCACAAACGAGTTGAATATCCCATCCACCATATTACAAGTGCCATTGGATATAATGCACTTGTAATACGCCGGATGAGATATCTGTTACATTTCTGATGGAGTAAATGTCCATCAAAGTCTAAATCAGTCCCTTCATCCAAAGAGAGGAGTAGGTTAGGGGGAGACAGAGTCCCTTCTGATGGTAGAAGGAGTTAGCCATTTTGGATTCAAGGTGCCCGAGAATTTTCACAGTAAAACAAAGAGGAAGTGCTGCAATAGGAGGTTGGTATTGAGTGAGAAATAAGAGTTTAGACATGACTGGGTGGGAAAAATTCTCCAGTAGTGACCTAGTGCATGTGATAAGAGTGACATTTTACCACCACCTCCTCAAAACATTCTTGGACCTTTAAAGACTACAGAGGAAGAAGAAGGCCCTGCTGGAAAAAAGAAGACTCAGAGACTCCTAACCCCTGCTGGCACCCAAGGACTGAAACTGCTCTCGAGTGCAAGGTGGCTAACCTCCTGTTTGCCTGCTCTAGGAATACAAAAAGCAGAATGACTTCTGACATCACAGACGGCCTAGTTGACCACAAAGTCCTGAACCCTGCAAAAGGTCTGTCTAGAGCAAGACCTGGTGCCTAGATGCCTATCTTGAGGACCTGGAAGGGTAAGGGGAGCCTAGAATGAACTTTTCCAGCAGTTGTAGAAAAGTGGGACTTCAATGTCTTTGCCCCGGGTGTCCTGCTTTGTTTATCTGACCTCCAATCCACCAGGGCCAACCAGAAATCATGTCTAGGTCCTGGTCAATCATGAACTACGACTTTACCTTGGAGTTTTATTTTTTCTCAGTGCTTTTAAAATTCATATCTCTGTGTTCCCTTATTTTATTTTAATCCCTCTGGTGTCATTTTGCATATTAAAGGTTTTCCTCCTTTTCTAAATTGATTCAGGAATTTTATTGTGTTTTTGTCATAAAATAGTTATTAATTAACACACATTTCTCTCCAGAATTGCCTACTGCTTG
This sequence comes from Calotriton arnoldi, assembly GCA_963921515.1. NCBI lineage: Eukaryota > Metazoa > Chordata > Amphibia > Caudata > Salamandridae > Calotriton > Calotriton arnoldi. The sequence goes on along the minus strand of CAWUFW010006224.1, from coordinate 673,395 downwards.
TGCCATAGCTATCAGAGGTTGAGCAGAGTTTCACTGAGATGTGTGTTGAGACTTAATTAGGGTGTGTTTCACTGCTCAATAAGTTAGCAAGGGGGCCATTGTTTCAAAATAACAACGCACTTTCTGACACTGAATACATTTGTTATGGCCTATGTAGGACTTGTAATTGGATCAGACGTTAAAAAAGAAAGGTTCTATTTGTTTGTGACTAAAATTACATCTGCAGTGCCTTACTTTATTTGCACTTTAGGTGAAAACTGTGCAAATTATAATTTTTGATTGGCTCAATATAGAAAAATGATAGACACACAAATAAAATATTAGTTTTGCAATATTTACACTCTTTCGTGCTTTTTGAATTTTGCAATATTTTTCTGAATCATTCCTATTGAGATCTGGGTTTAAATTACCCTGCAGGATCCAGAGAATTACTCTGCAGGCCTGTTGGCAATTCAAAGCCAACCTCGGATAATAGGCCATTTCGGACGAGATTAGGCTTCTCCTGGTAGAGGAAGAGGATAGGGGGAAACACTGCACAGAGTGATAGGCTATCACTATCTGAGAAGCTTTCTCATGCCCTTCTCACATAGAGAGAGGGAAGAGCTCTAGCACCCTTTATATCAATGGTTCTCCTTGAAGTCTTGGAGGAAAGGAATTAGTAGTGCATTGTCAGAGGTGAAGCTAAGAACAGGGAGAGCTTTTACAGACCACAGATGAAATCTGCCAGTTTGAAAGTCCCCAAGAGGCTTTGCAGTGGACAGGCCAGTCTGTGGGCTCTCCCTAGGAAATGTCTGTCCAGAATTTAGGTGTGATATTGCATCTCTGGATTGGACAGAAATGCCCACTTTCTAGAACTCTTCATAATCACTTTTAAAACCCTACACAAAGGAGTGATTTTCAGAGAAGGGGAAGCTATAGAAGAAGGATGGACCAGAATTCTAAGAAACCCCTCCTTAATGAAGCCTTCAGGTTTGTACTTCTTGAAACTTGGACTCTGTGGACCCTGTCTGCAGGGTAAAGGGCACTGGCCTACCTACTCCCTCTGGGGACAGTAAAGGGTGGTCTTGCTGGGGACCCTAAATGAGAGTTGTTCTAGCTTGTGGTGTCATGGTAAGGGGTGCCACAGGCTCCTGCAAGACACACAGTTGCCCTGCAAGTGATCAAGAGGCTATGGGACCAAGAGAGTGTAGGCAAGTGACATATCCTACTTTGACAGTCATGGTGTGCTGCTATTGGAGGAGGATCCTGGGCCAAGGAACTACCAGGAATTAGGGACAGGGGGGCTGGTCCTTGAGAGCCTTCCAAAATGGAGGAAGAGTTTTCTAAACTAAACATCTAGAGAAAATGTAGCAAGACTTTCGTAAGCATAAGTGTCAGATTTGCACCAACTTTGTGCACAGGATCCAAATGAAGCAATGTTCTTTTTGATCTTTCTAATAAAAAGAGAGAGAGGAGAGAACAGAGGGGCTTGTTTGTCTCTCCTGGGACTGAATCAACAAACAAAGAAACCAAGCTCAAGATTCAGATTTGATAGGTTTTTGAGAGAACTCTCACCCAACAACCTAGTTGGTGGCATGCTTCATCTTTGGATTCCCACCCATATTTTCTCACCCACGTCCAATGATTCTTTTTTAACCCTATCCCAGGGACCATGTAATAAAGTTTTTGGTTCCCTGGAGGTAGTTTTAAAATTCTCACTTTCATGTCATTCACTTCCCCACTCAAAAACGCAAACCAGCTCTGCTGTAATCAGGCGTCGAATCACACCTAGGAGGCACTCGGCCCCCTGGGTAGGAACCCAATGATGAAGCATGCCACCAACTAGGTTGGTAGTTGAGGGTTCTTTTAAAAACATAATGGGTTCCCTGCAAGGGAGACTTCTTTGATGAGCATGATTTTTTGGTATATCAAATCTGAATTTTGAGCTCGTTCTCTTTTTTATCTTTCACCATAACCACATATGCTAAGATAAGAGGACCAGAGGTAGAAGCAGGAAATAGGATTAGAGAGAAACAGAGCCACGGAATTCCACACTCTGCTTCATTACTTCTGGGGCGAAAAATGTCTGAAGGTTGTTATGGATCTCTACAAGATAAAGAGCTATCTTAAGCAACTTATCATTGGAATACTAGACGTAACTGTAGTTGTGAATAGATTTACCTCAACATTATCGTTCTAAAAAACAATCCTCTCTGCTTTAATAGGTAACTGAAAATTCCTGAAAACTAAGGAAAAGGAAACATGAATATCTTTCAAAATACATGAACACTCACATCTCTCCATATGTTTAGAATAAATATCTGAAGTTGTGTCCCTGTGCCCTTTTTGTAGAATATGAGTATAGTTTCTACTTGAATTCTGTAGTATTACAAAATAAGGAACACTATTGATTCTTAGCAATGTATGCACAGACTGGAAATCTAATACCTTGTACATGACATTCACTAATATATAGACATGTGATGTCCATTAAGAGTCCATTCTGTTTCTTTATAGAACTCTTGCCAGAACAAATAATTCAGATCTTAACAGTGCCGTTAATTGTAACCCAGTATTTAGAGTTCAAGAATAAATGTGCAAGAAACAATTCAAAGTTTGTTTTCAGCCACACACTGCATCAGGATACTTCTCTGTAATTTAAAATGTCGGTGTTCAATCTTTAAGAAGCAAGAAGTCTTGGCACTTGAAATCCAATATCCAGGTACTGAGGTCCCGGATGCAGCATCATTGTCACTCAAATAACAAGCAAAGATGCTGTGCATCACAAGGAAAGTTATACTTGAAGATTCAAGATGAATGCATCTCTTTAGAGATGCAGACGTTCATGGCCTGCTAAAAATCGTAGTCCTCTGATGCTGCTCTGCCACATCTTTGCAGACTGAATCTAGTCAGCTCTACCATTCTGTGATGAATGCCAGCATTTCTTTCGATGAAAGGCTCTCAATGGAGACAGCTTCATGGTACTGCTTCCCTGAACATTGGACCAGTCTTAACGATAAGCAGCATCTCCAGCCCTGGCCACTGACAAGACGGTCCTAAACTAATGCTCATGGTGGCTAGAGCAGACCTCCAGGAATAAAAAGAAACAAACCCTGTATAAATCAGCCCTTTGGGGCCAGAGAAAGCAGCATTTGTTTAGGTTCCATATGCAGGGTTTTTCTCAGTGGGTGATGAGGGGCTGAGAAAATTCATATCACATCCAATGGTTTCCTAATTATTTCCCAGGCAGAAGTAGTGCCCCAAAGGAACAGCCATGAAGAGAATATGCCGTGCTCAAACGTTGCTTCTTCCCACCACACTCAGGCAGGGCCAGTCTCCTGGATGACCAGCCTGTCTTGAACACTGATGAGCTCTCATTGTCCACGCACCCCGTTCAAACTGTCAGGCGTCGAATTGCCTATCACCACCAGCCCTGGAGAGCCCTAGGCCTGGTTGAGAGACCACGAAGTGGCTTCACAGAGTCCAGGGAAGCCTCTCTTCCTGCACTCACAAAAGGGAGCCACTCATTGAGAGACAGAGGGGGAAGAGGGGCCGAAGGCAGCAGTTGGCTCCCTCGCTGGTATGTGAAGCAGTGCGTGAGGTGCCTGAAAAGTTGCATTTACCAACTCTTGCCACAGGAGGGGCAGGAGCACCACCACTGTGTCTGTTGTGCTCCTGGGAGCTGTCAGGAGAGTGGCAAATCCCCACAGAGTCCGTCACTGCCCATTTATCTGGTCACTACAAGTCTGCAGGGTGGAAGAATCTATGACATTAGCAAACAGTTGGTTAGACATTTACCCAAAGGCTTTGGGTCCATGGACGTTTGTTACTAGGTTTTCCAAAGTTGTTAGGCAGCTATGTTAGTGCAGAAATAAGACTCAGGCACTTAAGTGTTGACCCCTTTAATGGTTTAATTTTTTGGACTGTCATGAAAGAAGTAAAAATCGAAATCAATGTATATTTCTGATGCTGATAAACGTTAGATTCAATGAATCTTTTGGCAACATCAAAATGTTTTACTACGTTGAAAAATATTAAAGGGCTTACGTTCTTCACTTGATTGTTATGGTAACACCCAGACATAGTCAGTAGGTCAGCTTTTTAGTAATGCACTCCCAATGTTTTACTTGAGGTACATGGAAGGGTATTATGGCCCAGATTTACCAATCCCTTGCATTACCACTGTATCAACCACGGCGATGCAAGGCAACGCAAGGACTTTATTGAGATTTACTAAGATAGGCAAAGCCACCTTGTGTGGCTCTTCGTGGTTTGGTTAATCCAGAGTAACCCAAAACAGCTCAAATCACTACCTTTCATTATTCTGCACTAGGACGGTGGTCCATGGCTGGAGCGTGGTTATTTACATGCATCCACCCATGGATTTTGGTGCTTTCCCAGATTTACTAAGACTAGTAAACTTGGAAATGTGTCACAATGCTATGCTTTCCGAACACAGGCGTAGTGAGGAGAAATGTCTTTATTTCGCCTCATTATTTCCTCTTTCTATGTCTTCTGCATTCTTCAGCACAAATAGAAAGAGAAAAATGCCTCTGAGGATTGTTTTCATGCAGGAAGGTGGCCCTTCCTGCACAAAAACAATCCTGCCTGTAATGCAGGCACCCTTGCACCATGGAGCAAGGGTGCCTGCATTGGCTCTAGGCTGAACTGTGTACGCCAGTGCAGAGAGAGAACAGGAATGTGCCATATATTAGTAAATATGGCGCATTCCTGCTCTCCCCATCTGACACAACGCAGCAAGTTGTCTGGGCCAATGTTTTTAGGGAGTAGGGTTTGCTGGTAGGCAGCCCTTAGAGGTACCTCGAGCATAGAGTGACCAGGGCACATTTGAGAGGGCCCTTGGCCTATGTGACTTTTTTGTTGTGTGCCCCCTGTACGTTTTGGAACCAATTAGATTGTGTCCCCATAGGCATTTCCGTTTGCAAGTCTGCAGATATTTGTTAATTTGTGAGTAATATTTTTTTGGGTGTGTGATAAAGCAGTGTTCCTTTTTAAAGAAAAAGCATTGATGAACAGCGATCTATTAAGTGTTATTTGTTGCTTTGCTGAGTTCTGTGTCTGTGCGCAGTACTTTCTGACTGCAGTGGGGGACAACACCTCAGATTTCTCCTTCCTTCTCTATTTTTCCTCTAAAATCACCATTTTACCCAATCACCTTCTTTCTGGTCAAATATGCCATCTTTCACATATCATTCGAAATTTGCCATCTGGCTACTGCCGCAAATCACTTTAACCCTATGTTTTGTCTTTATGCAGTCATACATGAAAGAAACGGAAAAACAGCTGAAGTGTGTGAATCCAACAAAACAGAATGTACTCACTACAAGCCACCTTTGGAAGAAAAGAACGTGCATCCATGTTCACAAATTTTCTGCAAATACAAGTAACTTTAATTTGGATCTTTGCTGTGTAGGCCTCCTGATGTTACTAATGTTTTGTTAAAGGAGATTCATGTCTTGGTCGACTTTTTGGCATCACTTCAAATCTCCTGACGCTAATCTGTGCACTTGATATAAAACTCCCCAACTCTGAATTAAAGGGCTGTACGTATCTGCATACATGAATAAATAAATATAGGTCTTCAAAGCGAGGCCAACGGAAGATACTCTTTCACAGGGGTTAACTTACCTTACCTTTTAAATCAAACTAAGGCTCTCAAATTGTTGGGGTTGATCAGGTGAGAAATAAGGATATTAAATATGATTAAATGTGATTGCATTTGGGTGCGAGGACTGTTCTTCCATTACTGCTTTGATTAGAAAAAGTAATCTGAGCTCTGAGGTAGAAAAGTTGAATGTGGCAAAGGGAAGAAAAAATGACAGCTTGCCTAAAGTATTCACTTTTTTTGACAAAATACAATTGGCAAAAGTCTGCATATTACAAAACTTGAAGGACAGTTTGCGTTATTCCTTTTTTTGTATTTCTAATTACAGTTTATGAAAAAATAAAAATGAACCTGGTCCTATTGGATATAGAGGAAGAGAGAATTGTATGTTTTCAATTGAAATGTCGTCTGGGAACGTGTGTTCTGAAACTGGATTTAGAAGGTGCAATATATTGGAGCCTGAACAGTAATAACGTTTTTTGGCCTTGGGTGATGGGAAGAAAATTGCGCTTAACATTTTGTGATTATTAGACTTTAGCTGCAGCTTCAGTGGAGCCTCTATTCTAATATGAATATGGCTTTTGTGTCGATTTGCCAGGGTTCGTGCCTCGTGGTTTCACCTTTACTTCAGGTCATCTTCAGATTAGCAGTCTGATGAATGTTGTTTTTGGTGTGTTGGTGGGCTTTATCATATGATTTCGTGAGGGAGAACTAGCAGTGCTGGATCTGTGTAAAGTCCTTATAATACTATACTGCCAGAAGTTTCACTTATGTTTAGGCAAAGCAGAATTACCGCACATTTAGGGCATTCAACTGATTTAGAATGAGTTTTCACTATATCCCGATACAAAACCCACATACCTTGTACTACCATCTCGTGGCCAATAAGAACGGCATAAAAATAAAAGAGGATCAATTTTTTTATTCCATTTTTGTGTGCACAAAATCGTCCTAAATTGAGAATAATATTACAAGTTTGAGTCCACTATATTAGTAGCGCCAGACCCTTTAATGAACCCAATTCTGCTTTAAAAAACATACAAATCTAGGCCTGGGTGTAACTTAATTGCCCTGGGGAAATCGGGGGAAATTCTGTAATTTCAGGTTGTTCTTTGACACAGAATTACTGATAATTACGTGATTATCTTGCTTGCATTCCACATTGCAGAAAAATGAAGAGCAGCAATAGAACTAAAAGGAGAAGAAATAAGTAAGTAATTCATTCATAATTGACTCAACATAAAAAGCCGTACAATTAAAACAATCTTAAGAGAGCTAAAATCATTTGGGTCATGATTATACAAAAATAGTTTTTATGGAGATCCTCACTTTAAGAGTTACAAGTAAAAAAAAGGTAAAAAAAAGGTAAATACACATATCCAAAAATATGCATCCTTAGAACCTTATTAATCTATGTACTCCTCCTTTGCATGACCAGGAGGAGTACATATCACTCGGTAGCTAATAGTATCTGAGGTTACAAATTAGTCTCCCGGATCATTAAGGAGAAATTTAAAACACAACATTTACAAAAAATCCATTCTTCTAATACTCCAAGATGACGCAATATAGGTTGACAGAGACACATGGCTAAATGGCTCATGTTAGATCCGTCCTTTATCGCAAATCCAATGCCGCCTCACAGATCCACACTTTGTGGCTTATTATGATGTCGGGCGAGAAGCCTCCGCCCGACAGTCAGAATCTTCCCGACCGCGTTTTAGCCCTTCCAACCGACTCGGTTGATTTACAGTCCAACCACTCGATTATGATGTTCGAGGTTGGAACGTGAACCGGCGGGTTGTTCCGACTCGGTTCCGACTAACTCGCTGAGTATTCCTGTCGGTCGGAACTGCACTGTGACCCCCTATGGACGGCGTTTCTGCCATCAGGATTACGATGTCGGTCTCCAACAGCCTTTCTGTGCTGGCCTTTTCGACACGGAAAGGCTGTCAGAAAATGACTTTGGGGGCCCCTGGAAGGGCCACCGCAGCCTACGGTTGGTGGCCGAGGGGGTACCAAAGGTACCCCACCTGTAAAACCCTGCACTGTATGGCAGGCACCATGGGGTGCCTGCAACAGGGTACAGCGTTTTACACACACACCCCATTTCCCCATAGGAGCCAGTGTTACGGCCAGTTCTCGGGCATAACACAAGCTTCCATAGGAAACAATGGGAATCCGACCGAACAGTGTTCATCCGCATCGTGATCCGGCGGTCAGAACAGCCGACTGCAAGTCGGTTGGTCCCGAATCCGAGACGGTGTCAGGCGGAGGCTTTCCGCCCGACACTGTAATGAGCCCCTTTGTGGTTAAAAGCAGGGGATGAGAAGCTGTTTCCCTAAGGGAAGACTTTTAGAGCAAAGTAGCATAAAATGGTTCATGGTTTCATGTCAAACCAAAGTGCAAGAGCAAATGTCAGTATTATTCTTATTTCCACTCCCTTTCTTAGTGTGCATTAGGGAAGGTGCCCAATCTGAACATGACAGAGAGTCTTCTCTTGCCTTATGGCTGGATTAGATGAAAATGGGAACTTGATAGGTTACAAGTATTTAGTTTCAATAGTTTTTAATGGAGTATTATACATAATAAACAATCAGGCAGTACTGCTGGCAGAAAAACATCCCCAAACACAAACCCTCCGGTACCCAGTGGCGGCTCGCAGAGGGAGTGCTGTAGGGCGGTGAGGCGGGGGAGGGCCAGGGTGGAGGGGTAGTGGACTCCGACATACGGCGGAACAGAGTAAAGTAAGTAAATAAATAAATAAAACAATTTACCTTGCGCGCGCTGTATCGCCAACTCGGCGAAGCAGCGCGCGCAAGGTAAATTGTTTTATTTATTTATTTACTTACTTTACTCCGTTCCGCCGTATGTCATAGTCCACTACCTCCCCACCCTGCCCCTCCCTCGCCCACCGCCCCGCAGCACTCCCTCTGCGAGCCGCCACTGCCGGTACCCCACCCAAATCCAATACCCACACAAGATTAGTCACTTGTTAAATCATGATACTTTACACATCAGCATCTAGAGGTTCAGAAGATCCAAAGCAGGCAACAGTGCAGGGTCGCATGGACCCAACACACGTAGTGTGTAAGGGCATGTCTTACCACTGAATCCTAAGTTTAAGTATGGAAGAACTGGGTCCCATACTTTGTGGAAAAGATGGGGTTTATCCACCAAATTGTGTGCAATATTCTCATGTTCCAGAATATGCCACAGCTTGTAGAGCTAGAGCTCATATGTAGGGGTAGTGGGTTTCTTCTGAAGGGGAAGAATAGTGTGTTTGGCGGCAAGTAGGAGATAGGATATTCTTTTGCCTGAATTGTAATGGAGTGAATAAAAACCCTCAGCAGTTCTGCCTAGGAGGGCAAATTCATGTAGCTTTTCGAGTTCTTGGCTCTGGATCTGGGAGATTGCTAGGAAGACATCATACCAGAATGCCCCCAGGTGGGTCATTACCATGGATATGCATGAGGGTGCCAGCTTCACTGCATCCTCACCAGCAGGTCTCGGGGTAGGTGTGATTGATCACATGGAGGCGATGTGGGGTAAAGTAAGGTGCCACATATACAGTATTTTATAGAGCATCTCTCTGCCTGCACATGACTGGCAAAGTTGTTGGTGTGGAGGAACGCCGCTTGCCACTATTTGTCATCCAAGGTAATGCTAAAATATTTCTCCTAGTGTAAGTGGAAAGATGATTTGCCTGCTGATGTCTGAGTAGTCAGTAGGCTGTAAATATCACAGACTTTGTCCCTGATTTTGATATAGATGGACGGGCTGCCGTTGTACCATGGTGATGGAGTAAATTACTCCATCTGCATGACAGAGGGACTGCACACCTAATTCATAAATGAATGCCAAGCGGAGGGTCATTTATAAAAGCATTGGCAGTACCCACCATCACAGCAGTTTCTGACAATGCAGTTTACACTGTGCTACAGGTCTGCATCAGCAGGACGCAGCCCCGTAGCCCAGAGTGTTTGTTTTTTCTTTACAAGAAGAAAATCCAAAAATGGGAAGAACATAATGCTCTCCTCACCATGGGAGTCATTTCTGATGGCAGGGATCATTATTACAATTTTACAAAAATAGCTACATGTTCACCCATATAAATAGCCATTTCTCCACTGGCCCTGGGGATTAAGGACTGCCGTAGAAGTTTGGCATGGACAAACCTAAGGTTCACCCACATATATATTGGGTGCGTGAACCACCATTTCGGCGGGGAGGGTACTCCATTGCTGCAGTGACAGAGTTCATTTCCCTCCAACATATAAATCAGACCTTAAGTGTTTAAAGGAGGGTTGGCACAGGAGGGATTTCTCAAAGGGTGTAGGTTTTCTTGTGGTATATGCTTTGATGCTGCTATGCAAAACCCAGTGGTGAATTTGGATGTTGTGAAAGCGCTTGGCCTCGGGAATCCCATATTTATGTTTAATATCCTCAGAGGTTTTCACCTGGTCATCTGCATAGAAGTCTGAAGGCAGACACAATCCCTTTCTCTCCAGATCTGGAAGGCTCATGTTACCAGGCCCGGCGTGAACTCTGAATTATCTATGGAGGGCGTGAAGGGGAGAGAAAGGAGGTGAGACCTTGTGACGTAAAGACCCTAAGGTCCGACTCCATCCTATGTAGGCCCCAACTCCATCCTGACTAAAGAAAGACACCATCTTTCCCGATTTGTGCAGAATCATTGTCATGTCTGCTATTAAACGCAGATGTTGCATAACATTATCTTTGTAAGAACTGTGAAAAGCCATTCAATTGATGACACATATGCAACCATCAATGCAACATTTGTCTGGGTCTAATGTCTACTTTCCATCACGTCAAGGTTAATTAAGCAGGCATACAGACATAACCAAAATAGTGTAGTCTGAATTGATGTCCTTTTACCTTGTATGCTCAGAAGGAAATGTCTGCTCTGCATACCTTGATGTACATATTCTTTGTCAGACATTCTTAAAATTATGTCAGAAATGTCAATCTCTGATAAGATTTAGTATAAGATTTAGTATATAAGGATGACAACTTGACCTCTTGTCAGGAGACGTCCTTCGCCCAGTGTATTGCCCAAGATTCTGTCAGAGATACTCTCACCTACTGCGGGCGCAATTCGCACTTCAAAGATGCTACATCCCGCCTGAAACTGATAACGCTGAGTCCCGGAGGAAGACTGACTGATTGCTCCTGCAGAGTGTTAGCCCTTCGCAGGGAACACAGTCTTTGTGCCTCCGCTGTTAAAGACAGCCTTTGCTGTCAACATGGTATGCAGTACATCTCTTCTCCATAAGAAACTCTAGTCCACAAGTTGCTCTGCCTTGCCTGCTTTCTTAGGATAGTGCATAGAAGTAGATGTTAGGGTGTTAGGTTCTAGATGTTCTAGATGACATCTTTAATGAAATATGAACAATGCTAGAAATTTTCATTTTGTTCTCGTTATTTTTAATGTGCATTCCTGCTGTTTTTATAACTTTCTATGTAGTTGTTTTAGATGTACTGAGAAACAGATTGTTCCTGTAGTAAAAATACGTTTAATGTAAAAGTGTTAATTCTTCTTAGTACAGTGTGTGTGAAACGGTGCCCCTAATCCCTATATGGGATTGCTAGTAATCCAAAAGCAATACACATTAAATAGTGCTTTGCAGGGCTACAATAATCTGTCTTTCACATTCATCGCTAGGTCATTGTACCCAGTTCACCCGTGTCACCAGTGAGTGGGAAAGCAGTGAGCACACCTTGTAGAGTTACGCCAAAATTGTTACTTATACAACAGTTGCAACCTAACGTGGCGCTCATAGTTTATGGTTCTGCTTTGAGTAGTTTGTTACTTTTCACACACACATGAACCATTATTACGTCATTACAGAGATGTAATAGCTGCACATCCAGTGAATGCCTTTGAGACTTTTTACTCCAGGGTGGAGTTTGAGTATATTGATGCTCCCTCAGGGTAGCTTCAAGAATACACAACAGTAGACCCCCTGGCACATTATAGATTCTACCAAGATTTGAAAGTCCCTTTAACTTACAAGGAACACCAGAATTGGTTTGGTGGTCAGTTGTTACATACACACAGAAATGTCCATTTGAGGCTGCCCAGTAATGATGGGGCTACGTGGCCAGTCTTGGCTGGCTGCATTCCCATTCCCCGCCTTGACAACCTAACACAAGCTGAGGTAGTAGAGGTGTTAAACTTAACAGTCACCTTATAGAGGAGAGTCGTCCAGTTTGTACAATGTACTTTGAGCTCCAGACCTGCTGTCAGAGCAGAGCCTGCTTCTCCCGCACAAATACATACTATTAGTACACAGACTATGAACGCTATCATGGGAAAAGCACCCACAAAGCAAGGGGATCCATCATCCCCTTTGGTATCGCTTTGTTCGCCCTAAGTTGGCAGGGTATGCCCAGACGTGGGTCCCTTGCTCACTTTGCCACTGGATTCAAGATAGCCTGGCTGATGAGGGTTATGAACCCGAAACTGGTCCCAGGATGCTTGTTTCCGGTCCAGGGAAGACATGGCTTGGCAGTTCGGGCTGGACTGTTCCCATGAGGCACAGGGTCAGACTGATTTGCATATGGCCATGTCTGAACTGGGGTGGTGGAGTGAGCTAAAGAATGATGATGGATTAAAACCAGATCAGTTGACTGGGGGTGAGTGTTTGATTTGCTCTAACGCTCCGTCCATCATCCCCTTTGGTATCGTATTGTCAATGAGGGCAGCTCATTCATTTCATTCAGATAATGGTTCTGCGTTTACCTCTAAGACTTACAGACATTCAATATCTGCTCTGGTAGTTTGTCTCCAATTCTCTTCTGAGTTCCTATGTATGTGCCTGGCTTAGATAATTTTGGGAAGGTGGTGGATGAAGATAAATTTGACTTGGCTAAATGTTTGAATGTTTTACAAAGTATGCAAGAAGTCAGAGACAAGCTGTCTAACACAAACCACTGTGATGCTGCCACCTGTGAAGAGGTTATCACTGCTGCTGACGGGTAGGTTCCCAAGGTTGAGGACCTAGTTAGGGAGAAAATCCATGACAGGAAAAGCTTTTGAACCATCTTGCAGACAACCTGTCACCGATATTGGGGTAAAAAACAAGATATTTTCCTCTTCTCCCTGGCTCAAGTAGAAACAGACAGGTGTCTATCGATCACATCAAAAAGCATTATGTAGCCAGTCCTCTACAGCCATCCTTCCAGCTATCCTTCCCAGGCACCAAGAAGGATTCAGAGTAGTGCCTCCCAGCCTCTCCCTACTATGAATATCCTACACCCTCAACAAAGCAGTAACATTTCTAGCTTGAGGTCCCAGCCGGGGATAACTGAGCTTAACACTCTACACAGAGCATCGAGTTTAACCAACACAGTGGATGCTGCCAATATGACAGTGGCTACTGTCCAGCGCAGTTCCATGGCTTACTGTGAAATTCCACCTGACACCTTATCAATTGAACTGGTATCCTTTTGAGAGTCTTGAGAGACCAACGATATTGAAAATGATTCATACATGTTCGAGAGGCAACCAAAAAAATGTTTACACAGAAAGTTACAAAAGGGATCAATAAAAGTAAAACAAATCAATCCTCTGCTTGTGTATATTCTTTCATTCATGCTCTTCTTCACAAGTGAGCAGAGCACATGCAACCAAGGCGTTTTTGCCAATAGAAAGCTTCTTCAGGGCCCAAAAGAGTGTGTCAGCAATGACCACCAAACACAGTATCTAGCATTGCAGAAAGCAGTTCAAACATCAAAAAAAGTTCAAATGTAGGATGAAATCGCCATGAACAATATATAGTTAAATTGTCCAAAATTATCCCGAATAGTATATCGACAACGATCGCTGATTGCAGTTCACAATGTCACAGAAAAATGCTCAAATATCCAAAATCATCTGACGGTACCGACGTGCAGCTCGAATGAAAGCCTTTCACTAGCTGCACGCTGAACTCAGCTGCCGGCTATGCAATACATTTTACTGAACAAGGCATAATTGCTTGTTTCCTTACTGAAGTGACCACTGCATGACACTCGAGCTACACATCGGTACCGTCTGATAATTTTGGAATTCACTGTCACAGTCAACTATTACCTGGTTTTTACACGGTATTATTTGATTGCACATTGCAACCTTTTATTTTCCCAACTGTTAAAAATATAAATGTATTGGTTGGTATGAAACTATGCACACTTCACAATTGTTCCATTCAGGGAAGTTTCATTTCTACCACATCTGTTTAAATGAAAATGAAGATGACCCTCTGTACACCAGTACTGCTAATTGTAGACAACCCCTTGGACACTCCCTTCTGTGTGACACCATATCACTGCTCAGAATGTGTAGCACTTTGATGCCAGGGTTAAGCTGTATTTTATTTGTTTACCCCAATGTATTCATTCCCACACATCATGAATTTCTGAATAATATCTCTTATTTATTTTTAACAAATGCAACTTGCTGAGAGTTGGAACCTGGCCAGTCATACCTGATAACTGTTTCAGAAACAAACAATACCACTGTATGTAGAATGACTTTGTATTCTCCGTCTGAAATATCATTGAGAACATCATTTGGCCTAGTATTAATCATGAAACCTATGCATTTTGGCCATTTGAACAAACTATTGTCTGTTTTGATGCAAAAAGGAGTCCCTTTGGCTTCAGCGGATGAAGTTTATAATCTGCAGACAGCCAGAACTGATTTAGAAATTCAGAGGCTGTTGCGCACACAATACTCAACACATTTTGCAGATTTCGTACAAACAATATTTAACTTGTCTGTGACAACTGGTGTTGTGGATCTTTTTAAGAACTGTAGATCTGGTCTGGTGACTGGATTTAAAGCAGTATTTGGACTGATTCTTTCATTTTTCCATTCTCTGTTCTCCAGCCTTTTTTGGAGGATTTCCAATCATCATACTTAAATTGGCTGTGGTATCATCGTCTTTCTCCTATTCCGCCAAGGAACTCAACAATATGGAGTACACATTTCCAGCTGAACAAAACTGCAGAGAGACTCTAGCACGCTACAAGGGACATGCTTGGCTATCTGAACTAAGTGAGCACTGGATGTTCACATTTTGCAAAATGGATACTACACAAGTAAAACCTATGTTCTGGTGCATAAACTGTCCAACTGAAATCATCTTGGACTTACATCTGGAGCAGTCCTCAGTGGCTTATCTCAATATGGAAGCAGTTATTCAACCTCTGCATGAGCACCAAAAAGAATGCTGAGCAATGCATCTGTCCCTTCTACAGGTTACTACCTATGAATGACCAATATCGCTGGTGACACTATACGACACAGCTCTTGATGACTGGCTTGACTCGCTGTTATCTTTTGAGTCCCCTGGAGAGGAGCCCAACTACCATTGAGTGTCCAAGATGAGAAACCAATTGCTGGTTCCTTAAATACATCAAACATTAAGTATGAACATGCTCTGTATGCATGTGCACCTGATGATGTAGACAAGCCCTCTGACGAGGAATTAACACAACAAGTAAGTTGACGAACAACAAGAAGTCAGTAAATATACCACAAAAGCCTGAATCTACTATATTCTTTTGCATAAGACTCTTTTCAATTTTTTGTCTTTTAGTTTTATCCCATATTTTTAATTTGGCCTATTCATATCATCATTGGTATGTTTGAATCACCAACACATATACAATATTCTAGATAGACTAATATATATATATATATGTGTATATATATATATATATATATATATATTCACTGAAAAAACCATAGGTTTCAGACACGTTATAGTTACAAATTAGCATTTAAAAAACCTTTGAAATTCACTGAAAAAACCATAGGTTTTAGGGACAGTTATAGTTACTTGGACATTGCACTCGTACAAAACCCGTGAAATTCCCCGTTATAGTTAGTTCAGCTAACTATAACTCGCGCCCCGCAATGCACTGCTGATGACGTCACATATTACATCACTCATGACATGGTCAGTGACATCACTGATTACATCACTGATGACATCTCAAATGACATCACTGATGACATCATCCAGTGACTGTGTGTTTCTGTAAAGTTTAAATATTTTTAAAATATATAGGAAAAGACGTATTGAAGAATGAGTGGGTGTGTAAGTGTCTGTATGGATGATTTAGTAGGTGCGTGACTGACTCTATAAGTGAGTGATTTAACGTATCTTACTGAATGCATGGGTTAGTGACTAAACTGGGTGTATGTCTGTATCCGTCTGTCTGTTGCTGTGTAAGTGGCTGCATGTGTTTGTGAATAGCTAAATGATTTTCTATATGAGTTATTGAATGCTTGTCTGAGTATCTGTATGGGTGCCTGAGTGTTTGTGTGGGAGGGGTGTGTGCAACTCTGTGCATAGATGTGTGAGTGGGTGATTCACTGGGTGGATGGTTTCAAGAGTGCATCTGTGATAGACTGTATGGGTGGGTAAGTGTGTGTAAGAGTGTGTTAGTGAGTGAATGTATGTCCCAGTGGTACATGTGTGAGTAACTACATATGTGAAAGGCAGTATATATGTGTGTTGGAGTATATAAATAGCTATAAGCAAGAGTGAGTGATTGTGATAGTGGCTGTATGGATGATTGTGTGCTTGTATCAGTGATTGTATAAGAGCGTAACAATGTGCTACTATTTGTATGAGTAAGTGAGCTGGTGTGTGTATAACTGTATAGGTGAGTAAATGGCAGTGTGTTTAATTATTTGCATGACTGACTAGGTGTGTGAGTATCTCTATGGATGAGTGGCGTTGTTTGAGTGTCTATATAGGAGTAAGAGTGCATATGATAGTCCTGTACTGAGTGACCGTAAGTATGAGTGACTGTACGGGTGAGTGAGTGGATGTGTGTGTGTAGACCTAAGAATCAGTGAGTGGGTATGTAGTTATTGGTGTTGGAGTGTCTATGGTTTTGCGAATGGCAGTCTGTAATTTAGAGTGGGTGTATCAAAGGTTATATTAGGGTGTGAGGAGGTGCATCAGATTATCACGTGGATGATGTCATCAGTGATGTCATTTGAGATGTCATCAGTGATGTCATCAGTGATGTCACTGACCATGTCATGAGTGATGTAATATGTGACGTCATCAGCAGTGCATTGCGGGGCGCGAGTTATAGTTAGCTGAACTAACTATAACAGGGGAATTTCACGGGTTTTGTACGAGTGCAATGTCCAAGTAACTATAACTGTCCCTAAAACCTATGGTTTTTTCAGTGAATTTCAAAGGTTTTTTAAATGCTAATTTGTAACTATAACGTGTCTGAAACCTATGGTTTTTTCAGTGAATTTCAAAGGTTTTTTAAATGCTAATTTGTAACTATAACGTGTCTGAAACCTATGGTTTTTTCAGTGAATTTCAAAGGTTTTTTAAATGCTAATTTCTAACTATAACGTGCCTGAAACCTACGGTTTTTTCAGTGAATTTCAAAGGTTTTGTAAATGACAATTTTTAAATGTATTAATTGTTATATTAATTTTTTTCATACTGATTTACTACATTTTTAGAAACAATTTTTTTTACATATTTTATTTGTCAAATTACATTGTAATTACATTATACATTACATTACAAAAATACTTTCTCAGAATGAATTACTTTAGTTTAAATACTTTGCAGATAGGCAATAGACTTTTAAGTACAGTAGTTACAGTTGTTGCAATGGGCAACACATTTTCAAACACAATGCAACATTCAGCTCAATGTGAATTTCTAGTTAAATGCAATTAGTTACTTTATGGATTACTTTTGTAACCACAGGACTGGATCCTAGATTCAGTCCTGGTACATCTCCTGTAAACAGTTGAGTAAAAGCGTTTTGGTTACAGTCGTGATTTTTAAGGAATATTATTGTATTTTAAAAGTTGACACTTTGAAACTTTTTCTCATAGAATCACCAATGTTATCCTATGGAAGGAAATTCACTTAGCAGGTAAAAACTGTTATCGTTACTTTTTCTTACTCAGTGTTGGATCCTGGATCCAGCACTGGTGCATCTCCTGTAAACAGTTGAAAGAATGCGTTTAAGTCATACAGGCGATTTTTAAGGAATATTTGTAGTTTGTGAAAATCAACACTTTGAAACTTTTTTGCTGAAAACCAGTCAATGTTAGCCTATGGAAGGAAATTCAAGTTACCGGTAAGTACGGTTAAAATTACTTTTGAGGATCAGTACTGGGCTGAAACATGCAGCACTGAGGTCTCTCCTGATAACAGGTGAGTAAATCGGAATTCGTATTTCGGCTGATTTTAGAGGAATATTTTAAAGTTCCAAAACTCCACACTTAGAAGAATTTCCAAGTGAAACCAGTCAATGTTAGCCTATGAAGGAAATTCAAGTTACCGGTAAGTACGGTTAAAATTACTTTTCAGGATCAGTACTGGGCTGAAAGATGCAGCACTGAGGTCTCTCCTGATAACAGGTGAGTAAATCGGAATTCGTATTTCGGCTGATTTTAGAGGAATATTTTAAAGTTCCAAAACTCCACACTTAGAAGAATTTCCAAGTGAAACCAGTCAATGTTAGCCTATGAAGGAAATTCAAGTTACCGGTAAGTACGGTTAAAATTACTTTTCAGGATCAGTACTGGGCTGAAAGATGCAGCACTGAGGTCTCTCCTGATAACAGGTGAGTAAATCGGAATTCGTATTTCGGCTGATTTTAGAGGAATATTTTAAAGTTCCAAAACTCCACACTTAGAAGAATTTCCAAGTGAAACCAGTCAATGTTAGCCTATGAAGGAAATTCAAGTTACCGGTAAGTACGGTTAAAATTACTTTTCAGGATCAGTACTGGGCTGAAAGATGCAGCACTGAGGTCTCTCCTGATAACAGGTGAGTAAATCGGAATTCGTATTTCGGCTGATTTTAGAGGAATATTTTAAAGTTCCAAAACTCCACACTTAGAAGAATTTCCAAGTGAAACCAGTCAATGTTAGCCTATGAAGGAAATTCAAATTACCGGTAAGTACGGTTAAAATTACTTTTGAGGATCAGTACTGGGCTGAAAGATGCAGCACTGAGGTCTCTCCTGATAACAGGTGAGTAAATCGGAATTCGTATTTCGGCTGATTTTAGAGGAATATTTTAAAGTTCCAAAACTCCACACTTAGAAGAATTTCCAAGTGAAACCAGTCAATGTTAGCCTATGAAGGAAATTCAAGTTACCGGTAAGTACGGTTAAAATTACTTTTCAGGACCAGTACTGGGCTGAAAGATACAGCACTGAGGTCTCTCCTTATAACAGGTGAGTAAATCGGAATTCCTATTTCGGCTGATTTTAGAGGAATATTTGCACAATGGTGAAGGGAGGGGGCGGGGCCTGAGGTGACATCTTTGCAAACGCGCCCCGTGGCGCGTTTTAAGTTGGGGGATTAAGTTCCCTTGAATCCTGAGGGTTCCTAGGGGCCAACTAGATCACCAGGAACCTCCAATATGCGCCAGGGGGCTGCGTTGCAGAGACGTGTAGAGAGGCCACACCCCTTTTACACCTCTCTGCAACGCAGCTCTGTGGCGCTTTCTGGATGTACCTGTTGGGCTAGTTGGCCCCCAGGGACCCTCAGGATTGAAGGGGATTTAATTCCCCATCTTAAAACGCGCCACGGGGCCTGTTTGCACACATGTCACCTGAAGCCCCGCCCCCTCCCTTCACCACTGTGCAAACGCGCCCCGTGGCGCGTTTTAAGTTGGGGGATTAAGTCCCCTTGAATCCTGAGGGTCCCCGGAGTCCAACTAGCCCACCATATACCTCCAAAAGCGCCACAGAGCTGCGTTGCAGAGAGGTGTAAAAAGGGGTGTGGCCTCTCTACACCTCTCTGCAACGCAGCCCCCTGGCGCATACTGGAGGTTCCTGGTGGGCTAGTTGGCCCCCAGGGACCCCCAGTATTCAAGGGGGCGCGTTTGCAGAGTGGTGAAGGAAGGGGGCGGGGCCTGCGGGCCGATCGTTTTAAAAAAAAAAAAAAAATGTTGTCCCCTGAAGGGGGGCTGTGTGGCCCCCTTCCTTTTTCCTGTTTTTATGCCCTGGGGACCCCATCCCCCAGGGCCTTACCCTTTTTTTAATTTGTAATTTAAAAAACGGGAAGGGGGCCGCGTGGCCCCCCTTCCCTGGGCCTGTATTGGCCCCGGGACCCCATCCCCGGGGCATGGCCTCGTTTTTATTTATATTCTTTGGAGGGGGCTGCGTGGCCCCCTCCTCTGGCCATTTAAGGCCCCGGGGACCCCATCCCCGGGGCCAGCCATTCCGTTTTTTTTAATTTTTATTTATTTATTTTTTTGGGAGGGGGGCCGCGTGGCCCCCTCCCGGGCCACTACTTGCCCCGGGGACCCCATCCCCCGGGGCCTGGCCTCTCGTTGGGGACTGTGGGGGTCCCCAATCCCCCACAGTCCCGCCGGCTCCCGCGTCCCTAGGGTGCCGGCATTGCTTTAGCACATGGGGAGCAGCTAACATGCTGCTCCCCATGTGTAAAGCAGTCGGCTTTGGATATTGGAAGAGAGAGCAGGTTTCCTGCTCTCTCTTCCAATATCCAAAGCAGTTTGTAATGACAGGACGGGAGCCGCGAGGCTCCCGTCCTGTCATTGCAAACAGCAGTGTCCCGGGGTAGGCACCCCGGGACACTGCAGGAGCCGGCCCTGGGGGTGGTGGTCCCCAGGGCCATCAAGGGCTCCAGGAGGGGGGCCGCGCGGCCCCCTCCCATTCAGTACACAGCCCCGGGAGGTGGTGGTCCCCGGGGCTCTGGGTCCGTAACGGACCCCCATATTAAAATGTTTAGTGCCCCGGGAGGTGGTGGTCTCGGGGCGTGTGGGGGCTGGAGCCCACCCACACAGGTTTAATAATTTTTTAAAAAGCCCCGGGAGGTGGTGGTCCTCGGGGCTGCGGGAGGGCTCAGAGCCCTCCCGCACCATTTTTTAAAAAGCCCCGGGGGTGGCGGTCCCCGGGCTTGGGGGCCCTTGAGGCCCCCACACATTAAATTATCCCCCACCATGCCCCCGGGACTTGGGCCACCCGGGGGCCAATTAACATCGAGCGCGGGAGACCGCGCTTCGATTTTTTTTCGGCAGGATTCGCGCACCCTGAGCGCATACTGCCGATTTTTAAAAAAAAAAATTTTTTTTTTTTTGCCCAGGGGGTCCTTGTGGGACCCCCTGAGCAAACCTAGGGGGTCAGGGTGTTTCTACCCTCCCCTTTGTGCGCTTTGCGCACTTAGTTTCTGTCCCTCGGTTCTACCGAGGACAAAATGGCTGCCAACATTTCCTGAATCGGAATGTTGACAGCCAGCTGACAGCCAATTAACATGCAGCTCGTGATCGGGACGGTGCGCGCAGGGTGCGCTCAGGGTGCGCGAATCCTCCGTGCCCATAGATATATATGTACTTTTACTTTTTGATTTTCTCAGCAACTACTGAACGGATTTACACCATTTAACAAAAGGGTTCTTTCTGAACCAAGAACTACCTCTTTGCCAAATTTGGTGTAATTCCGTTCAGCAGTTCGGGCTGTAGCCGTGTCTAAAGTTTCCTATGGGAAAATGCATGGGGAAAACGCGTTTTGGGACCCCCTTTTTCTCGGCCCCCGCTTGACGTATCACCCCGAGACTTTCAGGGTAGGAGCGGACCGGAGCGCCCCACGAAGTTTGAAAATTTCGCGAAGATACGTCAACCGGCAAGAGAGTTATTTCAAATAGAATGTCGCGGATTTCCTATGGATAATAGGTTGTAACTATAACTATCTACTGGCGACCGCCAGTAGATAATATCATTTCACAATCCTCTCCTGGCAGGAAAGGATAAAGCGGGTCGCACTCCCATAGAATTTTGCAACTTTAGGTTTATTTTCTCCTTACATCAAACAGGAACACAGGCAATAAGACCTACGCGTCTTGGTATTACACAATACCTTGTTCCCGATATATATATATATATATATATATATATATATATATATACACATTACCTACTGGCGGTCGCCAGTAGGTAGTTACAGTTAGGACCTCGTTTCTATTCAAAAAGCGTTTTTTCTTTTGCCAATATCTTTGTCGCCGTTTGACGAATCCTCGCGAAATTTTCAAAACTAGTGGTTCACTCAGGTTAGCTCCTGTTTTGAAAGTTTCGGGGTGATTCGTCTAGCGGGGGCTGAGAAAAAAGGGGGGTCCCAAAACACGTTTTCTCCATGTTAATTTCTATAGGAAACTTTAGACAAAGCTACAGCCCAAACTGCTGAACGGAATTACACCAAATTTGGCAAAAAGGTAGGTATTGGTTCAGAAAGCATTCTTTTTTTTAAATGGTGTAAATCCGTTCAGTAGATCCTTAGAAATAAAAAATTTAAAAAATATAAATATCTGGTGACTGAGGAGGATTCGCGAACCCTCCCGATCATGAGCTTCATTTTGATTGGCTGTCAACACTCCAAACCAAGAAGTGTTGGCAGCCATCTTGTGAGTCGGTAAAACTGAGTCACAAGAAAAAAGGGAAGAAAATGGGTAAAAAAAAGAAAAGGGGGCAGAGTAGAAACACCCTGACCCCCTAGGCCTGGTCAGGGGGTCCCACAGGGACCCGGGTGGGCCAGGTCCCCAGGCCAGGTCCCCAGGGGAGATAAGTAAAATATATGCGGGGGCCTGCGGGGGCCCCTGCAGCCCCCGGGACCACCACCTCCCTGGGGCTTCTTTGAAAAAATTGCATGGGGGGCTCCTGCCCCCCCACGCTGCCCCGGGGATTGCCACCTCTCCGGGGCATTTATGATAATGGGTGGGGGGCCTCGTGGCCCCCCAAGCCCCGGGAACCACCACCTCCCTGGGGCTTAAATTATAAATATTAAGTGTGGGGGCCCCTGCCCCTCCCCACACTGCCCCGGGGACCACCACCTCCCCGGGGCAATTTTAATTAAGGTTGGGGGTCCGTTGCGGACCCCTGGCCCCGGGGATCACCACCTCCCCGGGGCTATTTTCACATTCGGAGGGGGGCCGTGCGGCCCCCTTCCTGGAAGCAAAGCAGAACATTGCACATTGTACACTCAAAAATAGGATGCATGTTACTTTCTTAAAAAGCATGTTTCTTATTGGTTATTAAAAATGTTTGAAAGGTACAGTAGATAGGATAAGGTAATATTTTGAAAACGTCAACCACACCTGCTATTTGAATTTGTAACCTTGTGTGCTGAACTTGAAAATATGGTGAACTTGTGACCTGCCAGTTCAGTTGAATGTTGCAGAAACTGTTACTATGGAATCTGGGATTAAGCAGAATGGGGGAAGGGTTGAAACTTAACTGTGGTTTTAAAATATGGAATTGTAATTTGTATATATGTGATATGTTATTAAAGTAAGATTTCCAAATCAGTACTATGTTTAAAAGTGACGTGTTCTTAAAAAATAATGCTAGTATTATTAGTAATAGGTTTTTGAACTCCCGTATGGATTTGCGGCTCCATCGTGATGGTACACGGTGAAGTCGCGACTCCAGAATACTACAGAACCAGTTTGGGCACTTTTAGAAGACATTTGGAAAGGGTTAATATGTCTAACCAATAGAAAATTGTTTTACTGAAATAATGTAGGAAGCAATGTGATTTGTTACTTATATTTATTTGTGTGCAGAAAGAGAGGGAAAGTTTGCCATTACTGGTTTTACCTTGTTGAGAATGGTGCATTACATTGATTGCGTGCATAAGAAAATCTTTTATGAGTTTCTGATATTTCATAGTCCACAATACTATTTGGAAGGTGAGTTATAAATTTGTGAGGTGTATTATGTATTAGCTTTATTTTCAAACCTTAAAAAATATTCAAGAACTGTGATGTTTGAATATATTATTAAATGTAGAGGTATGTATTGTAGTTTGTTTTATCGTACTTAGATGTTGTTTGGAATAGATTGTGTATAGTCATATGTGAAGATGGATTAGCGATTAAGGTAGTTTGTATTAGTATATGGAAATGTGCAATTGAAGTATACCACATAATTTTAGGTGTCGCTTTCAATTTGGAAATGCAGTCTGTCAAGTTTTAAGGTGTGCATGGACTTGTGACTGAAGTATGTCTCTACTTGTATATGTATTCTTATATGTCTTATACATTTGAAGATGCAAGATATATAACAAAGAGGTGTTGTTTCTTTGTATGTGGCTAGGCTCTACACTGTGAGTAGTAGTAGAATGGTGAAGTTGCAGCACAAAAGTGTGGTTTAAAACATGTTGACATAAGGTATTAGTGATTAGGCTACTGTGATGAATACCCCTCCCAGGACCAGTAACAGAAAGCTACTCTGCACGTGTCTGTGTAAAAAGGTGTAAAAACACCTTTCAGGATTTATTAAAAGTAAAAGTCATGTAAGGCTTTAGCCTTAAGGAAACTGGAGCAATGTATGATTATGACCAGAACAACACAGAACAGTTCAGCCTTCCAATCCTTGGGGCCTCCTTGCTTCTCAGGCAGCTTCCTTTCAACTCCTTGTCAGTTCCCCAGAGGCTCAGTGTCCCCAGAAGAAAACAAAAGACACAAAACAACCACCAGTCAGTCCTGTAGAACACTGTGCTCAGTGTAGTGTGCTGACCCTTCACCTTTACATTATATCACCAAGGTCTGTGAGGGAATAGGGGTGTTTGACGGTATGGTCCTAGACGGTGCCCAATATTCATGCACAATCCCCTGTCTTTCCCCTCCCAGCCCACCTCCTCCAGAACTGTAGAAATGGCACTTGCCTGGAGCTACGGTCCTCCTGGACCGTAGTGTAGGGTATCTCGGCGTCCTGTTTCTCCTGGGGACGTCCGGATACGTGCGCAGTTGGCATTGGGGAAACCTCCCTCTTCGGTTCCTTTTCTCCTCCGGTCTGTTCTTCCCAGGTCCTCTGAATCAGGTCCTCAGCCGTGTTTGCCGGTCCTCTCTCCTTCGCCATGTCTCTGCCTCCTCTCCTCAGGATTTCCCACCGCTCTCTCACACACCGGGGCCGACTTATCCTCCTCTGTTGCTGATGACGTCAATCCTGCACCGCCCGTTGTGGCTGCCCCGCTGCCTTCCTTCTTATCAGGTTCCTGCTTGGGCGCCATCTTGGAGTGCACAGAGGTCTCGTCCTCCAATGTGTCCCGATTACAGCTACTTTTTATAATTCTCTAGAGAGGTACAGTTGAAATATGCCACATAATCTTTGGTGTTTGCTTGAAATTTGAAGTGTGTTCTGTGAAGTTTTCAGGTCTGCATAGTGTTGTGATTGAAGAAAGTCTCTACTAGGAGATATATTCTGATATGTGTTATGTATCTGAAGATGCTAGATGTATAAAACACATGTATGCATCTATTTGTATATTTCTTTTATATATGAGGGTGCTGGCAAAAGGTACAGACATATGCATGCATGCTTTCAGGAAGATGGTGAGACTTATAGCAGAGTCATGTGAAGGGTTGTTGCTTTATATTGGGCTAGGTGTAACACCCTAAGTAGTCGAATATATGACATTACAACGCAAACATTTACAATGAATGCTTTTACAACATGGTTTTTACATCACAGCTACCATTACAACGCATGATTTTACAACACATGCCATTACAACGCATTTTTAGAAACTACATTTACAACACATACCATTACAACGCATACCATTACAACGCATAATACTTTTAGGGCAACAGTAGGGTAAGTGTTGGATAGTGTAGGGGTAAAAATTGCTATTCCCACTCCAGTGAGTGTGACAGTAGGGTAAGTGTTGGATAGTGTAGGGGTAAAATTACTATTCCCACTCCAGTGAGTGCAACAGTAGAGAAATTGTTGAATAGTGAAGGGGTAAAAATTACTATTCCCATGTACCCCAAAACCCATACCCACCCTAAAACTTAAAAAATCTCCCTTACTTACCTTATAATGCGTTGTAATGGCATGCGTTGTAATGGTATGCGTTGTAATGGCATGCGTTGTAGTGACATGCATTGTAATGTCTGCATTGTAATGGCATGCGATGTAAAGGCAGTTCCGTTGTAACAGCTGCATTGTAAAAGTAGTGCGTTGTAATGACTGCGTTGTAATGGATGTTTCCCAAGTAGTCGTAGAATGGTGAAGCTGCAGCACAAAAATGAGGTTTAAGACATGTTGCCAGAGGGATTAGTGATTAGGCTACTTTGTATGAGTCTGTGGAAATGTACACTTGAAGTACGCCGCATAAATCTAGGTGTCTGTTTGAAATATGAAGTGCAGTCTGTCAAGTTTTAAGGTTTGCATGGCCTTGTGACTGAGGTATGTCTCTACTTGCACATGTATTCTCATACGTGTTATGCATCTGAGGATGCTAGATGTATAAAACACAGGTATACATCTATTTGTATGTTTTTTTATATATGATGTTGCTAGTAAAAGGTACAGACATATGCATGCATGCTTTCAGGAAGATGGTGTGATTTACAGCTAAGACATGTGATGAGTTGCTGTTTTATATTTGGCTAGGCCCAACACCCTAAGTAGTCGTAGAATGGTGAAGCTGGAGCACAAAAGTGAGGTTTAAGACATGTTGGCAGAGGGATTAGTGATTAGGCTACTTTGTATGAGTCTGTGGAAACCTATACTTGAAATACACCGCATAATTTTTGGTGTCTGCTTGAAATGGGCAGTGCAGTCTATGAAGTTTTAAGGTCTGCATAGTCCTGTGATTGATGTATGTCTGTGTTTTATATGTCTATCAACTTCACATGCATAACACGTATCAGAATACATGTGCAAGTAGAGACATACCTCAGTCACAAGACCATAAAGGCTTTAAAACTTGACAGACTGCACTTCACATTTCAAACACACACCTAGATTTATGTGGCATACTTCAAGTGAACTTTACAAAGTACCATAATCACTAATTTCTCACCCAACTTATCTTAAACATCACTTTTGTGCTGCTGCTTCACTATTCTACTACTACTCTGGTATTGACCATAGCTAAGAGCAAAGCAGCAGCCCTACACATGATGTAAGTCTCCTCATATTTCTAAAAGCATGCATGTATGTGTCTGTACCTTTTGCTAGTGACACTATGTATAAAAGAAGCATACAAATGGATGTATACCTGTGTTTTACACATCTAGCATCTTCAGATGGATAACACATATCAGAATACATGTGTAAACAGAGATATACTTCAGTCACAACACCATGCAGACCTTAGAAGATGAGAGACCGCACTTCACATTTCATTTATGCAGCGTACTTTAAGTGTACCTTTCCACACACTCATACAAACTAGCCTAATCACTAATCCGTTTCCTAACATGTCTTAAACCTCACTTTTGTGCTGGAGCTTCACCACTCTGCGACTACTTACGGTGTTGGGCCTAGCCAAATATAAACCAGCAATGTATCATATGTCTCAACTGTAAGTCTCACCATATTCCTGAAAGCATGCATGCATATGTCTGTATCTTTTGCTATCAGCATCATATATAAAAGAAATATCCAAATAGATGTATACTTGTGTTTTTTACGTCTAGCATCTTCAGATGCATAATACGCATCAGAATACATGTGCAAGTAGAGACATACCTCAGTCACAACACCATGCAGACCTAAAAACTTGACAGACTGCACTTCACATTTAAAGCAGATAATAAAAATTATACGGTATATTTGAAGTGTAGCTTTCCACAGACTCATACAAAGTAGCGTAATAACTAATCCATCACCTAATATGCCTTAAACCTCACTTTTGTGCTGCTGCTTCACCATTCTACGACTACTTAGGGTGTTGGGCCTAGCCAAATATAAAGCAGCAATCCTTCACATGTCTTAGCTGTAAGTCTCACCATTTCCTGAAAGCATGCATGCATATGTCTGTAACTTTTGTTAGTAGCATCATATATCAAAGAAACATATAAATAGATGTATACCTGTGTTTTATATGTCTAGCATCTTCAGATACATAAGACATATCACAATACATGTGCAAGTACATACATACCTCAATCACAAGACCATTAAGACCTTAAAACTTGACGGACTGCACTTCACATTTCAAAGAGACACCTAGATTTATTCAGCGCACTTCAAGTGAACTTTTCCAGAGACTCTTACAAAGTACCATAATCACTAATTCCTCACCCAACATATCTTAAACATTACTTTTCTGCTGCTGCTGTTTTACCATTCTACTACTAGTTAGGTATTAAGCATAGCCAAAAACAAAGCAGCAACCCTTCACATGTCTCTGCTGTAAGTCTCACCATCTTCCTGAAACCATGCATGCATGTGTCTGTACCTTTTGCTAGTGCCACCATATATAAAAGAAGCATACAAATAGATGTATACTTGTGTTTTACACATGTGGCATCTTCAGATGGATAACATATATCAGACTACATGAGTAAGTAGAGACATATCTACATAGACACCTACATTTGTGCGGTGTACAAACATATGCATGCATTCTTTCAGGAAGATGGTGAGACTTACAGCATAGACATTTGATGGGTTGCTGCTTTATATTTGGCTAGCCCATCACCCTAAGTATTTGCAGAATGGTGAAGCTGCAGCACACAAGTGAGGTTTAAGACATGTTAAGAGATGGATTAGTGATTAGACTAG
The DNA here is from genome assembly GCA_963921515.1 of Calotriton arnoldi. Classification (NCBI taxonomy): domain Eukaryota; kingdom Metazoa; phylum Chordata; class Amphibia; order Caudata; family Salamandridae; genus Calotriton; species Calotriton arnoldi. Next base: position 645,237 of record CAWUFW010006224.1, on the reverse strand, counting down.
TTTGTATGAGTCTGTGGAAAGGTACACTTGAAGTATGCCACATTAATGTAGGCGTCGAAGTAGATATATTTCTACTTACTCATGTATTCTGACATGTGTTATCTATCTGAAGATGGTACATTTGTGAAACAGAAGTATACATCTATTTGTATGCTTCTTTTATATATGATGGCACTAGCAATAGATACAGATACATGCATGCATGCTTTTAAGAATATGGTGAGACTTATGATAGAGACATGTGATAGGTTGCTGCTTTATATTTGGCTAGGCCCAACATTCTGAGTACTCGTAGAATGGTGAAGCTGCAGCACAAAAGTGAGTTTTAAGACATGTTGGCAGAGGGATTCGTGATTACGCTACTTTCTATGAGTCTGGGGAAATGTACACTTGAAGTACACCACATAAATGTAGGTATCTCTTTCAAATGTAAAGTGCAGTCTGTCAAGTTTTAAGTTTAAGGTCTGCATGGTCTTGTGATTGATGTATGTCTATACCTGCACATGTATTCTCATATGTGCTATGCATCTGAAGATACTAGATGTATAAAACACAGGTATACCTCTATTTGTATATTTCTTTTATATATGATAGTACTAGTAAAAGGTACATACACATGCATACATACTTTCAGGAATATGGTGAGATTTACAACAGACTCATGTGAAGGTTAGCTGCTTTATATTTGGGTATGCTCAACACCTTGAGTAGTCGCAGAATGGTGAAGCTGCAGGACAAAAGTGAGGTTAAAGACATGTTGGTAGATGGTTCAGTGATTAGGGTACTTTGTATGAGTCTGTGAAAAAACACAGGTATAGAACTATTTGTATATTTGTTTTATATATGGTGTCACTAGCAAAAGGTACAGACACGTATGGATGATTTCTGGAATATGATGAGACTTACAACAGATACATGTGGGGGTTGCTGTTTTATATTTGGGTAAAATCAACAATTTAGGTGTTATTTTGAATTGGGAACACCAGTCTGTGAAGTTTAAGGGACTTTATGGTGTTGTGAATGACGTATGTGTCTACTTATATATCTATTGTCTGATGTATTATACATTTGAACCTGATGGGTTTGGGTAGTAGTAGAGAAATCCTTTAGTTCTGCTCTCTCATTCTGTTGCGGAGGTTGTGATGACTTCTAAATGAAGGAATTGTGCAGTGTCTGACATAGTTTTGCAATGCAATTAAACGTATTTGTTTATTTATAGATGAGAATATTAGTATATAATTATTTTAATAATATAAAATTATTTTTAGAAACTATTTAAACTTTTTTTCTTCAGATATTCACTATTATTAGTAAGAAAGATTGAGTATGGCAAGAAAAGATCAAAAGAAAAGACATGAAAAAAACCCAGTACTATTTAAAGGAGAGAGAAAAGCAGAAATTAGATGAAGTTCAAAATGTGACATCTAAGAAAAAGACTTCTGGTAAGAGAAGTAAAGAATTTGTTAAAAGACTTTCAAAGAATGTAATGAATTTTCAAAATGTGGAAAAGAGAAAGAAAAGTTGAACAACCAATCAGAAAGAAACGAAAAAAGGACATATTAATGGAAAATCAGGTTATACGAAACAATCCATGTTGAAAGAAGGATGAAAGAATATAAAGACATTAGGAAGAGAATGTATAAAAGTAGAGTACTACAAAATGTATTGAAAGATTGTAAAAAATATAAAAGAAGATCAGCAGCTTACAAGGAAAAAGAACAGCTTGAAAGTGTAGTAGAAAAAGCTTTTGAATTGAAAAGAAAATTATTTATATTGGTATTGAAGAGAATGAAAACTTTGAATTTAACAATGCACTTTATGAAGGAGAAAAGCAAAGGAAAAAGACTGGTTAATAGAAGTAACTTTTGCAAAAAAAATTCGTTTGAATGGAAGCACTCTTCTAGTACTGAACCTTTTTTTAACGAAGAAAGCTATTTTCAACAAAATACATTAGTTCATGCAGTTGATACCAGTGGTCATTGTTATGAGTTAAAAGATGGTTGTCCAATTGAAATAGAAAAGATTGTTCCTAGAAATGTGGAAGAAGTAATAGCTGAAGAAGTTCAAGGTAGACGTACACAAGCTCCAGTGTATAAGTGGGATTATAGTAGTATTTGTAGTAATCGACAGGAATCTATTGATATATTATGAATTTTCTTACGAGATTATGCAAAAAAAAGTGTTAAACAGAAGATTAAGATGTTGCAAGGACTAGATCCTTGTAAAGTGAGAAAATATACTAAGTTGCAGGGTCATTCTCTGGCTTGTCTTTCTAGAAAAATGTGTGTCGAAGTACTTTTCATCATTTAAGAATGTTATAGTACTTCACTCAGAAATGCAGAAGTTAGTAAGGAGATTGTACTTCATAAAAAGTCCTGCATTATCTTTAAGTGAAATGAACACAGCTCTTTTGCATGGATTAGTATTGGATGTAAAAAAAGTTTGTGATGATATACAGTTTCGTTTCTTTGGTTCACAAGAGGAGTGTAGAGAAAGTGAGAGCTTGATAAGTGTAGGTGTTGAAGAACAGGTGGAAGATATTAGTACTAAGAGGTTTGCAGAAGAAATTACAAAGTTTAAGATACTTTCATGTGAAAAACCAAACTATGGGCATCATTACGATGGCGGGCGGACTTTCCGCCCGCCACCGCAATGGAATGCAGGACCGTCCGCAAGGGGTGCGGCGGTCCCGCACCAAAACTTAGGATGCCACCGCCACTGTGGTGGTGGCAACCCCTATTCCCAGCATTGTGGCGGGTGGTGCTCACAGCACCGCCCACCACAATGCTGGGAATAGACGTCATGCATTGACATGCACAAGGTGACAGGCACCGCGCGGTGCCTGCCACTTTGTCCATGCCAATGCAGGGGGGTACCATAGGTACCCCCCATGTGCACCCCCTACCCCCTCAACTATCTGGGGGCCCGCTACGGGCCCCCAATGGCAAAGACCACATGCCTTTCCATGGCGGTAAGACCACCATGGAAAGGCTGCTTTCCGCCACCATCCTAATATGGATGGCGGTGTCTTGCAGACACCGCCACCATATTAGAGCCCTTTTCTGCCCGGTCTCCTGTCAGACCGGCGGAAAACCGGTGGACGGTCTTTCCGTCCGCCGGGGTCCCCCACCATCGTAATATGGCGGGGGGAAATTTAATGCGGGCGGTGTGAAATAGCGGGCGGATCGGTGGCGATCCACCCGCTATCATAATGACCCCCATAGTTTGCATTTGTTGTCGACGTACTCACTATAGAAGTCAAACTAGAAATGTTGATGTGTATTTAAAAAGTGAAAAGGAAAACAATAATAAGTGGGAGCAATTTGGTGCCTATTTGTTGGTGGAAGGTCGTTTTGAGTTGGGTACTGATCAACGTATTTGTGAATATTGTTACAACAAATTAGAAGAGAACAAAATGCCAGCTAGAGCAGTACATAACAACTTAGAGTTGATCGCTATTCCTCCGGAACTGGCAGATTTAAATACATATGAGTCCATTCTTATTCATTCTGTGCACCCGTTTCAGGCTATAGTTCGTATGGAGCCTAAAACAGGTAAGCTGCCTCCAACAGATTTACAAAGAGGTCTGAGAGGAAGAGTTGTGTACTTACCTTTAGATCTTAAGAAAAATATTGAAACTGTTGGTATAGGGAGAGAGGAAAGTGAGCCTGTAGTTATTCTACTTAATGGTGTACCAACAAAGAGTCGGAAAATATGGCAAGAGTTAGTAGATATCACCAAACTTCAAAAGGCTACATTATATCTTGTACAAAACAATATTTATTATAAAACTGTAAATGTGGAAGAACAGGAAATATGTTTAGAAGATGAAACAGAAATTTCAACTGGCCAAATAGAAAAAGTAGACAAATCCAGGAGTGAATAAATCTACGAACATTATAGTATACATCCTGTACATTCAAAAGAAGTGATAGGAAACACTATTGAATTATTTCAAATGAAGAAAGCTAAAGGAACTCCCATGAGTGTATGGGAAAAAAGTTTAGAAGCTCGTTGTTTTCCACAGCTCTTCCCCATTGGAGAAGGTGGACAATATGATGAACGAGCAGTACAGATTCCAGCTTCAGAATTCTGCTCGACAAGATTGTACTCAGAAGATCCAAGATTTCGACAGTGTATTCCATATATATTTCATCTTCTGTTTGAAAGTGACTTATCTGGACTTTCGTATGCAGTGAACCACATATTAAAAACAGGAGTTTATCTTACACATGATTCTGCAAAGGAATTCATGGACAAAGTTCAACAAAGAGACGATCATTTAGAATCTCAGTTAATTAATTTGATGACGTGTCAACGTGGTACCAATGAGTATTGGTATCATCGTCACGGAGTACTTAAATGTGTGTTAAGAAACTTAGGGACCCCTACGTGGTTTGTTACACAAAGCTATGCTGAATATGCGTGGGACGATTTACTTGAATTTCTACGACAAGCAATTTCAAATGTAAAAACATTGAATTGAAGACAGCTGGAGAATTGTGTTCCTTGGATCCTGTAAATGTGTGCAGATATTTTAATCTTAGGTTTCAAGCTATGATGTCTTTTATCTGCAATACAAATAATCCACCTCTTGGAGAAGTTACTGTTTTCTTTTGGAGAAAGGAGTACCAAGCCAGGGGTGCTCCTCATATACACATGCTATTATGGATCAAGAATGCACCTAAATTTGGAACCGATACTGATAAAACTGTTTTGTCTTTCATCGAAGAGTATGCTACCTGTGCCATTCCAAAAAAAGGAGTAGAAAACAGCTTTATGGTTTCAAAGTCATCGATGTGGAAAATATTGTCGACGAAAAAACTAGTCAAAGGAAAAATGTTATACAAAATGTCTTTTTGGATTCCCACGTCCAATAATTTCAAAAGGAAGAGTCAATAGCTTTATGTCAGCAGTAAGGCATACTATAACTTGAAAATCTCCGAAGAATACATACAACTTAAAAAGAACTGAAGATTCAAAGTATATTAATGACTTCAATCCAGTGATTTTGACAATGTGGCATGCAAACATGGATATTCAATATGTTGCAGATAATTCAATTGCTGTTGCTCGCTATGTTACGTCATATATAACCAAATCTGAAAAGACAGAGTTGAAAGAAATATGGGAAGAAATTTCACAGGAAAAGAGTCTTGGCAAGAAATTGTACAGCTTTAGCTTGAAAATGCTTTCCCACCGAGAGATTGGATCCTATGAATGTTCGGATCGGTTGAGCTCTCCCAGTTTATATTCTAAGTCAAGAGGAATCATTTGGGTAAGTCTAGTTCTTGCCGCCACATGAAATAGAGTATTGAAATCTGTACAAGAAATCGAATACTTAGCATTAAATGAACCAGAAAGTACAGATATTGTTAAAACTGATATGTTGGATACATACTATCCCAAAAGGAGTCCACATTTGGAAAACCTATGTCTCTATTAGGGCAAACGTCCACAGGCAATAAACCTTTTACCCTATCTAAGGGCCTTAATGACGAATGTATTAAACTCTTGAACCTAAAGAAAAAAGCTAACCGGACTAAATCCCATGCCAACTTTATGTTGGAATACTTAAAGCAGGGACTATTCCGATAGGTCTTAGAGTCAGGAACACACCAGGTCTGTTTATAGAGATCAGAAAATTTCTGGAGAAGTGGGCCCTTATCTCGAATCGCTGTTCACGAGACTGGATGATATTGATCATTTAAACAGCCAGGGAACTCGTGACAATATACTTTCCAAAGAAATAGAAGAACTTGAGGACAAACTCAAGCAAAACAACCCTCTGGACGAAGCCAAAATGAAAATAGAAGAGGTCAACTTAGAACTAGATTCGTTCAGCAAATATTTAATAAAGAGAAAAACAGAAAACTTACGAAAAGATATAAGATTCTTTTCCCAAGAGCGAGTTTATCCATTCTTGACAGAGAACTATTACACAGTCAATAAAGAAGGTACCTCCCACACAGATCAACAGTCATGGACTAGTAAGAAGATTTTAACGCTTTCCGATACCACAGACTCTGAGGGAGAGGGCCCGTCTACCCACATTGATCCCTATAATAACAGGAGAGGGCAATACGATAGACCAAATACAAGCAACAGTTTTTTAGGGAACCGGAGGGGGAATTTACGCCCCAGATACCGGAACCAATAGAGAGATCAGTTTGTGGACCAGGAACAACCTCAACAGTACATACAAACGAGGAGACAGCAATATTGGCGCAATTAAATAGCATCCCCATCTTCAACCATCAACTGAAAATCTTGACCGCAACACTGAAAAATTGCTTACTAAAGGACTCTCCTTTGTCCCCGCCACCAGACTTTCGAGGTTCGAACTTCAAAGAGACCTTTTTGCTTTTTTCCATAGAGTCAGGCTTAAAAAGTTATTTTTGAATAGAGACGCCAACGAGGAAGACAACCTATCAGGCTTGAAACCTCCATCATCTTTTATACCTAGTCTGGACCTTCTGGATCTGGAGGTAGAAATCTTTGAAAAGGCTGTCTTCACTAAAATCAACAGAATTACCAAATTTATCCGGCCCCCAATCTAACCAAACTGGAGAACATGGCACTTCTCAAACTCAAGGATGTACCTAAAGTGACCATCAAACCCTGTGACAAAGGGGGCGGGATAGTCATGTTTGATACACCTACATACAAAAACAAAATGAAGGCTATGCTTGATGTGCGGGAGTATTACAGCAGAGTGAGAGGTGACCCAGAAACCAGAGTCAAAATGAAAATATTTGATATTAGTAGAAAGGCAGTACAAAAAGGCGTTATTTGCAAAAAAGAGTTTGAATTTCTTACTCCTAAAGTCACTCGTATTCCTGTCATCTCTGGGGTTCCTAAAACCCACAAGAACCCTTTGGACCCGCCACTTCGACCAATTGTATCGACTATTGGCGTGGCAACTGAACCCCTATCCAAATACATTGACATTTTTCTAAAGCCTTTGGTGAGCCTACTACCCTCATATATCAGAGACACCGGCCATCTTATCTCTAAAATAGAAGGAATCCCATTTAACAACCAAAGAGAAATATTGGTCACGATGGATATCGAGGCCTTATACACCAACGTGCCTCAACAACAGGCACTTGAAGTGGCCCAAAACTGCTTGGCTGCGGCTAGGATAGAACAGAATCACAACTTCCTGATTCAGTGCTGGGAAATTCTCCTTAATGAAAATTTTTTGAATTTGACGGCGAGCTATACAAACAAATCAAGGGGGTTAGCATGGGGGCAGCCTGCGCCCCAAGTATAGCTAACCTATACATGGGCTATTTTGAAAAGCAGTTTATTCATAACGAAATTGCGCCCTTCTTTGAAAATATACCAGCTTGGTACCATTTCATCAATGACATCTTCTTCGTGTGGCATGGCGAAGAGGATGACTTGGACCAATTTCTGGAGTGGGTCAATCTTTGTGATAGCAATCTCAGATTCACTCCTAAGAAGAGTAGAGATAGGGTCGAATTCATAGATATTTGGATCGAGCACGAGAACCAACATCTCTCTGTGTCTCTCTACACTAAACCTACCGCAAGAAATACATTACTCCACTACAGCAGCTTCAACAGCGCTGTCAAAAGGATGGAATTCCCTTCAGCCAATTTCTACGTTTACGTAGAAACTGCACTAACATCCATGAGTTTGTCAGACACGCTGAGACCCTCAAACACAAGCTTCTAGTCCGAGGATATCCCAAAAGACTGGTTCGCGACTCATTCAAAAGAGCTAAGTACTTCAATAGGGAAACCATGTTTGCTCCCAAGAGTAACACCATTGAAGAGAAACTGGTTTGCGTTACCCTACATTCTAACTTAGACCAAAAAATTAAACAGGCCATATACTCGGAGTGGCATCTCCTCAACATAAGAGAGGACATTCCTAAGTTACCCAAACCTACCTTTGCCTTCAGACGAAATAGGAAGCTACGCAACTTTTTAGTGAGAGCTAAATCCAAGATAGAGGACACTTTTTTCCAGAAATCTATTGCAGGCTCAAATACCATTAAAGACAACCATAGATGCGGCACATGCCACGCGTGTGACAATGCCATCACATCAGACTGGATTGACATTGGACAAAAGAGTATAGAACTCAGGAATATGACCAACTGCAGGACTTCGAACGTGGTATACTGTGTTCTCTGTCCATGTAACCTCTGCTACTTGGGCGAAACCGGCAGAGAGATAAAAACACGCATTGGGAAGCACAAGTCGAACATTCGTACCAAAAAAATCATTCTCCCCTGGTCCAAAATTGGCTTGACCTGGGACACATCGATAGGGAACTCAGATGAATGATTTTGGAGAAAATCATAGCCATCAGAGGACATGATGATACCAAACTTCGCAAAAAAAGGGAGGTGTTTTGGATTTTTCTCCTCAACTCCCAAATGCAAGGATTGAACAAAACTACTCCCTGGGAACAAGCCATTTAACCGATCCCAGGCTGCATTGTACCGCTTTGCTCTCTCTCTTTATCTTCCTTCATCACTTGTTTGCTTCCTGTCTCTCTGGCTCTCACGGTTTGAATCCATCTACTCCTCATCAGATTTTGTGCATCCATAGGGCATTTCATACCATTCTATTTGCCACCTTTGCTTTGCACTTATTTTGCTATTGGATTTCTCTATATACAGCATGTGGCCCCGCATTGATCTACATCCATTTGGTAAATTTTTGTTTTTGAATTATTTTCCCTGATTTTTCATCACATGGTCCAATCGGGTTTGTTCGCTTGAACAGCTTACACTTAAGATTCATTGCTGTTTGTTTATTCCCCTTCATTTTATTTTTTTAATTTTCAGTTTTTGCCTCCTTTGCTCGCTACTGTGAGACACATTTCTAGTATGCCGGTTGGCTAGATCTTCCATCTCCCTCTATTGTGTGATGCCTTCTTTCACGCATTTGTTTTATCAATTTTCTATCCTCCCAATATGGCGACTGGATCCCCCGTCGATAGTTAGCGTGGGAATGCGTTTCAAGTTTCTTCTCGTTTGACACTGCGTAAGGGTTGGGCCTTTAAAAGGCTATCGCATCTCCAGCCCCGCACCCGCACCCGCAATTTGATTGAAGTAGATACAGGACGCCGGTCACTGTAGATGGAGCCCCTCGGACAACTTCCCCTTACTGCCTGATCATCCCAGATTCTTTGAGGCATCACGCTCTATGGCCGTAAGAGAGGGGGCCCTCACCCCAGGATGGACCCTCAGTGGGCTGTGCCATTTCTAGACAGGTAAGGACGCCCGGTTGGGCGCCTTCCCCACTATTGCGGAGTCTATTCTCTCATGTCTCCATGGTACCGGGTGCTTTAGACTTCCATTTTTTCACCACACTTCCTTTCTTTCAATCCATCATTGTTTGGGTATCGCGGGTTACGTTTATTTGCCTTATCCATTTGTCTATTCCATTCATTGCTTGCTGTCTGTATCTCTACAACCCTCTCAAACAAACCCCTCTCCCGGGCTTTTCTCTCTTTCTGAACGGCTACTTTGCACTCTTATACTGAGCTGCCTTACTGCTTACTTTGTTTGGGGTGAGACTAAGCTTGGGTTATTCTCTCCCTGTTTTAGAGACTTTGCACCCGGCCCCGGATCCCTGGGGTCCACGACTGCCTTGACTGGGTATTTACCACGCCCCGAGCTGGGCATCTGCCGTCCCAGCCCAAAGGGAGTCTTCCTCATCTTACTACTTTATTTCCTTTCTTAGGTACTGACCCCATATCTTCATTACATGTTGCTTGTTTAATCTTTGTTTTACGCTTGATACAGGAGCGCGTTTTTTCCTTATCACATTTATGTTCTTCTTCTCACATTAGTTAGTAGTTCCTTTGGCCTGAAGTTGCATCAGACGCTGGCACTATACGTCAACACTGACCATGTATCTACGCCGAGGATTATCATTCGCCGTTGTAAGTTGTATGTTTTTGGCATATCTATTCTCTACCACCCTTTCCGGTTCTCAACAGCAATATCCTAGGTATGGTTGCGGTTACTTATTCATCTTGGATTATTTCCTTTTCTCCAGATTGTTTGGCTACTAGGAGCCCTCACTTTGGGTGCTCACTGTGCCCACGTTTCCTATCGTACTCACTTTCATTATTCCCACTTTACACTGGCGGTGTGGCTGAGGCACTGGAGATTTTCATCAGTACTAATGTTTTGGCACATTTTTTGTTAATACTCGTTGCATTGACGGGGACATATATTGCCATTATCTGAACCTACCAGTGTTTATTTTCTAGAATGGAGCCCTGACTTTTACTTCTTGTTAGGCACCCGCCTTTCTCCCCTATTACCCACACGGCCCACCTACTGGTTTCCATCTTGTTTGTGCCCTGAAGAAGGTGGCGGCTGCATTGAAGCCCTTCACCGAAACGCGCTTCTGCACTTTGTATGACAGGAATCACGCAGTGGTACATAGAAAGAAAGAGAGGAAGTTAAACTGTTCAAATGTTTTCTATCTACTATTCCCTCTCTTCATTAGCATATGAAACCAATGTTATTGAGCTGATGAAAATGTATATGGTAATTTCTGGTTATTAGTTTACCGATTTAAATACTCATTGTACTCCAGCCAAAACGTGGCTGCGCATCTCTATATAGCACTGTACTGTTCCACCCAGATATTGGGTTGTGCATGATACCATTGCCACTTTCATCTGTGGCACCTGTCTATATTTGCATTTTTTATTGGTAGGCTTTGACAGTATGACAGATGTATGGATGCGATTGCGGTTTGACTGATTTAATGAGAGAGTGCTGTTGTGTAATTGATATGATGATGTTTTAAGTTATTATTTGGCCGTGATCCACTTGGATGGGGGACATATGAGATATATTATTGTTTTTGTGGGTGCATTTTGAAAGGAAAATATGTATGTTTATGTTATTTGATTTGTTCTATTATATATGTAAAACATTATAAAAATCCTTTAAAAATATTTACAGATTTTTCTATTTTGAATAAAATATTTTTGTACAATTCATTTTTGTAACTTTCATATATTTTTTTATCATCTTCTGGTGTTTGTGTTATTTATGGTATTGCTCCCCGCTTGAGATATCCATTTGTTTATAGAGAGACGCCTTGCGCTCATCCTATACCGTAGGCAGGCGACACTTATTCCCTTCTTGTGTAGGGTCTTATTTATAGTCTATGAAGTACTGCAACATTTCAGCTTTAAGAGAAATGTTACACAAAATTAGGCCTGGGCGTTGAACTCCGCTCCGTTTGCGGAGTTTGCAGAGTTTTCTGCACTCCGCACACCACGGAGTTTGCGGAGTGCAAGAAAACCCCGCTTCTACGACAGAAGTCTGATAATGGTGTTCTTCAAGTACTGTCATAACATTGTAATTTGTACACACCCATAATTTCAGATCTATGTATTCAGTACCAATTTAAGTAAAATGACAATAAAAAAGTAAAAAAAAAAAAAAAAAATAAAACCCCGCTTCGCGTAGTGCAGCAGAGTTTTTTCCCCGCTCGCGAACGGTAAGTTCGCGAGCACGAGTTGCCGCTCGGGTAGAATTTCTACCCGAGCAGCAGAAAGACCAGCGCGAACAGCAGTTCGCACTACACTCCGCCACTTGTGGAACTTTGCTGATGTTTTTTGTAACTTCACCAAGTTCCGCGTAGCAAAACTCCGCGAACTACGCCCAGGCTTACACAAAATATAAATGAAAAAAAATATGCAGTAATTGGATGTGACGGATGTTTGGAAAAACATGCCAACGGAAATCTTATTAACAACAGAAAACTCAGTTGCGAAACTCCAGATAAAAGGGAATTTTTCTATTTAGCACTTTTGCAACTGCTCAAGCCTTGGCGTAGTGAAATGGAATTACTCGGAGATTTCGACTGCTATGAAGATTCTTTTAATGCATGTACAGATACCATTCAATGCACAATTTTCCCAACTTATCTACAAATGTTAAATGATGAGATTGAACAAGAAACTACTGTTGCAGCTGAAATAGCTAGAGACAGTTCTTAAGATATTCAAAGTTCTGGTCCACTAAGTCAAGATCCATTAGGACAACCAATTATTTAAAATAAAGCAGCAATAGCCATGAATGAAGTAGAAACGGCAATGCAACAAGCACAACAGGATATTATCCAGTTGGGAAAGTTGGAAGAAGAACTAAATATTGAACAAAAAGAAATATATCAGCAAGTGACAGCACAGATACAGTATGGTTTGCTCCATGAAAAAAAAGAATGCCAATGCACATCATTTAAACCTATTCAAATGTACATCAGTGGTCAAGCTGGAACAGGAAAAAATGTCTTAATTAAAGTTTTGACCAGTTATCTACATAAAACTACTGAATCACATGTATCTTGTGTTGTAACAGCTCCAATGGGATAGCAGCACACAACATTAAAGGAATTACATTACATCGATTACTCATGCTACCAGTTGAACATGAAAATACATTGGAATATCAGAAGCTATCTGGAGATGCTTGTTATGAAGTTTCAAGAGTACTGAAGAAAATGAAAATTGTAATCATTGATGAGGTGAGCATGGTCTCAAACTTAATGCTTGCTTTTGTACATTTACGAATGCAACAGTTTTTAAAAACAGATTATGATGTTCTGTTTGGAGGAAAACATGTTAATGTTTTAGCCGATCTACTACAACTTACTCCTGTAAAAGGGCAACTGGTTTTTAAAACACTTGTCCATGAAGACACTAGGAAATCTTTGGGAAGTATTTGAAATGTGAATATTTGGTTACATTTTGAATATAAAGAACTTATTAAGAATATGCGACAAGCAAGTAATGAAGATTATGGAAATATTCTTAAAGATATAAGAATTGGTGTTTTGACGAAACATGGTAAACAAGCTTTACGAAGTCGGCTACTAACCCCTTCGCTGCTAGGCCTTTTCCCCCACTGTGCTAAGCCTTTTTTTGGCTATTTGGGGTAGTTCACGCTTAGGCCCCTGTAACTTTTTGACCACATAAGGTATCCATGCCAAATTTGCGTCCTTTTTTTCCAACATCATGGGGATTCTAAAGGTACCCATAAATTAGCCAAAATACAGCAAATTTTTTTTTTTGGGGGGAAAAATGGGAAAAGGGGCTACAGATGAAAGCATCTGTTTTTTTCCCTGCAAATGGTATCAAAAAAGGGGTTGTGGTGCTGAAATCACCATCTTCCTAGCTTTCAGGGACAAGCAGACTTTTGTCAGAAAACCAACATTTTTTACACAGTTTCTGCATTTTTCTGGGACATAGCCTATTTTTGCTATTTTTTGTGCTTTCAACCTCTTTCCAGTTAATGGTAGAAATGGGTATGAAAACAATAATGGATCCTGGAAAGCTATACATTTTAGAAAAGTAGCCAAAATTCTGAATTCAGCAAGGGGTCATTTGTGTGGATCCTTGAAGGTTTCTTCATAGAAACTAACAGTTAAATATAGGAAAAATTGTAAATTAGTTGAAAAAAAACAGCCATTTGTGTCAACGTTTTCACCTGTAACTTCTTCTAATTATGACAGTTGTTTGAAAGCAATATACCATTACATCGGCTAGACCTTTCTGGTTGTGGGGATATATAGGACTTGTAGGTTCACCAAGAACCCGACGAACTCAGAGCCAATAACTGAGCAGCGTCTTGCAATGGTTTTTTATTATGTACCGGGTATATAGCAATTCATTTGGGAAAATGTATACATGGAAAAATCGGTATGAAAGACACCTATGTATTTATGAAATGGGAACAAAATATAGAGTTTAGAAACAGTAGATATTTGCACATTTCCGAAATTGGGAGTACCCATACTAGTATGAGAATTATAGGTCATTTTTCAAAATGACTTATTTTTTACACATTGTCTTTCATTTGGAAGGCAGAAATGCATCGAAAGTCAATAGGTAATAACAGTTGCTCTACAATTCTGTGTTACCCTAAGTCTCCCGATAAAAATGGTACCTCACTTGTGTGGTTAGGCCTTGTGCCCACGACAGGAAACGGCTCAAAACGCAACGTGGACACCACATTTTCACAATGAAAAATGACCCTTTTTTTGCAAAGTGCCTAGTTGTAGTTTTTGAACCCTCGGTCTGCTGGCACCTAGGGAAACCTAGCAAACCTGTACATTTTTGAAAACTAGACACCCAGGGGAATCCAGGGTGGGGTGACTTGACTGGCTCTCACCAGGTTCTGTTACCCAGAATCCCTTGCAAAGCTAAAACATTGTCAAAAAAACCACATTTTCCTCACATTTCTGTGGTGGAAAGTTCTGGAATCACCGTGGATCCACAAAATTCCACCCACCCCGCGTTCCCCAAAGTTTTCCGAGAAAAATGGTACCTCACTTGTGTGGGTAGGCCTAGTGCCCGCGACAGGAAACGGCCCAAAACGCAAGGTGGACACACCACATTTTCACAGTGAAGAATGACCCTTTTTTTGCAAAGTGCCTAGCTGTAGTTTTTGAACCCTAGCTCTGTCGGCACCTAGGGAAACCTAGCAAACCTATACATTTTTGAAAACTAGACACCCAGGGAAATCCAGGATGGGGTGACTTGACTGGCTCTCACCAGGTTCTGTTACCCAGAATCCCTTGCAAACCTAAACAATTGTCCAAAAAAACTAATTTTTCTCATATTTCTGTGGCGGAAAGTTCTGGAATCTGCGTGGATCCATAAAATTAAATCCACCCCACGTTCCCCTAAGTCTTCCGAGAAAAATGGTACCTTACCTGTGTGGGTAGGCCTAGTGCCAGCGACAGGAAACGGCCCAAAACACAAGGTGGACGCACCACATTTTCACAGTGAAAAATTACCCTTTTTTTACAAAGGGCCTAGCTGTAGTTTTTGAACCCTAGCTCTGCCGGCACCTAGGGAAACCTAGCAAACCTATACATTTTTGAAAACTAGACACCCAGGGGAATCCGGGATGGGGTGACTTGACTGGCTCCCACCAGGTTCTGTTACCCAGAATGCCATGCAAACCTAAAACATTGTCAAAAAAAACACATTTTCCTCACATTTCTGTGGTGGAAAGTTCTGGAATCTGCGTGGATCCACAAAATTCCACCCACCCCGTGTTCCCCAAAGTCTTCCAAGAAAAATGGTACCTCACTTGTGTGGGTAGGGCTAGTGCCCGTGACAGGAAACGGCCCAAAACGCAACGTGGACACACCACATTTTCACAGTGAAAAATGACCCTTTTTTTGCAAAGTGCCTTCGCTGTAGTTTTTGAACCCTAGCTCTGCCAGCAATGTGTGGCTTTGGTAGGTTTCCCTAGCTGGCCACCGAGCACGGAGCCAAAAACCCAGGTGACCCCCCTTGCAAAACCAGGTCGTTTTGTGATAGGCAAGTTTGATGTCGCCTCAGTACGTTTTGGGCCCTTACCTGTGGCGGGTACTTGGGCCTCCCACACGAGTGAGGCACCATTTTTATCGGGAGACCTGGGGGAACGCTGGCCCAAAACATTTTGTGATAGGCAATTTTGATGTTGCCTCAATATGTTTTGGGCCCTTGCCTGTCGCGGGTACTTGGGGTGGTAGGAAATTTGTGTCAGCCCGGTGATGCCACAACTTTCCCACACAAAAATGTGTGGGAAAAGTGATTTTTTTCAGCTAAAATTGAGGTTTGCAGGGGATTCTGGGTAAGAAAACGTTAGGGGATCCACGCAAGCCATACCTCCCTGGAACCCCCCGGGTGTGTAATTTTCAGAAATGTGTGGGTTTGATAGGTTTTCCTGGCTGGCCGCCGAACACGGGGCCAAAAACCCAGGTGACCCCCCTTGCAAAACCAGGTCGTTTTGTGATAGGCAATTTGATGTCGCCTCAGTACGTTTTGGGCCCTTGCCTGTCGCGGGTACTTGGGCCTCCGACACGATTGAGGCACCATTTGTATCGGGAGACCTGGGGAAACACTGGGTGGTAGGAAATTTGTGTCAGCCCGGTGATGCCACAACTTTCCCACACACAAATGTGCGGAAAAAGTGATTTATTTCAGCTAAAATTGAGGTTTGCAGGGGATTCTGGGTAAGAAAACGTTGGGGGATCCACGCAAGCCATACCTCTGTGGAACCCCCCGGGTGTCTAGTTTTCAGAAATGTGTGGGTTTGGTAGGTTTCCCTGGCTGGCCGCCGAGCACTGGGCCAAAAACCCAGGTGACCCCCCCTTGCAAAACCAGGTCGTTTTGTGATAGGCAATTTTGATGTTGCATCAATATGTTTTGGGCCCTTGCCTGTTGTGGGTACTTGGGCCTCCCACACGAATGAGGCACCATTTTTATCAGGAGACCTGGGGGAACGCTGGGTGGTAGGAAATTTGTGTCAGCCCGGTGATCCTACAACTTTCCCACACAGAAAGGTGAGAAATTTTTTACTTTTTTTCAATAAAATTTGAGGTTTGCAGGGGATTCTGGGTAGGGAAATGTTGGGGGACCCACGCAAGCCACACCTTGATGGACTCCCCCGGGTGACTAGTTTTCAGAAATGTGTGGGTTTGGTAGGTTTCCCTAGATGGCCGCTGAGCCCGGGGCCAAAAACTCATGGGACCCCCCTTGCAAAACCAGGTTGTTTTGTGATAGGTAATTTTGATGTCGCCACAATAGGTTTTGGGACCTCGCCTAACTCGGGTACTTGACCCACCCACACAAGTGAGGTACCATTTTTCTCAGAAGACTTTGGGGAATGCGGGGTGGGTGGAATTTTGTGGATCCACACAGATTCCAGAACTTTCCACCACAGAAATGTGAGGAAAATGTGGTTTTGTTTTACATATTTTGAGGTTTGCAAGGGATTCTGGGTAACATAACCTGGTGAGAGCCAGTCATGTCACCCCATCCTGGATTCCCCTGGGTGTCTAGTTTTCAAAAATGTATAGGTTTGCTAGGTTTCCCTATGTGCCGGCTGCGCTAGGGCCCAAAATCCACAGGTAGGCACATTGCTAAAAACAAGTCTGTGCCTAGTGGGCTTTCTGCCGCCCTGAGGGGAAATCGGGGGGGGTTATTTCGATATGCTCCCCAAGGGGGCATAAAGACTGGCTATGATTTTGGGGGTGGGGGCATTGGTATGCCCATTCTGGGTAGCCCCAACCCCCACGCATAAAAAAAGCCAGCGTAATCGCTGGCGCCTAGTGGGCTTTCTGCCCCCCCGGGGGCAGATCAGGGGCCACTGCCCCCATCCGCCCCTCGGGGGGGCAGAAAGACTGTGGCACTTTTTTGGGGAGGTATGGGCATTGGCATGCCCATTCTTGGTTGACCTCAACCCTGAATAAAAATTTTAAAAATCCTGAGGCCTAGTAGGCTTTCTGCCCCCCCGGGGGGCAGATATGGGGCTATTGCCCCAATATGCCTCTGTGGAGGGGCAGAAAGACTGTGTTAATTATTTTTGGGGTGGAACATTATCATGCCCATTTTGGGCAGCCCCCACCCCTACATTATAAAAAAAAAAAATCCCTCGTACCTAGTGGGCTTTCTGCCCCCCCGGGGGCAGATCAGGGGCTATTGCCCCCATCTGCCCCTGGGGGGGGCAGAAATACTGACATTTCCCAGGGGGGTGGGGGCATTGCCATGCCCTTTATGGGAAGCCCCCACCCCAACATCAATAAAAAAAAATCCCTGGTTTCTAATGGGCTTTCTGCCCCCATCTGCCCCCTAGGGGGGCAGAGAGACTGACATTTCTCTGGGGGAGGGGTGGGGGCATTGCCATGCCCTTTTTGGGCAGCCCCCACCCCAACGTCAATAAAAAAAAAATCCCCGGGTTCTAGTGGGCTTTCTGCCCCCATCTGCCCCCTGGGGGGGCAGAAAGACTTAAATTTCTCTTGGGGGGTGGGGGCATTGCCATGCCCTTTTTGGGCAGCCCCCACCCCAACGTCAATAAAAAAAATCCCTGGTTTCTAGTGGGCTCTCTGCCCCCCGGGAGGCAGATTAGTGGATACTGCCCTGTCTGCCCCCTGGGGGGCTTAAAGACTGACATTTCTCTGGGGGTGGGGTGGGGTGGGGGCAGTGCCATTCCCTTTTTGGGCAGCCCCCACCCCAACATCAATAAAAAAAAATAATCCCTGGCTTCTAGTGGGCTTTCCGCCCCCCAGGAGGGGCAGAAAGACTCACATTTCTCTGGGGGGGGGGCATTGCCATGCCCTTTTTGGGCAGCCCCCACCCCAACGTCAATAAAAAAAAATAATCCCTGGCTTCTAGTGGGCTTTCCGCCCCCCCCAGATTGGCAGATTGGGGGCTACTGCAGAAAGACTGTGGTGCCCAAACAAATATGGGGGAGCAAAGGCCCTTGCCCATGGGGCCGCTCCTCCCTCCCTGGTGTCTAGTGGGTGGATCCCTGCTTGGGAATCGCCCCCCTGGGGTGATCCCCAAGCAGGAATCCACTAGGGAAGGGTACCATTGGAAAGGGGAGATTCTCCCCTTTCCAACGATACCCCTCCCATCTTTTTCGGTGCTCGGGGGGCTGAGATAGCCCCACGAGCACTGAAACACTGAAACTGAAACTAAGTTTAGTTTTTGTTGCAATGACGATCGCGCGCCATGTGCGCGATCGTCATTGCAACGAAATTCAAAAAGAGGCCTGGGGAGGTTGGGGAAGCTCTTCCCCACCTCCCCAGGCAAAAAAAAAAAAAGGGAAATCCCTCTACTGTCTGCAGCAGAGGGATTTTCTGAGCATGTGCTCATGACGGAATGGTTCCATCATGAGCACACTGGAACTTGTGCTCATGACGGAACCATTCCGTCATGAGCACTGAAAGGGCTAAGGAACTTGTTTACAAACAAAAACACAGCACCTGAAATAATGTACCAAAATATTGGAGAAAAGAAGTCTATAGTTTTCCTAAAGCCAACACTGCAAGAATGTTCTACATTCAATCAAGATCTTTTGAAACTGGAAAACCAAACAATAGTGAAATTGGAAGCTATTGATAAAATGGAACACCAAGGAGTGACTATTCTTCTCTCAGAGAAATTACAGTCAAAATTGGATTCTTTGGAAAAGTCTGTATCTAAGACTGCAGGTTTAGAAAAGACTTTACATGTATGTATAAACTTTCAGGTAATTTTACGGCGTAATTTGGATGTAGAAAAAGGTTTAGTAAATGGAGCAATGGGAAAAGCTGTTGATTTGTAAATTTTCAGAACAGAGATGGAATTGAATTTTTGAAGATTAGGCGTTGTGCTGTACGTTTTTTTGTTTGTAAAAGACTTGTATGTTCGTAGAAAACAGTTTCCTCTGTCTTTAGCATATGCAGTAACTATTCATAAGTCTCAAGGTTTAAGTGTAGACAGTGCTTTGGTAAATATTGGAAGTACAGTGTTTAAATAGGAATGGCATTTGTTGCATTGTCTCGAGTAAGAACATTATCTGGTTTGTATTTGATTGAATTTGATGAGAAAAAGATTAGTGCTGATGCAAATTGTGTAAGAGAGTATAATCGGTTAAGAAGACTTTATGCTCCTAACTTAGGTGAATATCCCATATATGAGAAACGTGTAGTGTATCCAAAACGGAAATATGACAAGCATTCTACTGAGATTCAAATAAAGAAAACAATTAAAGAGAATCATGAAGGTGCAAAGAAAAAGAAAATGGACACTGTTGATGATATTGTAGGATACCAGTTAAAAAATAGTTCAGGTATCAACTGCTATGCTAATGTAATTGTGAATGTTGTGTTTTATCTACAAGATCTTCACCATGAAATTATGGAAATTCGTGAAAAAAGATTCTGTTCTTTACATCATTATGTATTTCAAAAGTTGGTAACTGACAGAAGTAAAATCCATACTGCTTCTAGCATTCGGCATCTTCTGGATATATGTATATATGTACTGGTTCTTTACAATTTACACTTAATATACAACAAGATGCACAAGAATTTCTAATCTTTATGCTTGGTGTATTGGAAGATGAAGGAATAGAAATTGAAAAATTATTTGGACTAAGTTACAGACGGGATCATAAATGTGAAGAGTGTTCACTTTCTTCTACCACTGAAATAGACACTGAACGATTCATATATATACGATTCATATACTTGACAATACCAGATTCCAAATCAGTATCTTTTAACAAATTAGTAAAACAGCTAATCAAGATATGAAATGTTCTCATTGTAAATCAGAAATGTTGTCAACATTATATATAGAAAGATTTGGAAAATATGTCATTTTAATGCTACAACGTTGTAGAGCAAATGGAAGAAAATTGGAAACCAAAATTAAAAAGTTTGTGGTAAGTCAACTATCAATTTTGGGAAGAACTTTGATAGGAGTGGCTATTATTTTCCATGATGGACCTACTACAACATCTGGACACTATACTGTGTATTTAAAGTGCAATAAAGGATGGACTCATTGCAATGATGCCCATTTGGAATTCAAATCTAGGTTGCCTTACGAATTACCAAATTCATATCTGATATTTTTGATGCCAAAGTTTTGAATACATGTCTCGGCCTAATGGGAAGATGTGAACATCAATTAATGAGTTTATTTTGGATATTTTCAATGCAAAAGTTTCGGAAACATTATTCGGCCTATTGGGAAGATGTAAACAATTAATGTATGGATTATTGTTTGTGCTAATTCATATTGTATTTGGAAAATTGTGTTTAGAAACAAATAGTTTATATATTTGTTGTCTATATTATGCGAGATGTAAATGAGAGTGTACATTTTACAAAATGTACTTGAGAGAAATAAAAGACAGAATGCACTTGAAGAATGTAATTAAGAAACTGTAGGTAGCTGAACACATAGCTACAGATATTCTAAATAATGCTCAGCGCTGATTTCTTTTTTTTTTTTAATCTCGTTGATTGTTTTTTTTCCCCGCTGTTGTATGATGATACTACATTAAAATCACTGTGTATGGTGAAATTGAGTAGAATCTGAGAACACCAAAAAAGGGAAACTGAAAATGTTATGTAATTTTTAAATTATGTTGTGTTCTTAAAAGTATAATATTATATTCAATAACAGTTTTTCTTCTTCTTTTTTACAGAAGGTAATGGTGAAGCTTGAAAACATTTTTAGTTCAGTTTACAACAAAACTACTCTAAAATAGTTCCACTGAGTTTTGTATCTACATTAGTAAAAAAGGTAAGAACAATTAATGTAATATGCATGATAACATGAAATAATGTTTAGAGGCAATTTTTCTACACTCATCCATTCCCTCAAACACTACCCATGCACTCATCCATGTACTCAGGCACTACTCCTGCACATACGATTTACCTAGGGACTACCCATACAATGCTAGAATCACCCAGGCACCACTGCTGCACTCATGAATTCCCTCAAACACTACCCACGCACAGATCCAATCATTTAGGCAGTACCTCTGTAGTCCTGCAATTACGCAGATATTACCCATGAACTCATGCTATCATTTACACACTACTATTGCACACATGCACTCCTTTAAACACCACCCATGGACTCATCCATGCACTCAAGCACTAGCTATACACTTCTCCAATCTCTGAGGCACTACGTTTACACTCATCCAATGACCCAGGCACTATTTTTACATTCATACAATGGCTTAGACAGTACTGTTTCATTGATTCCCTGAAACAGTACCTATGCACTCATCCATGCACTCAGGCACAACCCCTGCACTCTTGCAATCCCTCAGGCAGTACACATGAACTCCTCCAATTACCCAGGCAGTAGCCATGCACTCCCCCAATCACCCAGGCACTATGCATGCACTTATTGAATCACCCAAGCAGTACCCATGCACTCATCCATGCACTCAGGCACTACCCCTGCACTCTTGCAATCACTCAGGCAATACACATGCACTCCTCCAATCACCCAGGCAGTAGCCATGCACTCCTCCAATCACCCAGGCAGTAGCCATGCACTCATGCAATCACCCAGGCACTACCCATTAACTCATCTATTCTCTCAAATACTACCCATGCACTCATCCATGCCCTCAGGCACTACCCCTGCACTCATGCAATCACCCAAGCACTACCCATGAAGTCCTCCCATCATGCAGGCACTACCCCTGCACTCATGCAATCACCCAGGTACTACCCATGTACTCCTCCAATCACCCAGGCACTACCCAGGCACTCCTACAATCACCCAGGTACTACCCATGCACTTATTCATGCACTGAGGCACTATGTATACACTCCTTCAATCACCCATGCACTACCTCTGCACTCATGCAATCACTCAGACACTACCCATGCACTCCTTCAATAACCCAGGCACTACCCATGCACATATGTAATCACCCAGGCACTACCATTGCACTCTTCCAATCACCCAGGCACTACCCATGCACTCATTAATGCACTGAGGCACTATGTATGCAGTCCTTCAATCACCCAGGCACTACCTCTGCACTCATGCAATCACTCAGACACTACCCATGCACTCCTTCAATAACCCAGGCACTACCCATGCACCCATGCAATCACACAGTCACTACCTATGCACTCCTTCAATTGCCCAGACACTACCCATACACTCGTGCAATCACCCAGACACTACCTATGCACTTATCCATGCACTCAGGCACAAGCCCTACACTCTTGCAATCACTCAGGCAATACACATGCACTCCTCCAAACACCCAGGCAGTAGCCATACACTCATGCAATCATCCAGGCACTACCCATGCATTCATCCATTCTGTCAAATACTACCCATGCACTCATCCATGCCCTCAGGCGCTATCCCTGCACTCATGCAATCACACAGGCACTACCCATGCACTCCTTCAATCGCTCAGGCACTACCCATGCACTCATGCAATCACCCAGGCACTACCCATGCACTCATCCATGCACTCAGGCACTACCCCTGCACTCATGAAATCACCAAGCACTATCCATGCAGTCCTCCAATCATGCAGGCACTACCCCTGCACTCATGCAATCACCCAGGTACTACCCATGTACTCCTCCAATCACCCAGGCACTAACCATGCACTCCTACAATCACCCAGGTACTACCCATGCACGTATTCATGCACTGAGGCACTATGTATACTCTCCTTCAATCACCCATGCACTACCTCTGCACTCATGCAATCACTCAGACACTACCCATGCAATCCTTCAATAACCCAGGCACTACCCATGCATGCATATAATCACCCAGGCACTACCCTTGCACTCCTCCAATCACTGAGGCACTGCCCATGCACTCATTCTTGCACTGAGGCACTATGTATGCACTCCTTCAATCACCCAGGCACTACCTCTGCACTCATGCAATCACTCAGACACTACAGATGCACTCCTTCAATAACCCAGGCACTACCCATGCACTCATGCAATCACACAGGCACTACCTATGCACTCCTTCAATCACCGAGGCACTACCCATGCACTCATGCAATTACCCAGACACTACCTATGCACTCAGGCACAAGCCCTGCACTCTTGCAATCACTCAGGCAATACACATGCACTCCTCCAATCACCCAGGCAGTAGCCATGCACTCATGCAATCACCCATGCACTACCCATATACCCATCCATTCTCTCAAATACTACCCATGCATTCATAAATGCTCTCAGGCGCTACCCCTGCACTCATGCAATCACACAGGCACTACCTATGTACTCCTTCAATCGCCCAGACACTACCTATGCACTCATGCAATCACCCAGACACTACCTATGCACTTATCCATGCACTCAGGCACAAGCCCTGCACTCTTGCAATCACTCAGGCAATACACATGCATTCCTCCAAACACCCAGGCAGTAGCCATGCGCTCATGCAATCATCCAGGCGCTACCCATGCACTCATCCATTCTGTCAAATACTACCCATGCACTCAACCATGCCCTCAGGCGCTATCCCTGCACTCATGCAATCACCCAGGCACTACCCATGCACTCCTTCAATTGCTCAGGCACTACCCATGCACTCATGCAATCACCCAGGCACTACCCATGCACTCATCCATGCACTCAGGCACTACCCCTGCAGTCATGCAATCACCAAGCACTATCCATGCAGTCCTCCAATCATGCAGGCACTACCCCTGCACTCATGGAATCACCCAGGTACTACCCATGCACTCCTCCATTCACCCAGGCACTACCCATGCACTCATTCATGCACTGAGACACTATATATGCACTCCTTCAATTACCCAGGCACTACCTCTGCACTCATGCAATCACCCAGACACTACCCATGCACTCCTTCAATACCCCAGGCACTACCCATGCATGCAGATAATCACCCAGGCACTACCCTTACACTCCTCCAATCACTGAGGCACTGCCCATGCACTTATTCTTGCACTGAGGCACTATGTATGCACTCCTTCAATCACCCAGGCACTACCTCTGCACTCATGCAATCACTCAAATACTACCGATGCACTCCTTCAATAACCCAGGCACTACCCATGCACTCATGCAATCACACAGACACTACCTATGCACTCATCCATGCACTCAAGCACAAGCCCTGCACTCTTGCAATCACTCAGGCAATACACATGCACTCCTCCAATCACCCAGGCAGTAGCCATGCACTCATGCAATCACCCATGCACTACCCATATACTCATCCATTCTCTCAAATACTACCCATGCATTCATCAATGCCCTCAGGCGCTACCCCTGCACTCATGCAATCACACAGGCACTACCTATGCACTCCTTCAATCACCCAGGCAGTAGCCATGCACTCATACAATCACCCACGCACTACCCATACACTCATCCATTCTCTCAAATACTACCCATGCACTCATCCATGCCCTCAGGCGCTACCCCTGCACTCATGCAATCACCCAGGCACTACCCATGCACTCATCCAATCACCCAGGCACTACCCATGCACTCCTCCAATCACCCAGACACTACCCATGCACTCTTCCAATCACCCAGACACTACCCATGCACTCATGCAATCACTCAGGTACTACCCATGCACTCATCCATGCACTCAAGCACTACCCCTGCACTCATGCAATCACTCAGGCATTACGCATGCACTCCTCTAATCACCCAGGCACTACCCATGCACTCATGCACTACCCATGCACTCCTACATATATTACACTTGCCGCAATTCATACAACACATAGAGGTTTGTCTATTTTTAACCAAATAGGCGGTTCTAACAAGAACCATTTTTTTCTTCTTTTGTTCTTTTACATTTTTTTGTGTTTTTTTAACTCTTTTTATAATTGTTTGGTGTTTTAAAAAAAAAAAAAAAAACATTTTGCAAGTAAAAACTCATTGCAAAAACAAACAAAAAAAATTAACAACTGTGGTTTTTCGCAGCAACGACAATAGCATCCACAGATTGCTCTCCATAACAAAGAACTTTTTTGCATTGATGCTCCGCTGCTCAAGTCCAGCAAACTCAGGTATTATTTGCGCTCTTTGGGTTGTTGTTGAAGAACCTGACGAGGTGCTAGGCCCTGCGACTTGATCATCTTGCGCAGTTTGTTTTTGTAGCTCGCGACGATGTTGCTCTCGCGCAAGACAACATGGATGCATTGTCTGCAGGTGTTTTAGCATGGATGAAGTGCCACAGGAGTATTTTTTTTCAAATCCACGAGAGAGGACCTTTTCACAGATAGTGCACGTCACCTTGCATGCATTGACCTTTTTTTCACCTGCTGGAATTGGAAAAAAAGCCCAAACAACGCTTTCGTATCGCTGCTTCATAGGTTCTTCCTCTTCTCCAGGAATCTCCTGTGGTGGAATTGAAGAAGCTATTCTTTAGTGAAGTGAAAAAAAACTCCAAAAAAATGCTAAAAAGAAAAGCAGAAAACATAAGAGCTGTGTCTCTGAAGATGTTCTTGGAAGAATGAAAAATTTGTGTGGGGTCCTGCAAGTTCTAGAATAAAAAGCTTTTTTACCAATGAAATGCTTTCTTTTGATGTCACATGGGATTCGCGCACCTGACGCGCAAGCAGCGCGCACCAGACGCGATTCTCAAAAAATATATTTAACAATAATATATCTTTATTCCAGTTACAAATATTCGATATTTACAATTGTGTATATTAATCTCTTGGTATAATATATATAATAAAGTTATATACATATACTTTTAAAACTAAATAACTTGCGCTGGATTCGTGAACCTCACCCGACCCCGAAAATACGTACGTGACGTTACGCGGGACCGGCGCGGCTCCCGTAACTTCATTATAAGAGGTTTAACATCCATATTATTAATGTAAATATCAGTTTTATAAGTCTTTCAATAAAGCTTATACGATTGATTTAATAAATTTATAGTATATATCATGTATTTAAAATTTAAAAAAAAAGAAAAATGAGAACCACGCACCCTTTACATACCGTATGCGTATCGTGCACGACTTAACCAATATGGCAGCAAAATTCTTGGATTTACGCACCCACTGTGACCGGTACACGATCGGTACTCGAATCTCACTTAAAAAAAAAAATGTAAATGCATATTTTAAAAAGGATAAAATATCACAATATTTTTATAAAAGCTTAAAAATTTAGAAAAAGAGTTTTTGGGACATTATAGTTAGGAATTAGCATTTAAAAAACCTTTGAAATTCACAGAAAAAACCATAGGTTTCAGGGACGTTATAGTTAGAAATTAGCATCTAAAAAACCTTATAAATTCACTGAAAATACCACAGGTTTCAGGGACGTTATAGTTTGAAATTAGCAATTAAAATACCTTTGAAATTCACTGAAAAAACAACAGGTTTCAGGGACGTTATAGTTAGTTGGACATTTCACTCGTACAAAACCAGAGAAATTCGGCCCTTATAGTCAGTTGAGTTAACTATAACTCGCGCCCCCGCAATGCACTGCTGATGACGTCACATATTACATCACTCATGACATGGTCAGTGACATCACTGATGACATCACTGATGACATCTCAAATGACATCACTGATGACATCATCCACGTGATAATCTGATGCACCTCCTCACACCCTAATATAACCTTTAATACATCCACTCTAAAATACAGACTTCCATTTTTGAAACCATAGACACACCAATACCAGTTACTACATACCCACTCACTAATTCCTAGGTCTACACACACATCCACTCATTCACCCATACAGTCACTCATACATGCAGTCACTCATCAATCAGCACTATTATATGCACTCATACACCTATACAGACACTCACACACCACCACTCACCCATAGAGTTACTCACACACATAGTCAGTCATGCAAAGAACAATAACACTCCCATTTACTCACCCATACAGTTATACACACACCACCTCACTTATTCATATAGATACTAACACATACTTACTCTCTTATACAATCACTGACACAAGCACACACTCATTCATACAGCCACTCTCACAATCACTTATTCTCACATATAGGGGCCGATTCCGATCTCGGTCGGAGGCGCACCCAATACCATTCGGTCGGGAAAAAAGCCATGCGAAAGCCTGTTTCCCGACCGATCCGTACAGCACACCGAACGAGCAAGTACGATGCGCACAACAGCAAAAATCCCGGCCGAGCCGTACTCACCCAAACCAGGTCCTGTTCTCCGACCGAGGCGAATCCGGAAACGCCGAATCGAGTCGCACGGAAGGGAAAATGCAGCCCCGTCCGGCCGGACAAGTACGATGCGCTTTCCGTACGCGCCGAACCCGTCGCTACGCACGGCACGTCAAAGCATCCGGGAGAGGCGCACATAAGCTCCGAATCGCGCCACAACACGATCCACGGCTACGAGACGAACACAGCACCGACGAGGACGACGCGAAGCGACGAGGACGAAGCCAAGCGACGAGGACGACGCGAAGCAACGAGAAGGACGAACGACACGAACCAACCATGAATCCCTTCGTCCCGATCATACCAATATTCTACATCTACTACCGGAACAGGCACGGACGCGTACGGCGCAGAAGGTAAGTCAGACACCAACCACAAAACACATACAACACGTACACGACACATCACACACATACACTGGGAATCTGAATATACTTACACCAGCAACAGCAGCACCATAGGGGCGGGATGCCCATCACCAATGCCACATATGCACACAGGGGCCTGAATGCGCGCCACCACCCCAACCCAGGGGGGCTGGATGCCAACCACCACAACCACCCTTAGCCAGGGGGTGCCAGATGCCCACCACCACTACCACCCTTAGCCAGGGGGCTGGATGCCTACCACTACTACCACCCTCACCCAGGGCGGGCTGGATGCCTACCACCACCCTTAGCCAGGGGGGCTGGATGCCTACCACTACTACCACCCTTAGCCAGGGGGCAGGATGCCCACCACTACTACCACCCCCACCCAGGGGGGCTGGATGCCTACCACTACTACCACCCTCAACCAGGGGGGCTGGATGCCTACCACTACTACCACCCTCACCCAGGGGGGTAGGATGCCCACCACTACTACCACCCCACCCAGGGGGCAGGATGCCTACCACTACTACCACCCTCACCCAGGGGGCAGGATGCCCACCACTACTACCACCCTTAGCCAGGGGGCTGGATGCCTACCACCACCCTTAGCCAGGGGGGCTGGATGCCTACCACTACTACCACCCCCACCCAGGGGGCAGGATGCCTACCACTACTACCACCCTCACCCAGGGGGGCAGGATGCCCACCACTACTACCACCCTCACCCAGGGGGGCAGGATGCCCACCACTACTACCACCCTTAGCCAGGGGGCAGGATGCCCACCACTACTACCACCCTTAGCCAGGGGGGCTGGATGCCTACCACCACCCTTAGCCAGGGGGTCTGGATGCCTACCACTACTACCACCCTCACCCAGGGGGGCAGGATGCCCACCACTACTACCACCCTTAGCCAGGGGGTGCCAGATGCCCACCACCACTACCACCCTTAGCCAGGGGGCTGGATGCCTACCACTACTACCACCCTCACCCAGGGCGGGCTGGATGCCTACCACCACCCTTAGCCAGGGGGGCTGGATGCCTACCACTACTACCACCCCCACCCAGGGGGCAGGATGCCTACCACTACTACCACCCTCACCCAGGGGGCAGGATGCCCACCACTACTTCCACCCCCACCCAGGGGGCAGGATGCCTACCACTACTACCACCCTCACCCAGGGGGGCAGGATGCCCACCACTACTACCACCCTCACCCAGGGGGGCAGGATGCCCACCACTACTACCACCCTTAGCCAGGGGGCAGGATGCCCACCACTACTACCACCCTTAGCCAGGGGGGCTGGATGCCTACCACTACTACCACCCTCAACCAGGGGGGCAGGATGCCTACCACTACCTCCACCCTCACCCAGGGGGCAGGATGCCCACCACTACTACCACCCTTAGCCAGGGGGCAGGATGCCCACCACTACTACCACCCCCACCCAGGGGGCAGGATGCCTACCACTACTACCACCCTCACCCAGGGGGGCTGGATGCCTACCACCACCCTTAGCCAGGGGGGCTGGATGCCCACCACTACTACCACCCTTAGCCAGGGGGGCTGGATGCCTCACCACCACCCTTAGCCAGGGGGGCTGGATGCCTACCACTACTACCACCCTCAACCAGGGGGGCAGGATGCCTACCACTACCTCCACCCTCACCCAGGGGGGCAGGATGCCCACCACTACTACCACCCTTAGCCAGGGGGCAGGATGCCCACCACTACTACCACCCTCACCCAGGGGGGCAGGATGCCCACCACTACTACCACCCTTAGCCAGGGGGCTGGATGCCTACCACTACTACCACCCTTAGCCAGGGGGGCTGGATGCCTACCACTACTACCACCCTCAACCAGGGGGGCAGGATGCCTACCACTACTACCACCCTCACCCAGGGGGGCAGGATGCCCACCACTACTACCACCCTTAGCCAGGGGGTGCCAGATGCCCACCACCACTACCACCCTTAGCCAGGGGGCAGGATGCCTACCACTACCTCCACCCTCACCCAGGGGGCAGGATGCCCACCACTACTACCACCCTTAGCCAGGGGGCAGGATGCCCACCACTACTACCACCCCCACCCAGGGGGCAGGATGCCTACCACTACTACCACCCTTAGCCAGGGGGCTGGATGCCTACCACTACTACCACCCTCAACCAGGGGGGCAGGATGCCTACCACTACTACCACCCTTAGCCAGGGGGCTGGATGCCTACCACTACTACCACCCTTAGCCAGGGGGGCTGGATGCCTACCACTACTACCACCCTCAACCAGGGGGGCAGGATGCCCACCACTACTACCACCCTTAGCCAGGGGGGCTGGATGCCTACCACTACTACCACCCCCACTCATAGGATGGACAATGCATGACACAACAAGCACACCACAACCTAGGGAATGCAAGATTAAGACATCCCCCCACCACCATGACAAGCGTGTGAGCAGGCTGTGTCAAATGCCTACAACACCGAACATGACATTGAACATACAATGTGACCCCCTAGCACATGTGCCACACATATATGTGTGTGGCACCCACAATGCAAGCAGCCCATGACCATTGTGGCAATGGGGCCTAAACCCCCATCATCACAGTGACCAAAAGGCAAGTGTGGGGTCCATAGCTGAAGCACATTTTGACCATTGTGGCAATGGGGTCTAAACCCCCATCATCACAGTGACCAAAAGGTAAGTGTGGGGTCCATAGCTGAAGCACAGTTTGACCATTGTGGCAATGGGGTCTAAACCCCCATCATCACAGTGACCAAAAGGCAAGTGTGGGGTCCATAGCTGAAGCACATTTTGACCATTGTGGCAATGGGGTCTACACCCTCATCATCACAGTGACCAAAAGGTAATTGTTGACAAAGAAAGAGCTGCAACTGCCAAACTGCATGGATCATTCCTGGTCACAGAACCAAAAACTCATCTGTGGCAAAGTAGTGTATGTGTCCCATTGCAACATAAATTGGGGGAGCCAAATACTGCAGTGCAAATGAAACATTCCTTTGGCCATGTGCAGACAAACAACACCCATGGGGGCTGAGACCGTCAACAGTCATCAATGACACAATGACAGAAGTGACCATCAGAATGCAGAACCACATATTTGCACCAATGGGCACACAAATGCAGATACCCTGTGGAGACAGCAGATGTGAGGTGAACAGATACCATACCATGGCAGCAATGGGACACACAAACCATGATCACTGTGCTGACCGATGACCTAGGAGTCCCAGGGACAGCAGGGGAAACACACCAAACAACATACAGCCAATGGCACACCCAAGATATGCCAATGCAGTGGTGCAGATGCACAAACACAAACAGGCAGACCAACACTGTCATCATACACAGCAGGTGAGGGGTGGGGGTGCCATTGTCCCCAGGCAACAACACAACACATGAGGAGAGCTGAATACCAATCATACAGATGTGCATACACTGCCACACTAAGGTAACTCATGGATCCAAATCCCCTATGTGGGCAAGCAGGCATTGACAGGTGAGAGGGAGCACAAAACACACATGTCACACAGGCACGTAGGAACAACAACTGACACAGCAAGTCACAGACACACCACAGCACCACCCCCAGGGCCCCCACAATGTGGTGACCCTGGGCTGAAGAAAAATACCACTGTGATGACAAAGCTAAATGTCGTTCACACTGTGAACCACAGTCAGGTGTCCTGAGCAACTAACTACCATCACACCTACACAAGCACAAATCAATCAGCATGGCCAGTAAGCCAAGGCCAACATGGAGGCAGGGGACTAGCCGGGCAACAACTCTCATCTGCACACACTCAAGACCACACCCTCGACCTCCAACAATGTGCAGCAGTGAAGTACACATGCACTGGTGACATTGCACATGCACCCATGACTATTCCAGGGTGGTGGGTGGGAACCAAGGTGTAGAAACACATCACACATGGACACTCAACAAGACTCCTGAATGTCTGACACACTGCACACTACGCTGTACATGGACATGACGGCAATACCACACCGACCAATGGGATCCCAGCCACAGTCACACACCAATGAAGAAGCCAAGGTCACCCACAAAGAACACACATAGACAACAACCAACATTGCAGCCCGGACCCTAAGGAGTGCCAGCAGTCACACACACAACGTGTCACAATCACTGAAAGATAACACAAACTGGAAATCACATGACAGGGGCAAACAACAAGTGCCAAAGGGAAACCTGACTGTGACCCATCTGCGTCAGCACACAAACTCTGCCCTGACAGCAAACACACCTATGGGTGACACCCTGATGACCAGTAATGTGCCATGCACCCACATCACAGAGAACACAGGGAGAAGACTTTGGGGGAACATAGCTCAAGTCAGCAAGCATCACAAACAGGTACAACACTAGGGATCACAGCATGCGCAGATGAATGGAAGTGAACACACAGACATGCACATACAACACACACCTTGGGCGCAGGCAATGTCACACGTGTACACACTGCCATGAGGGGACTCCACTCCTGTGTGAGGAAAGCTGTGCCATATGTTGCCTCAGTAGGGCCCCATCATGTCAGCTGAGCACTTGGTCACACAATCAACAATTAGCACCAAATGAGGGCTCCCATCACATCAGCCTGGTCATGGATGTGCCAACGGAATCATCAGCACAGATCCAACACACTTGTATAGCAATGTTGCACTGACTACACGGATGAGTCCCTCCCCATTGATGCCCAAACCTGCATGTCCACTGGAGATGGCAACACGGTCAGGGAAGTAGACAAATGCAACGATGGCAGGCACAACAGATGTGCAGGGGTGGAAGCCACAGATATGAAATTGCCAATGTAAGTAGGAAACCCATTGCCAAATACTGAACACATGACACCCTCAGATGCTGCTATTGATGACATGGATACACCACATGATAGGACACATTCCCCTGGACCACATGGGTTCCTGCACAGTAACACTTCATAATCATGAGACCAGATATCACCATCACTGCAGCAAGGGCATGGTTAGCTGCACCAACAACATGTACATCTGAAGCATGAGCACTAGAGAAAAGAAAGTTGCTTTATTCAGCATATGTGTTGAGGCCAAACGAAGTCCTGAAAAAGAGCAAAGGCCAATGGCCAGTCCATTGTCAAAGTTCAAACAGGGTGACACTGGCAGATGTCACCCTACGCATGCCTGCACAATACCAGGGACAATCCACTAGGAGGGGCAACCGGGGGGCAGGCCAGGCACCGCAGGGACAGGATCAGGGCTCACCAGGGGAGTCAGGGAAGGGGTGGTGGGTGCTGGAGAGCCACTGACAACTGCAGTGGAGGTGTCTGACATGGTGTGTGCCAGCACAACTGGGGGGCATGACACAGATGTCGTGGGTGCCGGCACAACTGCAGTGGACCCTGCAGATGGGGTGGACAGGTCCGCCACTGCAGTGCCCAAGTCAGACAGGGCGGTAGTGGACTCCACTGCAGTGCCTACCTCCAGGGGAGGAGAATGGGGAACAGGCAAGGTGGGTTGGACAGAGGGGGGGACACCCTCACCACATCAGTGGCACAGACAAGCGCAGCGGGGGGTGTGGTGCTGGGAGAGCAAGTGGCAGGGGGAGAAGGCCGGAGCATCTTGGGGATGGTATATCTGTGGGTGGGGGAACCTGGGGCAGGGTGTGGTGGGGGCACCTGTGCAGTGGGGGCCTGAGGGATGGAGGACGGAGACCTTGTGCCTGAGCTGCAGGGCGGTGGCGGGGTCTTGCTCTTAGCACTCCGGGGGACTTGCGGGTGGGGGCCTCAGTCCGTCTGCGCCTGGGGGAGGGTGTCCGGGGGCGAGGGGCACTCTGCTCCGTGTGGGTGGGCTTCCTCTTCCCCCGGGATGCTGGAGCAGCTTCATCGGTGGGGAAGAGGCCGAGGTCACAGAGGAAGAGCTGCTGTGACTTTGGGGTTGCAGGTGAGGCAAGGGAGGGTGCTTTGGAGGGAGAGGGAACTGAGGACTGCGCAGTGCATGTGGATGCGTGTGTGTGTTCCAGGGCCCCATCCCCTGTGAGTCTGGCTTCAGTCCCCTGAATGTGCTTGCGTGTGCGTTTTGTCATTGGCGTGTGTGTCAGTGTGCTGGATGTGTGTGTGCTGGTGTGTGCCAGTGTGTGTGTGCCTGGGATGGGTAAGGTGCTGGGGAGTGTGGATGGAGCAGAGGCAGGAGGGGTGAGGGACCGTTTGAGGAGGGACACTGCTGCCGTCAGGGAGGAGTCCATGGACCTATTGCCCCTCTGTAGGTCAGACATGCCCGATGAGATGCCCTCCATGAACGACACCAGCTGAGTCAACAGCGCGGTGTGCGCATGGAGGACACTCAGCATGGCTGTCTGCCCTACATGGAGCTGGCGAAGGAGGTACACAGACTCCTCACTCAGGGCAGCAGGGGACACAGGGGCAGGGGGTGCGGTGCCTGGCCCAAAGGAGACACGCTCCCGGACATGGGAGCCTCCACGGACCTGGGGAATGGGAGCCGATGGGAGGGCGGTGGTGGTGCTGGTGGTGGCGGGGACAGCAACACTAGCTGGGGTGTGGTGGCTGCTGACACCCGCCTCCACAAGGGAGTCATCCTCCGAGTTGCTCTGGTCCTCAGCTGAGGTGGATGCTGCTGAGGACTCCTCGGTGTGGCTCCCCTCGCCCTCCGTGCCACTGGGTCCCTCCGACCACTCCTCGGCTGCTGACCCAGTCTGGCTCTCCGGCTCCTCCTGGTCCGTGGAGCTGTCCCCTTCCGTGGCCGTGGATGTATCTGCAAACAATGGGGAAACAGACAGACATCAGTCACCTGCACATAACGCACACACCACTGTGAGCACAGCACATCACAGAGCAAGCCCTGGCATCATTAGTTGTACATTGCTAAAAGTGCACTAATTGAACAGGAGAAGTCAATTGTCAGTCTGATGCCAAGCATGGCACTCACATCCCACATGGCCTTGCACCCATCTGTCTGGTGTCTGTTGGATTGCAACACCCCAGTGTTGACACATGCACCAAGTACACAGTAGTTGGACAGTGCAGAGAACACGGTGTGGACACATCACAGCTCTTGCCACTGAGTCAGTACAGGTTTACGGATGTAAGGGATGCCCAGAGTCAAATAGGAAATGCATGTGATGCATACCAGCGACAGACACCATGATGCACCCATGTCCTGATAGCCAGCGCCACTATGGTGTGCATGTAGCACATGTCACTCCCCTGCAGGATCACCAATCAGTAGACACATGCCATGGCGGAGGC
The DNA here is from genome assembly GCA_963921515.1 of Calotriton arnoldi. Classification (NCBI taxonomy): domain Eukaryota; kingdom Metazoa; phylum Chordata; class Amphibia; order Caudata; family Salamandridae; genus Calotriton; species Calotriton arnoldi. Next base: position 610,047 of record CAWUFW010006224.1, on the reverse strand, counting down.
ATGACTGCAAAGTCATACATCACTGTCTCAGTGATGTATGACTTTGCAGCCAGACAACAACACTCTGCACTGTGTCACAATAGTAGGTCATGGGGAATGCAAGTCCTGGAGCTGCACAAGTGCACATGTACATCCCCCCCACAACACATCCTCTTAACCCTCATCTGTCCAGGTCATACCTATTGGACATATGGGAGACCTGTGACACTACCCTCTGAACCTGAGCCCCTCACACTCTGCTGTGCATGGGGAACAGCTGCCTGAACTTCACATTTACATGCCCCAGTCTGCATGGGCAGCTGATCAGACACCTATGTGTCACACAAGTATCGTCTCCTATGGTCACATCTCCAGTGGCATGCTGAGCCCCTACCAAGAAACTCCACAGCAGTCCTGGCGACTAATCCACAGCACACTGACACAGAGGCAGACACCTGAGGGGCAAATCACTGTGCACAATGTGTCCTCTGATACACGGGAGTGGGAGTACAGAGTGTATTGTATGGCCTGGAGTAGGCATGACTGTCCAGCCCCACATGAATGAGGGATGAGCCCTGGACTGTAGGCAGCTGGCTAAGTATGTGTGACACACGTCATATACATACTCCTGGGGCCCAAACATTGTTCCCACCCGCAGCATGGGTGTGTGCCAGGTACCCCAGCCACATGTGGTGGATCAGCTCAGCAATTGGACCACAGATCAAAGTAACACGCTGAATACATGTCAGAATACAGGCATTGTGTAAGCAATGGACCCACCCATGATGCCCACCACAGAGTCAGGGAAACAGATGCTGTCTCCCACCTTGAGTCAAGCAAACTGCAAGGACACAGTCCTAAGTGACAGAATTCCCTGCATGTAAGGGCCACACCTGGGTATCAGATGAGGAGTGGGCAGTGCACAATAGAGGGACATGGCTCCTGGACAACATGACTGCTGTACTGTGGCAGTTCAACCTGGCCCGAGGAGGGCACATAACATGTTAGACAGAGTACACAGTGCAGTCTTTGACTCACCCCCTCCTTGCTGCTCTCTGGCCTTCAGCTGCCCATCCAGGTCTGGAAAGACCACCGCCAGGATCCTGAGCATGTGGGGGTCAGGGTCCGTGTTCCGCCCCTCCTGCGAGGAGGCGACAGCTTCAGCTGGACCCGTGCAATCCTCCGGGTCCAGCCCCGAAGGTCCTGCCACCTCTTTTGGCAGTTGCGGATCCGGCGCTTGTAGACCCCCACGGACCGGACAGCCCGGACGATGTCCTTCCAGATCTCATGCTTCCGATGGGCAGAAGCCTGTCAGGATGACAAAGTGATAAGGACATTACTACACATGCAACATATCCGTGCATGACACAGTTGCATATACATGTCGCAATCACAGGGGCACATGGTGTACCCAGGCAGTGCACGGCTGCCCATGGACAGTTTTCCAGAAGTCACTACATGGTATCATAGCATGGGGAGTAAAACCCTGTTCAGAAGCACTGTCACTGCACCATACCTGTCCAGTGCAAGTCACTACACACTATGGGGGGTGACAACTACTCAGTGAGCCTGCTAGCCAGTGGTGTGCTGACTCTCAGCCTTGCTAGTCAGACAAAATGCACATTCAGAAAGGCAGTGCACAGAACACTCACCTGCTCCCCTGGTGTCCCATACAGCTTGCTGTACTGTGGAAGTAGGCTGTCCAGCAGGGCCTGGTTCTCTTCAAGGCTGAAGGCTGGGGCTCTCTCCACAGTACGTGCCATTGCAGGGTCCAGAGGGGCAGAGACAGCAGCAGTGCAGTGGCAGATGTCGTCCTGGAGCATGTAGTGCAGGCAAGTGGGCTCTCAGGGGAACATGCAGCAATATATATGTGCTGGAGAGGCAGATACTGTCCCTTGTGTCCAAAGTGATAGGTCCAAGTCGTTTGCATCTTCTGAATCTGGCCAATCCATGGAATAGCAGCACCAAAACACGCCCACAGCATCCTTCAAATCTTCAACTTCATGACATACATGATTTTGCAACATTGTTGTGGGTGACCAACTGATTTTCCAGCAACCGACTCGTTCGAATATTCGAAAACGCGTCCGTTGCCAGGCAAGCCCATTGTCAATGGGTGCGCACCGATCGGTCCATTGCTGTTCAACGCGCACAGGGGTACAACGCGTACCCGCACACATTGAATGCAATGGGCCGGCCGGAGGCACCGATCGGTCCATTGCTGTTCAACGCGCACAGGGGTACAACGCGTACCCGCACACATTGAATGCAATGGGCCGGCCGGAGGCACCGATCGGTCCATTGCTGTTCAACGCGCACAGGGGTACAACGCGTACACGCACACATTGAATGCAATGGGCCGGCCGGAGGCACCGATCGGTCCATTGCTGTTCAACGCGCACAGGGGTACAACGCGTACCCGCACACATTGAATGCAATGGGCCGGCCGGAGGCACCGATCGGTCCATTGCTGTTCAACGCGCACAGGGGTACAACGCGTACCCGCACACATTGAATGCAATGGGCCGGCCGGAGGCACCGATCGGTCCATTGCTGTTCAACGCGCACAGGGGTACAACGCGTACCCGCACACATTGAAAGCAATGGGCCGGCCGGAGGCACCGATCGGTCCATTGCTGTTCAACGCGCACAGGGGTACAACGCGTACCCGCACACATTGAATGCAATGGGCCGGCCGGAGGCACCGATCGGTCCATTGCAGTACAACGCATCACTGTACATGTGACTGGCATATGTCAGCATGCCTGTCTCAGATGGACATATGCCAGCCACAGATAGCTCCCAGGGAGTGAGGGGCACACCTACATCACGACAGCCTGTCCAAACCTTATCATAAGGCATGTAAGGCTGCATTTCCTATTGTGTGTATGTTGGTGTACATGTTGTCCTGTGGGTGTCACCTGTGGGCAGCCACCCCCAGGCTGTGCACGTGTTCATGGGGACAGGATCATGGGTGTTACGTGTACGTGACCACTGTGATGTGCAACTGTTCATATCTGTGCATGTGCCATGGTCACATTTCACAGTGGTGTTTGTGTATGTCATGTCACATACCCCGTGAGTCCCATGTGGGACGGTATGTTTGAGCCAGGGTGTCCCAGTGGCACAATAGTGATGGCCCTCCACAGTCTTTGTGCATGTAGTGTTTACAATGTCTCTGATTTCATGTGCACAATGGGAGACAGTCTCCACATCCACGTTGTGTGTGCATGGACTCTGATGTTGTGCGTGTGTGTCACAGACGTCCATGGCTCTCCTGCCATGGCAAGTGTGGCCACTACCTGTGGGGGTCATGTTTGTTTTGTTGTGGTGTACACATGATACTCCAGGTGATGCCAGTGTCCATGTGGCATTACAGGGTCCCTGGGAATGTGCCTGTCGTTGAGCTGTGGTGCCTGGGGCACATCTGTCCTCACATGTCACTGGGGGGTGACTGTGACACAGCATCATGATATCCAATGGGCCAAACAGGGACAAATTGATGCCACCTGTAGGACCGTGTTGACAGATGTTGGCCATGTATGTACCATAAATGTCGTTCCGGTACTGCACACTTCATGTAGTTGTGCCTCATGATGATGTATGTTGGGATCTTGAGTGTGTTCAATGCCGCATATGTGGGGTGACTGACGATCTTGCTTACTTCTCCTCTGCACTGCAGGGCTCCTGCTGTCCATCGGCCATTCCCAGACCTGGCAACGATGGTGGAACGGGACAGCATCCGACGGTACCGCTTCACCAGGCAGCTGATTGAGGATTTTGCAGTGCAGTTGTCCCCACATTTGCAGCCTGGCCGGCCGTATCCTACAGCGCTGACCCCCAAGGTGAAGGTGATGGCAGCCCTACACTTCTTTGCCACCGGTACCTTCCAACATACTGTGGCGTCTGCTGGTGGGATGTCACAGACCATGTTCAGCCGTGTGCTCCGCGATGTTTTGGCGGCAATGTTGCTCTTCCTGAACCGGTACATCTATTTCCCTAGACTGCGACGACTCACTGACGTGAAGAGTGACTTTTATGCCCTGGGGAGGATGCCGCATGTCATTGGCTCCATTGATGGGACACATGTGGCTTTGGTACCACCACAGGCCCAGGAGCAGGCCTACAGGAACCGCAAGCACTACCACTCGGTCAATGCACTGGTGGTGTGTCTTGCAGACATGACCATCACACACGTGTGTGCCCGTTTCCCTGGTTCAGCACACGATGCCTTTGTGATGAGGAGTAGTCGCATCCCCAGGTTGATGGCACAGATGCAGAACCAGCGTGCCTGGCTTGTCGGTGTGTACTGACTTTGTGCCATTGTGTGTGATCTGATCTGTAGTATTCCGCCCACTTTTCCAAGTCAGCTGATGTGCACTTGTCTGTCCGTAGGTGACTCGGGATACCCCAACATGCCGTGGTTGCTGACACCCCTCAGGAACCCTGTGACACCTGCCCAGATGCGCTACAATGAGGCACATGGTCGGACCAGGAGAGTGATTGAGCGGACCTTTGGTCTCCTGAAGAGCCGCTTCCGCTGCCTGGACAAGACCGGAGGGTCCCTCCCATATGCCCCTGCGAAAGTGTGCAAGATTATCATCGTCTGCTGCATGCTCCACAACCTGGCAGTGCGGAAGGAGTTGCCTCTCATCCAGGATGACGATGACCAACATCCGCCACCTGTGGAGGATCCTGGCCTGGACCACGATGCCAGTGACGATGATGATGATGATGGTGATGGTGATGTCCGCACACAGCTCATCACCAACTTCTTTAGCTGAATGTGAGTATCCTGAGGTGTCATGTCAATGATGTGAGTTGGCATGATGTGTGGGTGGTGCTCTGGTGCTGTTGGAGTGTGTCCATGGGCTACTTGACAGGATGTGTGTTGCGATGTGTGGTGACAGGTGGGCTGTACTCCCCAACAGTGTTGACATGCTAACTTGGTTCTGGGTGGGTATCTTGTAACATGTATTGTGCATGAGTTTTGCTGTTCTGTCCTGTACTGCATTGCTTTTGACTGTGTGTCATTTCTGTCCTTCACAGGGTACTTTCAGATTCGTTTGGTCAACTGTGTCCACCGACGACGTGATTGCACATCCAGGCTGGTAGCTGTTGTGTCCCTACAGGTGATGTGCGCCACACCCATGGACTTCCTTCTGTCTACAGTTGTTGACTGTGTGCCCGCTACCAGGTGGGGTTACCTTGCATCTGTAGTGGTTACGGCATGTTGCTACTGTGTAATAAACCTGTGCTTCACTTAGTGATGTGCGTTGTCTGTGGTCACACATTTGACTGCCATTTGCTTACTGCACCTGTGGGCTACTTGACTACAACTGGGAATGGGTGTGGTGTCTGTGCATTGCACCGTCTTCCCTGGCAACATCAGTGTAGGCAATGAGTCAGATGGCCTAGGTGTGTATGTGTTGTGTAGCCCTGGTGGTGTGTCTCCCTCATATGTGTCACGTTGCCTGTACTCACATGCCTGTGTTGTCCTTGCTGTTGCAGTTCGCATACACTGTGTAATTTTGCAGTTCATCATCCCCATAACAGCACCCACGTTGGAATCACGACAGAGGCAAGTATGGTGTATTAGTGTGTTTATTGTGATAATAGTGCATAGGATGGATTGTGCTGTACATGAATCTTGCAATCCCAAGTTCCTAGATGAATAGAAAGTCCAGGTAGACAGGATCCCCAGTATCGGGGCCACTGTTGTCTGACACATTGTTCCAACTTATACTCCCCATGCAATGTGTGGGAGTAGTGTTGCCATCAACAGGGTGAACAGTCTGTGCACAAAGGCGAAAATCCAGAACAGGTTCAGGCTTCCTGGGAGTTGCGCTTGGCCATCAGCCTCTCACTTTCCCCTCCTCGGACGACCCCTCTTCTTGGGGGGCCCTCAAGTGCAGGCTGCTGCGGTGCAGGGGACTCTCCGCCAGAGTCCTCCTCCCTCCCTGTGGCAGTTGCAGTTTGTTCGGTACCAGATGTTGTTGGCACACAGGGAGGTGTGGACTGGTTGCTGTTCATCTGGCGGAGGCATTGTAAAATGTCCCTGTGCACCGCCGTCATCTCATGTAGTACATCCCACTTGGACTCCACGCGGGTCATGTGGGAGTCCACACGTGACATGTGGGAGTCCACACGTGACATGTGTGACTCCACTTGGGACATGTGGGAGTCCAAGCGGGCATGATGGGCAGCCTGCTGCTGTTTGATGTCTCTGAGGAGCCCCACTACCTGGCTGAGCTCTCCGGTGCTGGACTGGTACGCATCAGCTATGCGTACCAGTTGTGGGTCTTCATGCACACCAGCAACGTCTGCAAGCAGCGACCTCTGTCTCCCACCCCTCCCACCACCCCTGCTGACATGTGCAGTGTGTGCAGTTGCACGCACAGATAACCCTGGTCCACCTTGGGGGTTGGTGGTGGTGGTGGTGTCCATGGCCCCAGGTTGGTCCAGGGTCACTGCGCTGGTGTTGTTCCTTATTCTGTCCATGTCGGCAGGGATGGTATTCGTGGTGACAGTCGTTGGAGGGGTGGGTGCAAGGGGTGCAGCTGGTGGACCTGCTGGTGCTGCAGCTGGTGGTCCTGCTGGTGCAGCATGTTGACTTGCACCGGATGTGCCAGGTTGTTCATCGTCCGAGGAGGACAGAGGCTGTACGACGCCAGTGAGCTCGGCATCCTCTTGAGCCTGGGACTGGGACTCCTCAGCGTCTGCTGCTGTGTCCCTATCATCACCTGTTTTTGGGAGACACAAACAATGTATGTCATGTTTCTGCAGGCATCAGTGGTTGACACACCTGACAGTTGTGACTGTGCCTCGGGGTGCGGGCCTGTACATTGTATTGTCCTAAGTCGTCACAGTCAGGGGTTGATATTGGTGTGGCACATTGTCCTGCATTATTTGGGCATTTCTATGTATTCTCTGGGGTGTGAACATGGTCTGCATTGATTGTGTTTGGTTGACAGCCAGACCTCCTTCCCACCCACCCACCCACCCAGTCAGTTATCCCACCATGGAACGTGCTTGCATTGCAGGGAGTGTAAGTTGTCTCTCAGGATGTCAGTCAGTGGTGTCCTGCTGTTTGTTGGTGCACAGTTGGCAGCAGGGCCTTGTGCTCCCCACAGCAGTAGCCAGTGTCAGCCATCTTGTGAGTCCTTCTCCACTCCCTGTGATGTGAGCATGGTTCAGGGTGGTGTTGATGGGCCAGTTGTGAGGCTGAGCAATGTCTGTGACTACGACTCCCATCATGCTATTGCCTCCACCCCCTTCCCAGCATGCCCATGCTTCCTTCCTTTTGACTCTGCTTCCCTGTGGGGTGGGCTGGCTGTGCTGACAGGATGGCTGGGAGTGTTGTCCTGGCAGTTGTTTGGCTAAGAGTCCCAAGAGTGTCCCTGTGCTTCACACAACATAAGCCAGGGTGGTGGTGCTTTGTGGGATCTTGTGTTAGGATGGAGGGCATTGCATTCTACCAGGTGGGTACTGTGGAGTTTGTGTTGGGGGGGTGTGAGGGGAGGTGCTGGTGACTATGGTCAGTGCTGCAAGTCCCCCTTCCCACCCAGCCAGCCAGATATCCCACCATGGAACGTGCTTGCATTGCAGGGAGTGTAAGTTGTCTCTCAGGATGTCAGTCAGTGGTGTCCTGCTGTTTGTTGGTGCACAGTTGGCAGCAGGGCCTTGTGCTCCCCACAGCAGTAGCCAGTGTCAGCCATCTTGTGAGTCCTTCTCCACTCCCTGTGATGTGAGCATGGTTCAGGGTGGTGTTGATGGGCCAGTTGTGAGGCTGAGCAATGTCTGTGACTACGACTCCCATCATGCTATTGCCTCCACCCCCTTCCCAGCATGCCCATGCTTCCTTCCTTTTGACTCTGCTTCCCTGTGGGGTGGGCTGGCTGTGCTGACAGGATGGCTGGGAGTGTTGTCCTGGCAGTTGTTTGGCTAAGAGTCCCAAGAGTGTCCCTGTGCTTCACACAACATAAGCCAGGGTGGTGGTGCTTTGTGGGATCTTGTGTTAGGATGGAGGGCATTGCATTCTACCAGGTGGGTACTGTGGAGTTTGTGTTGGGGGGGTGTGAGGGGAGGTGCTGGTGACTATAGTCAGTGCTGCAAGTCCCCCTTCCCACCCAGCCAGCCAGATATCCCACCATGGAACGTGCTTGCATTGCAGGGAGTGTAAGTTGTCTCTCAGGATGTCAGTCAGTGGTGTCCTGCTGTTTGTTGGTGCACAGTTGGCAGCAGGGCCTTGTGCTCCCCACAGCAGTAGCCAGTGTCAGCCATCTTGTGAGTCCTTCTCCACTCCCTGTGATGTGAGCATGGTTCAGGGTGGTGTTGATGGGCCAGTTGTGAGGCTGAGCAATGTCTGTGACTACGACTCCCATCATGCTATTGCCTCCACCCCCTTCCCAGCATGCCCATGCTTCCTTCCTTTGACTCTGCTTCCCTGTGGGGTGGGCTGGCTGTGCTGACAGGATGGCTGGGAGTGTTGTCCTGGCAGTTGTTTGGCTAAGAGTCCCAAGAGTGTCCCTGTGCTTCACACAACATAAGCCAGGGTGGTGGTGCTTTGTGGGATCTTGTGTTAGGATGGAGGGCATTGCATTCTACCAGGTGGGTACTGTGGAGTTTGTGTTGGGGGGGTGTGAGGGGAGGTGCTGGTGACTATGGTCAGTGCTGCAAGTCCCCCTTCCCACCCAGCCAGCCAGATATCCCACCATGGAACGTGCTTGCATTGCAGGGAGTGTAAGTTGTCTCTCAGGATGTCAGTCAGTGGTGTCCTGCTGTTTGTTGGTGCACAGTTGGCAGCAGGGCCTTGTGCTCCCCACAGCAGTAGCCAGTGTCAGCCATCTTGTGAGTCCTTCTCCACTCCCTGTGATGTGAGCATGGTTCAGGGTGGTGTTGATGGGCCAGTTGTGAGGCTGAGCAATGTCTGTGACTACGACTCCCATCATGCTATTGCCTCCACCCCCTTCCCAGCATGCCCATGCTTCCTTCCTTTTGACTCTGCTTCCCTGTGGGGTGGGCTGGCTGTGCTGACAGGATGGCTGGGAGTGTTGTCCTGGCAGTTGTTTGGCTAAGAGTCCCAAGAGTGTCCCTGTGCTTCACACAACATAAGCCAGGGTGGTGGTGCTTTGTGGGATCTTGTGTTAGGATGGAGGGCATTGCATTCTACCAGGTGGGTACTGTGGAGTTTGTGTTGGGGGGGTGTGAGGGGAGGTGCTGGTGACTATGGTCAGTGCTGCAAGTCCCCCTTCCCACCCAGCCAGCCAGATATCCCACCATGGAACGTGCTTGCATTGCAGGGAGTGTAAGTTGTCTCTCAGGATGTCAGTCAGTGGTGTCCTGCTGTTTGTTGGTGCACAGTTGGCAGCAGGGCCTTGTGCTCCTCACAGCAGTAGCCAGTGTCAGCCATCTTGTGAGTCCTTCTCCACTCCCTGTGATGTGCGCATGGTTCATGGTGGTGTTGATGGGACAGTTGTGGGGGGGCAATATGTGTGACTGCGACTCCCATGATGCTATTGGCTACACTGACTTGGCCAGCATACACAGAATTCCTTCCTTTGAGTGGTCTTCACTGTGTGTTGGTGTTGTTGTGGTGGCTACATGTGTGGATGTGTGTGTTAGTTCTATTTGTGCCACTGCCTAGCTGTAGTTGTGGTTGTGTTTGTACATGTGTTGGCACAGTTGGATGTGACTTTTTTGATGGCATGTGTTGGGTTTATCTGACTGACATACACATTTTGGGATGATTCTGTTCTAGTTGCTGTGTAATTGCTATGAGTGCATGGTTTGACTCTCCCCTTGACAGTGATGTGTGTGTGTTTTGTGGCAGTATATTGTGTACATTTGTTGTGTACTCACCAGGCTCTGGGATGTCCTCTAGTCCATATATGCTCACTGGCGGTAGGATGGCCCGCACCTTCTCCTCCCAGGGCCTGAGGTATATTGGCTTGGCAGGAGGGCCACTGCCGGTGTGTTGGCTGTTGATGTAATCTTGCTTCAGCAGTTTCCGTACCCTCCTGCGCACGTCATACCACCTGTTCTGGATGTCGCTCTTTGTGCGCCGAC